>CM077344.1:87998798-88659378 GCA_039655645.1 Ammopiptanthus mongolicus | reverse complement strand
ATAAACTCATTACCTTAAACAAAGATATCTTATATCTACCAAAAAACAAAGATATCTTAAAAATGGGATAAAGATCTCATCTTTCATTCTGGTGTGTCATATTATATTACAATCAATAATATCTTATCATGTATTTTATTTTTTTAATATTAAATAAAATTTTAACTTACATAATAAAATATTAATTGGAACATGATATAATATATTAAAATGGGACAAATGATCGTCATCCAAAGAAGGGTATTTTTATGCATTCATGAATACCAACTTTTAACTTTGTCATCACACCGAGCCAATGAGGTAATAATTCAATTGGCACCGGCTATTAATTAAAAATAATAAATATCTTTTGTACTTTTTTTTTTTACACAATCTTTTATAACTTTTTAAAGTTATAAAATATCTCTATTTAATTTTGATGTGCCTATTTAGATTGTATTGATTTATATCCAATAGTGGTTAATGGAAGTGGACTGCGATCTCAGGTAACCTTCACCTGTAATGTCAGAGTTTCGAACTTTGAATCCTGAAGTTGTTATTCTAAGGAGGACTTTACCAAACCATTACTCTCGATCCGAGGATTAGTTTTATAACTTGTTTGTTAGAATACCTGATAAAAAACAAACAATATTGTAAGGGTTTATTATGGCTACAACTTTTGATGTGTCTAATTAATTTATAAATTTTATATGTAATTGTGCATTACAAAGTGTAACCACCCTTTGTGTAGCTATTCTCCTTTATGTTTAGAATCTATATAAGGACATATTATCCATGGTGAAAGATAAGAGAAATGGAATGAAAGCATAAAGCTAGTTACCAAGAACTTGACATTTGAGTTCAAATTTGTTTTGCTTGATATCTCTATATTTTTTCTTTTTTATTTGCAGCATTAAAAACAAGGTTTTGCCAACGATAAGGAATCTAATAAAAACAAGTTTTCCTTAGAAAATTAAATATATTACTTCTTTAAATATTGAATACATCCACTACCAGAAAACGTTGACTTACCGACAGCTTATTTCCGACGACGAAGAAGCCGTTGGTAATTACGTGGTTATCGACGGGTTTGCTCATCGGTAATGAATCAGTGGCGGTAGGTAAGTCTGTTAGTAAATTTTGCGCGCAGTTGTGCGAAATTTTGCGCGCAGAGTTACCGACTGCCAAGGCCGACATAATGAATGTTTTACCTTACCAACGGTTAAGCCCGTCGGTAACTGACTTTTCATATTACATGTTAGCCACGGCTGAAGCCGACGGAAGTGATATTTTACCTTACAGACAGTTAGGCCCGTCGATAAATGACTTTTCATGTAATGAGTTGTTTAAATTTCTTTTTATTTTACCGACGGAAAGTATGTTTTACCTTACCGATGCTTAAGCCCGTCGGTAATTGACTTTTCATATTACATGTTACTGATGACTGAAGCCGTCGGTAAGTGCATTTTCGTGTTTCCAATGGGCATGCCCGTCGGTAAGTTAGGAATGGCCGCGTGTTCATCCATTCACTTTTCTTTTTCTTCCTTCATTCTCCTCTCTTCAGTCTCTCAATCCCTTTGAACTCTCAGTCTCTTCCCCGCCACCACTTTGCCGCCACCACCACAAGACTATCGCCACCACTTCGTACGTTCCATCTCCGCCACTACCACCTCTGTTCTCCTTCTCTGGCCACGTTCAACCACCGCAAGCCCGCCTTCTCCCTTCAACCACCACAAGCCCTCCCTCTCTGCTACATCCCTGTTGGCCTTCTCCATCTCTATTCAAGAACGTAAGGTGAGTCAGCCATTTCTAAACCCCCATTTCAGAATCCCATTTCAGATTTATTTCTAATTTTTTCTTCCCATTTCAGACAGAGGTCCCATTGGATTACCTTTCTGACAGAGGTCCCATTTCAGAATCCCCATTTGGTTGCTTTTCTGATTGTACTGTTTCCAGGTTAGTCATTTCAAAATCCCTCATTGGATTGTATTGTCCTTCTTTGCATTATTGTATTGTTGTTGAACATGTATTACGTTGCTGAAATTGTAGTTGCTGGACATGTATTATGTTGCTGAAATTGTAGTTGTCAAACTGTGTACTGCTGGTGAAATTGTATGTTCTTCTGTGTAGGGTTTAGGTTGCATTGAGGTTTAGGTTGTTTTTGTATTTGTTCTGATTTCCTAATTTTATTTTAAATTGTATTCATGATGTTTTAATTTGCATGTTTGTATTGATAGTCTGATAATCTTTTTTTACTCGTGAATTTTTTAATATAAATTACATGTTGTATGATAGGCCTCATAAGACTTTTTTTTTTTTTAAGCAAAGAAGACATGCAAAGGCATCACTTTAGGGAAAGGCATCTCAACTAGATTGACACCCCTGATCCTAACAATCATGCCTCATAAGACTTAAAAAATAAAAGATGTCACCCTCGACGCAAGGACCTAGCCCAGTAAACCAAACCTACCCACAAATAAGAAAAGCAATCAATGCCTAATAAAATCTAAAAAATAAAAATAAAAACAATATCATAAGAATCTGTTTGTTTCCCCCTACACTGTAGAAAACGTGAAGAGGGAACAAGGGGAGATTTGGTGGCTTTGTCACGACAAATTGCAAGTGGTTGGACAACATCACCTCGTGTGACGCGACAAGACGTACTATCTTAAACAAAAATAACGTAATAATGAAATGAAATTAAGTACATAAATGTAAATAATTAAATAATAAATAAATAAAAAGTTAAATAATAATGCACTATTGCTTAGCACAAAGGACTTAAAACAAAAACTAAATAATAATTAAGTGGGAAATATATATATATATATATATATATATATATATATATATATAATATTTAAATAATTAATATTTAAGTAGGTAAATAAAATTATTACATAATAAAAACTTTATATATAAATAAATAATTAAATCATAAGCCTCATAATGTCAAGTTTCCTTAGCACTTATAATAGGTTTAAGCCTCATAAGACTTAAAAACCATTAAATAATCAATAAAATTTTAAATTTAATAACACTTGTTTAAAGCATGAATTTTTTTTTTTTAAGATGAATAACTATTTTAGAAAAGTTACTTATGTGTATGTGTATGTTTGACAATTTTATTAATCCCTGTGCAATTTATGTTACCCTATAAACTTGACTTTCAAGTACAAAAGATAAAATTACCTCATGGAGTTATAGTTTTATTTTCTACGCGAGTTAATACTTGAGCAAAATCTTAGCTTCTAGTTTGAGGTTCGATATTATCGAGCATGTGTACGCACATAGAGGTGTCACTCATTGTATTGAACCTTGAATTGTCCAAGGAGGATAGTTTGGGGAAAAAAATTTCTTCACTTGTATAATAGTTATATTGCTTATTTCCAATGTTTATTAGTGCCGGAGCATCCAGCAGAGCCAGTCGTTGCAATGATCAGGAGTCTGCGGAGATTGCTGAGCTAAGGAGGAGACTGGCTGAGTCCGAGCGGCATGTCGAGGAGCATGAGCGTCGGATGGAGGCGTCGATGCAGCAGATGCTACAAATCATACAACAAATGCAGCAGCAGCCCACACAGCATGGTCAGTCAACCTGTGGCACCGGGGATGATGATGATGATGACTCATTTGTCCGAACTCCTCGTTATGATAGGGATTATTAGGTTTTCATGTTAGTTTTTATTTATTTATATTTCTAAGTAATATAAAAACATATTATTTATAATTTAGATATAATTTTTTTTTAATGTTATCTTTAATTTTATTATGCATTATTTATTTAAATAATTTTTGTAAATAATTAATAACAAATATAATTATTTAATAAATATAAAATATAATTAAATATTGTTTAATTAATCAAATAAAATATAATTTTTTAAAAAAATAATTTATACATGCCGTCGGTAAAGTGTAAAGGTATTTAACGACGGCTAGGCCGTGGGTAAGGTTTCCAAGTAAGGGTTTAGGTAATTACCGACGGACAGCCCGTCGGTAAGTATGTTAAGTTAAGCCGTCGGTAATATGGGTGGGTGAGTTTCGACAACCTAGCCGTCAGAACTTTATTAACGGCTTTTTGCCTTGGTCGTCGGGATGCAATACCGAGAAGCTTCTTTCTGATGGATTTTTGGCCGTCGACTTGCGATCGAAAATTGTGCATTACCAATGATATTTGGTGCGTACCTACGGCTTTACCCATCGGTAATGAGTTATTTTCTTGTAGTGATCATTTTTCAATAAAAACCTTCTTTTCTTAATTCTATAATAAGTGTCCTAAGAACACCCATTAGAGTATCAATCATTTTTTCATGTAATAATTAGTACTACTTAATATCCTTTTAAATTTTTGTGTAACTACTTAAGGGGCAGGTACAGGTACAGAAAGGTTATTAATTACATTAATTAGAATATTGTTTTTGTATAGCCGTCCCGTCAATAACTAATGATAATAATTTAGTAAAAAAAAAATAACTAATGATAATAAGCATACCCAATTATCTATCCTCGCAATTTTTTTTTTTTTGACTAAATCTATCGTCACAATTAAATATAGGTATAAAAAGATTTACATTTTTAAGTTGCTAATAACTTCTTCTTTTTTGTCAATTTTTTTACTTGGGTTTTTTTATCAAGGAGATAGCTTATAGGACTATAGCCTTACATAAGGGAGTGGGTGAGGAGAGAAGAGGAAGAGAAATGGTAAAGCGCATTGCGGGAGATTTGAACTAGGGGTGAACACATCCAAACCAATCCAATAAAAAATTGAAAAACGATAAAAAAAATTAAAAATCGAACAAAATCGATTTTTATTTGATTTTTTTGGACAATGTTTTATGAAAATCGACCGGTTCAGATCGATTTTCGGTTTCTTTTTTTAAAATCGAACCACATATATAAAATTTACTACTTATTTATTCAATTATTAATATGTAATATTGTATCAGACTATTATTTGTTGGTTTTGGTTTTTCTAATAACACTTATTAGTTTGATATGATGTGATTTTCTATTATTTTTAATGTTTCAAACATAAAATTCATACATGTTAGTTCATAATGGTTAAATTTTTAGTATGCTAAATGTTATTTACGTACGTTGATATTATTTAGACTTACTTTTTAGTTATTGTGTTGATGAAAAGCGAATCATCTCATCCAATCCAAACCGCTTTTAATCAGATTGGATTGTTTGAATTTGATATAGGAATCAATCCAATCCAAATCGAACCGCGACCTGTTTTCTTTTTGGATCGGATGAATTTTTGACTCAAAATCGATTCAAACCGATTCGCGAATACTCCTAATTTAAACTTATGCACTCACAATGCATATTCTGCGGCTTGAACCAACTGACTTGACTCAAAGAGACAGGAAAAAAAGTTTTAAGTAAGGATTTAATTTCAATAAGTTTTTATATTATTATTTAATCATATTTGGCATATATAAATATAATTATTTGATAGCAAATTTTTTTTACATAACAAGATATTGAAATTAAAATCAGTAATAAAACTTTAAATATTTCAATAAAAAGTAATTCAATTAAATATAATTGTTATGGAGATATCAAGAAAAAGTCATGATTATTTTAAGAGAGATGCTATCCACTACAAAACGAAATTAGTAACTGTGTCGTTGGCAATAAAAAGAGAAAAGTAATTGAAATTATGGATAAAAAAAATGATAAAGATAAAGACAAAAAAGCTTTTATCAAATCACAAGCATTCGTAAATGGTTTGGAAACAAAGTGGTCGTAATAAGGAGCATTACTCTTATTTTAATTAGGCTATTGATTAAAAGTAACAAATATAACATCACATTTTAACATGCTGCAAAATGTCCACCAGCATGTTTGGTAAAACTATTTTTTAGCGGATAAGCTAGTTACTACGCCATATTAGGTAATAATTGAAGCTACCTTCATCAGGGTTTATCCATGAAACGCTAGAAAATATGAGACGGAGAAGGATTGCCAACGATTACCCAAGAAAGCGCTAGCAAAGGCTTTGCTAGCGCTTCCTTGACTAAGCGCTAGTAATACTCTTACTAGCGCTTAGTCAAGGAAGCGCTAGTAAAGGACTCCCACCTTTGCTAGCGCTTCCTTGGGTAAGCTCTAGCAATACTCCAACGTGAGGGTATTGCTAGCGCTTACCCAAGGAAGCGCTAGTAAAGGTGACGGTCCTTTACGGGTGCTTCCCTGGAAAAACATTGGCAATTCTCCTTTCCTAATATTTGATTTTTCCCTCCCACATACTTCACTCTTCACACACTCTTGCGCGCCTAAGTCTTCACCATCTTCCCTCCCCCGCAACCTAAGCACTCACTACGACTGTCAAACCCTCTCCTCCACAACCGTCGTCCCCTTCCCCACTCATCGCGACCTAAGTCCACTGGTCGCGCTTGGCACCGCGACCCTCAAACCCTCTCCTGCCTTCGCAAAACCTCATTATTCTCTCCCTCTCAAACCCTCTTCTCAACAACGCGAGGACCATCGTCCCCCCGTTCTTTGTTACATTTCGTTTTTGGTTAAAAAATTGATAAAATACGTACATATGTACATGAAAACTTAGTAGCATCCCAACCCTAAACCTCTAATGTTCCATTCGGGCTTTTTTCTATATAAAAACGCTAAAAATTCGGTTTTTATTATTTTAGGGTTATGCCATATCTCAGGTTCCTTTGCTCGTGTGGCTGCTTCAACTAGCAATGAAGATGAAGGGACGCCAAGGCGAGCATGTTAGGTTTTCTTCCAACCCATCCAATTAAAAATTCCTCATAGCATAAACTCTCTCATTTTCTTCCAGAGCTTGCTGATTATTTTGTTTATCAATGTGGTGGTTGTGGTGCTGGTCTTAGAGATAACCCTTTTTTTCATATTCTTCTCCTTCTTGCATTTAGTTTAAGGTCTATGCTTCAGAAATTTTTATGTATGTTACTTTTAAGAATAAGCCAGTTTATGAGGCAAAATCATGGATCAATTTTTTGTGTGTGTATATATATATATAAATTAACTTAGTAATTATATATATACATTGTTCTGTATACTGTCCATTGCTGGTTTTGCTTGTGTTGATTTTGTTGAGTGCGGGGGGAGAATTAGGTAAAACAACAAAAGAAATATAAAAAAAGGGAATTGTCAGCGCTCGCTTGGAAAAGCGCTGGCAATTGGTCACCTTTGCTAGCGCTTTTCCAAGCGAGCGTTGGCAATTGTGCACCTTTGCCAGCGCTTTTCCAAGCGAGTGCTGGCAATTGGTCACCATTGCCAGCGCTTTCTTAAGCGAGCGCTGACAAAGTTCACTTTTACCAGCGCTTATCCAGCGCTAGCGAATTTTTCCCCCTTTTGCTAGCGGATAATTAGCTAGTGCTCAAAAGCGCTAGCAAAGGCCTAAAAAAAGCGCTGGTAAAGCCCTTTTCTGTTGTAGTCAATCGATAGCGATTAACTTATAGAGGATAGTTGATGAGGTAGCTGATAGCGGATAAACTAACTTATTTTGTGTGAAAATGTTTGATAGAACTAGCCGTTGAACTAGCTGAAAAATATAAAATGACATAAAAAAACATCTAAATTAATGGTTTTACATAAAAGAAAGAGAAGAGGATAAAGATAGAATTAAATTAAGATAATAAGGATAAAAATGAAAAAAAAAAATATGAAACGCTATAAACTCAAACGCTACTTTAAGTAGCGTCCGGAAAAAACGTTATAAATTCGTGAAAAAACGTTATAAGCTTGTGACGAATGCATTTGTCAAACGAGACTACTTTCTCCTCCGTTATAAACTTGTACAACGGAGGTGCCAAACTTTCTCATCCGCTAAGCCAAACAGGCTCATTTGAGTCCACTAGATTCGTCACCACCTCAGCAGCAAACTTTGAAGTGCATAAACCCAACACCCCGTTTCCTGGCTTATATAAACAGAACAACTCAAACGTCACCATACCATATCACTTCACTTGCGAATAACCATCAGAAGCAACCAGCAAAGCGATACAAAACTTCTCTAGTCACCCATTTATCCTAAAACCCATAAGCTTGGGCGATCAATAATTTGAAACTAGCTAATTAGCATCAATCCTGCAACTTATCCTTTTAATGATCTTACTAAGTACTTTTATTTGGGTGCTAATCTTCCTAAGCACTGTGAGCAAAATACTTGGCTACTTTCCAGCAGAATAAGCATGATCTTAAGATATAGCAGAAGGCCACTTCTAATCATTACTTTCAAGTAGGGTTTGTTATATAAAGGCAGAGCAGAAACATAAACAAAACCTTTTATGTTCCATAATGCTGCAAACCATATTGATATCATGTATGATGAATATCAACATCGATAGGTCAAATTATGCTAAGGTTTATCCATTCCCTGTAGAGTACCTACTGCCTAACCGTAATTGCATCTAGTGTTTCTGTAAGGGTGTTACTTGATACTAAAATAAACAACTGTGATTCTGAATATTGACTCTTGTATTATTGAATGATAAAGGTAGTAGAAGTGTATTACAATAGAAGGATTAGGAGTACTACAATGATAGTGCAGTAGAAAACCGTACTGTTATGCATCACTAGGAATAAGAGATAATATATCAGAGAAGAGGGAAGTGGTCCAGAGGGAGAGTACAGAGAGTGTCATACATTTTTCATACCCTCAATGTCACTATTCTTACTTTATTTATACTCTATATCTTGCATATTTTCTGTTATGCACCCTCTTGCAGATGCTTCTTCTGGTGGCCTTAATTTCAGGATCATGTGCCAAGTGTCCTTCCATAATAACCAATTCTGGTGCCACCTCATTGTTGTTTGTCTTTTCTGTGATCATAACAGTTTCTTCAACATTTCGTCTACCTCAAAAATGATGAAGTGTTACCTCTGCATAAATGCCAGAATAGATTATTTCCCACTTAGCTGAACCAAAAAAAAAACCAAAACAAAATACCATTGAGTATTAGAGCATTCTACTGTGCTTAAGCATGCTTCAATCCATTTAAGTAATTAGCCATAATTTCCATTACAAAGATAACTCCAATTCACAAAATAAGTCTAAATCGTTGTGTTCTGGTGAAACTGCAGAAACACAAAATTAGAGCTCACTCATAAAAAATAAAGAAATAATTTGAAAGCTTGAAGCTCTTAGTATTGCAAAAAGCAATATCATGTCCATTAAAAATCAAAAGATAAACAAAAGTACTCTCCAACAGCCACTAAATCGTCCTAATGATAGAAGTATAGAACCAATAACAAAATTACTTAGGAGATGGATAATTTGCTTTCTACCCCAGGTTGCCTGTCTCTGTCATCTTGAACAACACAAGATGCTATAAAGCTAAATTTTATTAGGTTTCTGTTGTTGAGTTTGGTCTAGACATGTAAATTGCTTCCCTTTGTTAACTGATAAAAATGCAGCACAACGTGATCAACACAAGAATGCTGTATCAAATGTTAGCACTTTGCAAGACTATATATCCATTAGGCAGAATGCTGAAACAGCAAGAATCACACAACTATGATGGATATCTATAAGACTACCAAATAAATAAAAAGTTTCATACTCACACAGTTTCACCATGATAAGACCTGTTACAACTGTTGCTTCAAACCATTCTGCATTATGCAGTCACTAATGAAAAGCTACGAACAAAGGTATCCAGGTTGAAATGAAGAGAACGCGTGTCATGCTAGTAACATACTATTATAAATTTATAATCTAGCAATAATACACTTGCCACACTCTGAAATGCCACATACAAGAGGTAAAGAAACCAACTCTATTTCATTTCACTTTTATATAAAGAGCCCCATAAAGTAAACAATATGAAATTATCACAACATAAACCTTTAATATGCATTCAATTCAACACCAAGTTGAAATAAATATTTACAATTATACATACATGTACCGGAATTCATAACCTTCAAAGTTCAAACCTTTTAGCAACAGAGCCGCTAGAAATTCAATATTTTACCCTGTGGTAATCATAATCATCGCTGCGTGCTGCAACGTCGTTCTCAAACCAAATTTACCCTTAATTTGACGACAACATCTATTAAGGTTAGCGGTTTTTTTTAGAAAAAGCAGAAGTTAAGGTTATTTTCGAAACATTTAGTTATTTTTTCCTTGTATTATTCTTGTTATTTTTATTTTTATTATTATTATTATTATAGATATCATCTGATAATCTAATTGGGAGATAGATAGTAGGCTAAAATGGTTTCGGATCCAGGAATCATTATAAAAGCTTGATTCTATTTCAATTATAGGCCAATATTAGAGGTAATATTATTCCCTGTTAGAGTGATAACTATAAAGGGTGAAATGCAAATAGGCAATTGAGATACCGATAACCCACTTTTTTCATGAACTTGGTTCATCAACAATATCGCACTTATCCATGATCAACCGAAAAAATTCTATCTTACCCATAATCAGGTAGATAGGAATTTACAGAAAATTGTTCACCAAAAATAAAAAAAGAAATTTACAGAGAATCAAACACGTAGCAGTAAGATATACAAAAAAGCACTTAACCTTGTAGGGCATTGCTATAAATCTGACAGAGTGATTCTTGCATGTTTGTTCCCTAAAACCCAAGTGGCTCAACCAAATAACATGAGTTGAAAAACCATTAACCACTCATTTTTTTGCCAAGAAAAAAGAGAAGAAAAAGAAAAGGAAAGGACTCATTAATTACTCACAAGTCACTGGCTAATGAGATCAGAGATTTGTCTAAATTAGTGGCTAAAAACAAGAGTTTAGCTGACCCTCTCAAGTCTCATTGCCAGTGCAATTTCTCCTTCAGGCGTGTGCTCTTCCCCTTTATCAGTCCTCACAAGTTCAAAGAATCCTTTGATTTCATGATTGATTTCCCTTGGAAAAGGAATCCTTGCCCTCCCAACCACGACCCTACCATTTGAGGTTCCCGGATCAAGCTGAGAAGTGAACCTTTGAACCTCCACATTCAAGAACACATGATCATCAAGATTCTCCAAAAGGAGCATTCCTTCCTCGTTCCAAAAAAGGAAGAACCCTTCGATCACGGCCGTGCGGAACTCTACACCACAAGGCTCAACCCAACACACAACGTTGTAAAACCTGCTACGAACAAGTGGGCGAAGGCTTGGGTTGTCAATGCCTATGGCTTGGACAATCTTGACACGCAAGCCAACTTGAGTGTTGTCAGTGATGACACTCTTCTTCTTTTGATCATTGTCAATATTGTCTATGGCTACTGATTCTATGGTTCTTGCTCTTGATTCAGCACCAACTTGAGTCTTGTCAATGGTGACCCTCTTTTTCTTTTGTTCATTGTCTATGGTTATTGATCCTAGAGTTCTTGTTTCGGCACCACGTGGAGTGTATTTGCACAAGGTTACCCCGTTACCGTTCTCCATTGGAACACCCTTCATGAAGAAGAAAAACAAGATTCGATATTTTGATCAAAGTTACATTAACAGTTGAAAGAAAAGAATTGTTTTTGATCAAATTTACATACCAAAACGGGGAGATAGTACAAGAAATTAGAATAGAAACAGAGAGAAAAGGAGACTAGAAAATAGTCGAATTTGGTGTCAATATCTGGAAGAAAGACCAATGGTACACGATATTTACCTGAATGTTTGCAGAGTTCAGTTGGTGACAAGTGAGAGTAGTAGAGAACAACGAGGCTATTCTTACTCTCTTTGGATAAAATCTGTTACCAACTTCTCAAACATATACTTTCAAGTTCAAAGTTTGGGAGCTGCTAAGATACCCATGAAAATACATACAAGGGTTTTGAAACCGTTTCTAAACTGGCCAATAATAGTTGAGCTTGGTCTTTTTATTTTGGTTAAAATAATAATTTGGTCCTTATAGGCGATACAAATTATTCATTTAGTCCTTATACGTAAAAAATTTAAAAGTGAGTCCCTAAATGTGTAAACGTGAGCAAATTCGGTCCCTACACGTCCAAACGTTAGCAAATTCGTCTCTGCAGTCAGCAAATTAGTCCTTATACGTGACATAAGTTTTTGATTTGGTCCCTAAATCTGAAAAAAAAAAATTTAAATTGATCCCTATATGTGCAATCAATAATAATTTTGTCCCTAGCGTCTGTCAAGGAGCTCGGACCTAACTAAAGATTCTTTTCGTATTGATTATATTTTATATATTATATCAATTTATTTCTTCTATTGAGAGTCAACTTAGATAACTTTTAGAATATAAAATCATTTACGGACCAAATTATACAATTTTACTCTCAATAGAAGAAATAGATTGATATAATAAATAGAAAATATTCTATATGAAAAGAATCTTTAATTGGATTCAAGCTCCTTGGTAGACGGCAGAGACAAAATTACTATCGATTGCATATATAAGGACCGACTTAATTTTTTTTTCAAGTTTATGGATCAAATCAAAAATTTGTGTCATATATAATGACCAATTTGCTGACGGCAATGACGAATTTGTTAACCTTTGCACTTATGGGGACCAAATTTGCTAGGACTCATTTTCAAATTTTTTTACGTATAGGGACTAAATGAAGAATCTGTATCACGTATAGGGACCAAATTATTACTTTAACATTTTCTTTTTTATTGATGCTATGCTATCTCTTCCTTTTATTATTACTTAGTGGTCAAAGCTTTGGATATTGCAATTTAGTCATTCAAATGAAATACATACATTTTACCTTTGGTAAATTTAGATAAACACTAAAAATTTGTGGAATATGGTCAACGGAATTTTTATCAAAGTTATGTAATTTGATTGGAGAATAACGGAAGTAGTGTAGTTTTTTTAAAAAAACGTTATTGGATTACTTACTTACCAAAGTCGTACATGTAAGATACGACTTAGTTTTATAATTTTTAAATTAAAAAAAAAAACAAAATTACACTGAAGTGGTAGTGCTTAAATACGACTTAACTTTTTCCAATTTTTTTTTAACGTAAAAACAAAGTCGTGGTTTTGAAGCATGACTAATTCAAAATTTTTCTAAAAGTTATAGAAGTATTCTTTTTATTTTATTTTTTAAAAAAATTATTATAGAAGTCATTTGTTGTATATTTAAGTACACTTTAAAATTATAAATAAGAGTAATGGCCCAAATTAAGTATACAGTGATATTTTGGTCCCTGACAAATGAAAAATACTAATTTGATTCTTAAAAATGTAAAATGTGGATCAAAATAGTCTCTGATAGAGAATAAAATGTCCTTAAAAATTATCCTAAAAATGACTAATTTTGACCTCCGTTTTACATTCTTGAGAACCAAATTTTTATTTTTCATTTCTAAGGGATCAAACTGTCATTGTAATTTTTTGCCAATGATCAATTTGAACCTTTACTTTTATTTATAATTTTAAAGTATACTTAAATATATAAAATACAACTTATATAATAATTTTTAAAAAAATTAAAATAAAAAGAAAGTCGTAGTTGGGTACTACCACTTTTGTAACTTTTACAAAAATTTTAAGTTAGTTGTGGTTCAAAACCACGACTTTGTTTAGGAAAAATTAAGTCGTATTTAAGCTCTACGACATCGATGCAATTTTGGTTTTTTTTTATAATTTAACAATTATAAAACAAAAGTGTATATTACATATACGGCTTTAATAGGTAAATCGTTCATCTCTATTATAATTTATCCCAATCACATTATTTTTAAAAAAATTACACTACTTTCATTATTCTCTAACCAAATTACACTACATTAGTAAAAAAGTCTTGGTGATCCCTAAAATCTCCTGTTCTTCTCCCTGGAACTTAACATAGCCAGGTCCTTCTAATCACATTATTTGTGGAACATGGTCATCCCTAAAATCTGTTGTTCTTCAATTGTCGATGGTTTGTGGATATGGAGGGGGCAAGGCCGCATCATCGACGATTTCTGGAACATTGCAACCATTGTTCCCACTCTCTCTGAAGCGTGGCTGCGGTGAGACTTCAAGGAAGATCCTGACTCATCTCTGAAGGAATGGTGCAAGGGGAAAGAACGTGTTAAGAGCTGCCGGGGGTGCGGGTATATAATTGAGAAGGTAGATGGGTGCAACCACGTTGAATGCAAGTGTGGAAAGCATGTTTGCTCGGTTTGTTATTTAGAAGTAATCAACTGCTTAGTCTGTCAATATACTTGTATCAATGCACCGTGCACCGTGCAAGTTGCAATTTGCTGAATCTGTTTTGGCTTTCTGTCTTCTATGTTTGACTGCAGGTTAGCTACTAATACAAAAGATTAAAAGGTGAAGTGTGACTGAGTGCAAACAATATAGAGGATGCTTGTGAGTGTGTGAGAAAACATTTGAGAGGGTTTTTTTTTTTTTTTCTATGAGGAGGCTACTGGGTGGTAGTGAAACACGTGAGGAAGTTCTTTGTAAATAAATAAATGTAATGCAGTGAAACTATGTCTTCTTATCGTATTCTGTATTGTAGTTCTTGTCATTTTCTTGAATGAGCTGAAGCTAATGTAACATTATTATTTGCAAGATTATAAATTAATTATTCACATTTACTCAATGTTCAAAAATAATATTGTGCATTGTATTTAATATCCTTATTATGTTTTATTTTAATTTAGTTAAATAGTTGTTTTTAATGTTTTATGATTAGGTTTAGATGATCATTGAATTGTTTTCAATTGAGTTATAATTGTATTTTTAATCAAAGTTTTAGAACAACTTTGTAAACTCCCTTTAAACCTTTTCATGACCCTGATTCAGATGTTAAAGATCCTTTGAGCCACTCAGCCAAAAACAGAAACCATGCAAAGTAGATGCTTAACAAAAAAATCAAAGGAAAAAACTTCAGAAACAACAACATAAACTCAGAATTTAACATCAACATAGGTGCTAGAAGACCACTCAATCAGAGAGAGAGAGAGAATAACTAATGTTCATTTAGTACAACGTGATATAATGGATTCATTTCTAAATTATATTTGTGCATAAATATAAAGCAAAAATTTGTATATGCAGATCATTTTCCATGTAACAACACAACTTCAACGGCAGCAATATCTACATGCAAGGGCAATGGTCACTCCAATTCCAAACGAAAGGACCAAAGCCAGAACCCATGTGAAACTTGATCTATCTTCACCATGAAATTGCCTAGTCATGAAATTGAGATGAGGAATAAATGCACATATCTAGAAGGGGTTAGTTCATGATTATGAGCCTCTTCAAAATATGTCACTCTCCATCTTGATGTCTTCAACTTGTAGTTAACACGAAGCCTAGCTAAACAATTGGTTCGGGTGACAACTCTATGATCTCTTTTCCTATCTATCATTGTAAAGTGTTTTTTGTTTCTTAATCCCTCTCTATTGCATACAAATTGCCGCATTATCACTTTCTTCCTAAGATCACAAGTAACGTCATCTTTCCTTATCATAAAACCATGACATTTTGCATATTTGTTACATAGATTTAAGAACTCCACAAGCAACCTCATTGGAGATGCTCTTGCGACTTGCCCATATTTATATTAAAAAAATTATAAAGCATGCAAAGTCGTTGACAAGGCACACAACTTGCCTAAATGTTTTTTTAAAAAATAAAAAAATAAAACCCAAAGTCGTGGTTAGGACGGGCACAAAATTAAAAAGAAAAAAAAGGTAGTTGTGAATCCTAAATACGACTAGCCTTTTTACGTTTGAAAAAAAAAATAAAAAATAAAAATCGTATGTTTTGTGTACAACTTCTTTGATTTAATTATTTTAAAATTAAATTGTATATTTGATATACGACTTTCATTGATAATTCGTTAATCTTAGTTACGACTTACCCCTTTTTGGTAAATTTTTTTAAAACTACACTACTCCCTTAATTGTGTAACCAAATTGCACTACTTGTGTAAAAATCCCAACCAATTGCTTATAAAAAAAAATAAGGAAAAAATTAGAAAATTTAAATAAAAAATAAATTCTAAAAAATCTTTCAAGATATCCTAAAAAATTTAAAAAACAATAAAATAAGATAAAATATTTTTTAGATATTCTAACACAAATCATAAATTATCACTAGATTAAGGTGTTATTTGATTCTTTCACATTTTTTTTTGGTAGGAGTTCTTTCACATTTCAAGGCTACAGGTAGGGGTGACAAAGTGGGTTGTGACCCGCTGGTCAACCCGTCAACCCGCCAAAATTTGGCGGAGTGGGTTGGGGTTCTCAACCCACTTTGACCGGCCCCACTTAACCCACCCAAAATTAAAAAATAATTTTTTTATTAATGTAATACTTATTTAATATTTAATTTAATTTAATTGTTACTTGAAATTATTTTATAATAAAAAATAATATTTTTACTTTTATAACACAAATTGTATGCTATAAGATAAGATTATTATAATTTTTTAATAATAATTTAATAAAGGTTATGAAGATTATCCAAAAAAAGAAATGTTATATGAATTTTTTTAAGTTTTTTATTTTTATAGCTAGTTGACCCGCCAACCCGCCGACCCACCAACCCAATTTAAGGTTTCATGTGTTTGGCGGGCCAAACCGCCAACCCACCATTAGGCGGGGTGGGTTGGGGGGTTCAACTCATACGACTAAAATGGGTTGGCATGTCCCGCCCCGTTTAAGGTGGATTGATGGCGGGACGGAACGGGACGGGTTGATCCATTTTGCCATCCTTAGCTACAGGGTAGACTATCACGAAAACATAAGTGGCCACACAAAAGAAACGATATATCTTTAGGGGAGTATTTGGTTGCCACACAAAATGTTGCACTATTAATCACATATATGATTTTTATTTATAAAATATACCAAATCTTTATTTATAAAAATAAGGTAGTTTAGGGTTGTCTTATGTACAATTTGGTATATTCAATAATAATAATTTTTTTTAAATCTTAAAGTAGGTAAATAAAACCAATATAAAAATAAGGTATTTTTTTATATAAAAGTAAGGTAGTCTAGGATTAACTACGGGTAATATTAGAGATTGCCTTAGGGGTAATATGATAAATTCAATAATAATTAATATTAATCTTTTTTTAAAAACCTTTAAGTAGGTAAATAAAATCAATATAAATATAAGATATCTTTATATATAAAAGTAAGGTAGTATAAGATTAACTATAAGTAATTTTGTAAATTATCTTAGGAACAAATATTAATCTTTTTAAAAATCTTAAAATAAGCAAATAAAGGCAATATAAAAGTAAGATATATTTTTTTAGAAATTCATGTGAGTTTTTTGTAATCAAATTTAATGATGTTTTAAGTTAAATTTTGATAATGTTTTTTTATGTCACAGGAATGGTTAATTTTCTTAACATTTTCTATTATAACAAAATATTAAATTGTCACTGGTTTGTTCTTTTGTTATTATTTAAAATTTACAAAAAAAATAATTGACTTTTTAAATAATATATAATTATATTGGGGATTCACTTACTCCAAGAATAATTTTAAAAGAGTTACTACTAATATCATCTATCCATTTATTCTAATCCAATGGATCTATGTTAATTCATTAAAGAAGCCACATAACATTTATTGGATTAGAATAAATGAATGGATAAAATTAAAAATAACTTTTTTAAAATTACTCTCGAAATAAATCGACCCTCTCGTTTTCAAGTATTATTTATCCGTATAACCTACGGATTCATTGTCTAGTTACTCTAACATTAAATAAAACTCATGTTATGTTTTGCCTGTTCTATCACACTTACCGATCACTATTTACTCTTTAGACGATATTAATATTTCTACTAGGCACATCCAATAAAAATTAAAAAAGTTATCGTAAAATACAAACATTTTTTAAATACTATATGTTAAGAATGCACATAAGTTTGACAAATGTAAATCGGTGAGAAACTTGAGAATCAATATTTTGTTTTTTTTAAAAAGAAATTGTTTTACTCAGATCACTTTTATTTATAACGTCACACGTTTGAATTCTGGAATCGTCCACTCTAAAAAGGATTTTACATAATCATCACTTCTGATCCGAGTTTGTTAGTCTCACATTTTATCTGTTAACCATATCATAATCCTTTATACTAATATAGATAAATGAATAAAAGTCCAAATTGATCCTTGACAAAAATACATAATGATAATTTGATCCTTGAGAAATGAAAAATATAAATTTGACCCTTGAGAATATAAAATGCGGGTGAATATGGTCCCTGACAAGGGGAAAATTTTGGGAATAACCCAAAAAAAAATTATTCTCCCAAATACCCCATTTCTCTCATTATATACATAAATACCCCTTTTTTCTCTCACTTTTCCCTCCCTCTATTCCCGACTTCCCTATTTCTTTTTTTTTATTTTTTGGGTGTTGAGAAGTCGGGTTTGGAAAAGGGATTTTCATTTTTTTCTTAAAATGTTAGTTAGGAAGTCGGGTTCTCCTTAAGATTTTTTTTCCCAATTTTTTAAAAAATTAATGATTTTTTGGTTTTTTTTTAATTTTATTGGATTTTTATTTAAATTTAATGGGTTTTAGGGTTTAAAAATATGTAAATAATTTTTTAATTAACTAATAATGTTGGATGTTAATTATATGATATCATTACTTAGGGTTAGGGTTCAATGGATAATATTATGTAACCCTATATGATTAATATAATCAATAATATTATTAAAATACATTAATTAAAATTAAATATGGAAAAAGCTAAAAAAATTATGATATCATTACTTATTAAAAAAAGGGAGATAATGACAAGTACACAAAATTAATTTCCTAAATGATGTCCAGTCTTATATCGTGAAGGTCGTCGGCTACGGCGTGGACAGGTTCGATCTAGCTGTTCCTCATCAGCTGCAGCGGGTTGCTCAGTTAATAATATTATTGATTATATTAATCATATAGGGTTGCATAATATTATCCATTGAACCCTAACCCTAAGTAATGATATCATATAATTAACATCCAACACTATTAGTTAATTAAAAAATTAATCACACATTTTTAAACTTTAAAACCAATTAAATTTAAATAAAAATCCAAAAAATTCAACTTTTTTAAAAAAATTGAAAAAAAAAATTTTCCTATGGGAAATCTGGTAGACTTCCTAACTATCAAATGAAAAAAAAATTGAAAAGCCCATTGAGAAGTCGGTTTCACCAAACCCGACTTCTCAACATAAAAATAAATAAATAAATAAAAAGAAGAAAGTGGGAAGTCGTGAATAGAGGGAGGGGAAAGTGAGAGAAAAAAAAAAGGTATTTGTGTATATAATAGGAAAAGAGGGTATTTAGGAGAATAAAATTTTTTGGATTATTTCCAAAAATTTCTCCCTAACAAGGACTAAAATGTCTTTAAAAATCATCCTAAAAAGAATTAATTTAACTTATATTTTATATTTTCGAGAATCAAATTGATATTTTTCATTTATAAAGAACCAAATTATAAGCATATATTTTTGTAAAGAATGAATTTGAGCATTTACCCAATATAAATTAGTCTTCAAGTTGTGCGCATTATAATAGAAAGGCAAGTTAATAATGATAATAATAATAATAATAGATTTGGATCTTTTCTCTTCTTCTCTATGTCGTGCTTCGGTGCTTGGATAAAGAACTGTTTTCTTTTTTCGACAAATATTTATTGGCCTTTTAGACCGTAGAACGTTTTTTGAGCACGTTACAGTAGCAATTGCTAGCAGAGGCACTGATTCGATTTGAGAAACGGTAGGTTGCTTAGTTCAAACTTGAAAGTGAAGAAATAAGAAAATGGCGTCGTCTAAATCTCCAAAGAAAGCCAATCTATTGGATCACCACTCCATCAAACACATCCTCGACGAGTCTGTTTCTGAGGTCCGTTAAACCCTACTCCCCCTTCTCCTCCTTTCTTTCAGATCTTATCACCATTCTACAAAAAGCTTTCGTTTCTATGTATTTCATTGAGTTTTTGGTTCGAGGGTTGTGCTTCATTTTTATTTTCGTAGCAGATAGTAACGAGTCGTGGGTTCGTGGAAGACGTTAGATTGAGCAACGTGAGGCTGTTGATTGGGACCATCATCATCGTCATTGCTCTGTTTGCCCAGTTTTATAAGAAGAAGTTCCCTGACAACAGAGATTTTCTCATTGCCTGCATCATCTTATATCCTTTTCTAAACTTTTGGAATAATAGGGATTGCTTTTTTTTTTTTTTTTTGCAAAATTGGGATTATTGTTTTAGAGGAATTATGGATATTTGAAGAGGGGAACTGTAGTAATTTTTTTTCTTTAATAAAATTTCTGGCTTTGATTTTTATTTTATTTTCTGCTTGGGATAATCAATAGTGGCAAATGAAACATCTGGAATTAAGGTTTTGAAATTATATAGGATGCAACAATTTGTCATATTTTATGTTCCCTAGTTTCTTTGTTAAATGAGTTTGTTGCTTAGTGATAAAGGAAGTGTGATTGCAGCTGTTTCTCTTATACCTTAGGCTTTAAGTGTTGAACACAATATGATTGTGCTATATATTTTCTAAAATATGAATAAATTTAGACATGGGAAGATAAAATTTTCTACATACTTCTGCTCCCCATTGAAAATTGGTTTCTAGTTTTACCAAAAATCAATTGGCATTCCATTGATTCTGTTTGATCTTTAACTCTGGCACGTATATAGTCTTCAATGGGTTGTTGCAGCTGATCATATACACTAAGGAGAATAATGCCATTCTGTTTACTTATCCTCCTGCCGTAAGTTTCTAATAGCTTAGACAAAGTACTTGTCTTTCTCATTTATATATGGGGAATGGATGCTGTGTTTGGCTCGCATTCCGAATAACTGACCTTCTTAAATCTTTTAATGTTGAATCTTCATCTGCCTTCCTCCCATACCTCTCCCTTGGTGTTGGATTTTGTATAATATCTACATATAATCTGCATCACTGACTCATCTGCTGAAGCCTGAATGTTTATTGTTTAATGTGGACATTGGAATATGTGGTGATGAAGTGATATTGTTGTGATACTTTGATTTCAATTAATATAGGTTAGAGGCTTCATTCATCATCTTTAGATGTATAGTCAAATTGGGGGGAAATAAATAAATTCACAAAGTGATATAGCCCCCAGTTTTGTACATGGATTAAATTTTTGTTTCATCTGTCCAGTACTCCAGTTTGAATTCTTTTATCCAATACATAGATGAAACATTTTAAAAAAATTATGTTTGTGAGTTTGTGTCAGTGTGTGTAAGTGCGGGAGGGGCAGAGAGAGAGAGGGAGAGATTGGTCTCTTCCGAGAGAAAAATGGGTATGCTGTTTCAATCTGGTTAGTTGTGCTAGGATTGTGCCATTGTATATTTTTTGTATGGCCTTTAAGATAGATAGGGTAATCTGGACATGGCTGTTTTAACTCAAATATTCATCAGACACAATACCAAGCAAATCACTTGTGCATTGAACACCCGATGTCAAGCTTACAGTAGATAAACTCATGAACTTAATATCAGTTTGGTGAGGCAGTAGGCAGTGATGTATATTTAATATAATATTCATATAATCTTTTACTGAAGTATTTGCTTGATGAGCAATGATGCAACCTAGTTGGTTCTGGGCCTTCTGGCAGATTAATTATAGGTTTTTTATGGTCTAAGGGTGTATAGTTTTTATGTTTTCATCTTTGTGCTGGCTGGTGTATAAAGGGAAACTTGGTGCTATGAAGCTCCTGCTATGCGCTGGGTCCAGGGAAGGGTCGGATCCATTATGGGGCCTATAGTAGGTAGCCTGACCTTTCATTCCATTATGGTGGTCTATAGTAGGTAGCCTTACCTTTCATTTACAAGAGGCTGATTCCATGACTCGAACCTTTGACCTTCCTGTCACATGGCAATAACTCTAAACGTTGTGCTGGCTGGTGTATGTTATACTTACTTCATCTATATATTTGTCTATATATTTGGAAATAAGCATAGAGGAATTCATGTTGCGCACAGAAGAAATTAATGAAAATGCATTCTAATTTAAGTTTGTGTTTGAACTCAGTCACGAAATCAAGTAATGCTTTTTGTATTAGCCTTCCAGCAGAAGCCCAAGACATTCTCAGCTTAAATTATGACTTTACTTGTATTCCAACTTAGATGTAACTTTTTTTATCCAGGGATCCTTCACCACCACTGGTTTAGTAGTTTCGTCGAAATTGCCTAGATTTTCAGACATGTACACTCTTACCATAGCAAGTGCAGATCCAAAATCTGTTTCTGCAAATGAACCAGTACATTCGACCAAAAGTGTTACTGAATGGTATTTCTCTCTCTGGCTCCCTTACCAAAATCCTTCACTTATGCATGCAGGAACAATGAAACTGACAAATTGCATCATTATTATACAGTTTTTTGGAGATAAAAATGTATCAGTATATTTTTGCTTGAATTGCAGGTTCACTAAGGATGGAGTCTTGGTTGAGGGCTGCTTGTGGAAAGATGTTGAGGCATTGATAGACCAATATACAAAAGAACCAAAGAAGAACAAGTGACGTGGAGACATGGCTTAGGTCTGTAGTGCACTTCCCGGAGGGGAGAAACATATATCTGGATATGGTTTATGTTTCTATACATTTATAACATTTAGAATGGAAGGGAATCAAGTTTTCTTTATTCCCGTATTTTGTTGGTTTTTGTAGAACTTTCATTTAGTTTCCTGAAAAAAGATTTAGTTGTCTATCTCTTCTTCCTTTTTCTCCCCCTACTTTTCTTTTTAAGGTAAGATTACAATTGAATTACTTGTTTGGTGACCATGTCTGCTTTCATCAGTTCAGTATATGTCTTGTTGAGCTGGTAGTGCTTCCAGTAGCAATGCATGCTGGGATCACTAGAGAGCTGCAGCAGTAGTTGATGAGCAGGATAAAGCGTGGTGCTAGCTGAAATTTGTGTTGTGGGATTCCTGGATATTGAAATCTGTGACGGGGTGGCAATTTTTGTCTACTTGATTGATTAGATGTGATTATTTATTTTCATCTCGACATGTATATTTTAAAGCTTCTTAACACCAAATCCATCCCTAATATATTAAATTTGAGCAATTTTTCTTCAGAGTGAATCAATATCTTATACTATTGTCTTTATATAGGTGTCACGACTTTTTTCATGAACACAAGTTTAGATTCTTCTTGTTCCCAGTAATGCTCTAGTTAGATGACAATCTAAACACAATAGACTGTATGTAACCATGAAGTGGGACTTAATTGATAATTCAAGCTTTATATGGGTGAGTTTTACTTGTAGACTTGTAGTGCAGGGTTTTAAATCTTACTGAATTACTAAGAAGACCTTGTAGGGAAAAAAAAGAATAAAACACACAGGACTTTATTTAGCTATTAATTGCAAATGCAGACAATAATTATATGTCGATAGAATCCACATTCACTATTTTATTCTTTATTAGGAAATCAGGAAATTAGGATTTATGAAGGAGGGGATTCGTGTATGAGTACGAGGTGCCATGAGATGTCCGAAAAATTCAAAAATTTGGGATCCATAAACCAGATCAGGATTCCATGTGGTCAGGAATCCCTAAAGTCACTCTAGTCACTTAATCTAACGATTGAGATTTTATGAGTCATTTTTATAGTAATATTTTTATCAAACACAAATTAATTAATCAATTTTGACTGCAGAGACTCAAACTATTGACCTATCTGATAAAATTTTAATCAAAATCAGTCCTTAATGGAGAGACCCACTGAAAGCTGACGTGGGATAGGCATTACAATATTAAAATTGTTATCATTTTAAGGTAGTTTCTGTGTATTATTATTTTAAGATCATTTTAACACCAAGTTTTTTTGCTAAGTTATTTGTTTTGCTATTAAATAAAAAGCTAAAGAGGAGTGTTAGCAATACACTCTTTAACACTCTCTTTTCAACACACTATCTTATTGGTTGAAATTTATGTGGGTCCCATTAATTCATGTGGGACCCACTTGAATTTTGTAGGACCCACGTGAATTTTAACCCATGAAAGATAGTGTGTTGGAAAGAAAGTGTTAAAGAGTGCGTTGCTAGCATTTCTCAAAGCTAAATTATACTTTTGGTCTCTTAACTTAATTTTAGTTTCGTTAGCAAAAGCAATATCTGGCCGAGTGGTTGTGAGATATAATAATCTCCCTATGAGCCGTCGATAGGCTGACTCATCAGGATAGGAGTTTCCAGAATCAATTTGAAGTTTAGTTGAGGGTGTAAAAGGGGTAGCAGCACGCTTAGCTGCTAAGTAACCCGTGTCCTCTAATAGTTCTAAGGCATACTTTCTTTGATATACTAAAATGCCTTCAGGAGATCTTGTAATTTCAAGACCTAAAAAGTATCTAAGAGATCCCAAATCCTTAATTTTAAAACTGTGATGGAAAAATGTTTTTAACAGATTGAATTTCAGAAAAAGAATTACCTGCAAGCACTATATCATCAACATAAACTAACAAGGCAGTAATAGCAGAAGAAGAATGCTTTACAAAAGAGAGAAATCAGCAGTAGATTGGATATAGCCAATTGAAAGCAAAGCTTGAGATAGTTTTTCATACCATTGTCTGCAAGATTGCTTAAGGCCATAGATGGACTTACGCAATTTGCAAACCTTTGTAGAAGTAGAAGAAGTGGTGGAATACCCAGGAGGAAGGGTCATGTATACATCCTCATGCAAATCTCCATGGAGAAATGCATTGTTAACGTCACATTGTTCAAGGAACCATGATTTGGTGGCTGCCAAGGCTAGGAGAGTTCGCATTGTTGTAAGTTTTGCAACAGGAGAAAAGGTATCAAAATAATCAACCCCTTCCATTTGGTTGTAACCTTTAGCCACCAATCTGGCCTTATACCTTTCAATAGAACCATCTGAATTATATTTAATTTTGTAAACCCATTTACATCCAATTGGGGTTTTATTTGGTGGCAAATCAACAAGAGACCAAGTGTTGTTTATTTTAAGGGCTTGTAGTTCAGAATTCATAGCCTGTTGCCAACAATCCAATTTGGATGCTTGAGCATATGTATGAGGTTCAGAATGAACAATAGTGTTTAAGCAAAAAATTTTATATGAAGTTGAGCATTTGTTGTATGTGAGAACAGAAGAAAGAGGAAAAGAGGGTGAATCATGAGTTTTAGGAGTACCAATGTAACGCCCTTCGTTACATTAGTAACCCAAATTAATAATTTAAATAAAATCAGGAAAATAAAAAATTTCTTAAATAAATACTAAATAAATACGTAATATAATATTAATCCAAAATAATTGTTTATATAATTCAAAACTAGTTTCAAAACCTCAAAACAGGGCGTCTATAACATCTCGCATAAGAAAATAACTAAAAGATAATAAAGGTCCTCCTGGCATATGCCTTACAATACTAACCAAGCTCTAAAACTAAAGAGATAATCTTCAAAACGTCTGGCTGCTCAACCGGGACGTCCTCAGGCTCTGAAAACAATACTACTAATGAGATATAAAATCCCAGTGAACAGAAATACATTTTTAAAAGGTTTTCACAAAAGCATTGTTCTCAGCCAGTGCGGTGACTGGAAAAATTGTCCGTGGTACCCGCTAATTTCAAAATAGTGTATAATAAAATAATAATAATAATAATAATAATAATAATAATATAAATTATTATTGATAGCAAATAGTCATCACTAACACATCATAAATCAAGTATGACAAGATCTCATATATCAAATAATCTCAAATATCCTCATACGTCATATGACTTTCAAACTGCACATAACAATGGCGTCCCATTGCCTACCTTACTCATGAAGGTATTTCGATGTCACCTTCTCTTCAGTGACATTACTCATTTCGATACCAACCATTGTACACTGGCGGTATTACTCATTTCGACATCCCAATGTGTGGCGATGTTACTTTCGATACCCCATCATGGCGGTATTTCATATTTCGACACCCCAATTCATTGGCAGTGTTACTTTCGATACCCCTATCATAGGCGGTATTGCAGCAGACAACATTCAACATATTAACAGTTACTGTATCATGCCAATATCACAAATATCATCAAATAGTGCATATATAGCATGTCAATTCAACCAGATCACGTATGTATCATATATATCATGTCACCAATCACAATAATAAACATTTAATTGACAACAGAAATACCTTAGAAGGAAAACCCCCAAATTTCTAAAATCAGGATTTAATCAAATCAGGATTATTTTCCAAAAAAACGTATTTTTAAAGCAAAACCCAAATCCCAAGACGAATTGCACCTTGGAAAGGGTGAGAAAAAGTATTTCTACTCACCTCTTGAATACCTCAAAGAATCTCCAAGGATATCCTATGGCGAATCCTAGATGTCGCCTTCCTCAGTCTTGAATCCCCTTCTCCTTCTCCTTCTTCTTCATCTTCTTCTTCTTCCTGTTGTTGTTGTTGTTATTGTTCTCCTTCCAAACTCATTGCTTGTTGCAACCCCATCTCCCAAGCAGGAAGATGCTCCACAGCCGTTACTAAGATGTTTTAGGGTGCAAAAAAAGTTCCTAGCCGCACTATGGTGTTATAAGAAGGTATATATATAGTGTTGCACTGATTCCCTATTTTTTAAACCTATTTTTAACGCATCCTGACATAGAGACTGATTTTTGAATTAAGTTTTAGATAGAGTCTTTGAATAAGTTTTAGATAGAGTGTAGTTAGAGTTTGTTATTAAATAAGTTTTGGATAAAGTCTAGACAGAGTTCTTTTATTGTTGCAACTTTTAATTATCTTTTATCCTTTCTAATTAATTCAAAGGCCCAAAACATGCAGTCTAAGCCTCCCAAAAATTATCTAATTTCTCTAACGTTATTATCTCCAATTATTTTTAATTTTTAGGATGTTACATTTTCTCCTCTCCTTTAAGAATTTCGTCCCCGAAATTAACTCCACTCTCACGTACGAAGCAAATAAAGAGTCTGGGCATTGGCGAACCAAGTCTTCTTCTAATTCTCAAGTAGCCTCTTCTAGAGTTCAATCCTTCCCAACCACCTTCACCAAAGGGATTGTCTTGTTCTGCAGAGTGTTAGTGCTCTTATCGATGATCTGACTAGGCCTGGCTTAAATATTAAGTTATCCCTCAATTGTATTGACTCAGGAGCCATCACATATGAAACATCTGGTACGTATTTCTAGAGCTCAGAAATATGGAAGATGTCATGAAGATTGACAAAAAATAGCCCCGACCACACTTTTTAGAATCTGAAAATGACTCAAGAACAAGGAATTGGTTTTCAGACTGACATTGACTTCCCCATCCCAAACTTAAGAGCGACTCTTAGGAATGCATGTTCCCTTTCCTCAAATTGTAAAGGCTCTCTTTTCTTGTCGACACGACACTTTTTACCTAATCCGCGCAGTGCACATCTTTCCCTTCTAAATCCTAACTATGGTCTCTTGGATTAAATTCGGTCCTAGCAAGATATCCTTACCTACTACTTACTAACATAAAGGTGACCTCCATATTCTAATCACACCATCAATATACATATAGTCATTAACTATTTTACCTCCTATTAAATGTACAATTCATGACACCTTAAATATAAATAGAATTTTAAAGGAAATAAATGATAACATTTACATAATAAAATCATGCACTTAAGCGTTTGTTTCTGACCATCATACTAAAATCATAATACCTTCACCTGCATTCCATCATTATAGGCATTCTCAGAAAAGATTAATAACAAATAATTCACAAAAAAAAATATAATTAAAGTTTTATATCATCCATATGGAGATCTTATTGTCCATTATATATATTCCATACCAAATTTATTATATTATTTACAGCACAGAAATTTTTACAAATAAATCAACAAATAAATAAAACAAAGAAAGAAAAGAGAAACAGTAGCGACATCCACATACTAATTCTTATCTAATCTAAGTTGATAATTTCTTAAGAAAAAAATAGTTTCATTTTCTATTAAGAGGTGGTCTTACTAAAACAAAAATTGGTAACAAAAACAGAATAAGATTTAGTTAATTTGCAATTAAATTGTGCATTAATTGTGCAGATACGACTTTCAAAACAAACTTTATCAATAAATACCATAGTAGAACTAAGAAATCAATTTCATTTTGATTTTTAAGTAAGCTAATACAAATAAGAAATAACATTCTTTTTCTTTTCGATCTTTGATAAGAAATGTAAGTTTGTGAAGATTTGACATGCCATTAATCTACATGGAAAACAAATCCAAAGAGTATATTAATTGTGATTAATATTT
This sequence comes from Ammopiptanthus mongolicus, assembly GCA_039655645.1. NCBI lineage: Eukaryota > Viridiplantae > Streptophyta > Magnoliopsida > Fabales > Fabaceae > Ammopiptanthus > Ammopiptanthus mongolicus. The sequence continues at coordinate 88,631,225 of CM077344.1, read as the reverse complement.
GGTCACTTGAGAAATAATCTGAAAATTTCAAGCTAGATGATTTTAAAAAAAAAGTATATAACAAAATTACAACATAAATTAAAATTTAAACATATATATACACCTTCTTTAATATAACGTTAGTTTTTATTACCGTCCATTAATAATTTTTCTTAAGGTCTTGTTACATCTTGGTTATTCATGGATGTAGTGTGAACTTTCTTTTATGTGTCTCTTCTAGCATTTTTTTTTTCTAGGGCTCCCCTCCTTAGGAACAAGGATCCCATTCTTAAATAACAATAGACCACCATCACATAATTCTCTTGATTCTAAAGAGATTGCAATTCCTAGTCTAAAACTGCTCTTGGTTAATCTGTTTTCTAAGGTCATTACAAATTCCAACATATTCAATTTCATGCTTAAAGTATTTAAGGTTACATTGAAATTCATGTCCATAAAATCTTCTAAGATATTTATCTGTAGCACTAATATGCAAGGATTTTCTATTTAGAACCTCTACCACTACTTTGACTTTTCCTAAAATGTACTTCAACTCCAAAATAATGGTCCTTAAGAAATTTCATCCACCTTCCTTACCTTATTTTTAATTCTATATTTTTTTTCCTAACAATTATTTAAGGCTCTTATGATTATTAAAAACTTCAATTTTATTCCATAGAAGGTATCTTCCTTTCTTAGTCAACTCGATCAGAAGTAAGGCTAGCCCAGAGAATCTATTTATAACTTCATATAATACGCTTCCAATTCCAGGAACTTCTTACACCTTTCACTTCTTAGGCTGCCCTCATCCCATCACTGCATTCACTTTGCTTGAATCAAACGCAACTCTACTCAAATGATCTAAGGTCACTTATCCTAGGAAAAGATACTTATTTTTAACGATTATGTTGTTCAATATCCTATTGTCCACTTATAGCCTCATACTCCCATCATTTTATCCTTCTTTATACTAAAAACACTCAAAACTTATCACAAAATCAAGCATATTTCTTAACAGCAATAAAAGTGAGATTTGATGTACACTATAATCAAATAATAATAAATTAAATTCCAAATAATAACAACGGCAACTCTAAATATATGGTGAAACAATGCATCAAGGTAAGAAAGTTTTAATTCCTAATCAATTTGGTTTGACTTAAAAAAAACATTAACGCACAGATATTTTCGATTTATGAATTGAAAACTCATTGAAGCAAAAGGAAATTAAAAACATGAATTCAAATCAAGTAAAGTTTTCTTTGGTAATTTTTCAATCAAGAAAATTATGCACACAAAACGATAAATAAAAGTAAATTTTTTTTTTATAAATACAAGGAATATATATCTACCAAACAAATTCATCAAACGACATAAAAATATACTTTAAGAATATAATGTTAAGAATTAACAATCTTAAAATTCCAATTTTTCATATTAATCAAATCCAAGTGTGAAAACTCATTTTCTAATAACTCCTCTAATTATTTTTTAGGCTCCCTTAACTCTAAAGGTGCCAGTCTATAAGGTGTTATTGACTCTGGTTCACTTCTAGGCACTAGATCTATGTTAAACTCAACTCCCATATTTGATGTAAGGTAGAAACCTCTTAAGGGAACATATCTAGAAACTAACCGACAACAAGTAGTGCCGCTACGCCCCTTTTAGTCTCTATCTTAACGGAAAACGACAATATGTATCGTTGAACTTCCTAAGACCTTATGACATGGAAAAGAATATGATAGGCAACTCCAGATTTTTGACACAACTAAGAGATGTGGAAGAATGGATTGCTCCTGAATCAAATAATATGATAACCTCTTGTTATAAGCACAATTTCTCTTCGGCTTTTCTAACTGCTGCAGCATCTGAGCTGTCCCGGAATGATGATGGTTCGTCCTTCGAAAAAGCAATAGCCCCACGTATTGAAGTTCTTGGGGTGCTACCACCCAATATCCCCTCGTATGATAGATAGTCTCCGTCTGCTCTTGCACATCTATGGTCACATGGCCCATTGCTGCTACAAGCGCATCATTCGTCCCTCGCCTGTTAGTCGTCATAAATCTGCTCACTACCAATGAAACATTGAGTTGGCCAGGCTCAATATCCAAGCATAGTATGCAGCATCTATAACTCTAACAAGCATTCATATGCGCCCAAGTTTTGATTTTTGAAAAACCCAATAACCACATTCCAATTTAGGATTGAACTGCTCTGATACCAAAAATGTAACGCCCTTCGTTACATTAGTAACCCAAATTAATAATTTAAATAAAATTAGGAAAATAAAAAATTTCTTAAATAAATACTAAATAAATACGTAATATAATATTAATCCAAAATAATTGTTTACATTAATTCAAAACTAGTTTCAAAACCTCAAAACAGGGCGTCTATAACATCTCGCATAAGAAAATAACTAAAAGATAATAAAGGTCCTCCTGGCATATGCCTTACAATACTAACCAAGCTCTAAAACTAAAGAGATAATCTTCAAAACGTCTGGCTGCTCAACCGGGACGTCCTCAGGCTCTGAAAACAATACTACTAATGAGATATAAAATCCCAGTGAACAGAAATACATTTTTAAAAGGTTTTCACAAAAGCATTGTTCTCAGCCAGTGCGGTGACCGGAAAAACTGTGCATGGTACCCGCTAATTTCAAAATAGTGTATAATAATAATAATAATAATAATAATAATAATAATAATAATAATAATATAAATTATTATTAGCAGCAAATAGTCATCACTAACACATCATGAATCAAGTATGACAAGATCTCATATATCAAATAATCTCAAATATCCTCATACGTCATATGACTTTCAAACTGCACATAACAATGGCGTCCCATTGCCTACCTTACTCATGAAGGTATTTCGATGTCACCTTCTCTTCAGTGACATTACTCATTTCGATACCAACCATTGTACACTGGCGGTATTACTCATTTCGACATCCCAACGTGTGGCGATGTTACTTTCGATACCTCATCATGGCGATATTTCATATTTCGACACCCCAATTCATTGGCAGTTACTTTCGATACCCCTATCATAGGCGGTATTGCAGCAGACAACATTCAACATATTAACAGTTACTGTATCATGTCAATATCACAAATATCATCAAATAGTGCATATATAGCATGTCAATTCAACCAGATCACATATGTATCATATATTTCATGTCACCAATCACAATAACAAACATTTAATTGACAACAGAAATACCTTAGAAGGAAAACCCCCAAATTTCTAAAATCAGGATTTAACCAAATCAGGATTATTTTCCAAAAAAACGTATTTTTAAAGCATAACCCAAATCCCAAGACGAATTGCACCATGGAAAGGGTGAGAAAAAGTATTTCTACTCACCTCTTGAATACCTCAAAGAATCTTCAAGCGTACCCTATGGCGAATCCTAGATGTCGCCTTCCTCAGTCTTGAATCCCCTTCTCCTTCTCCTTCTTCTTCATCATCTTCTTCTTCCTGTTGTTGTTGTTGTTATTGTTCTCCTTCCAAACTCATTGCTTGTTGCAACCCCATCTCCCAAGCATGAAGATGCTCCACAGCCGTTACTAAGATGTTTTAGGGTGCAAAAAAGGTTCCTAGCCGCACTATGGTGTTATAAAAAGGTATATATATAGTGTTGCACTGATTCCCTATTTTTAAACCTATTTTTAACGCATCCTGACATAGAGACTGATTTTTGAATTAAGTTTTAGATAGAGTCTTTGAATAAGTTTTAGATAGGGTGTAGTTAGAGTTTGTTATTAAATAAGTTTTAGATAAAGTCTAGACAGAGTTCTGTTATTGTTGCAAATTTTAATTATCTTTTATCCTTTCTAATTAATTCAAAGGCCCAAAACATGCAGTCTAAGCCTCCCAAAAATTATCTAATTTCTCTAACGTTATTATCTCCAATTATTTTTATTTTTAGGATGTTACAACCAACACCAACTGTTGTAGATAAACTACAATGATAATCTTGTAAGTGACTTGGTCTAGTTTTTGGTCTGTCTGAGTGTCTCACTGGTGCTGCAGGAGGTGCTGCAACTGCTAGCTCATTTTGGAAGTCTGGTGCATCTGCTGGGGCAGCAGGCAGGTTTTCTGGTGTTGCATGCGGGTCTGCTGATGCTGCAGCTGCATGCTCCTCTTCCAATTGTTGTTCCTCATCATGATGCAGAGGTGAATTAGAAAGGAAGGTGGGATGATCAGGGATTGAACACTTAGGAAAAACATTAGATTGATTATTAGCATGAAAAGGGAATGTGTTTTCATAGAAAACAACATTCCGTGAAAGAAAGAAATTATGATTCCTAATGTCATATAACAGATATCCCTTTGTCCCTTCTTTATAACCAAGAAAAACAGCCTTGGTAGCTCTAGAATCAAATTTTGTTCTATGAGCTTGAAGGGTTGATGCATAACAAAGACAACCAAAAGCCTTGAGATTAATCAAGGTTGGTGGTTCTTTGTTTAAAAGCTCATATGGGCATTTTTCTTGGAGAAGAGGACTTGGTATTCTGTTAATGATATGTACAGCATGCAATATGCATAAGTGCCAAAAGTTAAAAGGTGAATTAGCCTGAAAAGACAAGGCTCGGGCAACATTCAAAATATGTTGGTGTTTCCTCTCAACTATACCATTTTGTTGAGGGGTTTCCACACAAGTTCTTTCATGGCAGAACAACATTCAGGTTTAGGATTGTGTGCAAGAAACCCTTGTGAATCTGAATGTTGAAGCACAAATAGTCCATCTTGGAACCTAGCTATGCCAATCAGTTCCCTTGGGCAATTCTGCATAATTAAAAAGGAATCAGGCTCAAGAGTCAGCTTACAATGATTTTCTCTAAGCAGTTTTGTGATGGAAATTAAATTTACATAAAAGTTAGGAACATAAAGAACATTATGCAAAGTTAAAGAGGGAAAAAGATGAACTTTTCCTGAAATAGTGCAAGCCATCGAGTTTCCATTGGGCAAATTAATATAGACAAGTTTTATATGATGACAGTCTACTAAGTTTTGTAAATCAAATGTGATGTGATCAGTAGCACCTGTGTCTAGAATCCATTGGCTTGGAAACTTACCAATCACAGCAGCTTTATTGGAATTGTTAGTGAAAGTTAAGGGTTCTGTCATTATGGTATTTGCCTTATGTGTTGTTGAGTTGGCTGAATTTCTGGCCTGCAGCATTTCAGGAAGCCTTGGTCTTGAGTAAGATTATACCCTTGTGTTGAAGAATCAACCACCTCTCTTTCTTGTTGAGCATGGGTACTGATTGAATTAATAGTTTTGTTACTGTTATTCTTTGATCTGTATCCAGGGGAAAACCATGAAGGAAGTAGCAAGTTTCTATCGTATGATTTGCTTTAGAACAGTTTGTACAGAATTTGGAGTTAGGTCCTTCTCCTCTGCCTGAATTGCCTCTTCCCTTACCTCTATTAGAATAGCCACCTCTTTTTGATCCTCCACTTGAATAGTCAGCTTTATTGGAATTGATGGTGAGTGCTTTAGACTCAACAATGGTCTCAAGGTTTTCAGGCAAAGATAGTTGTCTTTCTTGAGTAGAAACTAAAGAAAAAGCTTTAGTAACATCTGGTAAAGGACTCATTAGCATAATCTGGGATTTAACTTGAGAATATTGTTCATTGAGTCCTTTTAAAAACCTAATGGTGTAATCTTGATCCCTGTACAGTTGTACCTTATCAAATTTTGATTTGCAAGCACAAAGAGTTGCGCAATTGCAAGTTGGGAGAGGTCTATAATTGGCAAGCTCATCCCACATAATCTGTAGTTCAGTAAAATATTCAGAAACATCAAGATTACCTTGGTGTCGTTTGCAAATGTCATCTTCAAGATCTGAGATTCTGAAAATGTCATCTAAAGCAAATCTATTTTGAAGGTTTTTCCACACATCTGAAGCTTTGTCCATCCAAAGTACGGATTTGAGAATTGTTGGTGAAATTGAATGTTGAAGCCATGAAAGACACTTGTTGTTGCAGCGGCACCATGCTTGGTATAATGCATCAGTTTTGTCTGGTTGAGTGAGTGTTCCATCAAGAAACTTCATTTTATTCTTTGTCTCCAAAACAACCTTGATGGATCTCGCCCAGGTATGATAATTCTTTCCATCAAAAGCAGGAGTAACAAGCACCATGGAGGGGTTTTCATTTGGGTGGACATAGTAAGGATTAAGAGGGTTAGTAGCATAATTGTTTTGATCTGGGTTTGTCATCTTTGTGAAACAAGAAGAAGAAGGCAAATGAAAAGAAGGTTCTATGAAGAACAAGATGAAAAAGAACCCAAGAAAATCATGGAAACCAGAGCTCAATCTTAAGCTCTGATAAGCTCTGATACCATCTTGGTATCGCGGATATGAAGCAGAAAATATGGAAAGCATGAATTGAAGACTATTATTGAAGAATGAATTGAATTAGATTCAGCAATAGCTTATCAAGCTATTTATAGAAAAGCTATGACTGATATGAAGCTATGACTGATATGGAAATAACTGATATAACTGAAATCAGTTATAACCAAAAAAAAGAAGCAATCCATAACTAAACTAATCCATAACTTATTCAGTTATGAAGCTAAAGCTAATAACAAATTTAATTCTACTGCTTCTAATAGTTAATAAGACAACTAATAGGACTTAGACATTAGACTTCTTCTAATATGACGCGTTTCTCACTCCAGGGGCATAAGTTCTTCTCTGCCTCTCTCGTCTCTATCTCTCTTCTCTAGTCATTTTTCTCTAACAGTGGATGATGCCCACTAGTGCAACCCCAAGAAACATTTAATAATCCGAAGTTTGTGTTAAAACAAGGAAAGTAGTTATGCGATTGATCATAAGATCATCCTTGCCAGCAACAAAAATAAGCACCTTGAGGCACCCAAGGGTGGCCAAGCTAGGAGCCCCAGGAGCCAAAAGATTGATCAAAGGGTTATCTATGCCACCTGGTGCATCTGGGCACACGAAGTTCCACACCTGCATAGCTGAACTCTGCTCATGACCTTCGACAGGTAAGGTCTCAACCCCACCACCAAAATTGGAAGCTTTTGGCTCTGATGGTTACTCAGTTTTGGAAGTTAAACGCGAGTAGAGATAGAGGGGCACAATGACTGGGTCTGGGGAATTATCCCTCATGATACTACCATTGCTCATGTTGGTAATACTTATGCTTTGGCTTGAAGCCATACAGGGGACTTCCATTTTACTGGAGGTGAAGATGGTGCGGTACACATGTATAAGATCATAATTGATGGTTATGAGAGTGAAGCCTGGCAAGTTGCTGCTTGGGCTCCTCACTCAGATCATGTGCTTTTGAGTTTCTGGAAGAGCCTGATTTTCATGCTTTCTAATACCGATGAATTATATAAATAAGTTTATATTTTTATCTGAGGTTTTGAAATTGAAATTAAATAAACTACGACCACATTCGTACTCTACGCCATCGTAGAGAACTACGATTAAATTTTGGGTTGAAAACTCGGACGAAATCCGGTCTGCATTTTCACTGACAGTAAGATTTTACTGCTCAGAAGACCTAATTTTGACTCGTGAACAAAACAGTTTGGTTTTAAATCAAATTTCCAACAACTTTGATAATTTTGATATTTCTCACCAAAAAGCAAAATAATATAAATTATATGGGCGAAATATTAAATCGCGTAATTAACGGAGTTAAAAACGGATTTATCGAAACCCACTAACGGATAAACATGAAGTCACATCATCTTGGGAGGCGTGCCATGACTCACCACTGTCATTATTGCTTGTCTGAAAATATCTAGATATTTATAACAAAATGACGTTTATGTCCTTGGTCTTTTGTTGAAATGATAATTTTGTCCCTAAGTGAAATTACTCTTTTGTCCCTAAAATATCCAAAAATTTGGGCCATGGGCCAAAAAGCCCACCAAGAGAGGCGGCCAAGCTAGCTATAAATACCCCCTCCTTTGATTCCATCACACCTCTCCTTAATCATCTTCTTCAAACTTCCATTGTTGTCTTCAAGTGCAAGCTTTCTTCTTCACTTTCCTTCAAGCTTCAAGAGGTAAAATCTCTTATACTTACTCTCTTAATTATAGTCAAGCTTTTCTTTTTATCTTCTTCATATTAATTGAGCCTTAAGCTTAGCTTGACATACATTAGGATTTTCACTTGAAAAACCCTAGAAAATCATAGAAAAATCCTTTTAATGTGAAATTAATGTCTATGATCTAGTTTCATCATTCTCTATCACTATCCAAGAGCATGTAATCAAATAACATGTCTAGCTATTTGTTTCTAATGGTGGCCGAACCCTAAACCTTTGGGAATCATGAGTTTTGCTTCAAGTTTTTGTATAATAAAACTTACTCTAGTGTTGTGTATACTTAAGGATCATTCATCCAAGAGTTAGAAATTTTTAGACATCTCTAGCTATTTTAAACCTTGATTTCCGAACCTAGGTCCTAAGAGACAAAGAGATGCATTTTTGTTAATGTTAAAGTTGTGATTTGTTGTGAAGAATCAGACTGTGTTCGATCTCCCTAAAGCGTGCTAAAGTGTCGGTTGCGGAGCTGTGTTAGGAAGCTTGGACGGGAAGGCGAGCGCGCGTAGCAGTTTCAGGTAGGAGAAAGAACTGATATCGTCGGGAAGGCAAGCATAGTATAGAATGTATACATGTGTAGGGGAACCTTAAACCCTACTAGAGGTTGAGTCCTGGATAATGTACCTGGACCCTAGGTGTAGGTACTTTTGGGCTATCACCACTAAGATGATACGATGTGATTATTGAGGTTGATATGTTGAACTACCTATGTGATGAGTTGTTTATCTGTTATGTTAAACTGCCTATGTGATTATCTGTTTATCTGTCAATCTGATGATATTTATATTGGCATATTTATTGTTGTGATATTTTATTATTGTGATTGGCTGGATGATTGTTGATGAGAGTATGGTGAGATTGCGCTGTTATTCGAATTGATACCGTCGTGGTCCTGACCATGGAGCTGTGGCTCGTGGACACAAGGCGTCGTGATGTTGATGTTGATGTGGATGCAACGCATCATGGCTGTGACCGAGTGCTTAGGTGTGAGGTTCCAGTATCAATTTGTGATGGATGGTTTTGCATATCATAGCATTTCATACCATAGTATATTTGCTCCCAATGGGGGATGTCCAATTGGAGGCGTGATGTTTTTAATCCCGAGACGGGATGTCCAATTGGGGACGTGATGCTTTTATCCTTACGAGTATGTCCAATTGGGGACGTGATGTTGTTAATCCCGACTGGGATGTCCAACTGGGGACGTGATGATATCGGCCGACATGCATATAGGGATGATGACATGCATATGGGGATTAGTATCCTTCGTAGAGGTTTAATCTGAGAGAGTGACTTTTTTAGATGGTTGTGTTGTATGACCCAAGAAATGGTTGTTGGCGTGTTATATGTTTTCTATGTGTTGTGTGTTGCATGTCTATATGTTGTACTATTGCCCCTCTCCCATATTTGATGATGCATGTTTCTTATCTCCCTGTATTTTCCCTGTGTGTTTATTTTATTTTATGGAAGACCTCATGGAGGAACCAGTTGCTGAGGAGCTGGATGACACTCCTTACGAACCCGATGCCGGTGGACGAGCCACGAACCCTAACCCCGAGGGGTTTTGAGTGTTGGACCAGAAGAGTAGCTAGCTTGAGAGTTTCTCTCTATCTTTTGATATATTTTGCATATAGTCTATACTGATGTACTCTGTATGTATATATTATTACCGTAGCCCTATTGACGGGGCAACCGATGCATACATATATATCTTATATTTTATAGTGGTGTACTCTGATATGTCGGGTGCCTTAATTTAGTTTCATTTCCACGTTTAATCTTTCGCTTCGCTTCGTATTAATAAGGCGCACTAACTTTTATAATACGATAAAGGATAATTAATATCTTAGGTTCTTCAATGGGACGGCAGGTCGTCTCAGTTTCCATGGCTTGTTTCAACATCAAGTGAGACAAGCTTGCTCGAATTGATGTGAGAAAGCTATTATGTACTAGCAAGCGTGCTCTAGGGAAGAGAGATTCAAAGCCAAAGCATTTAAACGAAGGCAAAGTAGAGATCCCACAGAGGATGTTGTGTGGATTTAAGAGCAATCTTTTCTGTGTAGATATAGGACCTGGTCGAATTGTTTATGGAGGTGAAGAAGGTGCTGTCAGAATTTCACATAAGCGTAGAGTATGTACATTAAGAGGGATATGATTAGAGAACAGAATGAGGCGACGTAAACTTCGAACAATTGAGCAGTAAAGGAGGTCGGGGTGATCAATGTTCAGTTACAGCCAAGAATAATTTAGGGGAAGAAGATGAATGCCACATCATCAAAGAAGACCGCTATGTCATCATGCCATATTGAAGAAGTTTGGCATGTCATCAGCTACGTATGTTACAACTAACGGTGTTACTAATATAGGTGACAAAAAGGACCATTTTGGCTAACACTTCATACTTAAGGGACTAAAATGAATATTTTTAAAGGTAAGAGACCAAAATGATTCCAAAAATTAAGATAAGGGACCAAAACTCCAAAACTCTAATTTAGGCTAAATAAAATAGGGCTGTAAATGCATCTGATCCGCGAATCGGATGGATCCGAGCCTATCCAAATCGATTATGGTGGTTTGGTTCGGTTTGAATTTGAAATGATGAATCCAAAGGCAATCAGTTTGGATATCAGATTGAAAAAATTTGAATCTGTTCAATCCTAACCGAATCGACCACTTAAAAAAATAATATATTATTTGATTTTATTGTAATAATATTATTTTTATTAACAAAATTAATATATTAGCTAAACTTTTTATCTTTTTATTAACAATTAACAATAAACAATAATTTTCAGTTTTTTTTTTTTTGAATTTTTTACTAATTTTTTGAAATTAAAATTAAAGTAAATTAAAAATAAGATAATCCGATGATCCGAACCAACCCGTCTTTATTCGGATTGGTTTGGTTCAGGTTCCGACAATTGTTTTGTCAAATCTGATCCGATCAAATTTAATCGGATTAAATGTTAAATTACCCCAAATTCGATCCAAATCGTTTTGATTACACCCCTAAAATAAAACAAAGAGTTTGATTTTGACAGTGTCAGTGTAAATTTTTTTACATTGTCAACTAATCACATATCTGATATCACCCTATGTGTGATGTAAGAGTCAAACATTTTTAATGATGTGTCAATATATGATTGATTGACGGTGTAAAAAAATCTTTATATTGACCGTGTATTATAAATAAATCATAAAATAAGTTACTATTTCATTTCTGCCAAATTGCGTTCCATATATATATATATATATATATATATATATATATATATATAGTCTTACTTGAAATGGTTTATAAAATTTGATTGAAATCTTGTGATAACAACATTGTAAAAATTATATTTTTCTTATGATTTAATTACTTTATAATTAATGAAATTTTATCTCTATAATATATGATATCCCTATCCTAAGTTTTAGAAATTTTACCATATTTCATATCAGTACTCATACCCACGTGCATACTACTTAAGGTCGCGAGGAAAGCTCAAGCATCATTATTGTGCTTCTGTCAGCTCTCATCCACGACAACAATATGTTTTCGTCCCTCAACAAATGATGTTGCTGCACAGAATCAATATCAGACATAGGAATACGAGACCCCTCTCTCCACGATGTTTTCGACTAATTTTTGACAAGTAAGCTTTCTAGATAAGAAATCTGATTAAAGTATGAGACATGTACGAATCATGACGTGATTAAATGAAAGTTGATTTTGATTGAATTGATTTTATAAAATTGATTTTGATTAAAAGTGAGTTGAAAATAAAATGATTTATGTTTGGTTACGTTTATGGCAAAAGTGATTTTTGTATTGAAATATTGTTTGGATAGTTTTGATTAAAATTGCTTTTGGGTGTGTAATTATCAAAATGAGTTTGAGTGTTCATTTTTATATATATATATATATATATATATATATATATATATATATATATATATATATATATATATATATATATTAATATCCCTTAAAATATTTTATTTAATTTTTGTTTTATATATATAATATATATTATATTAATTAACAATTTTTTTCTTACTTTATGTGCTATTATGGTGTGTGTTATTAGGTGCACCATCCCTTTGCTAGTTGTCCTTTTCTTTATTTTGTCTTTCTTTCATACCTTACCAAAAAAAAGTTTATTAAAGTAAAGAAGCCCAAGAGCTCAATCCCTCTTCTCTTCTCTAACCTAGAGAAAGAGGGGCTATTGCGCCTCTGCAACACTAGAAACTTCAGAAGGATGGTGAATGAATGAAAGGTGAAGGGGCAAGGTTGAGAAACTACCTATGACTTTCATAGAATCGATTTTAGCCAGAAGTGAAAGCTACGGGGAGTTGCTTCAGTTAGAATCGATTTCAGGAGGAGGAATCACTTTCTCAACCAAAAATCAAACATATTCTTTATTCGGTCAAACTATGTTTGACCCTTGCAAACGCACATCTGGTTTGGTTCAACGTGAAACCAAACAAATGCTTAAAAGACAATTATAATATAGTATCAAATATAAAATAATGGGTGCTAAGCCCAGGACCACTTATTCACTAATCGCTTTTTTTTTTTTTTTTTGCTTCTCAAAGCTATCGTCCTCTACCCCTATAGATTAAAACCTAGGGGTATCCCATTAAAATTACCTTACCTGTAGATCAATCTCTTCAAATTTTAATAATGTATCTTCTCATGTTAAATTTTCATATAATAAGTTGATGTGAAAAAAAAGAGTATAAACAAAATTCAAGTTACTTTTATAGCAACTAAAGGTCAAGTTTTTGTATAATAGTGTACTCGTGAGTCTTGATTTTGATAAGGAATCTGTTATCTATTAACTACTATAATATGTTTAAGATGAGATATATTATATGTTCTTGAAAGTGAAGGAACTGCTTCCCCTTGGACTGTATCAAAAAAACTGATGAATTTGGATGAATTGTTTTATGCAAATAGATTTTTCATCTAATTCCATCTCAACTTGGTGTCTGTCACATGTCAGTTAAATAAGATTTGAGAAATGTTAGCAACACATTCTTTAATATTTTCTTTTCAACACACACTCTCTTATTGTTTAAAATTCATGTGGGTTCTACAAAATTCAAGTGGGATCCATATAAATTAATGAGACCCACATAAATTTTAATCAATAAAAAATAATTTGTTGAAAAAGAGTGTCTAGGATTACAAGTCGATGGGCCATGAGACTGGGACCACTGCAACGAAGACCACACAGCCCATTGTAGTGGACATGCTAAGGCGTATATATAGATCGCTTGTGCACATGTATTAAAAAGTGAAAATAAAATACGAACAATTATATAAAAGAATAAAAGAACCGAGAAATTATGGTTGACACACATTTATAAAGAGTAAATGAGTTTTTTATTTTTCAGAATATCCTCACGTGTAACTGTAAAGATTAATCCCATAAGATATTGGACGATATTTAAGGATTGACATATTCTAATCAGATTTTTTTCATACGCAAGAATCATGGATTGAATCCTTGATCATTTGGTTAAATGATCCAAATTCGTTATCACTCAGATTAAACACATATTGATGTAAATATATGGAACTAAACTTTTCGTTTTGCAAAGTAATTTAACTTATATAAATGTGCAAAAAAAATTGATGTGATCTTATACAAAATATTTAAAAAAGTAATACAGAAATATTTTATATCCGCGCAATATAGTTTCTTTTTTCCTTTTTATGATTACACTTAAAAGAGAAAATCCGAATTTGAACGATTGATGCAAAACTCATTACACCCCCGCCTCGAGTTTGGGAACTGGTATGCGAAAGTATAATTCCATCTTGAAATGCACGAGTACAAGTGTAACGCGACAAGCTGAACTTAGATCTTTTTGGGTCATTTTGTTTTGATAATTTTAGAATGCAATGTCGATAGAAAGAAAATATGTGCTTTTTTGTTTTTTACTTGAGTGATCTAGCTGAAAGGAAACTTGCACATGTATGTGTACCACTACAATAAGAAATACGCAGAAGGTGAAGACAGATTATTACGATATTTTACTTACAACATCAGATGCCAGTCAACAACAGAAGAACCAAAAGCTACACGATAAAAACAAAATCAAAATTAATGATGCCTAGCTTTTCTCATGAACTGTCAAACAGCATGTTGCATTTATTTAAAGGATTTTTCTAATAAGTGCTTGAAGGGTGTTAGTTAAGAAATGAAAAAGTAAAAATTTTACATTAAAAATTATAACTTTTAAATTTTGAAAAAATTGAATACATCATTTCTCAATATATAATTTCTATCTTTATTTTCTTAACTAATGTTCTTAAAATACTGGTTAGCATTTCCCTTATTTAAATGATCAATACTTGGACCATTGATTGGTTAATAATTCCAATAATTTAGGCCCCTAAGGATCTTCCTCATAAACCGCAGGGAACTGTTCTCAGTGGACCCTGAAATGCAACTAGTGGACTACAGCAACTAAAGATTATACTTTAATCTAGAATCTAAAAATAGATATATTGTTTACATAAAGTAGACATCACTAATGACAAAAGATGAGTTAGAAATGCCTCTTGGACAACAAATATATTCTCCATTATTGATTTGTGAATTTTAATTATGATCAAGTAGGATAGATTGCTGATGATAGATCCTTTGGGGGGCAGATTTAGTGGTCATAGCCCCCAAATTTGTGTTTGAATTCATATAAAATTGGTTTAATTAGGTGCGGCCCGTAAGTTATAATTAGGGATGAGAATATGTTAGATCGCTCGTCGGTAGTTTATGACTTATCTTATTTAAGGCCTAGTCTATTAATTTAACAAAAAAGTCAGGTCAAAGCTTTTTAAAAAGCCTATATAGCTAAAGAGATCAGGCTAAGACTTTAAAAAAAACCTATTAGAACTATTAGGCTGACCTATTAAACACAAATACACACATACATAATATATAATACTATAATATATTTTTTATAATATTTGTAACATTTGAAAATATAATATCTATTGATTTATTTAATTGTAAAAGTCTACTTACATATTTATTTATGAAAGCCTAACGACCTATTTATCAATATAGGCCTACTAACCTCTTTATCATTATAGGCTTACAAGTCTATTTACAAGTGAACGCCTATGACCTATTTATATGTGGAAGCATATTTAAAGGTTTTGTTATACCTTAAAAATTGGCCTATATCAGACTAATAAGTCAGGCTCAGACCTTGAGATTGAAACACGGAGTGCTTTTCAAATAATATCATCTTCTAGATGTACCCCAAAAAATAATAATCTTTTAGATGTTTGTTTTACAATTAGTGCTTGTTTGGAAAAACTAGATTTTTCCCATTTCAGCTGTTTTTTGGCTAAAAAGCTGTTTCATATATAATCTATCATGTTTGGCAAATAGCTTAAATTTATAAAAAAGCTTTTTTGGGGGGGAAAAAAGCTGTTTTATGTCATCTAATTTGTTTTAGCTTAAGATTGTTATGATTTGATTATTTCTCATTCTCAAAGCTCTCTTCCCTATTTACCCCTACAAAACTAACTTCCAAATAAATATTATTAAATTATACAAATAACTTCATACCCTTTTTCGTAATTTACTATGTAAAAAGTGATTTTTTTAGACCATCCAAACAAAAAAGATTATCTTGAAATCGCTTTTCAGCAAACAGACCCAAACAAAAATAGATTCTGATTATAATCGATTATCATAATAATCGATTATTCATAAATCGATTATCAGCATAATCTTTTTTTTCCAGCTTTCCCAAACACACCCTTAATCTTTTTTGGTTTGGTATAGTAGAGCATTAACTTTCAAACAGGCACATACATGAAAAAGTTTTAAGTTTGTTTGGTTTCTATTCTAAAGTGGAATTAATGTGTTAGGATTAACGGGAAAAAATTGATTATTTCAATAATCGATTATTGTTATAATCAATTATAATAGAATCAATTTTATATTTGGATATGTTTGTTGAAAATAAATTTTAAGATAATCTATTTCGTTTGAGTTATGTAAAAAATCGCCTTCATATAGTAGATTACAAAAAAATATGAAGTTATTTGTATAATTTAATAATATTTGTTTGGTAGTTAGTTTTGTAGGAGTGAAATGAAACGAATTTTATTAGTTTCAAAATAATCTAACAGTTTTTTAAATAAGTTTAAAACTTCTAACTTCTCTAAAAACAATTTTTTTCTTCGTAAAAACAAAAATAGTTGTTTAGTAATTTAATTAAATTACCCAAATATACAAGCTTCTATTGAAAAATAACTTTTATCATGAAAAATAATTATTTGAATAAGAATTAATCTTAACCAAAAACACCGTTTGAAGGGTGGTTTTAGGGATGTAATTGAATTGAGTTAAAAAAATGTTTTGAATCAATCACAATGATTTGATGATCAGTTTGACATTTAAACCCTAAACCATTTGTTTGGGATAATCTTGTTGCTTGAAATATTGTTTATCTTTTTTTATTTTTCGCAAATCCTTGTTTCCCTATCTATCATCACCCCTCTATATATTTTATTCTTTCACTTCATCACATCAAATTTTTTTTAAAAATAAAATAAAAACGAAACACTTCAATTTCAACAAATGAAATCAGTATTTCTACAAGTGCGTGCGAGCCACAAAAATGCAAAAAAACACACAAGTTGATCGACCTAAGCTGACACCAATAACAAATTGGGAATCCTAAGAAATAGTGATTTGGAATGAACTAAATACAAGGCAATTGGTATACAACGTAGGAACAAAGAGTGGGAGGAGGAGGGACTGCCCCAGCCACTTCGCTACCAAATTTTAAAATCCAACAATCAGTGCCGGATCTTTACTAAAAGCATAGGAGGAACCACTAATTTACGTAACGTTTATAATTAATTATATATATTTGTTTAATTTTGATGCACGATTATCGTAAAGTTTTTTATTCTATCAAATCAATCACAATGCATCTTATATGTGACTTTCAAGATAATTATTATAAGAGTTAAACATTTTCTATGATGTGATAATTTACGATTGTTTGACACCGTCAACCAAATCATAAATTGTCACATCATTAAAAGTGTTTGACTCTTATCATAATTATCTTAAAAGTCACACATACATGATTTATGATTGATTGATGACAGTGTAAAAATTTCTACACGGTATCAAAATTAAATTCTATAATTTTATTAAAGTTTCAAGATAATATACATAATTAATGCTTTTGAAGTGAATATATTGAAGCTTCACAATTTTCATCTTTATCAGAAGTTTTCTTCTTAAAAAAAAGCATCAACTTTTTATGCTTAACCATTATGTCTTTTCAAAATAAAAGTACCACTCCTAAGACACCTAAAATTAATTACATTTTTATGGGTGTCATAATCATATTTGAGATTAATTGGTATGTAATTTTTTATATTATCAACCAATCAAAAATCATGGTACGAATGACTTGTAAGATAGTTAAGATAAAAATCAAAACATTTGGGGATAAATGTAGGTTTCAAATGTTGTCCCAAACATAGTATATCATTCGCGAGTTATATTCTTCCACATATGTTGCCTATGTGATTGAGAAAGTTCAATCCAGACTCTCAGGAACCTTCAAATTCTACATTTTATAAAGTATTGATGGAGAA
This sequence comes from Ammopiptanthus mongolicus, assembly GCA_039655645.1. Classification (NCBI taxonomy): domain Eukaryota; kingdom Viridiplantae; phylum Streptophyta; class Magnoliopsida; order Fabales; family Fabaceae; genus Ammopiptanthus; species Ammopiptanthus mongolicus. The sequence continues at coordinate 88,613,505 of CM077344.1, read as the reverse complement.
AATTAGTGTATGTTTTTTGAATACGAAAAGTATCTTATTTATATAATAAAATATATACTAGTTCAATTGTGTATAAACCATAATTATTTTTTTTAGGAAAAAATCTTTTCTAAAGTGAGAAAAAATATAAAGTGAGAAAGTAGTGATGTATCCACCGTTGATTAGTTAAAGTGCATTGAGATCTCAACCCACTTTAGCTAATTAAGGATGGATATACTTTTATTTTCTCACTTTTCACTTTTGAGCGCTTTAGAGAAGTCTAATCTTTTATTTTAATTATCTTTTGTATGTTATGTTCGATATAAACATATTTAATGATACAAAGAAAAAAGAACTTAATGACTCTAAGAACACTCTCTCGGAGTACTATTACAAATTATATCGTGAGTGTTGATGTGAACAACTTAAAAGGACAACTTCACACATTGATAACGTTCCTCTACAAAAAACAACATATTAGCGACCGAAACAACATATATATTGGTCGCTATATAAGGGGAATCGGTCATTAATTTGGCTAGCGACTGAATAAGAGACGTTTCTAAACCTTTGGTTACAAAAGTTTCTAGCGACCGATTTATGAAACGATCGTTGAACCCAATATTTGGTCGCTATAGGTTACCAATTCGGTCACTAAATAGGTCAACAACACATGTTCATGGGACCACTTCAGCGACTGAATATTCAGTCACTAAATTGTTGACATTTTTTAACCGCTAGATTTCAACGACAGAATTAACGATCACGAATTATTATTTTCATTTTTTATTTAATTTAATTATTTTTTAAATTTAAAAAATAATTAAAATAAATGCAGAATAATCAATAAATCAAATAATAAAATACAAAAATAAATAAATTATATATATATATATAATACAAATTTTTAATATATCATTTAATCCATAAAATATAAAAACAAGTATATTCAATAAAATGTTTCTCCTAATCACGAGGGGTGAGGGGAGCGGGCTAAGATCGACATCCTAATAAACAAAAGCGCGATCCTCCTCATATCTTCATCATCATGGCGGCATGAACCCGAATCACGCGCCGCCATCATCCGGAAATGCTACACGATCCTAGCTTCCTGGTCGTCTAACCGAGTCCTCATTGTTAGGATTTCGTTATTCTTCGCAGCTAGCTCCTGGTTCAGGTTCTGGATGACCTCTTGGCAATCCATGATAGGCCAAGGTTTGGACTGAGTACATGGCGTTGATGAGGCCACGAACTCATCCCTCATCTGCCCAATCCATAAACATAACCATTCTTATTCTTTCCTCCAACCGCTTTTAAGAAAAGAGCGTTGTTAGAGGCAACAAATTACTCCTGCCTCTGACTATCAGCCTTATCTCGGAGACAATGAAACTCGTCTTGCACAATATCACAAACATTAGCATTTGCAGTTATTAAAAATAATAAAACAAAATATTTTTTGAATAAAACAAAATAATATTTACAGCAAGGTCTTTGACCTTATCGCGGACCCACTCCCCAGTCTTTTTCTTCTTGGTCTTCAGAAGGATCTCAATTGTCGTGAGGGGTCTCTTAATCTCTTTCTTCTACATATATAAAAGTAGCACTTACAATTTTTAATAATAAAAAAGCGCACAATAAACTTGAACATAAACTTATTTAGATATTTACTTACAATCTCCTTAAAATGAGATGGAATATACCTGGAGCCGCCGATGTACAGAGGAGCTCCAACATCCTTAGCCCGATTTTGCTTGCCGACTGTGCTCTTCTTTTGGAACTCCGGATTATCAGTCCAATATTTTTGCAAGCCCTCCAACACATGAAGGAAGAGCCAATCATCGATATCTTTACCATATCGGATCTTATTCATGACATTCTTCACCAATGTGGAGCCTCTCGACTCAAAGGCTTGGCGAATGATGTTCTCGTTGGAAGGCAACCACTTATAGACTCCCTGCAAGAAAACAAAATATTAGGCAACGGAAAATAATTCGGCAAAATGAAAATTAAAACTTACCCGGAGTTCCCTAAACCATAATTTACGAACATCCTTATCGATTTTTGTCCATGTGGGTCAGGGCTGTTTGGAGGGTCAAAGTTGTGGGCAACAAACAATATATATAACTTAATAAATAAACATAATTAATAAATATGAAACTTATTTAATAAATTAAACATAATAAATAAACATAATCAATGTGTGTAACTTACTCTAGTTTGGTCGCAGGGCGAAGCCATTACCTCGATCTATCTTTAGGATCTATCGCCCCTGACTCAAATGGTAGCCCTCATGCTGTGCACAAGACACTATATGGTCGGTGTGACAGGTGGTATTTTTAATAAATGTTCAAATTTTACGAAAGGGCACAATTGGTAATATAAAGCGTCCAATTGATCTGAGGATCTTAAAAGAATAAAACACCTTTTACTCACACTCCAAGAAATATGTTGTTTTCATCCCATTTTCATACCTGTTACCAACTTGGGAGGGAAGAATTGAGAATGATAACAAAAAGAGAAATGCTAACAATACACTCTTTATCGCACTCTTTTTAACACATGGTCTCAACATCTATTTCATAGGTCTCATATGAAATTCATCCAATAATAGAAAGTGTATTGAAAAGAATGTAACAAAGATATATTGCTAATATTAGTCTAATAAAATATGGAATAGAATGAAGTAAAACCTATTCCTATTCGGTTGAGTATTATTTCATGGCACTTTCTACGATACTTTTGAAGACCTGGGGGTACCGATACCCTCAGAAATATAAGAAAAATTATAAGTCTATTGAAGGAATTGATAAAAAATACAAGGAACTAGAAAAAATATTAGATGAAATGAATAAAAATATAACTCATCTAATGGAAACTACTTCCAAAATTGCGGAGTATACTTATAACAAGATACATAAAGGACAGACAGAAATAGCTAGTATACATGAAACTTTAAGTAATATAACCAAAGGAAAAGAGATAGAAAATGAAGAGGAAGATTTTGAAAAGATTAGAAAAATACTTAATCAATTAGAAAGGTTACTCAAGGAAGAAGAAAATAGTAAATGTATAACCAAAGGAGATTTAAAAGAGTTACTAGATAAGCAAACCAATATAACTAAAACACAAAATCCTGAACCTTCTAAATTACTATCTTCAATAACAACATGGAGGAGTTAAAAACTGATTATATTGAAACAATAAAAAGATCAAATGACTTAGAAGAAATTCAACAACTTCTTGAACAATTAAAAATAATTGAAGAAGAATATAATCAAATACAAAATATAGAACCAATCAACCCCATAAATGAAACTGAAGAAGTAGTATTAAATTACAGTTCGTCTTCAGACGAAACAGACTTTAATGAAATACGTATGCAACGAGGAGAATCAAGTGCTCTGATACCTAAAAGAAAGAGAACAGAAATATTTGAAATATGGGAAAATATGAAAAAAGATGCTATGCAGAATAAAGGATATGTTAAAAATAAAAATAAATGGACAAGGGTTCAAGATGAATTTAAACCAAGATACGAAGAACAAATATCAGCCGGAAACATATTAAATCTTGACTGTGTAAAAAATAAAGAAACACTGCTTCTACAATGGACTAATGAGATAACTTTGCTAATAGCCACTGATGAGAAATTTAATAATCTGAATATGCTAGCAGTAAAAAAAATATATTCTTTATAAAACAATAGGAAATGTACAAAAATACTTAGATAGTATATCGGATGAACAATTGCAACAATATTCAACTTTAACACCAAATAACCAAGATTTTGTTAGACTTATTTTGAGCCTTATTTATCAAGAATTTATAGGATACGCTAATATAGAACATAATGTAGAAGTAAGTAAATTTTTACATGAAAAAGCTAAAACACACTTAAATCAAATGCAATTATGTGACATGTGTGACATAGAAAGTTTTATATGTGAATATAAAAAATATTACTATCAGCTAAATCCCTTAACAAAGGAAACATATAAAGAAATATTTATAGACAAACTATCTTTTCCTCTCAACACTAAAATCAAAGTGTTATGGGAATCAAATCCCAATGAAATTGCACATACATTAGGAGAAATTATCTAAATACTATACAAAAAATTAAGAGATCAATATATAACGCGAGAAACCATAAGACAGTTAAATAGAGGAAAAATTATAATTTGCTGTGATATACCTGATATAGAACTACCCGAAAAATACTGTTGTAATAAACCTAGTAAAAGACAAAAAATACTACAAAAAACCAAAATTAAGAAAGACCTATCCTAAGAAAAAAGCGTATAAAAATACAAAGAAAAAATATTTTAGGAAACGGCAAACACCTAAGAAGTATTGTCCACAAGAGAAAAAGAAGTGTAGATGTTGATATGCAATGAAGAAGGCCACTATGTAAATGAATGTCCACAGAAAAACAACAAAGAATTTAAAGAAAAAGCTAAGGTAGTAAAAAGGATATATAAAATATATAATCTTGAACCACTAGAAGAAGAATTAAGCAACACTGATGACAGTATTTATGAATATTCTGAACATGATGAATTTTCTTCAACAGAAACAGAATTCGAATAGTACTTATATCTAAATTATAGTTGATAAAAGTAATAAAGAAACCGAAGCTTATATTGATACAGGAGCAAGTATTTGTTTAGCAACAAAAGCATTATTCGATAAATGGGAAAGATTAGAAAAACCATTAAAAATACATATAGCTGATGAATCAATCCACTCTTTATTTTGGGTAACTAAACGTGTGACACTCCACATACAAAATAAATGATTTACTATACCTACACTCTATCAACAAGAAACAGGAATAGATGTAATTTTAGGAAATAACTTCCTACGACTTTATGCACATTTTTGTCAATACTTAGAGTATATTACTCTTCGAACACCTTACATACGAAATATACAATCCCGCGGGATACTTTCAATACCAATTCTCCATTCCTCTCCTTGCACCTACTCTGCCAAACAATAAGAGTTTAGCAAGCTGAATCGTGGTGAAATACTTACCCTCATTTGTCAAAAAATTCGTTATGTTTTAATTAATTTAGAATCAAATAGGAAAATCCCAGCCTATATTGACGAACTTCTAAACAAGGTATGTAGTGAAAACCCTTTAGATCCAAATATCAACAATAAAAATACTGAACTCATTACATTAAAATTGAAAGATCCAACCAAAGAAGTAAAATGCAAACCTATGCTTTACACTAAACAGGACAGAGATGAATTTGCAAAAGACATTAAGCAAATGGCTGAAAAAGGATTAATTAGACCATCCACAAGTAAGCACTCGGCCTCAGCTTTCTATGTAGAAAACCATAGTGAAATTAAGCGTGAAAAAAGAAGAATGGTAATAAACTATAAGCAGATAAACGAGGCAATGGAAGAAGATGCATATTTTCTTCCCCGAAAAGATTTAATTATCGAACAAATTAGAAATATGCACTGGTTTAGTACTTTTGACTGTAAATCAGGCTTTTATCAGATACTATTAACCGAAGAAGCTAAGGCATTGACAGCATTCAGTTGTCCCTAAGGTCAATATGAATGGAATGTACTTCCCATGGGAATGAAGCAATCACCAGGAATCTTTCAAAGACGAATGGATTCAATACTAAAAGACTATAAAGATTTTTGTCTTATTTATATTGATGATATATTAGTCTTTACAAATAACCAATTAGACGATCATTTTAATAAGGTTGCTTTAGTTCTTCATAAATGTTTAGAGCATGGCATAGTTTTAAGCAAGAAAAAGGCTGTGTTAGCACAAAATAAAATAAATTATGTAGGGTTAGAGATTGAAAAGGGAAAAATAATAATGCAAAAACACGTTTTAGAAAAACTTCACAATTTTCCAACAAAATTAAAAGATAAAAAAGATCTACAAATATTTCTTGGATTACTCACGTATATTTCCAATGAAGGATTTTTAAAGGATCTTGCAGTAGAAAGGAAAATTCTTCAGCAAAAGCTAAAGAAAGATGCCCTCTGGTCATGGACAGAAGAGGATGAAGCAATTATTACTAAGCTAAAGAACTTATGTCAAAATCTTCCCGAATTATATCATCCATCAGATGATGACTTAATTACCATTGAAAGAGATGCCTCTAATGATTACTGGGGAGGAGTTATGAAAGCAAAACCCTCTGGACAAAAGAAAAAATTATTATGTCGATATATGTCTGGAATATTTTCAGGCAGTGAAATTAATTATCCCACTCATGAAAAAAAAAAACTCTTGCACTTATTCGTATGTTGGAAAACATCGAATTTATGTGCTTGATAAAGAATTTATTGTTCGGACCAATTCCACTTATGTTGCAGGTTTTAAAAATATTAATCATAAAGGTACCTATAAGCAAGGCAGATTGATCCGATGACAAATGAAATTATCTGAATATAATTATTCAATATCCCATATTAAAGGAGAAAAGAACGTCCTTGCAGATATATTATCAAGAGAATGGAGCGAGGAACTGCATAAATGATAAGGAGACGACGAGAGATAAAGAAAGCTCTTAGAGATCCAAAGTAAGAGAATTAGATTTGATTGAAGCACACATCAAGGTTCTGGATTTACAATTAGAAGCCAAAAATTTCTTAGAAAAAACAATTCCAGCAGAAATTAAACAGCAAGCCTGTAAGGAAGAAAATAAAAAATGGTATGCTATTTTAACGGACTATTTTCCGGAATTTATGATGAGTGGCATAAAGCAGCCCCCCATTGTCAGAGAGTTCCAGAAGTTATTCATAAATCCTATGCAACAAAGGAAGAAGCAGAAAAAGCTCTAAAAGACTTTCAGATTTCTGAAGAAAGAAAGAAAGGTAAAGAAATTTATCTTGGACCAAGAACTTTTGCAGAAACTACTACTTTAAACCCAAAACCAAGGAAATCCTTAAAAATTCTAGGAAGAATCCATTCTTCTCTAGATAATTTCCAAATAATTACTAGAAAAGAACATGAACTTCAAATCCAGTTTTCAAAGGAAAAATTTTATGAACATTTCAGAAAACTAATCCATTGGACGAAAAAAGAGAAAAGCAATTGTGTGTACATGGTTGATCTAAAATTATTTGAAACCAAAGCAGTACTCACACCTGGAGCCCCATCAATTTTAGCGTTCAATTTATTCGAATTTGGATTAATTGAATGTCTTTATTCAAGTTCCAACCTTGAAGAAATTAATCTGTTTCCTTACCACTTCAAAGAAGCTGTCCAAATGTTCCGAAAGAATATTGCCGGTGAAAGACCTATTTTCTTAAAATTTTACTCAGCTTATCCAGACTTCCTCACCAAACAACCAACAAAGCACTTAGTCTTTATTGGTATCAGCAATAATAATTTCCCATTAATGGATGAACCTACTGAAGTAGATTATGATGAAGATCAAATTATTAACTTCATAACGCATCAATTAGCCAGCATATACTCTCAGTGTCAAACCATTGGAAATGAATCTTTTATTAAAACACTGTACAAAGGACTAAATACTTTGCTTCTAAGCAAGATAAGCGGAAAGCCTACCAGAGAAAAGGACTTAGCTTTAATAACAAGTTTCGAGATGCCCTTCTATGCTTTCGAAGGACCCGCCATGAATTATTGCCCAGCTGTCCTCTACAAACTTTGTTCACTAATTAAAGAAAAGGGCAATCTTGCATGTGAAAGATGTATAAAGCAAGCCATGACAGAAGCCACTACTAGTTGTCTGCCACAAGGAAAAGATTCCGAAGAAGAAGCAATAATTGAAGAATGATGTAAGCAGTGACCACAACATGTAAATTATTAGTTCTCTAATGTAAGCACTTACGTGCTATTGAGATGATAGTGTAAATAGCTAATAAGTCCTCTTATGCTGAGGCAAATCAGAGTGATTCATCAAGAGAAAAACTCTCATCCGAGCTTTCTCAAGTTGAGAAACGCTGTTAGTCTCGTCTTAGAGGAAACTAGGTATCTGCGAATACCATCCCCCTTCTTTGTAACCACTTACATAAATAAATTACTCTTCTTATTTATAACTCTCTCAGTTACTTTTCATTTATCTTTTGGAATACTCAAGCATCACTCATTCACTCAAATACCAGCTATAAGCGGAAGCAGCAGTGGACCATACGGAACATCTCTTTGTTAAATTTCAATCAGGTATGTCTATACCCTTACACTCTTTAGTATATCACTTATAAGTATCATGGAACCTGACACAATAGAACATAATGATGTAGAACACCTTCAAATTACTGAAAAAGATGGAAACTATCAAAGAAGTATTTTAATTAACCCTCGCTTATTTCAAAAAATACAAAAAGAAGAATTAGATCTTTCAAAACTGCAAATATGAAAGGAAGATAAAAATTAGGAGGAATAATGAAAAGATTTATTCAGAAGGAGAATATTATTTATTATGGTAAAATGATTATAGAAACTCTCATAGATATAGTAGAAGCTCAAGGCCTCACAAATATCCAACTATTAAACCGAAAAAAGATTTCTGAACTAAGACAAAATTTAAAAATAGAAGCACATAGAAGAAAAATAGGATATATACATATAGGAGCAGTTCAAATCCTAATTAAAGCAACCTTTCAAGAAGGAATATATTCTCCAATAGAGTTAATTCTAAAAGATGAAAGAATAACTGATACACGAGATAAATATTAGGAGTTATAGAAGGAAACTTAACCTATGTAAAATTAAATTTGAAATCCATCCAAATGTTGGTATCCTTTTAAATACACAAAGATTAGATAAATCTTTAACATTGGAACACAAATTTTTAAGAAAAAATTTAATGAGACCAGGAGATAAAATATTTTCTGTAACATACTGTGTGAATTATGCGTTAACAAATTCACACCATAATATTACTTTTAGAAATAATGAACGAATAGATATTCCACAATTATTTGAAGATATCGGCAAAATTTATTATCCACGACGAAATGAAATAACGGAATTAGGGACTTTCTTAAAGAAATCTGAATCTTTAAAAATACCCTATATATCTAGACCTATTACTTTTATAGAACCTGAAAGAAGTAAAGATGATAATCTTAATAAATTAGTAAGTCAAGTTAATGATTTAACTTTGTATATAAAAAATAAAATATGATAAAAATCACCCAAAATCAGCAAGAAAATCAGCAAGAAATAACCCCGCAACGAATTGGTATCAGAGTTAGATAATGAAAACAACGAGCTATATAAAGAAAACTATAAAAGTATTAAGAGATTATTGCAAATCTTTGAAAGAATTAGATGAAGAAAACCCTAATACCAGAATTAAAGATCAAATAAGACGAGTTGAAACTTGTATCCAGATATTCAAACAACGCCTAGAGACCATAATATCATGATAATATTTACCACTTTAAAATATTGGTTAAAGAAGAATCGAAAAGATATAATATTCTGACAAAATACTGAACCTATGAATTTCCAAGATAAATGGTCAAAGATTAGTATGCTAGAACATCATTTAAAATTAGAAAAATGGACCAAAAAGAGGCTTGAAAGAATAATAGCATGAAGACAATTACTATGTTTAAACAATGGATAAAAGAGATTAGAAAGGAAATAGAATATTGGAAACAACACGAAACCGGAGATTTCATTGATGAATGTGTAATAGAAGGTATAATAGACTATAAATTAAAAATGCTAAAAAGAATAAAAAACGAATTAGAAAATTTTGCAACCTGAGTCAAAATCAAACTGAGCCACTTATTACTATAAAAGAAAGAATACAAGTAATAAAATTACAACTTAAAGATGAATATGCATATCTATCTAACTTGTTAAAAACTACGGAGGAAGATTACATAGATGAACAAGTTAGGAAATTAATTGAAAGAGGTATACTTTGGAGAGAAAATAGATTAATTCTACTAGAAAATCAACTAAAAAACAGATAATTCTATGATCGAATATATAGAAGAACTAGGATTACATATGGCAGGAAAAATAATAACGCTCATAGAAAAATATGATGTTATCCTTATGTATGAAGATAAGGAAGCAATGAATTATTTAGGAAAAAGATAAAATATTTTGAAGGAATAATATTACATGAAGAAAATATGGTTCTTAAAGAAATAGAACAAGTTATTCTTATTAAAGCTAAAAAAAGACTAGCCTGTATTTCTCAATATAAAAGATAAGATGATAAAATATTTAAAATCATTAATAAATTTAAATATGGGTATCCTACGCCAGATTACCAAAACCCCTAGAATTAATAAGTCCCCTTGTTTCATTCCATCTTATCTTAAACAAATCAAACAATCAAAACTTATGGCCTTCCATTTTTTATGGCATCCATCTCTATTGTCACACAAACCCCAAAACCTTAGAATACCAGAAAAACGCACAAACTGTGTGACGTGTTGCAACAGATCACAATGACATACACGGGCGAGGGTGGTGAAAGTTTTGTCGTTTGCACCATTGTTTTCCACTCTAGTAGAGTCCTAAGAACCTAGGGTCCTACCATTTTCTCTCTCCCTTCACACATCATCATCATCATCATCATCATCTACTTAACCAAACACAACCTCTCAACTCTGAACCCTTTCTCGAGTTCATTGAATCCACCCTTTTATTATTATAATACTATTTTTACAACACCTGTCGCCGTCCGATTCCTCCACCGTGTCCTCTTCACCTCATCACTCACCATCCATCCCATTGGCCGTTTCGAATAATTGATTTTCGAGATATTCTTCCATTCTCTCGCTTTTTAAATAATCGATTTTCACAGCTTTACGAAACGCGATGACGAAGGATCATGGTAACGCGAGGAGGAACCGTGTGGTTGACGTAGTCCTCGACTGTGTGATTCCCTACATCGACGACCCTAGAGACCGCGACGCCGTTTCACAGGTATGCAGGAGGTGGTACGAGCTCGACTCGTTAACAAGAAAACACGTCACCATCGCACTCTGTTACACCACCGCGCCGGAGCGCCTCCGCCGCCGGTTCCCTCACCTGGAGTCTTTAAAACTGAAGGGGAAGCCGAGGGCGGCGATGTTCAATCTCATACCGGAGGATTGGGGTGGTCACGTGACTCCTTGGGTGAGAGAGATTTCGCATTACTTTGATTGCCTCAGGAGTCTTCATTTTCGGAGAATGATTGTTAGGGATTCGGATCTCGAGCTTCTTGCGCGGTCACGTGGTCACGTGCTCCACGTTCTTAAGCTCGATAAGTGTTCTGGGTTTTCCACTGATGGACTTTTCTCTATTGGTCGGTTTTGCAGGTAACTTTGAATAGTTAGTTACATTTTTGTCTGCTACTTGTTTGAATTTATTTTCAATGCTTACTTTGTTTAATTTAATTATTAGTAATGCCAGGTGTTGTTGTTTGTTTTGTTAATTATTATTCTTCTGTTTCTCTGCTTTTATTTAAAATTGTGTTGCAGTTCCAAATTTGTTGGGAGCAAGGTTTTTTGTTTTTCTGTAATAAATTGTGTTCTACTTCTGTTATTGTTATCCGGCAATTCCTTTTGTAAATTTCTCTGATAATTTGCACCCAAAAGATATTAAAATGAAAGAATGTTATTAAGTTTTTGTCAGTTACGATTTTACTTTTAAACCTTTACTTTTTTTCTCTCTCCAACCCTGATTGATTGGTTGTTACTTGTTACTTGTTTGGCATTCGTGATTGCTTTCCTGCAACAACTTTCGTATCAAATAGCGTACCTGGTAAAAAGATGCTGAAACTGAAGTTCACAGTTGCAATTGTGCCTGCAATTTTGCGGTTTTAGTAGTTTTTGAAACCATATAGTGACTAGGGTTGGGCTCACATTTTTTTACAAAATTGTCCACAATTTCAGTAAATGGAATGCAACTTCAACCCCAAAGCAACCCTTCAAATTGACAGTTTTTTTTGCGATAAAATTTCACATGATGATAGACATCGTTATTTGCAGGGCAAAAAAATTCAGACGTTTTAGAATCTTAAAGTACATAGATCTGAGTTATTGTTTCTTGGAAGTTGGAACATATGCCTGCAGTTAAAAATTAGTGCGGCTCTGAATGTAAATTTTACTTTCTGGCAGGAATTTGAGGGTCTTGCTTTTGGAGGAAAGCTCAATTGTTGAGCACGATGGTGAATGGCTACATGAGCTTGCTTTAAATAATACAGTTCTTGAGACACTGAATTTTTACTTGACAGATATTGCTATTGTCAAAATTCAGGACCTTGAACTTCTAGCCAAAAACTGCCCCAACTTAGTCTCAGTGAAAATTACTGATTGTGAAATCTTAGATCTTGTGAACTTCTTCCGATATGCATCTGATCTAGAAGAATTTTGTGGAGGTGCCTACAGTGAGGAACCGGATAAGTACTCTGCTATATCATTACCAGCAAAGTTATGTCGATTGGGTTTAACATACATTGGAAAGAATGAGTTGCCGTTAGTGTTCATGTTTGCGGGCGTATTAAAAAACTTGGATCTTCTTTACGCGATGCTTGATACAGAGGATCATTGTATGCTAATCCAAAGGTGCCCAAATTTGGAAGTCCTCGAGGTAAGTTCCACAAATTTTGCTCATTAAAATTTCCAAATTTACCTGTCTACCTATCTAATTGTATATATGCGTGCAAACAAACAAACAAGGTTGCATATATTGATATGAACTTCTCTGATCGAACAAAAGGAAACATGAACACTGTAAGACAATAAAATCAATTGAAATGGATATGGATATTTTGAGATAATGACCAGAACTGCATTTGAAATATTGGTTGTAAACTGATATCTTCCCTTATGGACAGACAAGGAATGTAATTGGAGATAGAGGATTAGAAGTTCTTGCTCGCTGTTGTAGGAGGCTAAAAAGGCTTAGGATCGAACGAGGTGAAGATGATCAAGGAATGGAGGATGAAGAAGGTGTTGTTTCCCAGAGAGGATTAATTGCTTTGTCACAGGGCTGTCCACAACTTGAATATTTGGCTGTTTATGTATCCGATATTACAAATGCATCTCTGGAACATATCGGTACTCACTTGAGAAACCTTACTGATTTTCGTCTTGTCTTGCTTGATCATGAAGAGAAAATAACTGATTTGCCACTTGACAACGGAGTGAGGACTTTACTGATGGGTTGTGACAAGCTTAGAAGATTTGCTCTATATCTCCGACCCGGGGGTTTGACTGATATTGGTCTCGGTTACATTGGACAATACAGCCAACATGTGAGGTGGATGCTGCTTGGTTATGTAGGGGAGTCTGATGCAGGGCTTTTGGAATTCTCTAGGGGCTGTCCTAGTCTTCAGAAACTTGAAATGAGAGGCTGTTCCTTTTTTAGTGAGCATGCACTAGCTGTTGCTGCAACGCAACTCACTTCTCTTAGGTACTTATGGGTGCAAGGGTATGCTGCATCTCCAGCTGGACGTGATCTTTTGGCAATGGCTCGTCCCTTTTGGAATATTGAGTTGATTCCTTCCAGGCGCGTGGCTGTTAGTAACGATCCGGAAGAGCCTGTAATTGTTGAGCATCCAGCTCATCTTCTTGCATATTACTCTCTTGTTGGGCAAAGATCAGATTTTCCAGATACTGTTGTACCTTTGGACCCTGCCACATATGTTGACGCCTAGAGTTGTATATATCATTAATTTTTCAGGTCTTTTCTCCCCTTTCAAATCTTGTTTGAAGTTCTTGCTGTATTTGTAGTGGAAGGTTTTCATTTTTATTTGCAATTCCTAGACAATAGTCTGGTAATAAGTAATAAGCTTGTGTTTTTATTTGAAACCAGCTATAGACCCGCATGTCGCGCGGATGAGAAGAAAAAAATTAACTTTCAATATTTGTTTGGCTAAAGAGGATTTTGTTTTTAAACTTTTATATGAAATCTGGATATGTAGTTTGAGGGCTGCTCCTAACATGCACCTGCACCTGCACCTGCAACTTAAATGTGAGTCATTATTCAACAATAAAAAAATGATCAATAACTCAAATAGATCACCTATTACCTAACAATTAGGTTATAGAAAATATTTACAATAAGGATCTTTATACAAAGGTTATTTGTGTTTGGATTTAGAACTACCACTGGGAGCTCCAGACATCATCCTTGTCTTCGCCAGTTACCGTCGGCCATCATTGACATCGCCGCTGCCACCAGCAGCCCCCACCCGCTTCTCCCTCACTGCATCAACATCATGAACCCCCACCCACCCCCAAAAGTAGTTTGGAGTGATCAGCACAGCAGGTATCAAATGTAGTGTTGTTGGTTGTTTAATTGTCTAATGTGATTCACGTAAGTTAGTTGTTAGCAATTTTAAATTTCAGGAGACTGAGTATGCTCAAGTCATGAGATCCAAATGATTTTGATACTTCATTCATTGCACTTTTTTTCAAACCATAAAATTACAATGAACGATTACCAATTAGGATATGAAGCCTCCTAACAAGTACTTGCAACCCAAATCTTGTAATGGTTGCTAGTCATTCTGTTTCTCACCAACCTCAAAGCTGCCCCTCCACCAATAAACGAACACATACCAGTCTCCTTGATGGTTGTCACAGCGGAGAAGTACAGAGTGAGGAGTTTGACGACCTTGACAGCAGTCGACCTTGGAGATGACCAACCGAAGCTAACCCAAGGGCCACGTAGCAGTGATGTTGAAAAAAGGTTCATAACATTGCTACTATTCGTGGCGGTCTGCTGTTGGTTGGGACAATTTTTAATTTCACAATAATTTTAGGTTTATTTGATAATTTTGAAAAATATGAAGAAATGTTTTATTTTATTTTTTAAGATGGCCGAGCCAACCTGGATTGTGACTTGTTGGACCTCGGGAGCCTCTAGCCACGATCCTTATATGAATTAAGATAGGTAATTTGGTCTGTTTATTTTAAAAACATTGAAGTTGAATCAATAATAAATTAAGTAAAAGAAGTTCGATCAAGTTGAATAAATTAAAATAAATGAGAGATCAAAAAAGTAATTTAACCAAAAAATTAATGGTAAAACTTAATAGAAAAGATCAAATTGCTTAATGTTAAACAAATAAGGGATCCACTTAAACAATTTTAAAATAGAGGGATCAAATTGAATAAATTAAAAAAAAATTATGGACCAAAAGAGTAATATAGACAAATTGTTATTATCTAAACCTTGCCCAGTTGCCCTTTCAACCATTAGAACAAGCCCCAAATTGGAAACAACTATTATTATATAGTATACTTTATTTTTCCATTCATGTTCTTTCTTTTTAGCAAAATGATATGGTGGCTTTTATGGTGAGGAGTTTAATTTGATACATTATTATGAAAGAGTTTAATTTTGATACATTATTAGTATAAAGTTTTTACATTGTCATCTAATTACAAATTATTCTATATGTGACTTTTAAGGTGATTATAATAAGAGTCAAATATTTTAAACGATATGACAACTTATATAGCGTGCAATATAAGAGTTTTTATACAATGTATATCAATTAAATCCAATACTAATTATTTCACTTTTTTTTTTAAATTTTGGAAAGATTTCATCCCCACCCCACACCCGAAAGTGAAGAATTATAATGTACGGCAAGAAAGTATTCAACTAGTCTGTAAATAATGTGAGCTTAATGGTAGGTGTAAATAACACTACTCTTCTTTTTTTTGCCAAATAATAGGTACTATAGACTGCAAAATCTGCATCTCAGACCCATAAAACTACAGTGACCTTTTGAGTTTATATGCATTGCGATCTTTACCGAAATTTATATCTCGTATACTTATCCAAGTAAACTTGACCAACGTTATATGCACATCTATGTCCTTTCGATGAACTTTAGAGTACAGAGTGATTATGATTGATAAGGATCTTTGGATATGTCGGCCAAACCAACGTGCAGAGGAGGAATCGTTTTGCATGGTGATAGCTAAGCAAGCCTAAAGCATCGTTGCTGTAAAGGTTAGTCTAGAAAAGTTGTTAAGATTTGTCCTAAATTTTTTGAGAGATTTAAAAAGGAAAAGAGGGGCAAAAGTGTACGGTTTATCTTTCTCAAGATATGATCAAATTTAGAATAAAAGTGGCCTGAGGCTGAGCTTCCGCAAAATTATTACAATAATGATAAAAAAACAAAAAAATACAAAAATGTTGCTCTTATCAAATTATTCACCGAAATCCGTTATTGTCATTATTTTAGTATTTTTGCCATTGAGCTTCTCTAGATATATAATTTTAGAGTTGAAAGTTGCCTCATTTACAAAGGAGAAGTTAGCCACAGCAATCATATTCGTCGCGTTGGGTTGCATCTTTGGATGCGCAAATCGTCGTTTGTGGTTTATAAAATGTAAGGATAGTGAGAGGCTTAAGCACTAGCACTGAAAAGCTGCTCTCAGTATAGCCGCAGCAGCAAAATAAATAGTAATACACAATTAATGCAACTACAAGAAACACAGAGTGACACTATCATTGCTTGTTGTTCTTTGACATGCTATGAAATAGTGATAATCCATGTACACACCCTGAGAAAAACCTGCTAGTCAAGAAATCTATAGATAGGTACATTATACTTGGTAGTGCATGCGGCTAGAATATGATGTTGGATTCTCAAGTAAAATAAAGAATCAAAATAAAGCATGATGTTTTCAGAGACCAGTAAAAGAAGCAACAAGGTTGACGCAACAGTATTGCCACCACAAAAAGGTGGATTGGCGGAGGGAGAAATATAGCAAAGAAAAGGAAGAACTGGATTAGCTGAAAACCCAAATATTGTTTTAGACAAAGCCTTTAGGTGCTTGTGATGCTATTTTTTAATGAAAATAGGATATGTCTAAGAGCTATTAGGCACGGTATGTTGAAATATTCTGTATTTAATTATATTCCAATGTCATAATGTGGGCAGATATCGTTAATTAATTATATTAGCTATTTATCAATTAGGAGCCTTAATTGATATGTGATCAAATTAAGTTATAAGGCTAATTAAATTTCTGATTTGATAATAAATTAGTTAATTAATATGGACTAAATATGAGTGGATGTCATTGATGGCCCATTTCGGAATAATGGGAACCCTAATTGGCCATCACCCTATATATAGGCTATGGTCCCCAGTACACCGGACAATATATATATCGCATACCGCCTCTTCTCTCCATCTGAAGAGCGACTAAGGCATAAGGAGTCCCGGTTGAGGAAGAACCACAAGCCAACGGGTGTTCATTACCCGTCTCTCTTTTCTCTTCCCCCTCTCTGCGTTTCAGGATTACTACCCTCCGTTCGTGAAGGTTGGTGATCAAGTTCATCCTCTGAAGAACGCTTGAGGTTAGGAACATACAATGGATTCAGGTATTCCTATATCTTTGATAAATCAGCATGTTGTAGATCCTAAAGGTATCAAGTTTTAAGTTGTTCTTGATAATAAAGATGCATGCTATATATGGTTATTATGTTTCCACAATAAAGTTTGTGATAGCATGCCTTGTAGATGATTATTGAGTTTAAATCTAACAAGTGGTATCAGAGAGGGTCTTCATGTTTGATTTATTGGGATTATTTTATGAATCCTAATTTTTTGAAAATTAGGAATTATAAATATTGATGCCTTGAAAGAATATATAATCTGGAAACTTGAATGTGTTGACCTTTTACATATATGGATGACGTAAAAGGTTCTTGTATGTTATATATATATGTTTTTTTTTCTTCTGGAAATTTAAGAATTGCATATTAAATAAATGTATTTTTCTGGAAAGTTTTGAATCGCATCAAGTATCTTTGCGTTTTCGTTTTTTATGGTATATGAATATACCTGATGTTTGAAGGTTATTTGATAAAATTTGTGGCAAGAGCCTGTAAAGATTTGGAGCAACACTTTTGTTGCTTGTATTTTACATCTACACTTTTCTCATACATTAATGAGTGAGACCCTATACCCGGGCCTGAGTGCAACTTAAGATAGGGAAGAGGTTGAGTAGTGGTAGCCTTCTGGATGTACATCCTGTTTGGTTATCACGAAGGCCTAATTTAGAGTGATTCCTTTCGAGGGTATTGCCACTTCTAATAGTTTACCTATGGTTGTGGGCAATATTTCGAAATGGGTCCAGACTCTAAGGATCAAAGTTAGAACTATAGAGCCACCTATTGGGAAAGTTCATATATTAAAATAATCTTTTTTTTTAAAGGTTCTTTTCACAGTAAGCATTCAGGTTTCCATGTTTTTAGTGTGAAAAGGGCAAATTCGGGACCCCCCATTTTATTAAAATTGTCTGGTAATTTTGATTGAGTTGGTTGAAACAACACGTTGCCGAAGTAACCTCTGTTGCGAAAATTTGATTCAATTGGATTTACAAAAGATGTAGTATGGAATTATTCATGCGAGTTGTTGTCGGCCCGAAGGAAGGCACAACTTGGCCGGATAATTACATACCTGTGATGGTAAATGTGTGGTGATTATAAAGTATTTTTCATGTGGATAATGGGATGCCTGAAGGTGACCATTATTTGACAGGACTTATCACCAATATTTGATCATTGCGTTGAGAGTATCACTTGCAGTTAATTCTTACAATCCGAAGATTAGGGATTGATGGTGCGCTTGATATCTTGTTTGGGTCTTCAATTTGCCAATTTGGATTTCGAGTGAGTGTGAGTCACTTAAAGCATGAAGTCACCAAGTTGACCTCTCTTATGAAAATCACTCAAAAGAAATATTAAAGATTATGTGGGTGTACATCCATGCGGATATTAATCGGCCCAAAGGAAGGTTAATATTTAGCAGGGTTGCATTCACACCTGTGATGGTAAACGCATAGTGATTACAAAGATCCTTTTCATGTGAATAACAGAGTATCCAAAGATAATTGTTGTTTGACTGAAATTATCACTAGTGTTTGATCATTACAACAAAATGCCACTAGCAATTAATGTTATTGTCCAAAGACTTAATATTAATGGTGCACAGGGTATTTTGGTGAGTATCTTTACGGTACTTATGTTCTCTTTAAGCTAATATTGCTTATGTATCTGCTGATTTAATTCAATTTCAGTCCTCAAAAGTCCTGAATTTTGGGATTGAATGGAGAACATTAAGGTTGTTCTTGGATCTTGACCTTGCATAAGGATGGAGAAAACCACCTTCTCTCACAAAATTCAATTTCTCTGAAGAGAGGATCAAGTATAGGAAGTGGGATTGCTTCAATTGCACGAGTCTTATGATCATAAAGAACAATATTCCAGAGACCTTTAGGGGTATTATTTTGGATGGCATAATTAATGTCTAAGATTTCCTTGCTGAAATTAAAAGTGCTTTCTAAAAGCAATAAAGACGAAAACAAGCATTCATTGGAGAGCTAGATTTTCATTAAGTATAAAGAAAAGAAAATATAAGGAGCACATTATGGGAATGTCCAATCTTGCTCATAAACTTAAGGAGCCAAAATGTGGCCTGTCTAACGACTTGCCCATGCATTTAGCATTTGGTATTCCTTCATACACAATTCGGTCCGCTTAAGTCAGCTTATAGCTGCTATAAAGAGAAATGGTATCTGAATGGATTCATTTCATAAGGTGTGCAAGAAAGGAAACAATGAAGCAAGAGACGACAAGTAGTGCTCATTTGACAAATACCTCTAAGGATAAAGGCTAACACAAGAAAACTAAGGATAAAGCTACTAAGGGTCCGTCGTAAAAGAAATAGCTAGGGTCATAATTATTTCTTTTATAAGGACATCGGATATCTAAAGAAGAAATGTCCCAAATATCATGTTTGGTATGCCTATAAAGGATTGTCTGAACTGATGAAAGCCAAGTGATGCTGAAAAATGCATCCATATTGGAGTTGACCAAAATCAGTAAAGGAAAAGGCTATTGACGTTTCAGTTTTTTTATCACTGGCTAATATTTGGAATTAAAAGACATTTTGATTTAGTCATCATTTAGATGAAATTTGGTTTTGGTTTCTTATTGAACAAATCAGGATAATTTTGTTCATTTAGAAACGATAGATTCAATTTGTCTTTTAAATTCAAATATTGTAGGAACCAATCAAGCTATGGGCTGGAAATACTATAATCGCTTGGTATTGAGACCTCTTGTGGCAAAAAATTAAGTGAGGAATCATATGACACTAAGTATAAAGTTGATAGTGAAATCAAGAAGTGTTATGATACAAACATTCAGGGCACATCTCTATAAATAGAGTTGAGCAACTTGTATAAGGGAATCCATGATTTCATTGGCCTTATAAATTTTATTGTTTGTATTAAATGCGTTAAAGTTAAATAGATTAGAACATGGCTATCAAGAATATAGTTAAGTCCTAGTAATGACTCTTAAAGGTATGGTGAGGAGTATGATTAGTCATTCTACCTTATCAGAGTAACTATAGGAGTAACACTAAAGATTGCAGCTTAAATGCTTAACAGAGTACCAACTAAAGTAACCGACCAATCACTTTCAAGTATGGGAACATCCAACTAAGGCAAGGCCTTATAAGCCTCGCGAAGGAAATTAGAGTCTCCCAAATAGTGAGCGGCAATTTTATTGATACTCTGAAAGGTCAAAGGGGTATGTGAATTTGATAATCCCAAATTAAAGAAACCTTGAGACAGGAACTGACTAGTTCTTTGAGGATATTGAGTTTGGGGGGAGATAAGATTAGAGACAATATCTTTGAGGAAGAAATTAGTTCTAATCCCTGAACCAATTCATATAGTTGCTATTGGTGTAGCAAATTTGGATACTTGTGAGGATATTGTTGTTATTCTTCCTATTCAAGAGAAGAAAATTATTCCTAAAGGTCAAACTCAACACCCTCAAGAACTAGAGCATCAGGAGCCGATGCATTTTGCCATGATCCACTAAAGAAAGAGTGAATACTACTTTGGATAATTATATAGTATTTCTCCAGGAACATAAGGTTAATGGTATAATGGAAGATGATTCTATCAACTCCCATCAAACCATGTAATGTTTCTATTCGGAAAAGTGGATTGAAGGTATGAGTGCAAGCTCAAGCTAGACAATAAGGTTTGAAACTTATCCTGTTACTTGAAGGTGTCAAAGGGTAATATGGAGAGTTATAAAGTTTTGTCTAGTGGCGAAAGGCTATACTCAAAAGAAAGGATTGCTTGTAAAGAGACATTCTTTTCAGTATCATTGAATGACTCTTTTAAGGACAATCATGGCTCATGTTGCTTATTATAATTTGGAGCTTCACGAGATGGATGTCAAGACGATGTTTCTCAATGGCAACATTGATGAAACAAATGTATATAATGCAAACCAGGAAACTTTGTGTCGAAAGACACAAAGAAGATGGTTTGGAAATTGACGGAATCTATCTATGAGCTAAAAAAAAAAAAAAAGACGTCTCGTTAGTTATATCACAATTCTCATCAAGAGATTGTCTCATTTGGTTTCGAGATGAATATCGATGACAACTGTGGGTATTACAAGTTCAGTGGGAGTAAGTTCATTTTCCTGGTATTATATGTTGATATTAGGCTAGCCACGAACGATATAGGCTTATAGCGCGAAACCAAGAAATTTCTGACAAAGAATTTTGTGGTGAAAGATCTTGGGGACGCTTCTTTTGTCTTAGGAATTCGATACTTAGAGATCATTCTCGAGGTATTTTTGGGTTATCACAAAAGAGCTATATCGATATAGTTTTGGATAAGTTCGACATGAAAGATAGTAAACCAGTAGATACCTCGGTCACTAAGGGAGACATTTTAGTCTCAATTAAATGCCCCTATGAAAATCTGGAAATTCAGGAAATGCAAAAGATTCCCTATGCTTAGGCTGTGGGAAGTCTGATGTATGCTCAAGTTTGTGCGCATCCGGAAATAGCGTACATAGTAGGATTATAAGGCAGATACTCGAGTAATTCAAGAATTATTGGAAAAGCAACCATAAGGAATGTGAGATACTTAAAGAGAACAAAAGGGCATATGCTCACATATCGGAGATCTAACAGTTTAGAGATCATGAGGAATTTTGACTCCGATTTTACAGGATGCCAAGATAGTAGGCATCCGACTACGAGATATGACTGGAGTAATTTTTGTCACTTGGTTGCATTTAGTAAAAGGTATTGAAATATCACTCAAGTCAGGTTGTGACAAATAAGTCAGTCATATTGTACTTCAACAACAACATGGGTTCTACAAAGTCGAAGTTCATCGACATCAAGTATCTTGTAGTTAAGAAAAGAGTTCAGGAAAAATAGTTTTCTATGGAACATATAGGGACAAATTCTATGCTAGCAAATCCACTAACTAAAGGCTTGACACCTAAGGTTTTTTTCACGAGCGTGTTGCTCATATGGGTGTTATCACTGAGGATGCCTTAGTTTAGTGGGAGTCTCTATTTGTGTTTTATGTTTGAGATACAAACCTTTTGTTATTTCGGATTTTCTGCAGAAATAAAGTTTATGTTTATGAGTTCATTATGAACTTGTTTGTATCTTGTTGTGTGTAAAATTTATTTACACATTAAGGACTTTGGTTTGCAAAATTGCAAAATTGATCTCACTAAAGACTTAAGTTGGACCAGTTGGAAATAGGCATGATTCAGAGATCACATTGCATAAAATTTCCATGCCACTCATCCATATCGATCTATGTCATCAAGTGCATTGATGTGGTGGTCGTCGGGGTTTAGTCACAATAGACGTTAGTGACGACAGCCGCGGCGGTCCCATTGTTGATGTATGAGGTGGACCAGATTGTAAAGGGGAAATTTAAAGATAGATAGCATTCGGATGCGCGCCTAAAGAAATCTGATATAATTATTACGATATATTGCCCAAGTGGGAGATTGTTGGAATATTCTGTATTTAATTATATTCCAATGTCATAATGTGGGCAGATATCGTCAATTAATTATATTAGCTATTTATCAATTAGGAGCCTTAATTGATATGTGATCAAATTAAGTTATAAGGCTAATTAAATTTCTGATTTGATAATAAATTAGTTAATTGATATGGACTAAATATGAGTGGATGTCATTGATGGCCCATTTCGGAATAATGGGAACCCTAATTGGCCATCACCCTATATATAGGCTATGGTCCCCAATACATCGGACAATATATATATCGCATACCGCCTCTTCTCTCCATCTGAAGAGC
This sequence comes from Ammopiptanthus mongolicus, assembly GCA_039655645.1. Classification (NCBI taxonomy): domain Eukaryota; kingdom Viridiplantae; phylum Streptophyta; class Magnoliopsida; order Fabales; family Fabaceae; genus Ammopiptanthus; species Ammopiptanthus mongolicus. The sequence continues at coordinate 88,590,415 of CM077344.1, read as the reverse complement.
GACTAAGGCATAAGGAATCCCGGTTGAGGAAGAACCACAAGCCAACGGGTGTTCATTACCCGTCTCTCTTTTCTCTTCCCCCTCTCTGCGTTTCAGGATTACTACCCTCCGTTCGTGAAGGTTGGTGATCAAGTTCATCCTCTGAAGAACGCTTGAGGTTAGGAACATACAATGGATTCAGGTATTCCTATATCTTTGATAAATCAGCATGTTGTAGATCCTAAAGGTATCAAGTTTTAAGTTGTTCTTGATAATAAAGATGCATGCTATATATGGTTATTATGTTTCCACAATAAAGTTTGTGATAGCATGCCTTGTAGATGATTATTGAGTTTAAATCTAACACGGTATATTTTCATTAATGACATGTTACACATGCCTTCTTCTTAGAAAACAGCAAACAAGCACCTAGAGAATTTCATCAAAGTTTTGTCTATATTTTTTTTTTTTAAAAAAGAGATGACTGTGATAGTGTGACCCACATTGGCAATCCTACGTGAGTATGCCTATATTCTGACCCAATGAGCATGGGATTCGAATTTTCTAATTAAGTGGAATGCAAACTCAGATTCTATTACCAAAGTGATGCTGATCAAACTCGGTCAACTTGGCCATATTGCTCTCAGAAAGCATATGATTAATGGTGGCGGAAAGTGTCTTAAAGACAAAAAGGCTTACTATATCAGATGCTGCCCAAAATTTCAATGGAAGTGCTCAAGTGAGTCAGCCACATCAGCTTAGTGAACTAGCTGCTTAAAAGTTTTATGCAGTGGTTACATAATTAATATTTCGTTTTCAGAAGCATGAGGAGCTTCAATTTCGAACTTTTGGCAAGGAATTTATACTTGCATAAACTATGTACAATATATTTCTTATGTTTTGGGATTTGGGCCTACCCAAAGTTTAGAATTGAAAAGCATCATCAACTTTGAGATTCGCATCACATATTGAAGACAGAACATTGGTATCATCACGTGCTTCAATTTGTAGCTTATTGGATAAGAACGAAGGCTACCTTGATTAATACACGTGTGATCTAATCGAATTTTATGATTACTGAATTTTGTCACGTTGCTCTTGAGAGTTAGAATACCTGAATGGTACATCAGGTGATGAAGATTGAGTCTACAAAGAAATAGATACATTAACTGTCAGGACCATAAACAGGAAAACAAAGAAACAGACACATGAACGGTGAGACTCCGAGATAAACAGGAAAACTTAAAAATACAGTTGAAGGAATGAAACATTATTGGAGATGTTCATAACCAACTAGCCTCAGGTCATCTTCTACATTAATCATAAAGAGCTATGATATATGTAGTAGAACTTTGTATGTTTTTTTTGTTGTAAAATGACCAGAGTCTGAATTACAGTGCATGAATACCAAAAACGGCTTCCTTATTGAAGTCTCTAGATGCTGTCCTGAAACCTGGAGTTTTTAGCTTGGCATGAGCCTCAAGGAAAGCACAGTCATAGATATCCTGCCCTTGCAATTTCAGGATCTTGGAAGAGATACCAGATGAAGATGACATGAACATGTCCTCACAATTTGGGTTGGAAACCATGATTGACCCATCATTGTTGTTATTTATCCATTCAAGTTGTACTTTTGGCATGCTAGTCAGCTTATGCTGCGGTGAAGGCATGTGAAACTCATTGAACAAAAGGGACTTGTCCTTATCTGATGGGGTAGTTTCTGTAAGATTAACAATGGTGATGTCATGGATGCTTGGTCTCCTTTTATTCTCTTTCCCTCCAGAAAGCTTTTGCCTTATGTAGTACTTTTGAGCATGGCTTGCCACTTGGGTTGGAGTCTTTGTGACAACAAAATTACGAGAGATATTTCTCCAGTCCCCTTTACCATACTTTAGAAGTCCCATCAGAAAACGTCTGTAATTCAATATCCAAACAATCCATGTCAAGCACAGGAGCCAAAGACAGATAGATATTGAAACTGCATGGATACTAATAGTACCCCAAAATACTAATAGTACTAATGCTAATACTAATCTTGAAATTGCATAAATACTAATTCAATACCCAAAAATCCATGTCAAGCAGAACCTAAACTAACTTAAAATCATGTTTAACATGTCAGCAGCTTTGGGAATGCATGCAGTTTAAAATCTAACATAGTGGTAGAATTGACTAGCCCATTAGAGTATAGCTAGTTGGCTAGATTGACTAAGCAGCATAGCATAATATTTAGATAACAAACCACTGGAACAATCATTGAACTCTTGCTAATTGTTTGTTCAAGTTGAGTTTCTAATGTGATGTAATAATCATGATTCACTATTCACTATCAGAATCTCAGTAACAATATGTCAATATCTTATCCTGCTCTTTCCCTCAACCATTTTCAGCAACTAAAGAAGATTTTAAAACATAAAAAATGAGAGAAAGACAATTGAAGATTATGAAACTCACCTATGTTCCTCTTCAGTCCAAGGGACCCCTTTCTTCCTCTCCTGATCAGAACCCTTGACAGTTGTTGAAGCGCTCTTTCTGCATGCATCAGAACTATGGTTGTCAACCAGCTCAAACATGAAACAAGAGGCAAGATATCCCGGAACCGGAACCCGCCCAGATTCTATTTCATTGACATCTTCTTCCAATTCCCTGTACTGCTTGATCACATCAAGCACAGTCTTCCCAGGGATCATGGCTGCCACCTTCAGCCATCGGTCCGGGGTGTCCTTGTCATATATGGCAAGGGCACTTTCAAACTTCTTATTCTCTTCTCTAGTCCATTCTGTGTTGTGGCTCTCTTGGACTAACCAATTTGAATTTGACATAAAACAAGATGGATACAAAGTTTCCAATTCCATAACTTAAACCACAATCATATAAAGTTCCCCTACTAGAATGAAGCTACTAAAGAAATGGAAATAAGAACTAGAAAGAGATGCAAAAAAAAAAAAACAAAGATATTATATAAATTTGATTCAAAGGGTGTACAATTCAGAATCTTTAAGTGTAATCAAGAATCTACTTTCCTTCAGAGCACAAACTAAAGAATCTATAAAATTTCTACCTTTTATAATTGAGGAGAATCTTAGAAAAATCATGATGTACTAGAATTTTTATGCTTGAAAATAAACATTATAGAGAATTAAAAGCATAATCTTGAACACACAAAAAAAAAAAAAAAATTAGTTTCTTATAGATGAACCAAGAAGCAAGACCTTATAATGCCAATAATAGGATAAGAAGCTCTAAGCACAAAAAAAACCCCCACAAGTTTGAACTCCATGGAGCAGAAGCAGAGATATAAATATAAAATCTTAGGAAGATGATGAAGAAAGTGAAGACCCAAATGAGAAAAGAGAGTTTCTTTACAATCAGGAGAGAAAAAGCAAGAAACTGTTCCCCTTTGTCGTTTCTTCGTGATGAAGCAACTATGAAAGCAAATACAGATAACACTAACAGAATTGAAAAACTGAACTGAGAGAGAGTAGGAATCAGAGTATTAAGTAAAGGATTAGATTTGGATCTGTTGGTTGTGTATTCAAAAGGGGAGAAGGAATAGAAGTTGCTGTGAGAGAGAAGTGGCTTGGTATGAATGTGAAACACTTGCTACCAGCTAGAACTACTGACAAAATTTCAGTCCTATCTTATAAGCATATAAATCAATTGCAAAATTCAAAAACTTCAGAAATGGGAACTATTTTGGTATTATTTGAAGATAAGTCTTTTTTTACGTGCTTTATTGACAAATTTATCACAATATTATTATTTTAATTTTTATTTTTTAAATTATCACCTTTTCTAAATTATATATCAAATTATCGTCATTTTCAATAACATTGAGAAGTCTCCTTTGGTGGCCACGACTTCTCAATATGATTTGGGAAAAGTTTTGTCACAACCAGTTGGGAAGTCTGGTTCTTTAACCAAGACTTCTCAATGTGGGTTTTAATTTGGGGAAATTTTTTTATCACACCCAGTTGGGAAGTCTGATTCTTCACCCGTCTAAGCTTTCATGATTTCACCTGTCTAAGCCTTCGTTCGTATGATGACTTTCACTCATCTAAGATTTCACCCGTCTAATGAAGCTTTCATCCGTATAAGCTTAGACAGTGAAAGTCATCAGACAAATGAAGGCTTAGACGGGTGAAAGCTTCATTAGACGGTTGAAAGCTTAGACGAGTGAAAGTCATCAGACGAACGAAGGCTTAGACGGGTGAAAGCATGAAAGCTTAGACGGGTGAAGAACCAAACTTTCCAATTGGGTGTGACAAAAAAATTTCTCCAAATTAAAAATCTCGTTAAGAAGTCGTGGTTGAAGAATCAGACTTTCCAACTGGCTGTGACAAAATTTTTTTCCCAAATCATATTGAGAAGTCGTGCCCTCCAAAGGCGACTTCTCAATGTAATTTAGAAATGATGATAGTTTGATATATAATTTAGAAAGGGTGATAATTTGAAAAATAAAAATTGAAACAATGATATTCTGATAAATTTGCCTATTTTATCATAAGATATTATTACTTTTTGTTTTATATTATTTTAATCAACCTTTTATTTTTGTGGTGTAACTCTATAAAGTTAGTGGGGGCTTTTATAAGCAATGATGCTAAAAGTCATCTCCTTGATGTTTCAACAGTGCTATCTTATAAGTGCTATCTTATAAGTGCGAATCTTATTTTTTTAAGCAACTCCCGAGGGAGATGTGTGTTAGTGTCCCATATTCCTTATAATTTTAATTAGAGTAACTTAACTGCTGATATTCAATTACAGGCTACTTATAATTCCTGACTTCAAAAACTATAAAATGTACTAGTTGACTTGCTTTGTTTCTATGTATCGATTAATTAATTAGATACAAAAGAACACTTTCAAAAATGAGTTTAATTCTATGCACATTCAGAGTGAATTTTTTTATATCATCAATCAATCAGAAATCATGATATAAGTGATTTTAAAGTAGTTAGGATAAATCTCAAATATTTTAACTGATGTGACAAATTATGATTGGTTGACGGTGTCAAAAATCTTTACACTGTCATTGTATACCAATTAAATCCCTAAAAAATTGTCATTATTTTAACTAAAATTGAAGAGGTCAAATTGTTTATATGCATACTTTTTTATGGATTTAATTACGATATATTGTTAATGTAAACAATTTTTATATTGACAACTAATCATATATGATTATATTATTAAAAATATTTGACTTTAGGTAACTTAAAAGTCATGTATGAAGGTAATGTATGATTAATTGGCAATATAAACTTTTTTACACCGCTTATCAAAATTAACCTTGTGTTTTTATTCAAATTTAAATGCATAAATTTGAGTGATAAGTGATGTTTAAAGAGAAATATGTTAGGGTCTTATTAATCACATACTCTTAAAAACTTAGAAATATCTTGAGCCAGCTTGATTGGTTAAGTTGTAAGATATGATGATTATAAGTGCGTGGATTCAAACCTCATAATGCATTGTGTCCATTTCCTATCCCTACTCCTCTCTCCCCTCCCTATTATAAGACGTATTATGACCTATTATGAGCCTCCCTTTGAAAAAAAAAAATAACAAGTTTTTTTTTTGGGAACTAAATACACCAATTTCTAATATTGCATTTGATGGTTGAACGTTGATTGCAACGTTCTAAAGATTTCAAAGTTTGAATCTCATTAATAATGGTTAATTAAAAAAAATTGATATATGCCAAAACATAAAAATTGAAGAAAAGCATAAATAAACGTAAAAGGATTAATGCATAAAAAGGATTAGTACATTTCGAACGAAGTTTTTCGTTTTGATCAAGACAAAAATAAAGAATTAATGCATAAAAAATAGAAACGAAGAGAAGGTAAAGATGAAAGTCTGATAACCTTCTATACAGTATTGGGACTTTTTATGTTGAGTTGAAAGTTGAAACATTCACGTAGTATTTGGTTGGGAAGAAATTGAGAAAAGAGCATGGGAGAGATTTTTGTAATTTTTTCTTCTTTGCTTGATTTTTTTGGAAGGGGAGAGGAATGAAGTGAAGCAAAATCTTTCATCACTCAAGTTTGGCTCTCATATAGGATGGTAAAGTGGGTTGTGACCCGCGGGTTTACCCGCCAACCCACCAAAATTTGGTGGGATGGGTTGAGGTCCTTAACCCACCAATCCACTTTGACCCATTCCGCTAAACCCATCCGAAAACAAGTCGATGGCGGGTTGGCAACCTGCCTGCCAGATTAAAAAAGGAAAAAAATATTATTAATTATTAATTATTTAACATTAGGCAGGGTGGGTTAGGGGTTCAACCATACGACCAAAACGGGTTGGCCCGCCACGCTTCGTTTTGAGTGGATTTATGGTGGGACAGGACGGGACAGGTTGGTCCACTTTGCCATCCCTACTCTCATCCAATATTGAGGGGATGAAGAGTGCTACCAACGCACTATCTAACACTTCCTTTTTAACACACTCTCTTTTATTGGTTAAAATTCAAACGGGTTCCAATAGGTGAGAGAGTGATGCAAAGAGTGTTACAGAGTGTGTTGCTAGCATTTCTGGTGACGAGATTTGGCGGGGTGGGGGTTTAAAACATTTTTTATACATTGACTAAAATATTTTTACTTATATTTTTTAAATTTAAAATTGTAAGGGTATTGCAGTAAATTAATTTTAAAATCTCTTATATTATTAACAGAGCATATATATCTTTCTACACGGCTATGATCACCCGTTTGTTATAACATGTCTATGTCACAGACGGGTGTCACAGACGTGTGATCACAGACGGGTGTCATAGACGTGTAGAAAGATATATATGTTCTATTAATATATATCCCCTTGTGAACCAAACATGAAGAGTGTTATTTTTCCTTCCATCCCCTCAACCCAACATTATAACTAATTAATTCCCTCCACTCCCTTCCATTTCTCTCCATTAAAATCTTTCATCTCTTTTACTTTGAACCAAATATAGCCAACGGTGTTTGGTTGAGGGAAATAGAGGGAAAGAGAAGAGAAAGATTTTTATAAACTTTTGTTGTTTGATTCAATTTTTAGGAGGGGAGGGATGGGGAATGGAGGGGAGCGAAATATTTTCTCATTTAATTTTGGCTCCCTTCCAATATTGGGGGATTTGGAGGGGAGGGGAAGAGTTTAAAATATTTTAAATGCATTTATTAACTAAAATATATTTATTTATGTATTTTGAAATCCAAAATTACAAGAGTATAAAAGTAAATTAGTTTCAAAATCTTTCCCTTCCCCTCGTAAATCAAACTTGAATAATGTTATTTCGAAAGAGATTATTCTTCGACTACCGACCAGAGATACCTAGGTGCATACAAAAAAAAAAAATTTAAAATTCTAATACAATAATGCAGCGATTCAAAAATAAATTTAACAATATTTAAGAAATAAAAATGTTGAATTCTTTGATACCCAAAGGATAACTTTACCCAGTCTAGGTGGTCCAATCAAATTGTGGGAATCATTTGACTTGACTCATTAACATGATTCATTTAATTAAGGTAGCACATTTTCATTGAACATGATAACTTTTATCCTAAAAGTATTAGCGGTATCGGAGAAAGCACCCATAAAAATATCCACTTTGCTTCCTCCTTTTTTGGTTTTTCTTGATGAATTGCTTCCTCCTTTTTTTTTTGTCAAGAATTTGCTTCCTCTTCTATAGAGTTAAATTGGTTTTCAAACTTTATAAACGTGCAGGTACAGCATGATTCTTTAAATTTCTAACTTGTGCATTTTAACCTATGTTTTTTTTTTTTTAATCAAACTCTAACCGAAATTGACATGTTAAAATCATATGACCATTTTTCGTTCAAATCTTTTTTTAAAAAAGTTTAAGAGGTTATCTTTTATACATTATTAGTATAAAATTTTTGATACTCTCAACCAATCACACATTATCCCATGTAGTGTAAGAGTCAAAATATTTAAATGATGTGTCAAATATTGATAACGATAGTTAAAAATAATTGAATAAGTATGATGTGGCATCCATTATAATTAAGTAAAATAAATATATTTTGGGTAAATATACTCAAGTCATTTATAGTGAACAAAGGTATATGTCATTAGGTGAATTCTTTGATACCTCAAGTATAACTTATTCTGCTCGGTGATCCAATCAAATGGTGATAATCATTTGACTTGAATCATTAACATGACATATTTAATTAAGGTGGCACATTCTGGTTGGATAGGGTAATTTTTGTTCCAAAATTATCAGGTGCATGGGAGCAAGCACCATGTCATTATTAGGGTATCATATAAATGAGAGGATAGGGTATTGAGTTGCGCCTGTAGCTCAGTGGATAGAGCGTCTGTTTCCTAAGCAGAAGGTCGTAGGTTCGACCCCTACCTGGCGCGCTTTTTTGGTTTTAGGTTTGTCTCCACAAAACTATCGGTCATACGTTGTTCAGTTCACAAGCTAGTTGGAGCATTTTGCAGAAGAGATCATAGGATGAATTCATCTGAACTCCGAAACAAAATTAAACATTAAATCAACTTGAAACTGTAACAAGTACATGTTTAAATCCTAATTTTTATGCGTCAGGGATTGAATTACTATTTGCTTCAAATGTTTAATTATTCCTGATTATTTGTTTCTTTCTTTTCACTTCCAAATCACTCATCAGTTCTTATTGTTACAAGTTATAACTTTTCAAACTGTCACAATTACAATCAATTTGGCCATGATCTCTCACCTTCTGTCTAGTGAAGTGTATACTTAAACTGTCTCTTACGGCTTCCCAAGTTCATGCCTTTTGGGATAAAAAACTCTAGCACTTTGGCAGGTCGTGGGAGGTGAAAGCAAAGGAGTCACCGGGGCCTTTTCCATTTTTTAAGAAGAATGCCATCTCAAGTCCCTAGGTGGAATGTACTTCTAAGTGCAATGCAGGAACAAAATATCTTCTTCACACACATTATAACCGACAATTTAAGCGACGCCATGTAAATCACCTTATAAACTAATATTAGTGATCATATTATTAGGAAAAAAACCATTTTGTGTGTGCACCAGATATATTTTCAGACCAATAGTTGAAGACGTTAACCCCTTGGTAGAAAGATCATCAAAGTGATTACAGCTTTTACCAACAAATTTTTTTCTATACACAAGATCAAGGATCGAACCCTGTTCGATATACTGAAGGGACTTAATTATGTATGAATTGTGCCAAGTCAAGCATAACTCATTTGATTGTGACAAATACTTGCAATGCATGTTCGGGTGGCAGGGCCTCCCTAATACCAAAAAAAAAGGAGGTCCAGGGGAATTGATACAAAACAAATTTGCATCATTTTTATGGGAACTTCATTATTCGCCCAACTTCCAAATTCCTGCTATTTTTTTTTTTTTTTTATGACCGTTATAATTAGGGTCTTTGGCTTTCCGGTGGTATCCTGGGATATCCCACAAACTTCGATCATTTGGATCGGCTATGAGACTAATCCTCAATCGATTGTTTACAGTAGAGAATTTACCCTTGATTTTCGCAACCTCCCAACTAGAGTGTCGCCACCAAAATCCGAACTTGCGTCCTTCTCCTTATGGGATTGAGATGCTTACCACTCGACCAACCCTTGGTTTGTTGGTAAATTCCCACTATTTCAAACGTATTGAATATTTCATTTTATTTTGATCTCTAAGAAAATGTTATGCGGACGCTGTTACTCAATAGGCTTGGATAGCTGCGATATTCATTCAAAGTATACCTCTGATGATACAGATACTACCAAAATACAATATAATACTATAATGTTTATAGTGTATTTTATAAGGCAATAGTAAAGGATAAAATTGAATGGTTGTTAAATGCACAGAAGATTTCGTTGCTAGATCTTAGTCAAAACAAACATAAACAGGAAATCTATATCTTCTTTTTATCGCAAAAAGCAGATAAAAATTGACAATGAATTATTGCAGATTAAGAGCTTAAGCAGCTGCTCCAACAGGTACACCGCCCTTGAGCCTGGATGAACCGTACAGGGTTTCTTCAAACCGGATGATCTCATTCTTGGATCCATAAGCAACTTGAGTTCTCTCATCAACGTTTGTGATGACCTTGTCTAGCACAGACTGATGACCATCACTGCTGTAACCTCCAGCTTTTTCAATCAAGAAACCTAAAGGAGCTACCTCAAACAGCAGTCTCAGCTTGGCTTTGGCTGATGGGGATGCCACGTTTGTGAAGATGCCTTTTTCTTTTACAATAATCTGCAAACAACAAGACATTGTGGTAGCATATTATGCTTTGCTAAGAGTAAGCTTCAAAGAACTTGTCACTCAAGTAATTTCTAAGTATAGATTTGGATTTACATTGAATCTTATATGCGTCAATATATCCACGATTAAATTTTAGAGAAATGCTGGCAACATACTCTTTAATACACTCTTCATTATTGGGTGGATTTCACATGAGACCCACTAAATCATATGAGTTCACTCTCTATTAAGTGGGTCCCACATGAAATTCATCCTATTGTGAAAGCGCAGGCTATGTGTTTGGATAAAAGATTCACTCACTCTCAAGTTAGTGTTGCAGGGAATTTAACACCAGAACAAGAACAATAAAAATTGCAAGTAAAAGCTATAAAGAACACGCAAGAACACCAGAGATTATCGTGGTTCGGGGCAAAAACCACCCCTACATCCACACCGAGGTCAACTCTATTCACTTTCTAATCACAGCATGCAGCAGCAGCAGCACAAGGACAAGGCTTCTAGGTAAGAAAACCAAACTCTCCCTCACTTGCACTCAAAGTTTCCTGATCAATATGAATATTCTGAATCTACTCTATGATTACATTAGCTATGACTATTTACAATCTAATCTATTTATACAGCTTTACAATTACAATTGGTTATAGCTCAACAAACTAACTAACTATTGCAATTAACTGAATAACAGAAACAGATACACATAGCTAATACTGGTTTAACTAACATAACTAACTTTAGATGATCCACCTGGACTTTACACATCCAATAATAGAGAGTGTGTTGAAGGGAGTGTGATAAAGAACGTGTTGCTAGCATAGCTCTAAATTTTATAATATGCATATATATATATTTTAAATGGTTATTATACTGGCATGTATAGAGTTTACTGTGAACCTGAGTATGTAGTAGGTACTAACTACTAACATTACTTAATTTCAAAACAAGAGATAGAAAAGTGATGCATGCATGATTGAGTTAAGAAAAGAACCTGGTTGACATCTGGCACCATTCCTCCGGTGTATCTCAATGTGTATTTTTCTCTGACATAGTACTTGATCAACTATTGCATGACAACGAAAAGATGTAAGTATTCATTTATAAATGTCATAATACTAGACATAGGTCCTCCTTTTGTGTGATATAAGACTAAGGTAGACCTTGTCATAATCAGGGTTGTCAGATGTGGCTCTCAAATTTCCAGGGGAGAATATTTTTCCTTCACCAATTTCTGTTGTCTCTTTGACGTGCTGCCATTTTCCTGAAACACGAATGAGATAATTTGTTATGTGATGAAGCGGATTTGGATTCCCTATAGTAGGGAATTCACGCATTTGCCGCAGTTGTGTAATCTATCACCATTAGATTTGTTTCTCTCCCATTCTCAGCCCTTGGTTTGTTTTTTTTTTTTCAAAAAAAATAGCAAAAAAGGTACAAGTAGAGAGAGATAAAGATACCCTATTGCAGGAAATCCTAATCCAGAGAGCAGCCAAAAGATTTTCATTGAGGAAGTTAAAGAATAACAATATTTTATTTAGGGACCAAGTTTAAGAATTTTTATTTGTAAAAAAAAAAAAAAAAATACACGTGACTAGTACTATATTAGATTCTCATAAATGTTATGGCATCAAGCAGACCTTCATCAAGCAGAAGAAATTCATGAGTTCCGGGGAAGTCCTTAAGAGCAAGCACATATGTGGTTCTAGGACCCAAAACCCCCATGGCTGCAGCAACTTGATCCCTTCCGGAGACCCCGGTCAACTTATCTCCAGGCCACACACCAAAGATGGTGCCTACTGTGAAATTTGTATCCACAATGCTGGAGCCATCAAGAGGGTCAAATGCAACACTAAATCCACCTGTTAGTTGCATATTCACACAAACGCATAACCTCAAAAATGACATCTTTGTGTTTGAGTAAGTATTCAATTTTTAATTGTCAGTTTAATAAATGATGGCAGACCTTCAATTGGACCTCCCATGTCCTGGAGCTCGGGAATTTCTTCTGAGCAAGCATACTTGCAGACGTGAGAATAATTTAAGGCCTATACATAGAACATTGGAGATGTTAGCTTCATTGCACATTGAAAACAAGATGGCATTTTATTACTACTATTGAGGAAGAAATCAAGAATTCAGTTCTATATAAGATCAAAGGAGCTAACCTTATCATAACAAAATCAAGTATCCTTACTTAAACTATCTGAATTGGTTCTCATAAATGAACCTCGGGGAAATCAAATTTTATATGGAGATAGTAATTTCCTAGATCAGATTTCAACATGAAAAATAAAATGGACAACTGAACTACTTCTCACATTCAAGGGAAATGATTAATTTATATCACATTTTTACATCAAGACCTTACACGGGAACCAGACACTTATGGCCCCATGTGTAGGAATTGGACCAATCTATGTGCATGAATTGGATTAAACTGAAAGTGTAGAGAAATATGAAGTACAAATATCAGGATGTAAAGTTTAGTTAAGTAGAAACTTATTGACAATACTGGTCTAACCTCAAAAAGAAGCTTGTTAGCCAGCATATCCACAGCAAGCTGCTCATCCCCAAAGGTATTAACACATTGTGTTCCACCACAAGAAGCCGTCTTCACTTTGAAGGAAATTGTTCTCAATGCTTCTCCCATTGACATCAACAACCTTATCAGCCCCTTATCTGGTGTTGCCTTTGTGAGGAATTCTTCCTACAATAATACATAGACATCAATATCAGTTTATTTCAAATGCATGTAAACCACAGTTTATGTGAGTTTAACACAGGAAGTGCTTTAGCCCTATAGACTCGGATGAGAACTTTCTGCTGTGTAAGTAACTCACCAGACTGTCACCAATTTCACATCTGGTTATGAGGGAAGTGTCCTTTGTCTGTGATACCTTTTGTGTTGATTTGGATGCCACTCTTAGCGATTCTCCAAATAAAGAGCTTGATTTCAGATTCTGTCATTACAAATATCTTCATTTTAAACATTCATTTTCTGTTCTTCAATTTAGTGTCACCATGATATCTCATGTAGAAGAAGTTACATAAAGAAAGAATAATCTGCATGCTTCCAAAGTTTAAGTGGAAAGATTTAGGGTGTGTTTGGATTTTCCTCGGGAAGGTTCCAATTGGGCCGTCCCAAATGGCCCAAATGCCCATTTGGGACCTTCCCGTTGAAATATAAATACACACTTAATCATTCAAATAGGAACTCTAAGATTCTACATACCCTGAAGCCAAAAGATGGAGAGATGGAGGGTGGAGAATGCTTGGAAGAAACACTAGGCAGTATAGCCCCTCTGGTGTAGCATGCTATGCCAGTTTCCATGGCTTCAAAATGTGCAAGAAAAGCTTCTTGCTTGCTGTCTTCAGAGGTTCAGAGTGTTATTGCATTGACAATGTTGAGAGTTGAGACTATGAAGGGATAATAATTAGTAGATAAGTGGCTAACTATGCACGTTGTGCCACGTGGCAGGTGATGAGCAGATAGGCTGATGAAACTTCATTTATGAAATATTTAGCATCGCAAGTATTTTTTTTGTGGTTGTGCTATGGTCCTTATAATATATAAAGAGATATGGTGGGGAGCTGCTAGCCCCACTGTTTGTTAGTTTGTGATTTTGTGTGCTTAACTGTCTACTATGTTCTGCATACGTGTGGCCATTCAGATTTCACTTGTTAGAGCCATGAATGTAAGCAATGCACTTCGGATTTCAGTAAGTGTAGACAGCTGAAATTCTCACCAAACTTTCTTAAACCATGGACCCTGCTTTCATTTGGCCGAGAACGTGTAATTGAAGAGAAAGAAGACATTCAATTTAGAAATCGAACATCTCATGAGATAGATGTGACTAAGTTCTTTAACAAATTCTGCCTTTCAATTTTAAAACAAAAAAAAAAAGGAAGATTGATCTCTTATCTTTATTTCTTTTTTAATTTGGTCTCTTATCTTTTGTTTTGCTTCGATGTAAGGAGAGGTCAATTAAACATATTGTGAGGGTTTGAATTTACGCAATCACAAATAATGTCCCGCAGCTTAAGCATCTTAGCTGAATCAAGGGGATTGGTCACTTATTTATTTTTGTCAATTTGCCCATTATCTTGAAAATCGTCATTCAATCTGGTTCTCCATCACCCCAACTAACGAAAATCATGATGGTGAATGCACGCGTAAAAATTACAAATTGGCGTTCACAAAAAAAAAAATACTGATTGGTGAATATTATACTATTTTTTCATGACAATTATTGAGACGCCCCCTAATATCTCATTTAACCTGTAAACTATTCTAACATAATCCACTACTTTCATTATCAATTGATAGTAATCCATAATCAAAACATAATTGGCCTTAGTGGGCTTTATAACTAGTTCATTCCAAAATCTCAATAAAACTAAAACATCCATCAGGAACATTTCATTAATATATTCAAGATAGGCCCATTATGGGCTTTCATCAACAAGAGCTTTTGAGCACAATTATCCAACCAACATATAAGTATTTACATATATCAGGATATAATATGTAGAAAAGGCTTAGTAGAGCAAATTATGACCATGAAGACTCAAATACTAACAAAAACCATAGAGCTGGCCACATCCTACTACAACTAGACTCTACTCAACCTACTTCGAGAACATATGTTGGCCAGAAGACCAACATGAACAAAATAGAAGACTTTGACACGGTTGATTGCTATGAAGCAGGACTAAAAGGTTCGACCACCTTTCTTGTAGAACTCCAATTAGATCGTTGCCACAAATGTCGTTCGCCCACCATAAAAGTTTTCTATGAAAAAGGAATTGCAGAAAACAACAACAAGAATACAAAAGCAAAGGAAATCACAAAAATGTAAAGTGTAAACAGACCAAAAATCAATGTAAAATCACTTAAAATCAACACCTTGTGTAAATAGGCCAAGTTAAAGTGTAAAATAACTTGAAATTAATATGTATGACATCTAAACAAAACTAGAAAGCACTTTCAAGTTCAAAATTAACATAAAGTTAGCACAATAAATAGTAAGTATAAAAATAGTTTGCAGCTTTTAAAAATGACATAAATAGCCAAGGTAAGGAAAAGAAACGGTAGCTCAACTTCAAAGAAAATAACAGGGAAACAATAACAACAAGAAACTAATCAAGTTAAATATTACGAAACTAGAAGGAAAACTAATTAATAAACCAACAAAATAAATATTACCAAACAGGAACAACATCAAATTGGTAAAACAGGACAAAAGAGAAAGATTAACAAAGAGGGAATTGGGGTGTCCCTTAAAACATTTAAAACACTATCTACTCTAACCACCATGAATGAAGCTTATCTTCCTCCCCACCTTGTGATGTGAAATTCAGCCAAAAATGGAGAAGCACCACCCACACTTGATTTCTTGCTTCTTCAAGCCTCTAACGTCACCAACAACACAAGAAAAGAATAAGAAGAAAAAAAATGAAAACTTGGTTGAAAACTAATGAAAACAGAAATAAGAAGAAAAGAAAAGGTGATGATTTTCTCACCTTCAACAAACGAAAATGGCTCAATGCAAGTACAATAGGTTGTTTATTGAAGAGAGTAGAAGAAAAATGAAGGAGAAGGATGATGGAAGAGCTTTGGTTGGTGAAGAGATGGTGATGAAAGGGAGAAATTTTCTCTCTTTGTTCTTTTTGAGTGCAAAGTGAGGGATCCGGATTCCTCAGCCGTAATAGAAACACGCAGTTATAAGCAGTAAATAATTTCGGTCATTGATTTGAGATTGGACGGTTCAAATTATATTTTCATTAAACCAACTTTAAATAATATATGCTATTAAAGTGTAACCGCGTCACGCAATTACAGCAAGAGTTAGCCATGTAAGTGAGGGACAGTGGGTGGCTGAAAAAGAAATAAAAGTGTGTGTGTGCTTTTGCTGATGGTCTGCATGAGAGAGTGAAGAAAAGAGTGAGGAAAAAAGAGAGTAAAATTGATCCTTGACAAAAAATCACGGTAATATTTTGGTATCTGAAAATAAAAAATATGAATTTGGTTCTTAAGAATGTAAAATACGAGTTAAATTGTTCCTTTTTAGGGTAGTTTTTAGGGATATTTATTTTGGTCAGTATTTTACATTCTTGAGAACTAAATTAGTATTTTCTATTTTTCAGGGACCAAAATATCATCATGATTTTTTTGTCGAGGATCAATTTGATCGAATGGTGTAGAAATAAAGAGCGATGGTGAGGTG
Organism: Ammopiptanthus mongolicus; assembly: GCA_039655645.1. Taxonomy (NCBI): domain Eukaryota; kingdom Viridiplantae; phylum Streptophyta; class Magnoliopsida; order Fabales; family Fabaceae; genus Ammopiptanthus; species Ammopiptanthus mongolicus. The sequence goes on along the minus strand of CM077344.1, from coordinate 88,573,981 downwards.
TTGTGCATCTAATGGTGAGGAAATAAAGGTGAGAGATAAAAATAGAACAAAACTAAGTGGTAAATGGAGGGTGTTAAGCATGCATTTAACAGGGAAAATGTGGGAGTTTTGCTTTTAATTTCAAAATTTGAAGAAAAAAGAAGATAGTAATTTGACTTCTCGTGTTTGAGAATTTTGAAGTTTAAATTTGGATTTGAATTTTGAAATAAGAGTAAATGTCCAAAATAGCCCCCGACAAAAATACAGGGTACACTTTTCGTCCTTAAGAAAAAAAAAGTCACTATTTAACCCCCGAGAATGACAAAATAGGGACACGTTAGTCCCTCCGTTAGTTTGACCCCCCAGACGACCGTTAGTGTGCTGACGTGTACTATTAAGTAAGTGAGGTGTCCGTTAGTTAAGATTAAAGGTCCAAAATCGTCCCTGACAAAAAGTCACGATACACTTCTAGTCCCTATATTTCTTCTTCCTCCATCACCATCTGAAAATCCTAACTCCATTGAAGGAGCTTCAACCAAGTATGAATAAATGTTTATGAGACATTTTTCACAAGGTAATTCTAAGGGTAGAAACCCACAAAACAATATTATCAATATCATTTGCAAATTAATTTAAACCCTTTTTTTTTTTTTGAAATGAAGCGACCATCAAATTCAAATGCATCTTTAGAATCATAGTGAAATTCCATCAATCAATCAAAGTATATATATGAAAACAAAATAGAGCAAACCCAAATCTAACAAACTGAATCATCATTCTTAGGCTCTAATAACTGAGTTTTGAGATGGAGTTAGAAGCTCCTTCAATGGAGTTAGGGTTTTCAGATGGTGATGGAGGAAGAAGAAATATAGGGACCAGAAGTGTATCCTAATTTTTTGTCAGGGACGATTTTGGCCCTTTAGTCTTTTTTTTTTTTTTTTACATATTCCATGTTGGACGGGTCTAGTCAGCACACTAACGGACATATCAGCTACTTAACGGTATAAGTCAGCACACTAACGGACGTTTAGGGAGGTAAACTAATGGAGGGACTAGCGTGTCCCTGTTTTGTCATTTTCGGGGATTAAATGATGACTTTTTTTCTTAAGGACGGAATGTGTACTCTATATTTTTGTCGGGGACTATTTTGGGCCTGTAGTCTAGAAATAATATTACGAAGTTAGAATTGGGTTCCTGGTCTCGGGTCTGACACTAAACTTGGAACCGATGTCGGTTTGGGCAGACAAAGCTAACACTAATTAAAATAATAATATTTTATCAATGTATATTTTCTTCTTCTTTTCTGAGTTGAAACATGTCGCCGAATGTTTACTAATATTTATAAACTAATATATCTTATTATTCATTTGGAACTTTTATTAACTATATAAAAATGTGGGTGTTACAATTATGCTAGATTAATATTTCCAATTACTACATAATACTAACGGATTATTTGCACATCAATTAATAATTATTTATACATTCATGTCTCAATCAAACCAACTATTAGTTATTTATTATTATTATTATACGCAAATCACCTGTGTACACGTTGTGTAAAAAAGAGTAAATACTCAATTTGGTTCTTGAAATTGTAGGATCGTATTAACTTAGTTCTTCACATTATTAATATTTCAAAATGATCCTTGGAATTGCAGAAAGTTAATCAGATTCGTCCCTCCGTTGATATTTGCATGGACCATAATGACATTAAGTTGGTAATGTCAGGGATGCATTTGAAACTAAGTGAATAATGTCAGGGATGCATTTGCTACATTTTGAAATTCCAAGAATCATTTTGGTATATTGATAATATGAGAGACTAAATTGATACGACCTTATAATTTCAGGGACCAAATTGAATATTTTCTGGTAAAAAAATGCGTGTCAGTAACGAAACTGCGATTGATTTCTCTCCGTACAAAGACGAAAAACAAAGGAAAGGCACATAAAAAAAATATATAAAGGAAGCTTCCTCCGGAGAGTGACTCATACAATAGACAATAAGACGATGGCGAAATATCTATCTATCTATGATCTATCGCTCGTGAATTCTAGTACAACACAATTAAATCTAATTAACCCATGTTTTCTTCAAGACTTTGTCTTTCGCTTACCAAATTCCTTAAGTGCTTAGCTGCATGTATCCACAAGGTGATTGTTTTTTCTTGTGTTGTGTTAATTCTCTCACCGGGGTGACTTTTGTGCTATGTCAGTGGCACCCTTTCTTATTTCATCTTGTTCTCAAAGTTTGGTGGACCCAGTTTGAGCCTTGTATATTCTGAAAGTTTTGTCCCAGATGATGAGTTTTATTTATAGTAATTGTGTTAGGTGGTTTTGAAACTGTGGTGACCAAATGTTGTGTTAAATTGTAGGCTCCTTTGACACCACACCGGTAACCAAACTGGATGTGTTACTTGGACTGGATTGTAGGTTAGCTTATAGCTTGAAGCTATGTCTGCTTATGCCCATCAAATGGAGCAGCAGTACTCTGCACGGAGTCTCTCAGATAGTTCTGGTATGTAATGCTAACTTTGTTACACTATGGTTTACACTTAATAAGAAACATTTGTTATCAGAGCCTGATCATAAATAGGCTTCGATTTCAGTCATTGTCCCTTGTACATATTGTTGGATTTATAGGAGTTAACAATCAACCTAGAACTATAGCTTTTGGACTAGTGACATATCTTTATGTAAATATTGTTGTCAACAATGGATTAGCTTGTAAAAGTGGTGTTTTTGAGGATAACTTACAAGAGATAATATTATGGAGCGATCAATGTTGTACTTAAAATTGAGCTTATCAATTGACTTGGTTCAATTTGGACTAAATTTATCCTGAAGCATGACTTACTAGTTACTAGTTACTACCTGTGCTCATCTTCCAATTTTGTTTTTTTTTTTTCCTTTCCTGTTCACAGAGATGGGAAGCCATTATGAGCTAGAATCAGGATTCTACATGACATGTTTTACCGCAACGATCTTCTTTGCTTCACTTGTCATTCTTGGAGTTTTATTAATTACTTTGCTGATTTCATTGTCGATTATGCTGCAATCTTGTGAAAGTAAAAGTGAGAGGGTTATTGATCCTCTGAATATAAATGATTATTACAGTTATTGCAAGGTGCATTCTCTGCATGCTGATCTCAATAACTTAGAAGGATATAATCTTCCTAACATCTGCATAGACCTGGCTATACATTATATCAAAGGAGATCAATATGCTAGGGACTTGAATTTAACCAAGTCCGTGATTGATGATTACTTCAACAGTGTTAGACCTTCCGATGATGGTTTGGATGTGGTGTTGATGGACATAGATGACATTTTTCCTCTGAATCCTCATTCTTCCAACTTGTTTCACAGGTAATCTCTTGCTACTAGTGCTCCCTATTACAGAATAATGTAAAATATAGAAGAAAATTGCTTACATCAGAGACAACTGGTATTGTGGTGTCTAAATTTTTTTGTTACACCGACTTGCATCAGTTTACCAATTTATATTTCTTGTTACTCAAAGCTCTGTTGATTATTAATCAAGCATCCTTTTTGTAGTTCTTCAATGTATTTGTTATTGCGAGTAACTCGACAAGGAGATTCTTTTGGTGTAGGTTTCATAATGACAGCATTAGCAACTGTATCAAAGAGGCAAAGAATGTAAAGCTCATGCTTGTTTTAAGATTATACATGAACCTTCAAACTGGTGGATGGTCTATAATCTTGTTATCAAGAGAGCCTGGAACACACCGAAATGTCACCATTAATCAACTTGTCACTGCAGGATTTAGAGGTTGGTCTTCCTTGATGATGAGGTATAGTCATATGTTCCTTTTATATATCCTAGATAAGGCCAAAGGAAAGATGTTAACTGTTATTTTTTTTAGAATTTTCAGAGATCTATCCTTATGTCTTCCGGGTTCTCAATGGGTTTTAATGCTTAAAATTGCTCTTCTTGGATTGAGGTTCATAAACATATATTAGAGGTGGTGTCACGTTTGACTAAATTATATATCTATTACTCACTTTCAACAAGATCTGGATGTTCCATTGTTGAAGTCGTAAGGATCCTATAAGAACTGAATCTCATATTGCCAATAATTTGCAATTTTGCAGAGCAGAAGATGAAGATTATACCAAAGGAAATGAGCACTTTTCTAGGCAGAGGAATGTAATACAAAAGAAGGGCTTCCGTATAAAAAGTATCATAAGCAGCCATATGGATGCGTTGACAATTGGAGATGCAGGAATGCGAATTTTTTTGCTTCCTGACCCTTTATGTGACAAGTTTGAGCAGACGATAGAGAGCGAAGATACTGGACATTAGTTTCATGATTCATTCTTCAGGAAGACAGAATTATTCTCTGAAACTTTTTGTTACACGTTTAAAGTCAATACTACGTAAGTTAATATTACCTTGAGGCATAACCATAGATCTCCAACCTAGAGGTGGGTTTAGTATGTAGCCATCCACCTAACCTAGACGTATGTTTACTGTTTAGTATGTGAGATACTAAGTCATCAAATATATGCAAACTAAGTTTCCATGTATGTAGAAATCCACTGGAAGCACACCTTGGGGCAATCCCACACCCATAGTGTGTTAGGATACAGCGTGATTTTAAAAAATAATATAAAAATCTTTTCATGCCTAACATGAAAAATAAAAATATGCACAAAATACGAAAAATGTAAAGAATTCAGAACTTTTAGCATCCAACTTTCCCATCATTGTAGCATTCCGAGAATGAGCACGTGAAGCATATTACTCACCAATGTGAGTTATACCAAACACACAACATGCAAAATAACCACAATAGATGTTGGAAACTGGAAAGTAATCATGTTCCTTTGGAATGCTTAGCGGTTTAATGATGACGCATAAATTATGGAACAACAGCTGAATATTTTCCGGCTCCTAATTATTCAATCCCCAATCAACAGTAAACATAAAATATTCAAAGATGAAGAGGAAATCATTTCTCTGCGGTCTTTTGAGCCCCAGTTTTGAGCTCAAGAACAAAATCCTGCAATTTAGAATATTGATAATGAGAGTTCAAACTTCAAAGGTTCATAAACTTAAATCCTGTTTGTTGAGTCAATCAGTTGCCCTAATGCTGTTACCCTGTTAAACTCCTTTTGTTTCACCACCGTGCTAAGTATGTGTTTAGATGAACGTATGACAAATGTGATTTTAGATAAAATTAATTATGCAGAATTGATTTCAATATAATTGAATTTGAAGTGAAGTGATTTATGTTTGGATGTTTTTATTTTGAAAGCAAGTTTGATGTAAAACTTAATGTAAATTTTTCAATTCAACGCAGAAGCTACAAATTATAGCTTCTACTATAATCATATTTGAAGGCAAAATCAATTTTATAAGACAGCAATCAAACACCTCTGTTTTTACCAAAATCACGTTTGACAGGGACAGAAGCACTTCTGATATCTCCAGAAGTAAAACCAAACACACACTAAATTATTTTTTTTTGGGTACAAGAAAGCAGTTAACATAGACTGTTTAAATAAGAACTCTATCTACATAGTTTTATTTTGATATGATCAGAATGTGAATAAGTGCTCTATCCGACTAATAGCGGAAATGGCAGGACACCAAAATGCTACAACGGGTAGCGAGATGGCCACTATACTGATGTTTAGGAAACAATACAAGAAATTTATACCATACACATATAAATGCTCAAAAATAGGAGAATACACAAAATTAAAGACATATTCATATCATGCAAGGAACAAACCACTGTATAAACACCAAATTACATGAAATACTGTAGTTAAAAGAAAAGGATGAAAGAATGACAAAAACCTAGAGTAAAGGTGGACCAACAGACTGAAGCCGCTGCAACCATGAGACCCTAAGATTAGACGTTTTCAATTGCAGAAAAATTTCCCTATATTCCTGCTTAAGGAATACATCTAAAGCAAACAAATAGAGGTCACTTCCTTGCTCAATTTCTTCCATACTATCAAGGCATTCAATGCATTCACCAATACTATAATTACATTTGCCTTCGGTAGATGAAATTGCAATAGCATTCTTTTGAAAACTCACACCACTTCTTGAAGGAACAGCATCAGAAAGACATTTGGTTTTCTCATCTAACTTGGCTGTATCTAGTTTTTCATGTGAAGGGAATGTAACAACACTATCATCACTTATCCTTTGTTGGAGAGCAGGTTCTGTTTCCCCTGTAATAGTAGTTCCATTAAAGATGGTTTCCAATATGTCAGTGAATTGCAGTTCCTTAAAGCGAAATTGTGCAGCTTCTGGGTTTGACTGTACCAAAACCATAACAACGCTATGAGTAACAGAGGAAATCGTGAACCTCCCTAAGGTTCACAAACTTGCAATGAATAGAAATTAAGTGCATTTAGTAATTTAACCTACCTGCAAATAGTTGGCCCAATCTTCTTCACTAGCCTCAAAATTCTGGTTAGATGGATCCCACTTCATGTAACTAGTGTCAATAAGCTTACACCAAATTTTCCATTGTTCCTTCGTAGAATCCCAGTGATTCTTAAGCTGTATTCTATCATAATTTAAACCAGATTTCAAATAAAATGATTCAATAATATTATTCCAACCTTCCTTTGTAAAATATCTCCCAGGCTTATTCCCCTTTAATGTCTCTTGCAGACATAGATCAAGGAAGATCTTGTGCAATGGAGGGGTCCATGTGGCTCTGGCATTAGGACGTGATGAACTGGAGATGCTTTGCTCACTTGAAATTGTGTTGATTGGGATAGCATTAACTATAATGGCACTCTTTAATTCACAATCTCTACTAACATTCTTACGTTTCTTCTCTCGCACTTTTCCACAAAAAGGAGGTGTAGCTGAAGCATCATTCTGCCTCCTAAGCCTAGATGAAGTTTTCATTTCCCGAGTTTTAATTCCTCCATCAAAGATGATATCCAATTTGTCAGAAAACTGCATTTCCTTAAACCTAAATTGTGCAGCTTCTGGAATTGCCTGTGACAAAATGACTTCACTATTATTAGGCTGAAACCATGAAGAAGATTTCTAACTGCATTGAATGGAATATTAATAATTACAATGCATACCTGTATATAATTGTGCCAGTCTTCCGCAGAAGCACCAAACTTATTGGTTTCTGGGTCCCATTTCATGCTATCATCACCAATCAACTTAACCCAGACTTTCCACTGCTTTCTGGTTAAATCATAGTGATTCTTAACTTGTCTTTTGTCATATCTCACACCAGTCTTCGCATAAAAGGATCCAAGAATGTTCCTCCAACCCTCCTTGGTAATACGCGTCCCAGGCTCATTCCCTTTCAACGCTTCTTCGAGGCATAAATCAACAAAAATTTTATGAAATGCAGGTGTCCAAGTGGCTTTTGAAGTTGAAGTAGACATCCTTGTCCATGAAAATGTTCTGCTACTTTTTACATGCACAACAGAGAGGCGATGCGTATTAACTAGTAACCAAACCAACCAATTTACCATTTTTGCCACAACAGAAGGGTGGTGTGACTGTGAAGGTCATGGTTCATACTATGAGTCTATTACTTACTATGATCCACGCATTAGAGTACTAGAATGTAGAATTTTACTTATATATTTTCTTGTTCATATTATTTCCAAACAATAAAATCTAAAGATAATCATAAATAGTTTGAAGAAAGAGCGAAGGCATGAGAATCGAATAACAATAAACATAATTAAAGCACAAGAGCCAGTGACAAAATGAGATAAGCACCTCTTGGTACAAAGAGATAGGGAGGTGCTTGAGTTCAACATTACTCCCTCTCTTCTGTCAAACTTCATATGTTAGTAACATTGTTTAATGCAATTGTAATTCAGCTAATCTTTTCCTCATATGCATATATCATCTTTGTGCAATTCTGCCTTTTGATGAGAACGAGATTTAGGGGCCTAAATGTATTATTATATTTTTTTTAAAATAAGCTTCCAGATTAAATGTCACTCTCTCACTGAGGGATAAGAAAGAAAACAATGTAGAAGTTGATGCTAATTTTGATTTCAGGATATCTGTATATCAATAAAATTAAAAATAATGCTAATTCCTGAACAGCTTTGTCACAAGGAGATTGTACACATAAAAGACGGACAGAACCAAGATAGCCAAAGGTGGAAGTCCCCCTAAAGGTGCTACAGGATTTTAACGCTTTGAGAGGATGATGTGCCAAAAAGCTCATGCCTCACTGAAGAAAGCCATTAAGAAAATAAGAAAAAAAAGTTAAATAATTGACTGTTTTGCATTAATTTTCCATATAAATTAATCATTCAAGCATAATACATTACAAATAAAAGATTAACATGTTCAGTTTACAAAACTTAAGCTGCTTGCTGTTATGAGTCCCAAAGACGAAGGTCAGTCCGTAGTCATGCCTACTCCAAAATTCTTAAAAGTCAAAGTTTTCACATGTATTTTTCTAAAAAAAAATCTAATTTCTTTAACTTGGCTCCCCTGGATAAAGTATTTTTCATTCTTCTCTTGGCTCCTCAAAGAATTTTCTTTTAGGTTAAATTAATCCAAAGGTATCTTAACTATTTGGAAATTTTTAAATAGGTCCCCGGAGTCCAGAACATATAAAAAAATTGTAATTAGGTCCCCCATATACTATTTCCTTAGGGTTTCTTTAATTAAACCTTTCTTCTAGAAGCAAAATAGCTTTTGCCACTAAAATTTCTTTTATTATTTTCCAACATAACTATGTGTGAAGGGCGTGACATGAAATCTATCATTCTACTCCATGCACATGAATTGCATCAAGTGGTACACGATCAAGAAACTTTTTGCTTAGAAAACAAGAATGGATAAACTTTCAATAGTTATAAAGTAGGTATAAAAAGAGGTATTGTTACAGCATTTTACTCAAAAAAAATTCAATGAAAATTGGATTAGAATTGAGAGGGGGGGAAAATCAAGAAAGTGAGAGGGGAAGGGGTAGGTGTTTATACCTGCGCTTCAAGGATAATGCCGAATTTGAAACAGCCCTCAATTTCTGTATCCTAAGAGCTTCGGAAACTTGAAACCTGAAACCTTCTTATATATCAACCACGTCCCGTCGAGAAGAAGAGGAGGTTACTTTTTACCCCTTTTTGTGTTCTCTTTCGTTATCGAAAACAGTTTTTGTTGTTTAATATTGAAACATTTTGTTAAAACTGCATACGAGGCCCAAAACGGCCCTTTAATGTGATGAGGACATAAAGTTCATGGCCCAGGATGAGTGCGCAAGGTCTTTTTTGGATATTCGCATTTGTTTTTCCTATCTCTCCATCTGTTTTTTCTTTCCCTTTTTGCCCATTTTTTTAACTAAATCTCATAAATACTCTTATCTCTTTCCATCCCCTATGCAAAAGCAGTCACTTTTTTTTACTGCAGGAACATCTTGACCATTGATTAAATTTTGTGTTGGATAAATATATTAATGAAAAAATTGGTGTACGAGACTTTGATCATAGATGAAGGTAAATGCATGAATGCATGACTTTGATGAATATAGGCGATCCAAATCCGTGTACGAGGAGTGTCCCACCAGGTGTTAAATATGGTCGTACAAAAGATGTTTTCTAAATTATTAAGTGTGTTTGTATTTACGTTACGTTTATTGTGTTGCGAACCCTTATGTTTTTTGTGTTGCAAACGTAAATACAAACACGTCTTAAATTGCCAATCCTACTAGCTAATAGCTTCATCATATGTGTGAGTTCTTTTTTTGTAATAAAAACTTTAATATGTATTTAATTACCATTTATTTGGATAAAACAAAGACATTAACTCTTTAGAAATAATATACGGCTTAATAAGAGGGATATAATACACGACCGTGCATTAATATGATTTGCTCTATTGAAGTTAGAAGGAAGTAATATATTGAAATATGTTGAATGATATCTATTAAATGAGAGTAAGAAAAATGTTAGAGCCCTACCATATTGGGATTGTTAATTTAGAAATATTAAAAGGTGAGAGCAAGACCTTAATTTACTCTATTGAAAAAAAAAAAATCAACCGATAAAAAAAGAAGTGAAGTAATTAATTTGCATGTGTGATTATGAAATATACTAAATTGGAATAATATAAAAAATAAATAATGCAATTAATTGATATGACTACCGTGGAATATATTATATCGATGTAATATAAGAAAATATATTATATCGATGAAACTTATTTCTATTATAAATCAATGCATTTCATCCTCCTCGTTCATGCTTCTTTGGAATGGGGAGAAGACTGAGAATTTTTTCCCCTCTCATGATATCCGGCAAGGGGACCCTCTATCACCCTACCTCTTTGTTATTTGCATGGAAAAACTTTCCCATATTATTGCACAACTTATTCTAGCCAGCCCTTGGAAACCTATGCGCACAGGGAGGTCTGGCCCGCAAGTTTCGTATCTGTTGTTTGCAAATGATTTATTTTTATTTGCTAAAGCTTCTACAGAGCAGGCACATTGCCTCATGCACTGTTTGAATGATTTTTTTCAAGCCTCAGGTCAAAAGCTTAACACGAAAAAAAATTATATTTTCTTTTCGAAGAATGTCGATCTTGAGCTGCGTAGTGATATCCTGCAACACACTGGGTTCTTAGAAGTTAATAGCGTGAGCAGATATCTTGGTGCTAATATTGTTCTTGGTCGAACCATGCGATCCCAGTTCCAATATATCATTGACAAGATTGAGAACCGTTTAAGTGGGTGGAAGCAGCAATGTCTTAGTTTGGCAAGAAGAGTAACTCTTAATCAAATCTGTTTTGGGGGCTATTCCTTATTTCCACATGCTGTATGCGAATCTTCCCAAGTCAGTGTGCTATATCATATGGAGAATATTCAAAGAAGTTTCATTTGGGGCGATTCTGAGCAGCTCGTAAGGCTCACTTGGTGGGGTGGGAAATGTGTTGCCATCCCAAAAAAGAGGGAGGACTTGGTCTCAAAAACCCAAGGCTGATGAATGATGATTTTTTGTTAAAGATCCTTTGGAATTTGGTTTGTAAACCCAGAGATCTTTGGTGCAAGCCAAGTGTTGTATGGCAAATATGGTCGCGGTCACGACTTAAAGGTCTCGATTGGATCTCAGAGTAGTGACTCTCCTTTATGGAAAGCTCTGGCAGCAATGTGGCCTCGATTGCAAGAGAATATTGTTTGGCAGGTTGGGGATGGTAGGTCCGTGCGTTTTTAGCTAGACAAGTGGATTCCCAGTGAGCCTCCTCTTACGCTAAAAATGGGCAACCCTAATCTAGTGTTAGATGCTACTCTTTTGGTGCGTGAAGTGGTGACTGACTCGGGTGAGTGGAATTCTCAGTTTCTAGTAGAGAATGTTCCCATGGATGTTATGGAGAAGATTGTGGCTATGCCAATTCCCATAGATGAAGACGGGGCAGACTCTGTTGGTTGGGTCGGAACGAACCAGGGCAGCTTCACAGTCCTGAGTGCTTACTCTATTCTGGCTTCTGAGGAGTATGGTGGGACTAGTGCTTGGACCAATTTGTGGGATTGGAAGGGACCTTATAGAGTGTAGATGTTTTATGTGGACCGCTGTGCATGGTAGACTATTAACAAATGAGCGTAGAAGCAAGTGGAATGGAGCTGTGTCACCCCTATGTCCCTGTTGTAATGAGGAGAGTGAATCTATTCGCATGTTCTTAGAGACTATCGTTTGGCTATTCGGGTTTGGTTAAGATTGGTTCCTTCCAATTATGTAGTACAATTTTTCTCCTATAATTGCTATTAATTGGATCTTTGCTAATCTTAAGGAAACAATATTTGGCATGCATTTTATCAAATGGAAAACTATCTTTATGGTTGCGTGTTGGTACATTTGGAAGGGGAGAAATAAGACTATTTTTTAGCAAGACTTCTAGAGACCTGTAATCCCGGTAATACCTATTCTGAACTTTGCTCAAGATATTCACCATGGCCAGCTGACTAGGGGCCTTGATCGAGTTAGGGCTAAGAAGCTACTGTATGTTAAATGGAACCCACCCCAAAATGGTTGGAAGAAACTTAACTGTGATGGAGCTTCCAAGGGGGGGCTTGCGTTTGAGGGTTCTGGTGGCTTGTTGCGAGATGAAGCAGGTGTGTGGATTAAGGGATTCACACATAAACTTGAAAAGTGTGATTCTTTGCATGCTAAAATGTGGGCAACGTTACATGGTTGGAGTTAGCTTGGCAGGAAGGTATCACTCAGCTAGTGGTAGAGAGTGACTCTCAGGTTTTGGTGAATATGCTAAGGCGGGGGGAGCACAGTCTTCCCTCCTAGCCAAAGCTGATACGCAGGATCTTCGATATGACAAAACACAATTGGCAGGTGACATTTTCCCACACTTCGAGGGAAGGAAATCGTGGAGCAGATTGGTTAGCAAACTACAGTTTCCAAGCAAACTCTTATGACACTAAGGTGTTGGATTGACCCTTTGGTTATTTGTTCCAAATCGTGCTAGATGATGTTTCAGGGACTTCTTTGCTTAGGCATGTTAGTCTAAGTAGTTAATTTTGTTTTTTGTTTTGTTTTCCTTAAGGCCTCACGCCCTCTTATGTACCCAAAAAAAATAGTATAGTTAATCAGAACATATAAAAATAGATAATGCAATTAATTATAGTATATAAAAAATGAATATTGCAATTAATGGAATTAAAAAAAATAAAATATCAAGAAAAAACATAATTGAGGTACGTGAAGTCACATGGCTGATTGAGAAGGAGAATAGATGAGTAAAATGTCTTACGTTTAAGAGTGATGACTCAAATGTAATATATAGGGATTGATTGATTCTATCAAATAATATATAAAAAAAAATCACTAAAAAAACAACAAAAAAAACATGTATAAATTAACCACAAGACATTTTTATAGGTAGATATACAAATATCTTTGAAACATGAAGGAAAAAAGCTTCATAAAACATTGGCCATGCACGACACATAGGGATGGCAACGAGGCGGGCCGGGCCGCTTCCTATCCTAGATCCTCGACATGGGGAGCATTTCTATCTTATCCCCACTCCCCACCTTCCCACGGGAATCCCGGAAATACACAAAAAAATTAGAGTGTGTGTGTGTGTTTGTTTGATATTAAAATTACTAAACTATATTTATATAATTTATATATTTATATATGACATAATTTATATAGGTAATATAGAATCCTGGGGTGAGAAGTATGGTTCCTGTCACCCCCAAATTACTACGGGAAAATTTCTCCCCTGCCTCTCCATCATCAGCCTTTTGTGAAAAAAGTAGTTAGTTTTTTTTCTTTTTTTGGTTTAGTGAAAACTATAGACCATAAACTTTGGATCACATTCCCCAATATATTTTCCTAACCAATTCTCATTATGCTAATGCACTTGCTTTTCATACCCTATTAATTATTTTTCTTACTCTCTTTCCCCATTGTTTTTTCAATTAAATTCCAAAACTATCCTTATATCTTGTAAACCTATACAAAAACTCCCCCCTTCTCCCATACTTAACTACTCCTACCCCCTCAAACCCGATCATTCCCAACTTCTTCCTTTTCTTTCTCCTCACCCCCTCCATCTTCCTTCTCCTTTTCCTCGTTAACCTCTCCTCCCCACCCTCTTCTTCCTCATTTTCTTCTCCCTTCCCCCTTTGTTACCTAACCCCCAACGTCTTGTTTCAAATGACTACTGCCCATTAGCCAAATGCCCCACGGCTCCAGGTGTAGTTTCCCATGGATGCCCGACTCTGTGACTTCCATGTTACCATTCCATCACCCCACCCCCATATTGGTCATGAAAAATGTGTAGAAAAAAAAAAACAAAATATTCATTGGGTTTCAAGAGTTGATAGGACGATGATTCATGATAGCAGCAAAAACCAATGGTACTTGGGAAATCTTGCTTACGAATAGTTTTCGTAAGTTTCCAGAAACTGATAACCTTACGGGGAATGGGGAGGGGATGGGAGGGAGAAGAAATAAGGAAGAAGAGGGTGGGGAGGAGGGGTTAATGGGGAAGAAGAAAAAGAAGGTGGAGGGGGTAGGGAGAGAGAAAATAAAGAATTAAATTGGGGGTGATGGAGTTTGAGGGGCATGAAAAATAAATGTGGAGTTAGGGGGAGTATTTTCGTATAGGTGTCAAAGATATAAGGGTAGTTTTGGTATTTACTTGGAAAAAAAATGGGGAAAGGGGGTAAGAAAAATAATTAATGGGACATGAAAAGTAAGTGCCTTAAGCTAATTGTATAACATCATGATCCATCTCGACCCATGAATTGTGGTGAGATCTCTACATTGGGTTAAGAACAAACCATACAAATGATTTGAACACCACATGTTTCATCTAAAACCTTAAGACGTTAGGTGTTTGGTCCTCTTACTTATGTGTTGCTCTACATGTCTATCTCTATTTAATGTGGAACTTTTTACTTACACTTGGTACTCCCACATGAATGCCATTATTTAATTCTTTTTTGGCTAAAATACCATTTTGGTCCCTTAACTTATTTTTTAGTTTCAATTTGGTCCCTTAACTTTTAAAAGTTTCAATTTGGTCCCTTAACTTGTCTTTGTGAAGCCAAGTTAGTCCCCTCAGTCAATGACACAAGCAAAAGTGACGAAAGTACCATATATGTTAACAATTTAAAGGACCAATTTGAAACTCATTTAAAATTTAAGGGACCAATTTGAAACTCATTTAAAAGTTATGGGACCAATTTGAAACTCATTTAAAAGTTAAGAGACCAATTTGAAACTTTTTAACAATTTAAAGGACCAATTTGAAATTCATTTGTTTATGTCATTGACGGAGAGGACTAACTTGTGTTAACAGAGACAAGTTAAGGGACCAAATTGAAACTTTTAAAAGTTAAGGGATCAAATTGAAACTAAAAAATACGTTAAGGGACCAAAATGGTATTTTAGCCTTCTTTTTTTTTAGAAATAGTGAAATACTTCTATTTCTCTAATTACTATGATTTGTTACAAAAGGAAGTGCATTCTTCGATTTTATTTATAAAAAAGTTTAGTTCGTTAATAATTATAAAAAGGTTTGTGGTTATACTAATTTCATTCACGGTATTAAGTTGTTGGTGCCCATGATGTTGGGATGATAAAAAAGGTGTTGGGCATTGTTGTTTACAAAAAAAGAGAGGTAGTGGAGCCAGCGAAGATATTTGCGCGTCTTGTTTGCTAATAGTTATAGTTATAGTTATTTGCAATAAAAGTCTCTCCCTTACTACTCTCTATCCCACGTTAATATTTAAATAAATAAATAAAGATTTAATTGATATATATTATCAATATAAAAATTTATTATACAATCTATTTTTCATAAATTGTCATATTATTAAAAAATTTAAACTCATTACAATGTAAGAAATTTTATATTAATAATCTACCAAAATTAAATTCAATAAATAATATAAACATTAATATGGCCGCGATATATGATCTTTTATAAAATTCCTGTACGTGCAAAGGCTTATTTAAGTTCCTGATAATTTTTAAAGTATCACTTTTTATTTTTGAGAAAAAAAATTCATCGAATAGTCCTTGAAAATGATAAAAAATGGATATTTTAGTCCATTCATGTGTATTTGTCCTGAATACATCGTTAGAGTACTGATGTGTATCATTAGCGTGTCAGATATCCAGTTAATAGTCCTCATAGGCCATGAGAACGATTATGTATTGACTCAACAAAATCTTCCACTATTATTTAAGTAACACAATTTATTCTTTGACAATTTCTATTGTGAGACAAATTAGTCTCTCCATATTATAAGTAACACATCACATGCATCAAATGCACCACACCAAATACATCAACACATGTCATATGGATGAGTTTAACGGACACTTAGGAACTCACATCATTACATCAACATTCTAACAATGCATTCAAGATGGAGACAAATAGAGGGACTGACATATCCCTCTTTTATCATTCTCATGAACTATTCAATGAATTTTTTTTTTCTCGATGATGAAAAGAGATATCTCAAATATTGTCCAGAACTAAAATGTGTTTTTAGTGTTATCATAAAGTGGAGTAAATCATCAATTTGGTTAATAAAATTCTAAGATTGTATCAATCTGATCCTTATATTAATTTGATTCGTGCAATTATAAATTTCATATTAACTTAATACATACTTTCCCGATAAAATTGATAAG
Organism: Ammopiptanthus mongolicus; assembly: GCA_039655645.1. NCBI lineage: Eukaryota > Viridiplantae > Streptophyta > Magnoliopsida > Fabales > Fabaceae > Ammopiptanthus > Ammopiptanthus mongolicus. The sequence goes on along the minus strand of CM077344.1, from coordinate 88,557,847 downwards.
CACTTAAAAATTGAAGTAGTAAATTGGAGATTTATTCTCGTAAAGTGAGTTCGAGCAGATAGAGTCCTAATTTCTCACCGAAGCTCACTTTACTCATCGATATATTCATGCTCCTAAGTACTAACCTGACTCACCCGAGAGTTGAGCTGTGTGCCCTTCGGTTCTCTTTCGCCTTCAAAATCTGTCATTGTCTCTGTCTTCAGCTATAAAGCTTTAGATCACAACATTCCCTTTACACAACCTCACCGATCCGCCATTTCACACTTTCTCTTCACAAGGTTCGTTCCTATAATCCTATTCCTATCTATACTGTAATACCCATTTGACTCTGTCAACTTTATAGCATTTCAATACTTCTCTAGACCCCGCTTTCATTCCATTTCTTGAAGTTTCTCTGGAACCAAACAGATTGATACAAAGATGTTTAGCTTTCAGCATTCAATTTTCACACTTTTTTGACCATTTGCTGAAACTGCTCTCTGCTGGTTTTTTTACATGTTATTGTTATAGGCAAATCTAACAAGAAAAAGCGGTCTCTGAAGCCGATCCATTTGGAATTGGTGGTGAATTTAGATCCAAAAAGCTACAGCCATGTCTTTTATTGGAACACAGCAAAAGTGTAAGGCTTGTGAGAAAACGGTATATCCTGTTGATCAGTTATCTGCTGATGGCACTGCTTATCATAAAGCTTGCTTCAGGTGCTCTCACTGCAAAGGAACATTAAAGGTAGCTTCTTTTATTCTTTGAAATATTTTTGCTTTTTTTTTTTTTTTTAGCTGCATTGTTGATTTGATAGCATATGAATATTGTTGTGCACCCTCAAACTTGGATTGTTTGTTTTTATTTGTTAATTTTTGCTAAAGATCCTTGCTTTTATTTGACACTGGCTTCCATCCATATAAAATTCCCATAAGTATTTTTATTTGATCTAAGTTGGTCAATAAAAAAATCACGACTTTATGATTTCATCAGAAAAAAAAGAGAAAAGGTGTGCAAACTGAAAGTAAGAATTTTTAGAGTGTAAAATCTTCACTTGATAACTGTAATGACATAGATCGGTTTCTATTAGCATTACGAACACCTTTTCAGTTAGCATTTGTGTATGAGTTTACAGTTTTACATGCACTGTTATTGATGATCTTTATGTTTCAGCTGAGCAACTATTCCTCAATGGAAGGTGTTCTTTACTGTAAGCCTCATTATGAGCAGCTCTTCAAGGAGACAGGCACGTTCAGCAAGAACTTCCAGTCACGTATGTCTTCTTATTCTTCTTCAAGGATAAAGCTATGTTTGTGATTTTTGAATCAGATGCCTCTTTAATTGGCCATAATTTCATTCTGAACAGCTGCAAAGCTAGCTGAGAAGACAACTCCTGAGCTGGTAAAATTGTTAAAATTGCATATTTCGAAATTTATTCTGATTAGGCTTTTTATAAATAGGCCTATGGCATTTGGTATTTGACATTTTCTGTTTATTCCAGACTAGGTCCCCAAGTAAAGCTGCAAGCATGTTTTCTGGAACACAGGAGAAGTGTGCTACATGTGGAAAAACTGCTTATCCATTGGAGAAGGTAGGATTCAAAAATCCCATAAAAAACTATTTGATGATATTCATTGTAGGGTCAGAAATGTCTTTGATAGGAATTGGGTATATGCAGGGGCGGAGCCAGAAAAGTTCTATGAGGGGGTCCAAAATCAAATATACATAACATGTAATAACAATAAAAAGTTAACTAACATATGGAAGCAAATTATATAAAATAATTTTGATATAGATTAACATTTTACTCAAACTACATGAAACGAATTTGATATATGGTAGTCAACTTAAGTACATATCTACGAATTTTATGTTACTGTTTAGGCCTCCTGTTGGGTATTGGGTTTAGAGGCCTCGGTCATTTAAGAACAGATCCAGTATTTGTTTGTTAAACTATTTGTTTACTAAGCCAAGATTATGTTGGTTAGGTAAAAATGAAGTGTAAACAAGATTCATGACGGTGGCACAATGGAGACACTATGATTCATAATGAGCAATCTAGTGCATGTCAAGTGCTCATTTGAAGGGGTGTGGATAAGGTTGAAGTAAGAGTTAGGCTTCAGTCAGATTAGAAGGCATGTAAGAAAATATATGAAAACGTGGGGGAGGCCATGGCATGCATAGGCCTCCCCCTCCCTCCGCCCCTGGGTATATGGGTGTTTACGCCTTAAGAACAAGGATCTTTGTTATTATTCGCATTCAGATCATGTAGATTACTGGAGTATCCTCCTTCTCTAGCCGTTTGATATGCGAGTAACCAAAACATTTAACATCAACATCTCTTTCTGAAAGCTGTGATGGGATAAATGGAATAAAGAATGTTGGCAGAAAGTGACTCTTTACTCCTTTTGTGGAAATAGATAAGTTTTAGGCAAAACCGCCAGCATGAAAAGACATTTATTAGTTTGACCTGGTTGGTACTTGTGGTGCTGTGTAATTAAACAATATGTATTCTTTTGTGTTCTGTATGCCTCCTACAATATCATGCTATGGTATCAAAATAATAGGAGTTTGAACTTCATTTTCAATCTTTGGCCTTCAATTAGACTTTCATATGGATTCCTTATCTTATTGGGATAGTTCTATTTCTAGAATATTATATATGTAGAGAGAAAAATAATTTCTGTTCATAGTTTATTTGTGCCTAAGATGGGACAAACTATATTCTGATTAAGTTCATAATCCTCACAAGACAAGAAAGAAAAATTGCATTTGCTTATGAATAGTGACGAAACTTCTTCCCCCACCCACAAATAATTATAATAAAAATCCTCCAAAATGAAATCCTTGCCAGTAGTAACACAAACCTGGTGACCTGGTTGTATCGGGTTGGTTGATACTAGAGATAAAGTATGCCTTTCTGAAGTTCTTGGTTATTAGGCAAGTGTTGTGGTCAAGTACTGTTTGTGGTTAATTTCATGCTTGTATAAATTTATCACTATTATTATTATTATTATTTAGTTTTTGGTCACTGGGAGGGGGGAATAGACTTTGCTCCCACCCAAATTCAAACTCGGCGGGATAGTTCTACGACTCTTAACAGAAACAGGTGTCTGATCCAAGTTAGCTTAGGCTCAGTGGCCATTATTCATTTATTCTAATTAAAAGCTATAACCGAGTAATCACTTGTCCCGTCTCTTGTAAGCGGCTGGATTCATCTGATATGAGAAAGGATACTACATAGCCAAACTGTAGAATCTACTCATTCCCATCCTCAAGTAAATTTATTTGTTGATAATTGCCTGAATGAGTAAATATAATTACTACAAATCTGAAGTTCTGCACAGTTAATCTGAATCATTATGTCTAAGTTTTCTTGTTACTATTCACTTATTTTGAGTGTAGGTAACAGTGGAAGGGCAGGCCTATCACAAATCATGTTTCAAGTGTTCACACGGTGGCTGTCCCATAACACCATCAAATTATGCAGCCCTTGAGGGTATCTTGTATTGCAAGCACCATTTCTCCCAGCTTTTTAAGGAGAAAGGGAGCTACAGTCATCTTATTAAATCTGCATCAATCAAACGAGCAGCAGCCTCTGTTCCAGAATCTTGAAAGTTGGTGCCTTCTATTGCAATTTTTTGTTCTGATTTAATTTTGGACTGTCAAGCAAGTGTTTGTATGTGTGCCATTTATTTTTTCTTTTTGGTTCTATCATGACTTGATCCTTACTTATATTTACTTATATGCGTGGCGTGCAAATCTTGTGTGAGATTTATTTATCCAATGCACATTCGGTAATGAGAGTGTGATTTGCAACATGTGTCTTTCCAAGTTGATGATATAGCCTTTCATTGCATTTACTATCGGATGCTATTTTATATTCTTATACATTGTTTTTAAAATCGGATCAGGCTGATGGATTCTGCTTGCCAGTGAATCGGCCGTGGTTCTTTACTCAAAGAAAAACAAAAAATGTTGTAGCATGAAATATATTTCATTAATGTTTGAGTGGGTGTTACAAATGTAGCTTTGAAGAACAATCACAGTAGAGTTTCTATAACAGGTAGCGCTTCTATAACAGGTAGCTAAAGTTTCCTTGAAAGCCATTTACAAACAAAAAAGGTATCAATGACACAAGTATGAAAATTAGTACCCATTACCAGCATCTATAAAAAAAAATTCCATGTCCAATGCTTTATAAACTGAGACATCATCAACTAAAGGATCAAATCCTATGTCCAATAATAACCTATACATCATAAAAATGAGACAACGCTCCATCTCATTCATTGCATGTTTAGTGGACCATCTCTAAAACTTGGTGTTAAAATAAATCTCACAAACCTTGATATTGTGCCTGGTCTTGTTGATGCAATGGTTTCTCCAATGAGAGATTGTGGAACTGGTGCACTTGTTGTGCAATGACAAGTCACAGGACATGCATTGAAGTAGACGTATGAAGGTTGCTACCTACACCACCACATCTTTATTTAATTTTTTATTCCCAAAATACCCTTCACATACCACTTAGTCTTGTAGTTTCGTTACCTTCCGGCAATTAATTCCCGGAATATAAAAAATTTATGTTTCGACAATTAGTTGCCGTTAATTTCCGGAATACAAATTTTTTGTATTCCGGCAATTAGGTATTCAGACTTTGAAAAATTTAAAACATAACAGGAGAAGACAACTACTCACTTGTGATTCTGTGAAAGTAATGTACTGCTACTTTAATCAATATGCAACAAGATAGATGGCAAAATGGGCATGCCTTGGTCTAAGATTATAGCTCTTGTCGATGCCATGACGTTAGATGGGGTTGCCACCTGTTTGATGACGTGAAGTTAGCAGGGATTTATACCTGACAAGGTTACATATAATGCTTTATTGGATGCTTTTGGTAAGTCCAGACGGTGCCAACAACCTTTATTGGTGTTCGGCAATATGCCGACAATTAGTCATCGGAATACATAAAAATTAGTGATTTGAAATTTTTCAAATTTTTTGACCTATCGACATTTAATTTTCGGAATACAAAAAATTGTGTTACGGCAATTAATTATTGGAATACAAAAAAACATGTATGTATTCCAGCAACTAATTACCGGAACACATTCGATAAGGGATTTTTTTTGTCTTTTCAGCTATAAAAAAGAAAAAGTGGGATGATGAATGTATAAGTGAGGTGGTGCAGGTATCACTGCGCCCTAGAAGTATTAGGTACTTGTGGTGGCCTTAAACTAAATGATCTGATAGGTAGTTCGGACCTTTGTCGCGTCTCATAGCTTGGTGCTCTCATGGATACTCTAGGGGCCTCATGGATACTCTAGGGATGAGGCCCCTGGGCCTAATTTGAGATTGTGGGAACTTTATAAATTTTTTGGCTTGGGGTTGCATATAGATGAAATTCCTTGCATTGGCGGAAAAAAATATAAGTCAAATAATATATTTAACAAAATAAATAAAAAGTGGCTAGAGGGATGATATCATAATCAACAATACAAAGTAAGAAAGACAAGTTGTGTGGGTTGGGATTAGACATTTGTATGGGTTGTAGCTTGAGAGGACTCTCCCTGAGAACTTAGTTGATTCTGTGATAGATCTATTTCATCCGGTAGCATAGGGTCTGTAGGTGCCCCTAGCTGTTCAGCTACCCAAACCACTAATGGTACCCCAACATCAACAACCCAAATGCATTTGCCTTATATTTTCTCAATTTAGGGCATTCTTTCCTACTGTGGTTTGAACACCACCACACCTTCAGTAAGTCCAATCAGGTAATGTTCTTTTGAGTTTGTGTGGATTCGGGTTGACAGATTCCTCCTTTCCATCCTTTCTCCTTTGTTTCTTGGGTCTATCGGCAACCCTCTTAATTGGTGGTGGAACTGGTGCAGGATGGTTAGTGTGCTTCCAATACTCGTCCTTGCAAGAGTTTAACAAAGTGCACATATGTTGCATGATAAGGGGCCATGGTTAGCCAAGCATGACAACAATCCCCAGGTTTTTCATTCTTGTAGGCTATAGCAACAATAGCATGCATGCAAGGCATACTAGCTCAAATAGAAATACATTACAATTTAGTAAACTAAAAACCATTAGAGCTAAATTCAGAATTACATAAATGGCGTATATCAAATTCATATAACATACCAGTGAGTTGCCAGAACCAGCATGAGTACGTCTTGGTGCCTAAATTCACAGCTACCTTGGTAGGCCAATGTTGGACCTCCAACTAATGTCATCATCATCACCTTGTGAAAAATATCAGATGATATTGTGTTCTACAACAAACTGTGAAAACATAAAGCCACTTTTGTGGCATGAAAAGTCAAAAATATTGGTTGAATGATGGAGGTAGCTGATAGTGATTAAATGGAAGTGGTTGAAAGTTGAGAAGGTAATTTATTCTCTTCTTATGGTGAAAATGGGAGGAGGTTCTCACTTATAAATAGAGACCTTCTCGTATGAATTTGGGCATCCCAACCAAGAGTGAGTGTGAGAGAAAAATTCAGAGAGAGAGATAGTTTCTCCTGTGAGGTTTCTCCTTGTGTGTATTCTCCTATATTCAAGAGAGGGTGTTATTGTTCTCTCCTTGTATTTAGAGAGAGGTCTTGTAATATCTTTCACATAGTGAAAATCTTCTACTATTGTCCCGTGGTTTTTCCCTTATGGTTGAGGGTTTTCCACGTAAATATTGTGTGTTCAATTCCTGTTTTCTCATCTCTTATTTTAGCTGCGTGATATTATTCTGTCACTCTGGTATCCAACAGTGGTATCAAAGCCATTGGTTCGTGGTCATTATTCCGCTGTGGCAAACTGATAAGGTGATAGATTCATAAGAAAATTCTTAGTATGCTCTGTGGTTGCAGTATCGTCTGATCTTCCACATCAGAAAAGAATTATTCTTGTTGCTGGAAATAAAGTGTGGTAGTGTGAAAGTGCATGTCTAGGAAAGTTCTGTCTAGAAAAGACTTGGTATTTAAGTGTGTCTATTAGTGACCCACCTCTCTTTCCTAGGAATTTACCTAGTGCACTATTTACGGACTACGGTCACTATTCCAGTATACGGTATTGTTCACGGGAATAATTTGGTGTAAAATCATGACAGCAAAATTTGAGATTGAGAGGTTCAATGGGAGTAATTTCTCCCTATGGAAATTGAAGATAAGGGCAGTTCTGAGGAAGGATAATTGCCTAGACGCGATTGATGGTAGACCCTCAGATATCACTGATCAAAGGTGGAAAGAGATGGATGACAACACTGTTGCCAATCTGCACCTAGCGATGGCAGACTCAGTATTATCAAGTATTACAGAAAAGAAGACTGCAAAGGAGATCTGGGATGCTCTTATTAAATTGTACGAGGTCAAATCTCTTCATACCAGAATATTCTTGAAGAGGAGACTCTATACTCTTCGAATGAGTGAACCCACATCGGTGACGGATCACATCAACACTCTAAATACGCTATTTGCTCAGCTCACAGCGTCGGATTTTAAAATAGCAGAAAATGAACGTGTAGAACTTCTACTTCAAAGCTTACCAGATTCGTATGATCAACTCATCATCAACGTCACAAATAACAATGTTGTTGACTCTCTGCGCTTTGATGATGTTGCCGGTGCTATTCTTGAAGAAGAATCCAGGCGCAAGAATAAAGAAGAAAGGTTAAAAAGTTCAAAGCAAGCAGAGGCTTTAACGATGACGAGAGGCAGATCAACGGAACGTGGCTCCAGTGGGAGTCAAAATCATGGTAGATCAAAATCTCGAAGAAAGAAGAATCTCAAATGCTACAATTGTGGCATGAGAGGGCACTTGAAGAAGGAGTGTTGGCATAACAAGAAGAATGGAGAGAAAACTTTTGAAGCTTCAACATCTCAAGGATATGTTCCAAGTACCTTAAATGATGGAGAAATCCTATATAGCGAAGCAGCAACCAGTTCTAAAGGCAGAAGACAACTCAATGATGTCTGGATAATGGATTCAGGTGCAACATGGCACATGACTCCACACCGAGATTGGTTTTGCACTTATGAGCTTGTCTCGGAAGGATCTAGGTTAATGGGAAATGATCATGCCTTAGAAATTGCTGGAGTCGGTACTGTTAGATTAAAGATGCATGATGGTATTGTTCGCAAAATTCAAGGGGTACGACATGTGAAGGGATTGAAGAAGAACTTATTGTCCATTGGGCAATTGGATGACCTCGGGTGTAAGATCCACACTGAAGGTGGAATCTTAAAAGTAGTGAAAGGCAACCTTGTGGTAATGAAATCAGAGAAGATCACAAGTAATCTATACATGCTTTTGGGAGATACGTTGCAAGAGGCAGATGCATCAGTTGCAGCAGCAAGCCAAGAAGAAACAACGATGATGTGGCATCGCAAACTAGGCCATATGTCGGAACGTGGCTTGAAAGTCCTTGCGGAACGCAATCTCTTGTCCGGGCTCAAGACGGTAAATTTACCTTTCTGTGAGCACTGTGTGACAAGTAAGCAGCATAGATTGAAGTTTGCTAGAGTAACTACTAAAGGCAAACACATACTGGACTTGATCCATTCTGATGTGTGGGAGTCACCAGAAATATCTCTGGGTGGAGCAAAGTATTTTGTGTCATTCGTTGATGATTATTCCAGAAGATTATGGGTGTACCCAATCAAGAAGAAGTCGGATGTGTTTCCAGTATTCAAGGAATTTAAAGCACAAGTGGAGCTTGAAACTGACAAAAGAATCAAGTGCTTGAGGATAGACAATTGAGGAGAATATGTAGATGGCGATTTTCCAGCATTTTTCAAACAAGAGGGTATTGTAAGACAATTCACAGTTGCACATACACCTCAACAGAATGGTGCAGCAGAGCGGATGAATAGAACTCTCATGGATAGAACAAGAGCTATGCTGAGAACAGCAGGAGTGGCCAAATCTTTCTGGGCAGAAGCAGTCAAAACCGCCTGTTACGTGATAAATCGATCACCATCAACAACGATTAGTTTAAAGACACCAATGGAGATGTGGAAAGGAAAGCCAGCTGATTATTCTTCTCTACATGTGTTCGGATGTCCTGTGTACGTGATGTACAATTCCCAAGAAAGAACAAAGTTGGATCCAAAATCCAGGAAATGTATATTCTTGGGCTATGCTGACAACGTCAAGGGGTATCGCTTGTGGGACCCCACTGTCCGCAAGGTTGTTGTTAGCAGGGATGTAGTCTTTGCAGAAAATGAACTGCAGAGTGAGCAGAAAAATGACAGCACTACCAAAGAAACTACTGCAGTACAAATAGAAAGAAAGTCTGGAGAAGATGATTCTTCTGAGGCAGAACCAGTGCACGAGGAACGAGTACCAGATGAGGCTGATAATATAGAAGTTCGACGATCATCACGTCAGATCAGAACACCATCATGGCACTCAGACTATGTAATGGCAAGCCACGATGCATATTGTCTTCTAACAGAAGAAGGGGAGCCATCAACCTTTCAGGAGGCTGTAAGCAGTTCAGATGATTCTCTGTGGATGACAGCAATGCAAGAAGAAATGGAAGCCTTACATAGAAACAAAACATGGGAACTTGTTGAACCTCCGAAGGGTCGGAAAGCCATCGGGAACAAATGTGTCTATAAGATTAAAACAGATGGCAATGATCAAGTGGAAAGATATCGTGCAAGACTGGTGGTCAAAGGATATGCTCAGAAATAAGGTATTGATTTCAATGAGATATTCTCTCCAGTTGTTAGACTCACTACTATCAGAGTAGTGTTGGCCATATGTGCTGCATTTGATTTACATCTTAAACAGTTAGATGTAAAGACTGCTTTTCTTTATGGAGAACTTGAAGAAGAAATTTATATGCTCCAACCGGAAGGCTTTAAAGAACAAGGAAAAGAAAACTTGGTTTGTAGGCTGATAATCCACTAGTTTATCATGTTTTGTCTATTATTTTAAAATGGATTTCAAATAATTAAGTTGAGCTGAATGCTTGATTTAGTCCAAATTTAACTTTGTTTGTTTATTTTAGTGTTTAGAGTTAATTTTATTATTTTATAAATTTTAATTAGATTTTAATTAAATTTTCTTATATTTTGGATTTTGTGATTTTTAGGAAGAAGAAAGAAGAAGTGAATGAAAGAAAATTTCTAGGAAGGCTATTGATTAACGGGCAATGCTTCACCATATTTTTCATTTAGATGTGGGGCTTACATTCAAAGTAATAGTTGAATTAGATAGCAAGTGTTGGAGGAGTTACGTGAAGCTACAGGCCACTTACGCATTTGAATCCAATTGAAATTTGGATGTGGCGAGTAACGTACAATACAGAGGCAAATAGCTTTGGTTTTTAAGTGAAATAGAAAGTATGCTGGACTCCCGCGTCCAAATAGAACGTCAACAAGAGATATCAAGGATAATGGAATTGAAAAATAAAAGATAGATTAATAACGCTCTAAAGAAGGGAAGCAACAACATAAAATCTGGAGGGGATCAAGTAGATAATAAAAAGGAACAGACCCTGAAAGAAAAAATACACAGCAGCAGGAATTATGCGCACGATATAAAAGAGCTGCACGGCGCAACAAGAGGGATTATGCACAATTTCTGAAAACTCTTCATAGTTTTAGTTTTTATTTTTTCTTCTTCTTCTTTTATTTTAGTTATGAACTAAATCCTTTTTTTAGGGTGGCGATGTAACCGCGCCATGTCAGTTTGGTGATTTATTTCAGTTTTTCTTAATTTATTCTTCTTCTCTATTTGTGTTTTATTTGCGTTCTTAATGCTTCTAATTGCTTGATCACCAATTAGATGATAGGCTAATCATAATGAGACCGAGAGGAGATTTATGTGTCAAGGGTATTGAGATAAAACCATAGGGTTAATGCGGATAGAGATATACCGTAGGAGCCTTATGCAACTGCTATAGAGAATCATAGATCTTAATAAATTCTTTGATAAATAATCATCATAGAGATATAGTTGATTAGATATCAATGGGTAAATTTTAGTGTGCTCTAACCCAGACATTAAAATAAATTAGGATTCTTGGTTGACATTAGAAGTTGATTAAGAGATTAGGAAGAATTGATATAACTGAACCAAACTAAGTGGGATTAGGATTCCTTGTCTATGAGGAATCTGTATTCATAGCGTTGGTGAAATCGGATCCCTAGAATTTTCTTTCATTGTTTGTTCATTATTTTATTTTATTTTTCTAATTAATCAATTTAAAAAAAAACTCAAAAATATTTATTTTCTTTTAGTGTTTCTTTATTTTCTTTTCAAACCAATTTATTGAAGTCTAAATAGTTGTTGATTTTGCGAAGTGGTACTTGGTCTCCCAATCCTTGTGTTCGATACTCGGTTTCTCACCGTTTTATTATTACTTGCTTCGATCCGGTACACTTGCCGGAGCCCATCAAGTTTTTGATTCTTGAATTAAATGATCAATAATTTGATTCTTGAATTATGCCTACTCTCCTGAAGCATCAAAGTACCTTCCTTGGTTTGGCTCATGGTTGCTCACTCTCTTGAAAATCCTTTTTGGGACATTAATGAATCTCAGATGTACAGGTACCCTTTGCCAAAAAGAAAAGCAAACAAAAAATAAAAAAAGGAGCAATTAAATAATCACTTGGTGGGCACCATCTTTTTGTCTCTAAATTAAAATTCACAAATAAGCAATCATGATTTGAAATGAAGTTTGGCAGTTTTTCTCTATCCTTCACAAAATATCATTATCCTTTGTAACCCTTTTTGAGTTTGAAAGTTCTCTTCAAAGAACCTTGGACAAGGATCACCCCAAAACTAGGGGCAAGCATGAAAAAAAATGGTAAGAAAGTAAGAAGGTGGATCTAAAAAAAGAAAAAAGAAAAAAGAAAGAAAGAATGAGGATGAAAAAGTTCAGGACAAAGACAAATGATAAAAACGAAAAGCAAGTGTTCGTGGAAATGCATCAATATTTTCATCGAGTCCACTTTCGTAAGAAAAGAGCATAGATCCTAGGTCCTATTCAACCTAAAAACATTTGTTTGAGCCTTATATCCTTCCTTTCAGACCCTCAACCATTGGCCACGTTACAAGCCGTAAAAAGTCCATTCTGATCAATGATTGATTGCATTTTTTTTTATCAACCTTAAGTTGGAGACAAAATGATTTGTGTTCTTCTGAGTTTTTAATTAACTTCTCCTAAAAAAAAGAAAAGAAAAGAAAAGGAAAAGGAAAAAGAAAAAAGCTTGTTAGATTGAAAACCCGCAAGGACGGTCTAAGCAAAAGTCAGGCCAAGATCGACATGGCATTCATTGGGCAAACTTTACTTTAAAGGGCCTTATGCTAAGGTATTTCATTCTCGGGATTCTTCTCAAACGCCTTGCACTGGGGCAAGTCCATTCTCAAACGCCTTACACTGGGGCAATTCCATTAGCAAGATTTATTAGCAAGTCCCCAACATCGTGGCAAGCCCATTCTCAAAAGCTATACACTGGGGCAATTCCATTGTCAAGTTTCATTATCAGGTGCCCAACACCGGGGAAAGTTAATCCTCAAAGGTCCTACACTGGGGCAAGTCATTTCTCAAAAGTCCTTCACTGGGTAATTTCGTTCTCAAGTGACATGCGTCAGACCAATTTCATTTCTACAGGCCTCACACAAAGGCAATTTTTGGTGCATGATAGCCATGATAACCAAGATCAAATCAGTCCAAACTGGGGGCAGCACTATGGCAAGGTAAATATGAGTTCAACAAATACAATGATAATTCTTTGATGAACAAATCTGGTCAGGAGAATTCTGGAAACAAGGAGGAAAATGATATCATCAATTGACAAGTCAAGGAAGAGCATTGATCCTTACAAATAAGGGTGGCAAAAAATCGTTCGCTTTCAAAAAAAAAAAAAAGCAAAAAAAAAAAAAAGGCAAGGCAAAAATGGCTCGTTGGGCTGAAAACCTGAGAAGGCAGCCGAGGCAAAAATTAGAGCAACCCAATAGGTTGAAAACTCGAAAAGAGCGACTTACACAAAAGTTAGGGTTAAACAAAGTTCAAAGGAAGTCTCTTCAAGCCGACAAACTGCGACAGTTTAAATTTATGAGGGCTAATCTTGAAATATCCCAATACATGAAGACTGGGAACAAGCCATTTCCTTGAAGCTGATTAAGCCAGTGTCCGAGACCATATGCATGAGAGACTAACAAAGATCATCTTAAGGAGTGTGACCTGAAGAAGTTTGAACTTCATCTCATCATACCCATTTGAGAACATCTTAATCATAAATCTCATAGCGAATTCCTCTCAAAGATTATAAGAGCATAGTGGTCTCTTGATCAAGGGCAATCTCACCCATTGAGACAATCACTTTGAAAGAAGCATATCTTTATCAAAAAGCAAGGCAGCAGATACAAATGATAAACCAAGTCAACGAGTCTTGTTTTAGAAGTCAAGAACCAAAGAAGGGTTGGGAAAAAAGTTTTCATCAAAAGCATTTTATGCATCATGCATTGAAAAATAATAAAAATAAATAAAAATATCATAGTTTTCATCATTATAAAAATCATCTCTTGCATCATGCATTGAAAAAAAAAATCATAAAATCAAATAAAAATATTGAAGTTTTCATCTAAAGTATCTCTTGCATCATGCATTAAAAAATAAAAAAAAATATCACAGTTTTCATTGATCAGTTTGAAAGCATTTCTTGCATCATGCATTGAAAAATAATAAAAATAAATAAACATACCAGATTCTTCATCAAGCATATCTGGCATCATACACATCATACATCATTCATAAAAAATCAACATCATTGCATCACATTTGTTTACCTTTAGCAGGGGCAGGACCTCATAAGCTTTGTTTTGTTTTTGTTCAGCTTCAACAGACACAGAGCCCATAAGCTGTTGTCTTTGTTGGATTTAGTAGGCACAGGGCCTCATAAGTTTTGTTTTTTTTTTTTAGGCTTCTTCGGATACAATTCTCCGTAAGCTTTTTTATCTTTCTTTTCAAGCTTCTGCGGATACAATTCTCCGTAAGCTTTTATCTTTTTGTCAAGCTTCTGCGTGTACAATTCTCCGTAAGCTTTTGATCTTTGTTTTCAAGCTTATGCGGATACAATTCTCCGTAAGTTTTTCATATTTCTTTTCAAGCTTCTGCGGATACAGTTCTCCTTAAGCTTTTATCTTTTTGTCAAGCTTCTACGGGTACAATTCTTCGTAAGCTTTTCATCTTTCTTTTCAAGCTTCTACGGATACAATTCACCGAAGCTTTTATCTTTTTTGTCAAGCTTCTACGGATACAATTCTCCCTAAGCTTTTCATCTTTCTTTTCAAGCTTCTGCGGATACAATTCTCCGTAAGCTTTTGATCTTTCTTTTCAAGCTTCTGTGGATACAATTCTCCGTAAGATGATTTATTTTTCCTTTCAAGCTTCGGCAGATAGTGTCTCCGGAAGCTTATTTTCCTTTCAAGATCCCTTTCAAGCTCCGGCAGATAGTATCTCCGAAAGCTTCTTTTCCCTTCAAGCCTCGGCGGATAGCGTCTCCGACAGCTTCTTTTTCTTTCGAGCTCCGGAAGCTTCTTTTCCTTTCAAGCTCCGACAGATAGTATCTCTGGAAGCTTCTTCCTTTTTAAGCTCTAGAAGATAATGTCTCTGGAAGCTTCTTCTCTTTTCAAGCTCAGGTAGATAGGGTCTCTGGAAGCTTTCTTTCTTTCGAAGCTCTGGCAAATAGTGTCTCCAGAAGCTTCTTTTATTTTCAAAGCTCCGATAGATAGTGTCTTTGGAAGCTTCTTTCCTTTTAAGCTCTGGTAGATAGTGTCTCTGGAAGCTTCTTCTCTTTTCAAGCTCCGGTAGATAGTGTCTCTGGAAGCTTCTTCTCTTTTCAAGCTCCGGTAGATAGTGTCTCCGGAAGCTTTCTTTCTTCTCTTTTCAAGCTCTGGCAGATAATGTCTCCAGAAGCTTCTTTTATTTTCAAGCTCCGCCAGATAGTATCTCCGAAAGCTTCTTTTCTTGTTAAGCTTCGACAGATAGTGTATCCGGAACCTTCTTTTCTTTTTTAGCTCCGGCAGATAGTGTCTTCGGAAGATTCTTTCTTTTCAAAGCTCCGGCAGCTAGTGTTTTTAGAAGCTTCTTTCCTTTTAAGCTCCGGCAGATAGTGTCTCCGGAAGCTTCTTTACCTTTCAAGCTCCGGCAAATAGTGTCTCCGTAAGCTTCTTTCTTTTCAAAGCTCTGGCAGATAGTATCTTCGGAAGCTTCTTTCCTTTTAAGCTCCGACAGATAGTGTCTCTGGGAGCTTCTTTCTTTTCAAGCTCCGATAGATAGTGTCTCTGTGAGCTTCTCATCATTTCATGCATTGATAAGGTCAATACCATTCCTTTCGATTGCTTTAGCAGGCATGAGGCCTCATAAACTTCTTTTCTTTTCAAACTCCGACAGATAGTGTCTCCGGAAGCTTTCTTTTCCTTTTAAACTCCGGCAGATAGTATCTTCGGCAGCTTCTTTTCCTTTCATGCTCCGGAAGATAGTGTCTCTGGAATCTTCTTTTCTTTTCAAGCTTCGGCAGATAGTGTCTCCGGAAAATTCTTTTCCTTTCAAGCTCCAGCAGATAGTGTCTCTATGAGCTTCTTTTCCTTTCAAGTTCCGGTAGATAGTGTCTCCGGAAGTTTCTTTTTCCTTTCAAGTTCCAGCAGATAGTGTCTCTGGAAGCTTCTTTTCCTTTCAAGCCCCGACAGATAGTGTCTCTGACAGCTTCTTTTCCTTTTAAGCTCCGCTAGATAGTGTCTCCATAATCTTCTTTTCCTCTTAAGCTCTGACAGATAGTGTCTCCGGAAGTTTCTTTTCCTTTTTTTATTAAGTTTCAGTGGGCAATCTAACCCGTAATCTCTTTTTTTTCAAGTCTTAACGAGCAATCCACCCCGCAAGTCTTTTTTGTTCAAGCATTAACGGGTAATCCAACCCATAATATCTTTTTAGGTCTTAGTGGGCAATCCATCCCACAATCCTTTTTTTTCAAGTCTGCGCGAGCAATCTACCCCGCAAAGGTTTTTTGTGTGTTTGAGTTTCAATGGGCAATCCAACCCGTGAGAATCTCACATTCCAGAACAAAATGGAAGTTCATGTCTTTACTCGTATCTTATAACGATAAAAGATAAACTACGGTTATACCTATTATCTAATAAGACACAAGTAAAGAGGGACAACTGTGAACACCTAATTTTGTCCGGGTTAATTTTCTTTTTCTTTTAATATTAAAAAAACAACAAAAAAAATTTAATTAGATCTTAGCCCAATTCTTAGAAGTTAGGCCCATCATTTTTAGTAAATAAAAAAAATATAGAAAATAATAAAAATGAAAAAATGAAAACATAAAGATAAAATAAAATAGAAAATAAAAAAGATTAGTTGTTTAATAGATAGGAAGATGAGTGATGAGGATAGGGGGTATCACTTTTCTGTTACTCTCATCCTTTTTCTGTTTCATGAGAATATATCACAATCTCATTGGGATAATAATTCTTTAACTGATAATTCATCTGATAAAGGAAGTTGTTACTACTTTTTTCCTATAAATTGGAATGTGCTCCACTGTAAAAAGGGGGATGGCGAAAAATTCTTCACTCATCACTCTCTTGTTGGAACCAAAGTGGTCATGGTCCAGATAATCTCTTAAGTTTTGATGTTAACAAAGAGCTAATTTAAGATGAACAAATATTGGTTATGGACTAACGTGTTATATTAAGTGTGCAGGACAAATCTAAATTGAGTCCAAAGACTATCCATAGTCCAAAGACTTTGTCTCGTCCAATATAGTCCAAAGACGTTATCTCGTCCAACATAGTCCAAAGACTCTATCTCGTCCAACACCTATTCCTGGTTTACGACTGGACGATAGTTTATAGAACCATTGAGTCCAAAGACTCTTTTGGTTACCTTCTGTAATAGCTAGTCCAATAAATGTCTTTTAAATTTCAAGCGCGAATATCTTTGTAAAAGCATTTGAAATTATTATTCCATGTAAAAGGCTTATACTAGTGGGACAAAACATTCTCTGTAAGATTCGTACAAAGAAAAGCATAAGCCAGAATGTCCCTATCACCTAAAGAAGTTGACCTTCTTGTTTTGGATAAACAAAAGGCAACTTTCTTCTACTCAGAGGATATGTCAGCACCACTTTTAGCCATCTCCCTGATAGTCCTTTCTGCTGATCAGAAACTTCAGAAGCTATCAGACTCAACGGATCAAATGCATTCAATGCTCATCAGAACGGATCCTTTTCCATCCGTTGAAGACTGAAGACTGCCCAAAGAAAAGAGGCTATATATACCTTCATCTTTTGAAAGTGCAAGATTAACAATCGCTGAACAAAAAAAAACTGAACTTGAGCAAAAAGAAGTGAAGCAACACAAAGCAATTCAAAATCCTTCTTGAGATAAAAGAGAAAATCTCAAAGCTTGCAAAGCTAGAAAAGCTACTCTGATTCTAACTTTCATATTACTCTCTGTGTAGAGTTTTTTTCAAGAGTCTAAGCTTTAGTTTCGAATTCTCACATTTAGTGAGTTAGTAGAACAACCTTTTTCAAAACCTTAGTTTGGTTGAGCCTGAAGAGGCTTGTCTGTAAAAGAATACTTAGAGAACCTGAAGAGGTTGAGAATACTGCCTGAAGAGGTGTTGAATACTTTGTAACAAAAGGTTTTTGTTATAGTGGATAAAGCTCTCAAGTAGAGAGGACTGGACGTAGCTCTTTGGTGAAGAGTGAACCAGGATAACATCTTTGTGTTCCTTTCTCTCCCTTACTCTTATTTTAGTTTATTATCTAATTAACTAACTGGGATTGAATTGCCTTTCATTACGCTGTCTTCCGTCTTAGTCAAAACTAAGTGAGCGTCCAACGTGGTGTTTGGAAGAGCTCTCTTTGCTTTCAATCGTTTTAGCGTCCAATCTTGAGAAAAACATTATCTGCTTACGAAAAGAATTTAAAATTCTCTAAAACACAATTCAACCCCCCTTCTTGTGTTTCAAACAGGTTCCTTCATCTCTCCCATCAATCTGATATTCTATTCCCTCACTCCATCTTCTTCTCAACCCAGCGGAACAACGGCAGAACCAATCTCCTTCGCTTCACCGCATCGCATCGTCCTCCAGTCACCACGAACAGCGAGTCTGTGTCGCACTTCGCCGACCATCTGCTGCACTTTGCCGCCCAGATCCGTACCGAAACAGAATCGCGTTGTGAGCCACCTCGCGCTCCACCCTGAAGCAGAACTAGTGCGCCGCCGCAACCACAGTGAACAAAGAGGCTGCACCACCATTGCAGTTTAGCAAACTTTATTCCATACAGCTAGTGTCATTGAAGTACCTCAACCTAGTCTCACGGCCATTGTTGCTTTCATCCCTTCGTAAGTGTAAGCGCTAGAACTAGAAGGTGTTGCTGCTATTGTTCATTTTGCTCTTACTTTAATCATTAGGACATTTGTTTACCAGGCTTAGATTATTAGTGGGTTGTTACTTTGCGACCAACTCACTAACTTAGGCTAAGAACTAAAAAGAGAAGAAAATATCTTGTTAATTTATTCAAGAAAATGAATATCAGAATAATAGGATAAATAGATGATAAAAAAAATATCGTAAAAATATAAAAATATCCTTGAATTAAGAAATATTAAAAGGGATCCATTTAGCCACGACGGCTTGTTGATCCCATTTTCTTTTTAATTCATTTTAGTCGAGATGGCTTGATAAATTGAAATGCTCTAAATAAAATCCTTCAAAGTAAAATCTTTTCAAAAAAATTAAAATCAACCAACCAACAATACATTTTCTACTAGAACTACGTGGCTTTGAGTTTTCCATTGCATCAGGGAATACGTAGGAGCGAAATTAATCATTTCGTCAAGCCAAAATTATATTTTCACAATAGTATGTGTTTCCTTTCTTTTTATTATTTCTTAATTTATGACTCTTCGCTTTAATTCAAATATGCAAATTAAATTTTGAGTGACATCTCTGGCAAGACGCTGAGCTTCACTCATAATTGGTTTAACTGTAATGGCTTTACTTTTTTTTGTAAAATCAATTTTGGGCATTTTGAGTCAAGCGATATAAAATATAAAATATATAAAAATATTTTTGCAGTGACGTCTCTGAAAGGACGTTGAGCTTCACGCACATTATTTTAAAAATGGGTAAAATAAATATTTTCGAAGTTATTAAAAGTTCACACAATTAGCTTGAGGTACCGTTTTTAAAACGGGCGATGTAGGGTGCTAACACCTTCCCTACTCGTAACCGACTCCCAAGCCTAAATCTCATTTTTATTTTAAAAAAGACTAGTTTCCTTAAGTTTATGGATTTTCCAATTTTTTCCAAAACTATAAAATTGGTGGCGACTCCTTTTTCATTCCTTCGCGGCTCCTGGACGGGACGGTCGCGACAGCTGGCGACTCCACTGGGGAAGGAATGCAAGCCCGTTAACCATCAGACCAGATGGTGATTGTTGTGTTACCGTAGGAGTCTTATGCAACTGCTATAGAGAATCATAGATCTTAATAAATTCTTTGATAAATAATCATCATAGAGATATAGTTGATTAGATATCAATGGGTAAATTTTAGTGTGCTCTAACCCAGACATTAAAATAAATTAGGATTCTTGGTTGACATTAGAAGTTGATTAAGAGATTAGGAAGAATTGATATAACTGAACCAAACTAAGTGGGATTAGGATTCCTTGTCTATGAGGAATCTGTATTCATAGCGTTGGTGAAATCGGATCCCTAGAATTTTCTTTCATTGTTTGCTCATCATTTTATTTTATTTTTCTAATCAATCAATTCAAAAATCCAAAAATCAATTATTTTCTATAAGTGTTTATTTATTTTTTATTTTATTTTGAAATTTTCCAAACCAATTTCTTTTGGTCTAAATAGTTGTTGATTTTGTGAAGTGGTACTTGATCTCCCAATCCTTGTGTTCGATACTCGGTTTCTCACCGTTTTATTATTACTTGCTTCGATCCGGTACACTTGCCGGAGTCCATCAAGTTTTTGGCGCTGTTGCCGGGGATTGGCAATATCAAGATCATTAGTAACAAAGGAGACAACTACTTTAGACATTTTTTTTTATTATTTTGTATATATTTGATTTTTTCTTTTGAGTTTTGTTTGTGCTAGGTGAATGCAACACATGGACCATTATTATTATCCAATGCAGGAATATCAAATTGATTGGATCGTGTTTGATGGTATCATTAATAAGCATGCAAAGTTATACTCCAAGGAGGAATGGAAATCCTATTTGTTGTGATCCAAAGCATAGAGCGTCTAAAGACGGAACAATTTGCCATGATTCAGGAGACAGAAATACGATTTGGGGAATTTTCTAAAGAGAAAACAGCCCAACTAAGAATCTGGATGCAAAAGTTAGAAGTGCAAGCTAGGGAATTCTCCAAACTGCTAGCAGAAAAGCCACATGAAACTCAATTTGAGGAGAATGTGGTGACGAATATGGATTTAAAAGAAGAAGTGGTGGTGGAAGATGATTCAAAAAAAGAAGACCATGAAGTGGAAAACAAGGAAGAAATATCTCTGAAGTGGTGGTGGAAGATGATTCAAAAAAAGAAGACCATGAAGTGGAAAACAAGGAAGAAGTGCATAAGGGTCCAACCGGAAGGCTTTAAAGAACAAGGAAAAGAAAACTTGGTTTGTAGGTTGACCAAATCTCTGTATGGTCTAAAGCAGGCGCCAAGATGTTGGTACAAGAGATTTGATTCCTTCATAATTAGCCTTGAATACAACAGACTGAGTTCAGACCATTGTACATACTACAAGAGGTTTGATGATAATGATTTTATCATTTTGTTGTTGTATGTGGATGACATGTTGGTGGTAGGCCCCAACAAAGATCGAGTCCAAGAATTGAAGGCACAGTTGGCTAGGGAGTTTGATATGAAGGACTTGGGACCCGCAAACAAGATTTTAGGGATGCAAATTCACCGAGACAGAAAAGATAGGAAGGTTTTGCTTTCTCAAAAGAATTATCTAAGGAAGGTCTTGCGGCGCTTCAACATGCAAGACTGTAAGCCAATTTCTACCCCACTTCCTGTCAGTTATAAATTATCCTCAGGTATGAGTCCTAGCAGCGAAGCGGAGAGGATGGAAATGTCTCGAGTACTGTATGCATCAGCGATGGGAAGCCTTATGTATGCCATGATATGTACAATACCAGACATTGCGCAAGCAGTGGGAGCGGTTAGTCGTTTTATGGCAGATCCTGGTAGAGAGTATTGGAATACTATTAAGAGGATCCTGAGATATATCAAAGGAACCTCAGGTGTTGCATTATGTTATGGAGGATCAGAATTCGTTGTCAGTGGTTATGTCGACTTAGATTTTGCAGGTGATCTTGATAAAAGAAAATCTACTACTGGGTATGTGTTTACACTTGCAGGAGGAGCAGTAAGCTGGTTATCCAAATTACAGACTGTTGTAGCTCTATCTACTACAGAAGCTGAATACATGGCAGCTACCCAAGCATGCAAGCAAGCAAGTTGGATTCAAAGGTTAATGGAAGAACTCGGGCACAGGCAGCAGCAAATTACTGTATATTGTGACAGTCAGAGTGCCTTGCACATTACAAGGAATCCAGCCTTTCATTCCAGGACAAAGCACATAGGTGTTCAATATCACTTTGTTCAAGAAGTAGTAGAGGAAGAGAGTGTGGATATGCAAAAGATTCACACCAAAGATAACCTAGCAGATGTTATGACGAAGCCAATCAATGCTGATAAGTTTACATGGTGTCGATCCTCCTATGGCCTATCGAAAATGTAAGCAACAAGAAATTGGCAAGGTAGAGAGATTTTGAAAGCTCACAAAAGTGACTTTAAGTGGGAGATTGTGAAAACGTAAAGCCATTTTTGTGGCATGAAAAGTCAAAAATATTGGTTGAATGATGGAGGTAGCTGATAGTGATTAAATGGAAGTGATTGAAAGTTGAGAAGGTAATTTATTCTCTTCTTACGGTGAAAATGGGAGGAGGTTCTCACCTATAAATAGAGACCTCCTCCTATGCATTGGGGCATCCCAACCAAGAGTGAGTGTGAGAGAAAAATTCAGAGAGAGATAGTTTCTCCTGTGAGGTTTCTCCTTGTGTGTATTCTCCTATATTCAAGAGAGGGTGTTATTGTTCTCTCCTTGTATTTAGAGAGAGGTCTTGTAATCTCTTTCACATAGTGAAAATCTTCTACTATTGTCCCGTGGTTTTTCCCTTATCTGTTGAGGGTTTTCCACGTAAATATTGTGTGTTCAATTCCTATTTTCTCATCTCTTATTTTAGCTGCGTGATATTATTCTGTCACCCTGATATCCAACACAACCAAATTTGAATCAAAATTCAAGTACCTCATTGGAAGCTATCACCTGATCACACAGGTATCCAGTAGTTACTCTTCCTCTTCTGCTTCTCCAATATACTCTGTATATTCAGACCACTTCAATTTGTTTGGAGTCATGGTGCTCATGATGTAGCATCTCAACTCTTCCAACATGGCCGGTCAATATTGGTCAGTCCCTAATATTTGATTCAATCATCAATTAGTCCTTCAAATTTGATATAATCGGTCAATTTGATCCTTGGAAGCTGAATTACGGCCAATGACACCATTTGGATTTGGTTTTCTTTTATTATAAAGGTTAAAAGAGATTTTTTTGACATTTAACGTGTGGCGTGAGACATTAGAGACATTTTAATGATATTAATTTTAAGAATTAAATTGAAGATTTAGATTCTCTCCTTTTATATTTTTCTTTCATTAACATGATAGAAAAAAATGAGTGAAGAAAGGAGACGACCTAAAGCCAGTTTTTCTTTTCTTATTTTTAAAAGATGGTCAATAAATTACTGTTTTTTTTTAAATGATTATTGGTGGTTCATCCTTAATTCCTCCACGTAAATATTCTCATATATTTTTTTTCATTGTTGGCGTGAAATGTGGTCAAGCCTTATACAGTGTCGTTTTAGGACACGTCAGAAGGTTCCAGTGCCGGCGGCATAAAAGACCAAAGCACCGGCGGTTCAGGGCATAGCACGGTGTTGCCAGTGGAAGCGAATCCCTAATCAGTCGCAAATGTCGGACTCATCTTCTACGCTCCGAGACCTTCTCGTTCGGTCAGATCTCTCTCTCTCTCTCTCTCTCTATTTTGGTTCTTCACATTAAAATCTGAGAATTTGTGGTTGATTACGATTCAGGTTATCTCATCCAATCGCAGAGTGTCTCGCAAACATTCCCTACACTCCCCACGAAACCTCCAACGTTTCCGTTAAATCCTTTCTCGAACCCCTTCTTCTCCCACCACATTCACGTTCACATTCAGATTCCACCATTCACGCTTCCATCAAAGATTTCACCCTCGCATGTGCTCTTCTATCCTCTTCCACCTTCACCCCCTTCACTCCTGACTACTCATCCTTCCTTTCATGGATCCCCAACCACCTCTCCTCTCTCGCAACCGCTTCTTTCTTCGAACTATCCGAAGCTTACCTCACCCTTTTCCATGACAGGAACTCCATTAGGGTTTCCGATTTGGGTTTGGATTGTGACTCGGTTACTAAAGAGAAGAGGTTGATGCTGGAATTGATGCCTGAGGTTTTGCCTTTTCTCAAAGATAGAATTAAGGAGAGCTCTATTGATAAGTCTGATGAGAATGACGAATTCTCTGCCGCATCAGCTAGAGTCCCAGTTGGGTTTGCGATTCTCGCTGCTTATCAGTTTAGATGGTTTGTTACTCAGGTAGGTAGTACTGGTAAAGATTTGTTTTTTATTTAGGGAATTGAAAAAAAAAAAAATTAGCTTAAACTAATCATTTAGTCCCTATATCTTACACCGATTTTGAATTTAATCCCTACATGGGAACAAATTCGAAATTCATCCCCATATGTACAATTATTTTTATTATTGGTGTTATAACGTTATTTGTTGGAGCTATTAGGGATCAAATTGAAAATGATTATCACATGTAGGAAATGAATGCAAATTTTTTTGGTCCCTGTATGTGATAATCATTTTCACTTTGATCTTTATACGTGATAATTATTTTCAATTTGGTCCTTATACGTGATGATCATTGTCAATTTGGCCCCTATATTTTAATTCCAACAAATGACGTCGTAACATCAATAAACAACGAGGACTAAATTAAAAATAATTTTATATATTGGGACCGTTTTCAAAAAATTTCACTTATAGCGTCAAAATGATTAATTCAACCAAAACATTATTAAAACTTAGCTCATTGAATTGTCCTTGTTGATCCATTGAGATATTGGGGTGTGAATTTGCTTGTATCATAGGTTGGTTATCCTCATTTGGGCAAGTTGTGTGGGTTGGTGATTCCCTGTGCACTGACTGCTGTTGATCATTGGTCACCAGAGGTGAAGGTATGTCATGTGCAGTAATTGCAACTGAAACATGTAGCTGGGTTTAGTGTTTGGTTTGAGAATTGAGATTTGACGGTAACTTTGAAATTGCAACTGTATGGTAGGGATTGAATATGAAAATAGTTTCATCCGGGGTCAC
Organism: Ammopiptanthus mongolicus; assembly: GCA_039655645.1. NCBI lineage: Eukaryota > Viridiplantae > Streptophyta > Magnoliopsida > Fabales > Fabaceae > Ammopiptanthus > Ammopiptanthus mongolicus. The sequence continues at coordinate 88,533,321 of CM077344.1, read as the reverse complement.
TATTTTCTCTTGTGCAATTTTAGGGACAGGGAATGGTTTGTCTTATGCATATTGGAAAAAATGTGGATGCTGCTGAGCTTGGTGGGTATCAGGATGTGATTCTTGATGCCTGCTGCCAGAATATCGCCTCTAGTGATGAGATATGGCAGCCTGTGGTTGAGACATCGGTTGTTCTTGTGACTCTTACTCAGAAAAGTAATCCACGTAGTCCATGGTACATTTTCATTTTCATCCTCTGTTCTTTCACTTTGTTATAGCTTTGTAGGAATTTTTTAATACCTTTGCACGTTAAATACCATATGGAATTGTGGATGCTTTTCTGGCATTGGAATTATTAACAAACTGAGTTAGTGGGAAAATGGTTGTCATTTAATCGTGAATTCCTACATCTATGTGGGAAAATTATGCATTCAGAAAATGCATTTGGTGCTTGAAGGTGTGGACTGAAACTTGAAAGTTGAAAGGCAGTTTTAAAAAATATGGTACTTCATAGGACTGGTTGATTAGGGAGAGAGCACGAGATTAAATAAGACCTTCCCCTACCCCCCATTTTTTAAGATAATTTTGGAAAGGGGTCAAGAGAAAATAAGTTTATTTTGATTAAATCATTTTAAAAAAAAAAAAATCTTTCTATTGACTGTTAGTATGTATATTTTATGTGATGGTGGTCGGCACCCTCCCATAACTGAGCTATAGTCGGAGAGAAGGGAATAACACCAGAGGATTGGGTACCCATGTTGGCATGTGGGAAAGGTGTGTGATCAGTATGTTGTGGGTTTGTTTTGTAACAGCCTCCACAACCTGCTTATGTGGCAGGTGGGGACAGGGAAAGAATCGGGTAGTGGGAATGGAATAAGGAGAGAAGAGAGAAGAGTATGCAGAAATTGAGTTAGGATTTTGGGTGGGAGAGACCAAGCCTCTCAAAAGCATGGGCTAGACTATCTTTCTTTCTTTCTGTATTTTCTTCTGCTTCTACTGTTTTCTCCTGATATCAGTTCAGGAGAAGAGAATATATTCCATATTTCTTGTTCTGAGCTGTGTTTCTGATCTAAGTTCCTATCAGACTGCCTTCGATCTCGTCAGTTTAATTGAGTCAATAGATAGAGTACTTTGGGGCCAGATTTCAAACACTATATGGCACTAGTAAGGAATATTATTTACCACTTGAGAGGGTGTTATTTAGTTTGGACAAAGTTTTATAACTTCCCCCTTCAGCCATACTCATGTATGTGAGTAAGTTTTCCTCAATATCTCAGGTTTGGGGAGAAATAGGCTTTCATTGTGTTTTAACTTTCAACCCTTTAAGCATATGCATCTGTATTGGTCAATGATGAAGCTTCAATGTTACTAATTTTCGGCTTATCTCTCATTTTGACTTCAATCTATTATTGTCTTGAGTAGGTTTGAAAGGATGCTAAGTGAGATGCTAAGTCACTTGGAGCGCCAGCCCAGAAACAAAGAGCGCCGCATTGCTTGGCTTAAATCTGTCGATTCACTATTTAATGGAGTAGGCCTTATGTTATTAGCTCACTTCAGGCGCATTTTCCCATTATTTTTTAAATGGATGCATGCTGATGATGATGATACTCTTATTTTGGTGAGTATCTTTATATATATGGGAAATTTTTATAACTTCACCAAATTATGACTTCGAAGTTTGGAGAAAACTTCTTGAATTTTGTCTTATGATTTGGACTATTTTGACTAAACTTTATTTTCGGAAAATACTGAACTAAAATCACTAGCTTCAACTTGCAAAGTTGAAATAGATATACGTTCAAAATATAATTGCAATTGTTTTAACTCTTCAGAGGTTTCAGCATTGGCTCCATTCACTTTATATGGCTGACATTGATGAACATAAATGTAATTTTTTGGTTAAAAAGAAATAGTAATTTCTGATTAAACTTTTGATGTATTGTTATTCTGCAGGTTCTAAAATGTACTTACATAGTTCTGAGACTGACGTGGATTAGGAACTCACCATATGTTGAAAGGTGAATTAAAAAATTACGCTATGACATTTTTATTTCAGATAAATGTAGCATTGAAATGCTTCAGAAACAGGGTATCACTCCTCAATTAACTTTGGTAGTCGTAGCACTTGAGTATCTCCTTTACATGTGTCAATGAATTTGTGTTATTTTTTCAAAAAGATCACAATGGTAACTATCAGCAGTAATTATTGCATTGACTTTTATCTCATGATGATTTTTCTCCCCATGCTATGATATGAACCCTGCAATTTCCCTTATATGTTAAGATGTTTACAAAAAGGAAGGATAAAAAAGAGTTAAAGAAAGAACAGAAGAAGATGTGAGCACATGACTTATATTCCTGTTTGATATATATTCCTTTGTGGAATGATATCTGTACTCATTTTTCCAGTGGTGACCATCTTCGTATCCAACTCAAGTGATGTGATGTCTTAGAAGTTAATTTTCCTTGAGTAGTTCCTTATTTACGCTCTTAAATGCTGTAACCTTCTATTGGTGTCCGAGAGTCCTTAAAACCTGTTGCATCATTTTTCTTCAAAACCTAGTTTCTGGAGAATTCTGAAGTTACAGAAATTAATCTTGATTTACCACTTATGCGGATTTTCCTTGTTGATCTGATTCCTTTGGAGCTCATGATTGGAATTCAGACTGGTAAATGAACTGGCTCTTGTGTATAAAGAGGCAGCATTGCGAAGGGCTAGGGGAGAGATCAGAGAAAATATAAATCAGATACTGATCCTGCTTCAAGAGTAAGCCTTTTATTTTTGGAATGATTTCAACAAATAATATATTCATTCCCTCATTTAGTCAATTTATTTCTTGTGTACCTAGAAGCAAAGGCCTGCATTTTAAAGCAGCTTGGGACAAGCATCGATCTGATCCTGACTTGACCACTCTTGTTCTCTTATTAAGTGGAAGAGACGGTGCCAACCCTGATACCGTGCCTTCAAAGCATTGTCGCCAACAGGGTTCGATGCCCCTTCAAACATGATAAGTTGATATGCATTTCTGAGCTTTACATGGTTACCACAATTTGTGAGTTCATTGAGGTGCATGTAGTTAATTAACAAGTAGAAATATTGGTTACCTGAGCTTGAATATCAAAAAGGAAAGCTTGATTTTGTTTTATATTTTTGTGAGTTCATTTGTTATTATAATATAGAGAATATTTCTCAGAAACCACACTAAAGGATCGTGAATGAAATTTTACCATTAGTAACCAAATGTCAGTGTTAACAACAGACCATTAAAGATCCAATTCGGCAATTCTTTCCTTAAAGAATAAGTGACAAAAAGACATCCCTAGATTATCCAGAATGGGTAAAAGTAAAGAAAAATCAGTGATTTAATGCATTATTTGTACTAAGAAGCTATTTCTACACAACTGTTGCTAATACAATGGGGAACCGTTTAAGTGTGGGGGTAAAAAAATTGTATATTAGAGCCGGAAAACTCCAGATTCTGATCAAGTTGCATGCTAAACGATTTTGCCTCGTGGATCTCCGAGGTCGTCTGTGCAGTATAAAAGACAAGATATAGGAAGTCCAATGCTGACTTCCGAAGCATGATAAGTATCACTTGCTTCGCTTTTTGGCTTCACTGTAGAGTATAACTCCAAAGACTGTGAGCGAGTAACCCAGCATTCCAGTGACTGACACTGGGTTTCTGAATATTAAAATTGACACTACTACTGCTACAGCCCCTTTGGCATTCCCTAGCACCTGTATGAGACAACTCTTCTATTAATTAAAGTATCAATTTAGATCACTTTAAGCATAATTACCCAAAAAAAAAAAAAAACACTTCAAGCAAGGATCAAATATCGGACTACAAGAAAAATGCATAACTTGCTACCAATCCGTTTATTTGTATCCTTATTTGAATCACTCCTTTCATTAATATAAAGTATATGGATATACACACCCTTAGCAGAGAAAAATACCAAAAAGAAGTTTGAAATTGGTATAGAATTTCATTTTTGAATGTACGTTTTCATGGAAAACAGCCAAAATGCCATTTTGTACATTTTTTTTTATAAAGTTAACACATCTATTAATCATCCAAAGGTCATATACACAATCAACTGAGGTTGGCGTGAGTGGTTAAAGGTCTTTCGTCCTTTAACCAAGGTCTCGGGTTTGAGTTTTGGGTATGGAAAAAACCTTAGCTGGGAGAGATGCCACCCATCGAGAAGCCGAACAAACTCCTGCGAGATATTAGTCCCCGTCTCAGGTTGGCGGTGAAATACTCTTCGAAGTAGATTAAAAAAATCATATACACAAGGATCTACTTAGCTGAAGGTATCAATAAAGATGATAACTGGATGGGAGTTTAGAAATGAGGTCAACATCTTCTATAATAATCAGCCTACCATTCTACCACGGGGAAGTTCTGATCATGGTTAATAAGTCATCTTGCATAATTGATAGCAAAAATTGGTATAAACAACTTGTACACTTAACCAATAATAGCAACTAGAATATTTGAACCATACAGAATTTCACTGAATATTTCAACCACATTAGTTTTAGATCCTTATGAACTATCAATAGCAATGTTTGAAAGGCCTAGCTGGTGCTAGAAACTGAGAAAACTAAGTATTTATGAATTTTGAGAAACTAGATTAGACATTACTAGGCAATTAAAAATTCAGACGACCTCAGGTAATTGGTTAGTTTTCAAATAACTCCATTCTCGCAGAACAAAAAGAATAGTCAGGGAACAAGATAATCCACAACCACAGACTACGCTGATACATATATTGTGATTTGATAATAGACTCGTTTATGACAACCACCAAAGTATGATGCCCTAACTCCCAAATGATGAGGCAATAGATATGTTTGTTTGAGTGAAATCTAGAAAAACAAGAGAGCCATAGCCCATAAGCCAATTTGAATAATTGGGGCATACCTGAAGGGTCAGAGCACTGGTATGTTTTGTGACCAAAAAATTGGTGAGGTTGACAAAATACGCAAGTGCTGAATTGAATAGCAGATACCAAATGATCTTGACATCATCTCTAGCAAGAGCCAACGTGATGCCAACCACATTTTCTTCCATTATAAGTGTGGCAGGAAGAAGGAAAACCACAGCCATTGGAGCCATGTAAAGGAGAAGGTTCATAGAATTCAACTTCTCACTGAGACACAAGAAGTAGGATATCACTATGTCAGTACCCATTTGAATATATAAATAACTCGAAAACCAAACGAAGTACAGAGATACAATCATGATTAATGAATTAATCTGGAGTTCCTTACCCTTCAGAAGAAAGCAAAATTCCTTGTACCACTGATTTTAGGGCCCTTGCACCTGTAGCCGCAACACATATTATGAATCCAAATAAATGGAAACTCGGTTCACCCTATGACCAAGTAGAGGAATAAGAAGACACATATCAGAAGCAGAGTATTTTTTATTTTTTACCAATCAATATGACTTGAAGAATACATCATAGTAAGAAAAGATCTACCACTACTTAAATTGTATATTAAAAAATTGGGAAGCACGAACTGTCTCTCACCAAAAGATAAATTTGAGTCAGCAATAACTTTTAAAGCATATAAAATCGTTCACACCTAATAAGTCAATTGAACACAAATAATGGTAGACACAAGATGACACAAGTTTCTATTTTTCTAATTGGATCGAGCTTCATTTCATTCAGGCATCTGAAGTCAAATCTGAAACAAACCTAAACTAGAAAAAATTTTGATGATCACATAAGGTAACCAACAAATAATAAAGCACTAGAAAGTTAAAATCCAAAAAAAAAAAGGCCAAAATGCAATAAACCCCTTCAACTATAGGTCAATTTCAGAAAACCCCGTGGTTCAAAACTCGACAACTTAGCTCCTCAAACATACCAAACCGTGCTTATTGAGGTTTTCCATACATACACGGGGTTAAATTTACACTACTCTGCACGGTAAAGTTTGTGAAGTTCAAGGAGTTGAGTGGATGGGTTTTAAACCAATGGGGGGGATTCTCAAAAGATAAAACCTTAGGTACAATTCTTTGAGTATTTGTGGTACTGTTTTTCAATAAAAAAAACATAACATGAGTAACAATAATTACACATATTATGTTGTCATTGATAAGTTGTTACATATGTTTAATGGTAGGTAACTTTTGTCCATTCTGAAATTTACCTATAGTTGAAGGGGTTCCCTGCAATTTAGGCAACACATTTGCTATACCTTACCATTCTCATTAACATGTCAGAAGATAATTTTCCAGCACCAACAACAAAAACAAAAATTGCATCACCAATTGAATTGAATTGAATGAAAATAAGATAATTGGATTTAAAAAGAAGAAAACAACAAAAAGTGAGTCATATGTTTCTTACCCCACTGGCAATGATGACCCCAGTAACAACAGGAACAAGGGTGAGGTAAGTGAGCCAAGCCTCCCTCTTAAACGTCACGAGGTAAGCGAAAACGGCAGTGAAGAAAGGCGTGGTGGCACCAATAGCCTGATTAAACGACACAGGGAGGTAGCGAAGCGAAACGTTGCCAAAAACGACAGAGACGCAGAAAATGAGGCTTAGAGCAGAGATCTTGAAGAACTGAACCCTTGATCGAATGGTCTGCAAAGGCACCACCTTTAACCACGCTATGGCAACGTAACTGAGCAACGAACACGCTGTCATGTGACACATGGTAAGGAAGATTGGGTACTTGAACCCGTAGTTGCTGAGAAGATACTTGTTCAATAGGAGTACCCCAATGTTGGAAGAGTACCACGCTGCCACCAACCCGATCGTGAAGAAACGGCTCGAACCTTTCATTTTTGGAACTGGGTCTCCTTCAATTTGGTCTTCTGAACCCTGTAATTTGGAAAAGGAGGAAGCTTTGGGTTAGGGGTGTAAAAGGGGTGTTGGTGGTGTTTGGGTGAAGAGGGATCTGGGCATTGGGGTAGCTCTGTGCAGAAGGAAAAGAAGGACAATTGAGAAACAGAGGAGCTCGGAGAAATTAAGGAAGAGAAAAAGGTAGAGAAGGAGAGTGGTGGGTCTGTGTGTGTGTCGGATTAAGGAGAGAAAGGTAGTGTTGTGTTATTGAGGATGAGAGAGGGGGAATGTGTTATGTTCCCTGCCTCATCTGCAATGGAAGAAGTGAGAGAGGGAAAGAGGAAAAGAAAGCATTTAAAGCAAGCAGCACAGCAGAGGTAGGAGAAGGAGCACCTTCCTTATCACTCTTCTTGACTTTTTTCCCCCTCTTTCTTTTCTTCTTTTTTCTTAATAGTTAGTATTGTGATTTGGGTATTTGCAATTTCATTTATGTACTCATCTCTTTTTGTAACTTTGGTATGATGTATGTTACAGGAAAAGTGTAAAGAGTAGGGGTTAAACTTGACAATAGTACGTTATATATTAATTGATAATAATATAACTGCTTTTTTTTTTTTTATTGTATCTTATTTCGTAAAATTGGGGAAATATCAATTTGGCACTACTTGTATAGTCAACTCAACCCTCAATAGGTTGACGAAAAAGTTCTCCTGATGTGAGTATAATAAACTACTGACTAAAAGTTTAATTTTTAGTTACTGTTAAAGACTATTGTCTCCTTAAATTTATTTTAAAATGACTATTTTAACAGGTATTTAATATTTTTAGAAATGAAGTTCCCATTTTTTATTCTTAAAAATTGTGAAATGAAGTTCCAATTTTTTATTTGTATCAAGGGATTGTATATATTAAATTATATTTTGCATGCATAAAAACTTTTAATCAATAAATAATAATTAAAAAAATATTAAAATTTTAAAAAATATAGTTAAATTAAATTAAGTGTTACGGAATGAAGAGATGGAAGAATCAAATAAAAATATTGTATAAAAAGAAAAGTAATAATTTAGTAAGGAACAAATCAAGGAAGAAAATCGCATTTGGGAACTTGAATAAAAGAGTGTACGTGATCCATGATCCACCCACGATGTTGGACAACTGGACCGGTGAAGTGTGCGTGACGAGTGGCATGAATGAATTGGAATGGAAGAATATTTATACGGAATAGTCCAATTTAGGTGTGCAAAATTGGACTAAGTATATTATTATTGCTGAAACGGCAACGCGCTTAAAAGGTTAGGCACATGCGAGCTGCGAGGAAGGTTGGTCCAGACGCACCCTTGTTTTGTTTTGTACGTTCTTTTTTCATAAGGGTGGTGCAATTTGTGAAGTAACCTCCTACTTTTCTGCAGAAATACCATGGTTTAATTTGTTGGGGTCTAAGGTCTAAACCAATTTTTCTGTGGGAGGGAACCTATATAACATCTTCTGCTTATTTTGGTTTAGGTGGTAAGTGGTAACTAAACACACTCATACAAATCACACATCATCACCATGAGAGATGGAAAAATATTAGGTCCTTTTGTATCTTCAACCCAAGAGGAAATACTTGTCCGTGAAGCCAGAAAAGAAGTTCCTGAACAAGATTGACCAAGATGCACTTATGCTAATCCTGTAGGAGGTAAATTATACTTGAATCTGCTGGTTGCTCAAATGCATTTATGCTAATTCTCATCCTGCTACCTTATACAGCCTTCCCTAGGTAACTTCAGTTAGGAGATCATTTTAATGAAATTAGTAATCAGACAGCAAAAAATGGAAGGGAAGGGGTGCCCAGTAAATTTAATCGTGCCTCAGTGTTCCAAGTTGTTTTTGGATCCTCTGTTTACCTAGAATCATTCTTGTTTTGTAGATCCTGATATTTATCAATTTATGCTATATCTGTTTGCTGCAAATTGGAACTCGGATGTTTTAAAAATTCCTTTGTACAACTTCACTATCGGTGTTTCCAGGTGGAGCGAATGTATTTCAAACATTTTTCATAAGAAGAAACGTGCTATTGCTAGATTAAAAGGTAAGCAAGCTAAAATTCGCTTAAAGTCCACCGAGTCCATTCTTAGACTTGAAAAATCATGCAACATGAGTACTCCTTGATTCTTAAGGACGAGGAGGAATTATGAGGGTTGAAGAATAGGATTGAATGAGTGTAAAAATGGATGCAAAATGTGAGGAATTGGAGAAATATAGGTTTAGGACTTAGGTGGATAAGAATTAAGATTCTAATGAAGTGGGGTTGGGGTTATTCAATATGTGAAGGATGCTCTGGCTTGTTATAATACAACCAAGAGTATTATAAAGATAACATCATTCTTAAGAAAATAACATCATTTTTTTCAATCTGTTTGCAAAAAATCATTTTTAATCAAGTAATAAAGATAAAATCTAATATGGTTTTAACATAGTATTTTAAGAAAATAAAAAAGTTGCCTATGATTGTGAAATGCATTTTATGTATTAAACAAGACAACACAACTAACCGTTTTATCTTTAAAAAACACAATGTTATATGGTATGAAGGCTTATTTCAGAAGTCTTGCACGAATGACGTTATTGATTCATTGTAAAGAGCCAAAAAAGTGATAGAAAAAAAGCAACTGCTTATATATATGGTACGAAGACTAATTTTGTAAGTCTTGTACGGATCACATTATTGGTTCATTGTAAAAATGGAAAACGGAAATCATGTAAAAAGTAACAGAAAAAGTATGTTTGTATAGGATTAATTTTTCAGAAAACAGCTGTTTGTGATAAGAAAAGCTGTTTTTGGTGCAAACCAACATGTTTGGGAAAAAAACTTGATTCAGATAACAGATTTTCTTTGTTAAAACTTTAAAAACGTTGGTTAGGGTGAATCTAAAAATTTGGACATTTTGATGCTCAAAAGTAAAAAACTCGAGGATAGCAGTGTCTAGTCACATACATCCAAAGTAACACATTCTTAAATAATGATGAAAAAAAGAATATAAATTTTATTTTTTAAATGGAAAAAAAAGACTATTGAACAATATAAAAGCTGCAATATAAAAAGTTTACATGTTGGTACCCAAAAAAAAAAAGTTTACATGTTAAAAAAATATGAAATATTATTAATGTAAACAAATACTTTCATACCCTTTTTTGTAATTTATTGTATAAAAGTGATTTTTTTACACAATCCAAACGAAATAGATTATCTTAAAATCGTTTTTCAGCAAACACATCCAAACTTAAAACTGATTATATTATAATCGATTATTATATAATCAATTATACATATAATCGATTATTTCAGTAATCTATTTTTTACAGCAAATCCAAACACACACTAAGTTGATATAATTAGTAAATACACTATTTAACTCATAATATGATTGATTATGATTAAGCTCATCTAAAATAAGTAAAAATGTAAAGTGAATAAGTAAAAATGTATCCACCATTGATTAGTTATAGTTCATTGAGATCACAACTCACTTTAATTAATAAATGGTGGATACACTCTTACTTTCTCACTTTAAACTTTTGCTCACTTTAGAGAGGTTTTATTTTATCTGATTGATTAAAATAATATAAATGATTAAATAAAGATTTAAAAAGTTGGTTAATTCTATGGTATCTCTAGGGTAACTTTACCTTACCAAGGTGGACCAATGAGATGGTAAGAACTATTTGATTTGACCCACTCACATGATTAATTTAATTGAGATGACGCATTCTGGTTGGGTAGGATAACTTTATCCCAAAATTATCGGGATACCAAAGAAGACACCTAAAAAGTTTACCAATCATAAAATAAAAAGTTTAATTGTTATGCGCTGTCAATGTAAAGTTTTTTACACTGTCAACCAATCAGAAATCATGATAGGAATGACTTTTAAGATAGTTAGGATAGAAGTCAAGCATTTTCGCTTATGTGACAATTTCTGATTAGTTGAGAATATAAAAAATCTTTATACTGACAATGTATATCAATTAAATCCTAAAATAAATTTAAACTTTTTACAAATGATTATGTAAAGAATTTAAAAATTTATTGAGTAAAACTTTATACAAAAAATGTGTCTTTAAGCGTACGTGTCAAACACTGTTTGGTCCAAACATATGCCAAGCTGGAGCTTAATACTTCAAGTTATATATAATATAAATAAATTATATTATATATATTAAGAAAGCAAATAAAACAAAGACCCAGGGCAATAATAATATGAACAAGATTCCATACCTTTTGAAGTTGCCAGTCATGAGGAAGAGAGATAGCCCCTCCTTCAGATACCCTCACCAAGGCACTTCTATCACCACATGAATTTGATGAATTAGCAGTCGCATCAAACCATGGAATCCTTTCGATCCTCTTACTCGAAAGGAGTGATGATATTGGTAAGCACACTTTATATGTTGCAGCAGCAGTTGAATTTGCAACACAGACTTCCCTCGGCTGCTTCACCCTACCTGAACCTGAAATTAACCCACCAAATACATCAATTCTTCATCATCGATTGACTTGGTTCCTAGAAAATTAATACATGTGTGAAACAAAGGAAAAGAGAAAAGAAAAAAAGGTTGGGAAAGATGGAAGGTAGAATAAAAAAAAAAAGTGATTGGTGAGTTTTGAAAACATAGTAGTAGTAGTAGTAGTACATGCCAGTAATAGCTACGACAGTTGCTGGGGCAATAAGCGTAATTGAAGTCATTGAAGAGTGTAGCTTAATTGGACAGAAGAGAGAGTGAGAGATCAGGGAAAGTGGGAGACGATCAGAAAGGAGAGAGAGAACGAGGAAGTGAATATGGCCTCTGAATAGGTTTACATTCAATATTCAAGGGTGACAGTGATGGGCTTGCTCCTTCAAAAAACACACATGAATGAATTGGTAGCACCAAAAACTCCAGAAAAAATAAAGTGTCAAAAAATATTGAAGATTGATCAAGAGATATTACTTTTAGAAATATAAAGAAAATAATTACTTTAAGAGTTATATATAAATTTACACACAACATTATTAATATAATAAATTATGGTAACTTATTTTACCAACAAAAATTTATGGTAACTTTTGGCATAAAATTAGGAGATCGAAGATATATTAGATTACTATAGTCATTTGTGGGGCCAAATGCTAATATCGTACCGATATTGCTCCTTTTATTCAAAAAAAAAAAAAGGATAATATTGCTCCAGGAATATATAAATGGAAATTATTCAGCTAATAATAGCGACAAAAGGTGACGTGACGTCCCTCGAATGGATCTACGCGGATGGATATTCGAATATTGTACGGATAATAACTATCCCTGCATCGGTTTACCCGCTCATTTGAATGAATAATGAATAACAAGCCGCTCTCTTCTAATTTATATATAAAAAAAAAATTAATTTTATATATATTAAAAAAATTAATTATTTTGATTCGTGTAAAAAATAAATTATAGTTACTAAATTATCCTTTCTTGGGAGTGTATAATGTTCTTGAAAGTTATGTTTTAGAGTGTATAATGCTTTTGAAAAAATAAAAAAAATTAACTAAAGGGTATTTTTGAAAAACTAGCATTAAATAGAGTTGATTTGGTTGACTTTTGCTTATATTTAAGTTCAAAAAATTTAGATATTTTTTTGCTTATATATAGGTTCAGATGGAATAAATTACACTCATTCGTTTAAGAGAGAAGGTGCGAAGGCTAGGAGCAAACAAAAAAGGGGAATAAGAAAAAAAAAAACAGTAAAAAAAATGAAATAATTTTTTAGAGTAGGTCCGGACAAAATCTCGTTTCCGATCAAGACCCGATCTACCCCGTAAGAAAAGCAAGTAAATGAGTGGGTGCGATCGGATCTACGAGTAATGGGTTATGTTTCTTCAATTTCAAAAGGATAGATACGGGCAGGATTGCGTGTGGAAAACATTTTTCAACCCCGTCCGTACCCGACCGAATATGTAAGTTAGGTTTTTTTTACCTATGCGAATACGACGTCGTTTAGTTTGCACTCAGACCTTTGAGGGGTTACCCTACCCATTTCACAATTTCATTTGTTGCATTCTCCCAACCCTAGCTTTGTCCCTTTCATTCCTCTTCTTCTTCCCTATTCATTTCATCTTCATCTTCAGTTCTTTTTCTTCAACTTCCACTAACTGAATGAAACCCTAGGACAGCCCAAAGGTTCTCTCAAAGAGCTTCCATCTTGTAAAATTCTCTATAACCACAATATACCATCATCAACCTTCACAAAACCACTTCACCTCCCTTCTAGGCAAGCATGACAGAGGCATCGCCCACCAGCCATTCTCCGCCGTTTAGAGTCGTCGCAAACTCACCCGTCACACCAGCCTCCACGCGAACCAGCTTGCTCTGCCGCTCGTCGCCCAGCTTCGCTTCTCACCACGAACCGCCACCACTCGTCCTCTCACCTCTCTGTCTCTCTAAGACTCTGCCTCTTCTCAATCTCTTGTTTCCCTCAGAGAAGGGTCTTGGAGTTGGAAGAAAACTGAGGTCGACCCAGCTGCTGCATGTTAAGATCTACATTAGATCTGCGAACGAAGAAGAAGAGTCATTTTTGGTTGTTTGATATTTTTTGTTAAAACTTTGATGCTTTTTTTGTTGAAAGTTTGAAACTTTCTGGTTTGCTTCTGGTTTATGTTCTTGAAGCTTCTGCCTATGCTTCAATGAAGAAGAAGAATATGTGTTTTTGGTTGAAAGTTTGATACCTTTTTTGTTAAAACTTTGATGCATTTTGAAACTTTGAAACTTTCTAGGTATGTTTCTGGTTTAGCTTCTTGAAGTTTCTGTTGACAAATTTTTTTTTGTTTGGTGTAAAATCGGCCCAAACCACCCGTCTACCCACCGACCTGCCCAAACCGCCACCAGCCCATTCCGATGGCATAGATGGACGGGAATGGGTGAGGTGAGGATTTCTGCCAGTTTTCCTCGAGTTGGCTATTTTCTACTCGGAATCGATCGAACCTGCCCTCTGTCAACCACTAGTTTAGAGCATGTTTGGATTAAACTAAGTTTGGAGCAATAGTTTTGTGATTAAAATCACATCCATTGTGAAAGCAAGATTTTCTTGCGGTGGTGAAACTTCAGTTTGTAACTGAAATACAAACACACTCTTAGTTGTTTGGTAAGAGAGAAAATAAAAACTTTTCTTCCCTCTTGTTTAATTGTGTAGAAAATGAGAAGAAAAAAAACATATTCTAAAATGACATAAATACTCTTACGTAAAAATGGGATGTAATAAATAAGTCAAGGTTAGAGGTGTTTACATCTTTGCATTATTTTTCTCCCTCTCCTTCACTTTTCTTCCCAAACGGGGAGGAAAACTCTTTCCTTATGAGGCCCACACATTTTTTTCTTTCCTTCCCTTTTCTAACATAATCAAAGGAAGAAAAATATAGTTTTCCCCTCTTTTCCTTCCTCTCTTTTTTTTCTTCACTTTTCTTCCTATCCAAACATAGTGTTAGTGTTTGCAAATATATTATGTTCAGAATTTAATATTTAAATTTATTTATGTATAAAAATTAGTTTCTAAAATTTTAAAACTCATAATAAATTAGCCCTTCTGTAATGTTTTCTTCATCAAAGTTAATGGCAATCTTTGGTACATTATTTAGCCCTTCTTCTAAAGTGATACTGTCATTTGCTTTCAATTGTTTCTCATGATACAATATTGTTATGCTTTGAGAGTATTCTTGTGTGTACAATACAGAACACTACTCATACTCTTTTCTTCTTAAACAAACACTTTGTTAGACAGGTCTTTAACATAGGGGTCGAGAACAAGTCCTACAATATATTTTTTTGGGAAAAGTTCATACACCTCCCTAAATTATAGCTCGTTTGCAATTAGGTACCCTTAACTATTGATTCTTCCCAATTAATCCTTATAGTAAAAGAATTAGTGAAATTGGTCCTTATGTTAACCTAAAGTTAAATCACTAACGGTGATTGAATCCAACCTTCCATTTTTTTTTTAAATCTCAACCATTGATTATTTTTTAATTTTTAGTTTTATTTTTTTAATTTTTTAATTTGAAAAAAACAGGAAAAAGTATTCAGAGAAAGTGCTCAAGCATGTGTTTTTGGATGTTCTTCTTTTCTCAGTTTATTCTCACCTTTCAAATCGGGAATCGATCTGGATTTTTTCTGCAAACCCACCTTTCAAATTCAACTACACTGATACGACTAAGGTAATGGTGTTGCCATCTCAGCTTCGGGCACAACTTCGAAGGAAGCATTTTTATCATCCCTTGCTAGGCATGCAAATGTTAGTAGCTTGGAAAAAAAAATTAGTTAATGTTCTAGAGTATTTCTCCTGATTGAAGGGAAACAAATTAGTTAAGGTTAGTATTTCTAGAGTATTGCAAACAGGCTAATTAATATTGGTAGGCGTGCAAAGTTTTTTTTTAGAATTTCTTTTTGTTTTATTCGTAAACTCTACCAAAAAGTTCATTTTGATGGGATTATCGTTGCATTTTTCATTTTCATGTTGATTATAAATTAGGTGCATCCTGCTGTCTCAAGAAGATAAGGTTCCAGTACCATCCCAGCTTCAAAGTAGAAACTGAAACAAAAAGAAGGACGCAACTAAGAATAGCAAAGAATAGGGAAAAGGAGAAAAGAAGAATAAGGAAGAAGAAGAAACAAACCAAGAAGAAACTACTGTAGCTAAAAGAGCTAATGTCTTCAAACCAAAGGAAACAGTGAAACTCATGAGACACACAAGCTCTTTCTCTGCATATTTTTTCCTATTTTTTTGAAAATTAAAAAATAATGAAGGGTTGAGCTTTAAGAAAAATGGACGGTTAGATTGAATCACCGTTAGTGATTTAACTTTAGGTTAACAGAAGGACCAATTTCACTTATTCTTTTAGTTTAAGGATTAGTGGGGAAGAATCCATAGTTAAGGGTGCCTAATTGCAAATGTGCTATAGTTTAGGGGAGGTGTATGCTCTTTTCATACTTTTTTTTACTTTATCTTTTTTCAAACAACTATCTCTTTCACCATTGAGCCTTCATGCACGCCTCGACTCCCTTGATGATGCCACTAAGTACCTCTCTAATGTCGATGAAATCATCCATTGAATCGAATAGGTTATTCTAAAGTCATTGTCGCCATCATTGTCTTCCAGTGAGAGTAGCCGAATCAATTTGGATTGTGCAAAAAATGAAATCCAGCACAAAGAAATAAGAAACAAAATGTTGTTTTCATTGTTTTTACATAAATTTTTGAAAATAGAAAATAGAATAAGAACAAGGTAGCATTTTTGTAATTATTAATGAAATCAGAATATAAAATGAGGAAACCGAAAATAAAGCAAACAATCCCTGGAATTTTCTTTTTTATTCGCTTATGGCATATTTTGTCATATAATGTCAATTCAGTGAATAATTAAATAAATATTGTTTTCATGAATTGAGATTTTGATCCATGGGATGTTTTGATTTCATGACTTTCAAATAATATATTTTTGATATACATATATAGTAAGATTTTAGCATTGTTAGGTAAATTTTTCTTCATGGATTTGGATACGATAGACCATGGTATTGTTTGACCCTTTTTTTTTTTTTTTCTTTTCTCCTTAAAATGAGAAGTTGGGCCAAACACTTTTTGAAAGAAGCTCTTTAAAAAAGTGGCTTATTTATAAAACTTAAAAAAAATAAGAGCTTTTTAAAAAGCTATTTTGAGGAGCTTTTGCAAAGCTTATTTAGAAAGTCCTCTATTTGATTCTCAACTCTTCCTAAAATCTGATAACATCTTTTAAGCTATTTTTTTTTTGAAAAAAACATCAAACAACTTCAACTTTACTTTTAAAGCTCTTATTTTTAACTTTAATTTTAAAGTAGTTTTTAACATAATAAAAACTAGGTACAACGCTTACCGTGGGCATGATAATTGGCACACCAGAGGTGCGTCCTTCTCGGTCATCTCGTACTAGGGAAATGTCCACTCAATATTCTGACGCCCACACCGGATATGGACCGAACTGTCTCATGACGTTCTGAACGCAGCTCATGTACCGCTTTATTGGGTGAACAACTCAACTCATGCAACATACTACAGCCCTAGGTGGCGAAGAGCCGACATCGAGGTGTAGCCTGTTATCCCTAGAGTAACTTTTATCCATTGAGCGACGATCCTTCCACTTGGCACCGTCGGATCAATCAATTCATACAACTTTTTGGCGAACTTTTTGTTGAATCAATCTCTATCTATATTTTATATAAAAGAGTTATTTGATTGACTCTTCCACGCAGAAATTGACTTTGTTATTTGAAATTTTGGTTTGACATTTGGCTTCATTAAAATTTAGTACATGGAAAAGTTTGTCTACACGGCTTATATTTAGAATTTATTAATCTTAGTCACATATCTTATTAATAGTTTATTTGTTCCCAAAACTTTCATTTGATTTTTAATTTTTCAATGACATTTTTTTTCAAATTTCTTCCACTCTCAATACGTTTAGATTTTAAATTTCTAATTATACACTAAATTAAGACATTTTCCAAAAAGTAGACACAAATTTATTCTTAGAAAAATATTTTTATTTAAATATGTACACCCTTGTACTGCAAGGGGAGATATGCTAGTTATATATCAAAGAAATTATCTGGTTGAGTGTGCCACGTTGAAGTTTACTTTTGTTGTTTGGAGTTTTGTTTTGACATTTGACTTTATTAAAGTTGGTGAATTCTCTAGTAATCAGAAAATGGAAGGGTAAAAGTTTACTCTCCTTAGGGGATCCAATCAGATGGTGAGAACCGTTTGACATGACTCACTAACTTCATTCATTTAATTGAGGTGACATATTCTGATTGAGTGTGATAACTTTTACCCTTCCATTTTCTGGATACCAGAGAATTCACCATTAAAGTTTGCCGCATGAAAAATTTAGTCTACATGACCATGACTTAAAATTTCTCAAACTCAGTTATCAATCTTGTTGAATAAATGGCCAATCATGCAAACATAGTCTAGTGAATGGCCCTCAATCAAGACCAGAAAACACAAAGTTATTGAGAACAGCAGAAAGAAAAACACACAGAGAATTATAGTGTAGACACTGTTGTATTTCTCTGTGACTGATCAATAAACCAGAATGTGCCTTGAAGAGTGGATGTAGGAGTGATACACTGTCACTGTCGAACCACTATAATTCTCTGTGTGTTTTTCTTTCTGATGTTCTCAATAACTTTGTGTTTTCTGATCTTGATCGAGGGCCATTCACTAGACTATGTTTGCATGATTGGTCATTTATTCAACAATTGGTATCTAGAGCTGTGCTTCGGGAAAAGGATCAAAAAAGAATCAAGAAAGGTGTCTTTGCTCTAACTGTTAATCATGGGAGGAGCAAAGTTTGATATTGAGAAGTTTACTGGTGAAAATGACTTCGAGCTGTGGAGGATCAAAATGAGGGCTTTACTGGTTCATCAGGGGTTGGAGGATGCCTTGGTTGGCATGAAACAGATGCCTGCAACTCTAACTGATAAAGAAAAGAAAGACATGATCAGGAAAGCTCACAGCACCATCATTCTTTCGCTTGGTGATGAGGTCTTGAGAGAGGTTGCGGGAATTGACACTGCTGCAGAAGTTTGGTTAAAGCTGGAAAGTCTTTTCACGACCAAATCCTTAACCAACAAATTGTTTCTGAAAAAGAGCCTGCATCAACTGAAGATGGAGGAAGGATCTTCAATCAAGCAACATGTTTCTCGGTTCACCAAACTTATTCTTAATATGAAGAGCCTTGATGTCACCATCTCTGAGGAGGATCAAGCAATTATGCTTCTGTGTTTTCTTCCATCTTCTTTTGAAAACTTCATGGTCATGTTTGGGAGGGAAACTCTCACATTAGAAGTAGTAAAGACAACCCTGAATGCAAGGGAAATGAAGAAGAAGATTACTGATCTCAAGACTAATGCTGTGGAATCAGAGGGTCTCTATGTCCGAGGGAAATCTGAGAAGAAGGAAGGAAAGGGAAAATACAAGAACAAGACAAAACTAAAGACAAAGAAATCTTGTTTTCATTGTCACAAAGAAGGGCATTTCAGAAAGGATTGCCCTGAGAGGAAGAAAAAGGGAAAAGCTAATGGCAAGAACAAAGAGGAGTATGACATTGCAGTTGTAGCAGATGGATATGACAGTTTTGAGAGCTGTGATGTTCTGTTAGTTACTGATAAGGCATGCAGTGATGAGTGGATCTTGGACTCAGGATGTACTTTTCACATGACACCTAACAAAGATTGGTTTGATTCTTACAAAGAAAGTGATGTTGGGAAAGTGCTAATGGGGAACAACATTGCTTGCAAAGTTGTTGGTCTTGGTACTGTCAAAATCAAGATATAAGATGGATCGGTTAAAGCATTCACTCGGGTAAGACATGTGCCTGAACTTAAGAGAAACATCATTTCTCTTGGGATGCTGGATCGAGGGGGCTGTTCCTTCGATTGTGAAGGGGGAATTCTCAAAGTCAGCAAAGATTCGAAGCAAATCCTGCAAGGCACAAGGAAGCATGGCTTGTACAGATTACTTGGTAAGACAATAATCAATTCTGCTAGTTTAATTTCCACTGTTAAGGCTAATTCCACTAGACTGTGGCATCTTAGACTTGCTCATGTTAGTGGTAAAGGCTTAGAGGAATTATATAAGCAAGGATTGATTGGTAATGGAGATTTTGAAAAGTTAGATTTTTGGGAACATTGCATAAATGGGAAACAGAAACGGGTCAAGTTTTCTACTGCATTGCATACTACTAAAGATGTTCTGAATTATGTTCATTCTGATATTTGGGGGCTTGCAGGGGCTCCATCTCTGGGAGGAGCTTGATTCTTTATTACTTTCATAGATGATTGGTCAAGAAAAGTGTGGGTTTATTTGCTGAAACACAAGAACCAAGCCTACAAATGCTTCAAGCAGTAGAAGGTTTTGGTTGAGAAGCAAACCGGCAAGCAGATCAAGGTTCTCAGGACAGATAATGTAACACCCCCTCGCGGTTGCTACATACTCTGACTCTAATGCGGAAATAAATCAATAAAATAAAAGCGTTGGTTGCTTTCGGAAAAATACTTTAATTAAATAGCTACGTTCGAAAACGCGATTTTAAAAATTTTCTACATACATAGGCAATACAAACTCAAGATGAAGAAATAAACTTCTTACAGCACATCAGTATTCACCTATTGTATAACATATTACAAACTTGAAAACATAAGTTCAAAAGCGTGCAGTAATATAAGACTGCTCAAAATAAAATACTCCTAAGCTGGTCGGCTAGAAGTAGCCATTGGGGTACAACCCAACGTCAACTTCATCACAACGCTCCGTCATCCAAGTCCACACGTCTCCGCGGGGACCTATGAACAACATCTGTACATGTGTTCCAAAAACACAACAAGGTGTCCAACATGTACAGGCAAAGGTGAGATACTCATATAATAAGTTTATCATGATAGCCGCACAGGTGACAAACAGCATAAGTACAGTTATATGAACAGTTATTTATACAACACAATATAATATCTCAAACACAATCATGAGTTATAATAATGCATGAGACTTCAATATCATCTTTCTAATTCATGTACTCCGGAGATTCTAACATCCCAACATCGAGCGATAGGTCGTAGTAACATCCGTAACACAATTGTTCTCTTGAGTTGGCCTCTCTATTTAGGTCCGAACAACAATTGTTCCAGGGTACCACGTCATAACCATATCCTGAATAGTCCAGTCCCTGATCGAGTTCATTCGTGTTTGGCAGCCGATACCACGGCACGGGGTTGCTACGCCACCGGCCACTTGTGGGATCTCGAACACAGAATGCCCCTACAGACCTAGTGGTCTTAACCGGTTCCATTCTCAACTACTAGAGTTGTAGCTCGGTTTCAAATGGCACGTCTGCCGGTTCATGCATGTACACAGAAAGTTTTCTGTTTTCTTTGCGTTCATTCTTTCAAATGTCGAGACATAAAGTCCACGACTCGTTTTAAAAAGGCATTAAGCCCACTCAAATCAAAAACACAGGACATGAAGTCCGAGTGCTCAATCCACATTTATTCTTTCAAATGTCGAGACATAAAGTCCACGACTCGTTTCAAAAAGGCATTAAGCCCACTCAAATAAAAAACACAGGACACGAAGTCCGAGTGCTCAATCCACAAAACACTAGCCTCGACGTCTCGGCCACTAGGTTTGGGTTCATCTCAAAGGTTCATCACAAAATACACTTTTGTTTTCTTGAAATAAAACATTTTCACATTTTTCGGGAAAAACACCTTCCTTGAAAACAAAACTGTTTTCTAAAGTTTCACGCCCTTTTTAAACACTTTACAGAATAAAACACATTTTGCATGACTTTTCACAAAACCACTATTTAAAAGAACATACTTTTCAAAAGAACATACTTTTCAAAAGAACGTA
Source organism: Ammopiptanthus mongolicus (assembly GCA_039655645.1). Lineage (NCBI taxonomy): Eukaryota > Viridiplantae > Streptophyta > Magnoliopsida > Fabales > Fabaceae > Ammopiptanthus > Ammopiptanthus mongolicus. The sequence goes on along the minus strand of CM077344.1, from coordinate 88,512,080 downwards.
CATTTCAAAAGAGAACTTAACTTTTCTTGAAAAGCAACACGTTTTCCAAAAGCCACTTTTAATTTCAAAACGCGTTTTTCAAAACTTTGTTTTCGATTCCGAGTCTTTTAACAATTATCGAGACATAGCCAGTCCTATGCTCATCCAAGATATAAATATATGTACAGATATATATATCAACAGTTCAATATCACAATAAGATATCATCCAAGGCATCCATGCCACAGTTATATCAAATAACCAACTATGCACAACACTTAACATCCAATCAATCCAGGATATAAGTATACATATACATCGAGTCTTAATTCAATCATAACACACTAATCAATCATATACCATGAGGCTACCAAACTCAAAATGAACTACCTCCCTTTACCTCACAAAGGTGTTCACTTCAAACTAGATCGGTTCTCGGTTCCGGCTCCGGTTCCGTTCGCGTCGCCTAAAACAATTAAACACAATTCAATTCAAACAACAAAGCAACATCAATCAAAACATAAGTTTTCTTCCCCAAGAAGGTATAGGGTTCGGCCATGAAAGGATAAAAAGGCTAGGGATCTCATTTGGTTCCAAACTTTTGGATGGTTGGTCCTTAAGCATGATTAACACTAAATCAAGTCCTATGACCCAAAAATTTGAGACAAAACTCATGGTTCTACACCCTATATGTTTCGGCCATAAAGAGGAGAAATAGGTTAGGAGCTTTGGTTGATGTTTTGCTCTTGGGTTTAGGGTTCAAAGACATCAAGTAAGCTAGAACAAGTGTTATATAGCCAAAAATTGCAACAAAACCCATCCTTGCACCATTAATAGGATTCGGCCCTCCCATGGAAGAATAGGGAGAAAATTTCTTTTGGGTTCATGCTTCTAGACAGTCAAAGTACACATCATGGTGGTTTCATAGAAATTGGTTTCATGATCATAGGATTTTTCTATAATTTTCTATGGATTTTCAAAGTTCTAGATCTAAACTTGGATCTTCATGAATCAAGTGATTCAAGAGATGAAATAGAGAGATTGAGAGAGTTAAGATGAGGATCATACCTCCTAGGATCAAAGATTAGTGAAGAAGAAACAAGTTTTCACTCAAAAACTTCAACTTTTGAAGATCAAACTAGGGTTTTTGTGAAGAACTTTTGATGAACACTCAAGAACACTCAAGAACTCATGAAGAACATGAAGAACAAGAGAGAGAAGATGAAGAACAAGAGAGAGAATAGAGAGAAAGCGAGCTGGCCGAAATGGCCATGAGAGAGAAAGAGAGAAATATATATATATATATATATATATATATATATATATATATATATATATATTGATGTCATGGCAAACTTGTAAATAACCAAAAGGGTAATTTGGTAATTCCTTCAAAGACTAGGGGCATTTTGGTCATTTCCCTGATAAATATCTAGATATTTCTAGAAAGGTAATGATGACATGGTGAGTCACAGGGTCAGAATGGTTATTCCATAAATTCTCAAGGGCAAAACGGTCTTTTCATTCAAGGGCAAATGGTAATTATGAAAAGGGTCAAGGGCATTTTAGTCATTTCATGTCCAGATATTTTCTAAACATAATCATTACACTGATGAGTCACTGATGAGTCATAGCACACCATGTGACTTCAACCTTATCCGTAGCAGGTCACTAAAATCTCGTATTCAGCTCCGTTCTTCACCCGATTTAGGTTTTCGCCCAAGAAAGTCGTAGGACGACTTATTTATTTTGAATATTTTCAAAATAATCAATATTGTTGGAAATAAAATATAAAACCTAACTGTTTCGTTCACGAGTCAAAATTAGGTCTTGATAGTAGAAAAAGACTACTATCCGTGAAAAACGCAGACCGGGCTCCGTTTGAGCTTTCGCCCGAAACTTAACCATGGCTTCCTATGGTTATGTAGGACATTCCTATCTGGTCAGAATATTTTATTGCCATTTCTAAGGCCTTGAATAAAATATAAGCTCATAAATACTGAATAATTAAGAAAACTCGAAAATCGGGTGTTACAGATAATGGTTTGGAATACTTGAGTGAGGAATTCACTGACTTCTGCAAAGATAATGGTATAGTGAGGCATAAAACAGTGAGAGCAACCCCTCAACAAAATGGCCTAGCTGAAAGAATGAATAGGACAATTTTGGAGAGGGTGAGATGTATGCTGTCCAATGCTAAGCTTGGCAAGAATTTCTGGGGAAAGGCTGTGAATATAGCTTGCTACTTGATTAATAGATCAACTTCTGCAGCAATCAATATGAAGGTACCTGAAGAATTATGGACTGGAAGGCCACCCAGTTATGAAAATCTAAGGATCTTTGGCTGCATTGCTTTTATTCATGTTAATGAAGGAAAGCTTGAGCCAAGGTCAAGGAAAGGGATTTTCTTGGGTATCCTGATGGAGTAAAAGGATACAAGGTATGGATAACATGTTCTGGAGGTGGAGGAAAACTGGTTATCAGCAGGGATGTGATATTCAAAGAAGATGATATGCTTGAAAAGGTTAGCAAGGGTCCTACACTGTCACAAGCGACTGATCATAGGGATCAATTGCAGATGGAGGAAGCTACTCCTAAAAGGCAATTGTTTCCTACACAAACAGAACCTGAAAAATCTACTTCACCAACAAAAGATTCAAGCTATCAACTAACAAGAGACAGAGAAAGGAGGGAAATCAGACCTCCTGAAAGGTATGGCTATGCTGATGTCATAGCATTTGCCTTGAATATAGAGAATGAAGAGCAGAAATCAGATCCATCCAGTTACGTAGAAGCTGTTACAGATGCAGAATGTGAGCAGTGGAAGGCAGTAATGAGGGATGAATTGACTTCTCTCTTGAAAAATGAAACTTGGGAGCTTATGGTGAAACCTCCCAACAAGAGAACCATAGGCTGCAAGTGGATATTCAAAAGAAAACCTAAAGTTCCAGGAGTTGAGAAGGGGAGATTCAAGGCTAGGTTGGTTGCAAAGGGCTTCACACAAAAGGAGGGAATAGATTTCAAAGAGATATTTTCTCCTGTTGTAAAGCACACTAGTATTAGAGTCATATTGTCTCTTGTGGCTAACTACAACCTAGAGCTTGAACAAATGGATGTAAAACCAGCCTTCTTGCATGGTCATTTAGAAGAAGAAATCTATATGAATCAGCTCGAGGGATTTGTTGAAAAGGGCAATGAACATCTGGTTTGTCTTCTCAAGAAATCATTGTATGGATTTAAGCAATGTCCAAGACAATGGTATCTTAGATTCGATTCTTTTGTGATTTTAAAGGGTTACAAAAGAAGCTCCTATGATAGTTGTGTCTACTTCAAAAGGGAAAGTTCAGGGAAATTCATCTATCTCTTACTCTATGTTGATGACATGTTAATTGCTAGTAAGGACTTGAATGAAATCAGTAAATTGAAGAAGCTTCTATGTGCAGAGTTTGAAATGAAAGATTTAGGGGCTGCTAATAGAATTCTTGGGATGGAAATCATGAGAAATAGATCTTAGGGAGTGCTCTTTGTAAAGCAGACCAGTTATGTTGAAAAGGTTCTTCGAAAATTCAATATGATGGTAAATCAGTGTCCCAAAACTGATGAAGAGCATAAGTATATGGGAAGCATACCCCATGCTAATGCTACTGGCAGCCTTATGTATGCCATGGTTTGTACCAGGCCTGACATAGCTTTTGCTGCCAGCATGGTGAGTAGGTTCATGGGAAATCCACGGAAAGAGCATTGGCAAGCGATTAAATGGATTTTCAGATATCTCAATGGGTCAAAATTTGTTCTCATCTATGGTAACAGAAGCAAAGGTTTGAATGGTTTCGTGGATGCAAATTTTGCTGGAGACATTGAGAAAAGAAGGTCACTGAGTGGTTATGTGTTCACTTTATATCGCAGTGCAGTCAGTTGGAAAGCAAATCTGCAGTCAATTGTTGCTTTGTCAACCACTGAATCCGAATATATTGCACTTACAGAAGTTGTGAAGGAAGCTATTTGGCTCAAAGGTCTTGTGAGTGAATTAGAAGGCAAGGCGACAGCTGTGACAATTTGATGTGATAGTCAAAGTGCTATTTGTCTCTCTAAGAACCAAGTATTCCATGAGAGGACAAAACACATTGACATTAGAATGCACTATACTTGGGACATTATTGATGAAGGTATTGTGGAAGTAAAGAAGGTATCAACTTATGATAATCTTGGTGATATGTTAACCAAAGTTGCTCCAACAGCCAAATTCAACCACTGTCTTGAATTGGTAAATGTTGGAGCTTGTGACCACTAAGGTTTCTATTAGAAACCTGAAGCAGTTCAGCTATGGCCTATGCAATGAAGATCCAAGGTGAAGAATTGTTAATTGTGGATCATCATTAGGTAGTTAGTTGAAAATGCTTGTAATAAAGTTAAGTGATAGCTTACTGTTATAATCCCAGTTGAGTTAGTTAAGTCAGTTATGATTATAACTGACATAATGGAATCAGTTAGAGGGGTTTTGTGAAAGCTATATAAGTCTTGGCTTGGGGGAGAGGAATCTCTAATGTAATTCGTGATTGGTGAGGTATTGAGATCTCTCTGTGAGGCTTAGAGTGTAGACACTGTTGTATTTCTCTGTGAGTGATGAATAAACCAAAATGTGCCTTGAAGAGTGGATGTAGGAGTGATACACTATCACTGCCGAACCACTATAATTCTCTGTGTGTTTTTCTTTCTACTATTCTCATTAACTTTGTGTTTTCTGATCTTGATGGAGGGCCATTCACTAGACTATGTTTGCATGATTGGCCATTTATTCAACAAATCTCATTAATGGTTTTTTCTTCCCAATACTTGCTTTTAATTTTTCTCTATTTTGGATGATATTCTCTTTCAAATTTATTTTATTCTCAATACTTTTAAATTTCTATTATACTCTAAATTAATGTTACACTCTTCTAAAAGTTGACAAAAAAATATTATTTATTATTTAAAAATTATTTTTTTATAACCATGTTATTGATATGAAGTATCTACTGTCGTAAACAATGAATAATCTCTGTCGGGCGATCTGGACGACATTTAAAGGTTGCCCCCTCCCAACCAAGTTTTTTCCATATGCAAGAGTCAAAAATTGAACCCCTGATTATTTGCTTAAGGGGTCCGAGCTCTCGGACCAATCACATCTTGATAAAATTACTTTTATTTAAATATATATAATATTATAGTTATTTATTTTAATATTGTAGAAACCAGTGATCTAGATTGATCACAGTGAAGAACAACCAAGAAGCTTCCGCAAGAAGCAACCGAGACAGAGCGTGAATCGACAGAGAGAATGCAACTGAATATGTGAATGATGTAAAATGATTCATTCAACTTAGAGTTAGTTTACACAATGCCTTTTATATACAAGGACTTGGCTAGTTAGTAAAATTACAATGTAACTGATGATCTATATATAAGCAAAAAAGTATCTATATTTTTTAGACTCAAATATAAGCAAAAGTCAACCAAATCAATCCTATTTAATGTTAGTGTTTCAAAAATACCCTTTACCTAATTATTATTTTTATTTTTCCAAGAGCATTATACACTCTCAAGACACAACTTTCAAGATCATTATACACTTCCAAGAAAGGTTAGTTTAGTAACTATAACTTATTTTTTACACAAATCAAGACAATTAAACTAATATAACTAACTTTCTTAATACTATGAAATTAGTTTTTATTGCTTATATATAGGTCCGGAGAGAGTATCTCACAAGAGAAAATAACTAAAACAAACTACAGCAAAAGACAAGTAATGCTAGAATCCGCAAGAAGAAGGTAGTTAAGGCCTAGGGGTGCAGAGCTCCACAAACACGTATTATCCATCGCCCTGCTGCCCAACTTTGCCAAGAAATTAGTGCAGGTATTATTGGCCTGAATAATACATCTGTTACTTTCATTCATTCATGATATGACTTATATACTTTTACAAGAGGAAATCCTAACTAATTGATATAACAGTCAGCAACTAACTAACTGAAACTCTAACTAACTCTTAACAAGACTTTACAATATAACATTTCCCAATAAATCCTCCCTTAAACTGAATTGTGGCATACAATCAGTTTAACCACTTATTCTACACATTCCCAAACTATCTCTTAACCTTGAGAATAATTCCTGTTTCAGAGGTTTGGTCATGATGTCAGCCAACTGCTCATGAGAATGGCAGTGAATTAGTTCAATGATTCTATCCCTGCTAAGATCACGAAGGAAATGAAACCTCATATCAATGTGTTTACTTCTACCATGTAAAACAGGATTCCTGGACAGCTTTATTGTAGAACTATTATCACAATAGATAGTTGTACAATCTTCCTGATCATGCTTAAGCTGCTGCAAAATTCTTCTTAGCCAAATTCCCTGACAGGCACATGAGGCTGCAGCAATAAACTCAGCCTCGGTTGTAGAAAGAGTCACCACTGACTGTTTCTTCGAGGACCAAGAGACAGCTCCAGAACTAAGCATAAAAACATACCCTGAAGTACTCTTTCTATCATCAATATCTCCTGCATAATCACTATCAGAAAAGGCTACCAGATTACTTGATTCACTCTTTCTGTAAAGTAAACCAAGCTCCACTGTTCCCTTCAAGTATCGAAATATTCTTTTGGCAGCTTGCAGATGCATTTCAGTCGGCTTCTCCATGTATCTACTGATCAAGCATACTGCATACATAAGGTCTGGCCTAGTTGCAGTCAAGTACATAAGACTCCCCACCATTTGCTTGTAAGTTGTTGCATCCACAGTCTTGCCATTTTCATCCTTAGATAATTTGCAGCCTGGAACAATTGGATTGCTCACAAGATTGCAGTTTTGCATCCAAAACCTTTCAAGTAATTCAGTAGCATACTTGTGTTGACTGATAAAAATCCCATCAGTGTTCTGCACCACTTCTACACCCAAGAAGTACCTCATTTTGCCCAGGTCAGTCATATCAAACTCCCTCTTCATTGATTCCTTAAAGTCTTCAAACATTCCTTGATGATTGCCAGTGAAAATAAGATCATCCACATAAAGACTCACAATTAACAGTTCATGACTACTGCCAGTCTTCACAAATAAAGTGTGCTCATGAGGACATTTCTCAAAACCTTCCTTGAGAAAATAAGCTTCAATCCTGCTATACCATGCCCGAGGGGCTTGTTTAAGGCCATACAAGGCCTTTTTGAGTCTATACACCTTATCCTTTGCATTTTGCTTTTGGTAACCTTGAGGTTGTTCAACAAAAACAACTTCATTCAACTCCCCATGAAGAAAAGCACTTTTCACATCAAGCTGAAAAACATTCCAACCATTAAGGGCAGCCAAAGCCAGAACTGTTCTTATTGTGTCCCATCTTGCCACAGGAGCAAAGACTTCATTATAGTCAATGCCATGTTGCTGCGAGTAGCCTTTTGCCACAAGCCTAGCCTTGGGTTTATCAACCTCTCCATCCTCATTGTACTTTGTCTTGTATACCCACTTAACACCAATCTTCTTAGCATCAGTCGGGAGATAAGTCAACTCCCAAGTATCATTTTTTTCAATAGCTTTCATTTCCATGTCCATAGCCTTCCTCCAAGCACTATGTTTCACTACCTCTTCATATGTAGTGGGGTCTTCACAGGGACCAAATATGGCAAGATTGTGCAACTCCTTATCAGCATATACTTCATTAGTTACATAGTCATCTAGCCAAGCTGGCTGCCTCCTATTCCTCCCTTGATTCAAGTTTGGTGAGGCACCACCAGATGTGACTGGAGCTACTGGATCAGGTTCAGCTTCTTCTGAATTTTGTATTGCCTGCCCTGCCACTCTTTCTTCTTCTGCACACTCCCCTGCAGCACTGTCATCAGAGTCAATATCTTCATTTCCAACACTCGGCTTCTCTTTTCTGGTTCCTTCTTGCTTCCAAATCCATTTTTCTGATTCATCAAAAACAACATCTCTGCTGATGATCACTTTCCCTGAGACCGCATCATAGAGCCTATATGCTTTAGACTCTTCACTCACTCCTAGGAGCAAGCACTTAATACTTTTGCTATCCAGTTTCTTCCTTTGAGTGTCAGGCACATGAACATGTGCAATACACCCAAAAATACGAAAATGATGAACACTAGGCTTGACTCCACTCCAAGCCTCTTTAGGAGTAACATCTTTTACTGCAAAAGTGGGGCTCCTATTCAGTACATAAATTGACCATTTTACTGCTTCTGGCCAAAACTCCTTAGGAACATCTTTCTCAGACAACATGCTCCTTACCATGTTCATTATGGTTCGGTTTTTCCTCTCTGCTACTCCATTTTGCTGTGGAGTATAAGCAACAGTAAGCTGCCTTTTGATGCCATGATCACTGCAGAAGCTATCAAATTCTGAGGAAGTAAACTCTCCCCCTCTATCAGTTCTTAAACAACATATAGAAGTTTCTGATTCCTTTTCAACCAAAGCCTTATACTTCTTAAAGGTTTCAAATGCAGCGGATTTTTCAGATAAAAAATAAACCCAAGCCTTCCTACTGTATTCATCAATGAAAGTGATGAAATACCTTTTCTTGGCATGTGATTCTGGTTTGCCAGGTCCACAGATGTCAGCATGAACCAATTCCGGTCTTTTAGAAGCCCTCCGGGAACTCTTCTTTGGGATAATCTCACGGTGCTCCTTCCCAATCATGCAATCAGTGCAAATGTCTAATGACTCCTTAAGCTTTGGCAGTCCTCTAACCATCTCCTTGTGAGCCAAAGTTCTCAGTCCTTTAAAGTTGAGATGTCCATATCTACAATGCCATAGGTGAGAGCTATTTTCACCTGTTACTTGAAGACATGAGGGAGAAATAGCAGGAGCAACAATACCAAACATTCTATTAGCTGACATTTTACTTGTCATGATTAGCCCCCTTTCACAATGATACACCTTACACATATCTTGCTGAAATATAATTGTTAACTTCTTTTGCTGCAGCTGACCAATACTAAGGAGATTATTCTTTAACTCAGGTATATAAAAAACTTCAGTAATTACCTGAGTTATCCCACAAATTTGCAACTTGACATTACCTCGCCCCATGACTGTCATCTTGGAGTTATCTCCAAGCCTCACAGATTCTCTAAACTCTTCATCAAGATCAAAGAACCAATCTTTGTTGCCACACATATGATTGCTACATCCCGAATCAAAGAACCACACATTGTTCTTTGTTGAATCTCTGATTTCTGCATAGGACATTAGTAGCATCTCTTGTACCTCCTCAAATTCGGCATAATTGGCATTTTCCTCCCAGCTAGGACATTCATATTGAAAATGTCCTAGCTTGTGGCATTTGTAACATTCCACAAACTCCTTATTGAAAGGTTGTCTTCCTCTACCTCGACCTCCTCTGCCACGACCTCGTCCTCTTCCTCCTGTTCTGCCAGCATTTGTAACTTTAAGGGCTTGCTCCTCCTCTTTATTTCCTTTCATTCGTTGCTCATGAACCAGGAGACTGCTCTGAAGCTCATCAATGGATAGAGTATTTACATCATTCGATTCTTCGATGGAACTAACCACATAGTTGAATTTTGTGGTCATGGATCTAAGAATCTTCTCAACAATAACGATTTGTTCCATCTTCTCACCCTGAGCCTTCATCTTATTTGCAATTGCAAGAGTTCTTGCAAAGTACTCATCCACTGTCTCCCCTTCTTTCATTCCAAGAATCTCAAATTCCCGTCTTAGAGCTTGTAATTGAGCTCTTTTCACCTTTGTAGAGCCTTGATATTTCTGACTCATCGAATCCCATATCTCTTTCGCAGTATCTTTGTTAATGATGGTCTCCATGATACTTCTATCAATCGATTGAAAGAGATAATTCTTTACCTTCAAGTCTTTTAGCTTGCTGTCTTCTACAGCCTTTAGCTGTTCTTGAGTAGCCGCGACTGGCAATAGAAGAATGCCAATGTCCACCAAACTCCAATACTCCTTTGATCGAAGGAGATTTTCCATGAGCATTGACCAATGCTCATAATGGCCATCGAATCTTGGAATTGCAGGTTGAACAAAATTGTTCCCTTCTGCCATTTTCTTTTCACTCTTCTCTCTGTGTTTCACTCTTTGCTCTCTTGTTTTTCTGTGTCTCACTTCAAACAGAAGGCTGCGGCTTCTGTATCAGGCCCCAAACGGAGCTCTGATACCAGCTGTTGAGATGCTGGTAAGATAGAATAGTGAAACTGAATAATACCTCTGTTACTTTCATTCATTCATGATATGACTTATATACTTTTACAAGAGGAAATCCTAACTAATTGATATAACAGTCAGCAACTAACTAACTGAAACTCTAACTAACTCTTAACAAGACTTTACAATATAAGATTTCCTAACATATAGTGTGTTTGATTTTTTGTTGAGAAAGACTCAAATGTTCATTTCGCCAAAAGCTACTACAGTTAACGTTTACTTTTCTCAATCAAAAACTAAACACAAACTTAATCAAAGTCAGTTTTGTAGCAAATGTACCTATACCCCAACGCCCCATCACGTTCGAGGCCATGCCTGATGGCCATACTGGTACCCCAATGTTATTTTTGGATGATAATTAACATGTGATTTCAAATTGGCACCGTTCAATGTTTGCCTAAAGAATCCAAATGTCGTACGTGTTAGACCGAATTTTCCACAAGGGTCTAGGACCCGATCCATAACAAGGAGCTTGTCTTTAAAATCATTTCAATATTATGACACCTAGTATTCGAAATGTAAATTTTTCATACTAACAATAATACACAATACGTGTATAAAAATTAAAGTTTTCCAAAAGTATGATGGTTGGTTTACGACTTTACGTAACATTTTTTATGGACTACTGTAAAACCATAGAAAATTGTGCATATTGCACATTCTCCTCTATTATAAGTGAAGCAATGTGCATTGTATGTTTTTTTAAAAGAACAAAAACCAGTAGCTTACGCAAAGTCAAAGTTTGGAATTGCAGTACTATGTTGCATCTCCAACCACACCAAATCAAAAACTATACATTACAACTGAATCCAAATTATTAGATTATATTATTACCGACAACTATTATATTAGACTTATAAAAAGAACACGAGTTCGTTAAATGGAGAACATGCCTGTACAATTATTTGGTCACCCTCACCCCTTCCTGAAATCTTGTCAAGCAAACTGTTTCTTATTGCTTTTACATAAAGTTTATATGAAGGGAATCAAGATAAATGCTGTGATAGACTTACAGTGCATATTTTTAAGATCAATATTGATGAAGCTTTTGGACCGGATGGGAAGCCCGCTGCTAGAGTGGTAATTCAGGATTGAGAAGGGTGTATGGTGGCTTGTGCTAATTGGGCTCTTACATACAACCGTAGCCCAAGCTCACCTGAAGCTTATGCAAACATGTTAGGCCTTCAGTCGGCCTATGACTTATGTTTCTTTGAAGTAATTTTGATACCGTACTGAGGTAATTAACCTGTTTTTGCAAAGGAGACAGCATGATACTTACTTTGGGCTGTGTGAGGAGAATTGTATTTGTCTCATCTTACTGAGTTTTTTCTTCTGGATCCGAAGAAATGGTTCAAAATCTTAAATCTCGATCAAAATTGCTCAGGATAAGGATTAAAGTGTCCCCAAAATATATTCTAAAATTTTTCATTTTTTAATGACTAAATCCGGAGTGGTTTTTTTCTTGAATGAATTTGGTATAAACTTAAAATTGAGAAGTTCTTGGTTTTGTCTTTTTTTCTTTTGATTGTTTCTAGGGTGGTGGTGGTGGGTCCCCTTACTCCCCCACCATCACATTTTTACTTTTACATTATTTGTTTCCAAATAGCCCTATTCTCACGTACCACTCCACTCCAAAATAATCCCCTCCCCTCACAGGCCCCCCTGTTTTCACCCGTATCCCTCACCTCCTCCTCAAGCAGTAAATAGAGTCCAATTGCACAAAAATAACACGAGCTTTTCAAGAATTTTGGACCAACGATAATGACGGAAGTTCGAAGTGGACGCCGACAACTAAATGCCGGAATGAGAATTCTTTTCCGGTAAAAAACACATTCCGGCAATTAGTTCCTGGAATACACTTATGTATTCTGACAACTAATTATCGTTGTTTTAAAAAAAATTCAAACGCAAAGGTCGCAAGCGCCATTGATTGGCTGAGCTATTTGCAAGGTTGCAAAAAAATTTCAAATGCCCAGAAGATCAAGTGCCGTTGATTTCTACTATAGCAGAGATGTCTCACACTGGGAATTTCTTTCCGGAAAAAAAAAACGCATTCCGAAAATTAGTTGTCGAAATACATATTAACGTATTCCAACAACTAATTGCCGATATTTCAAAAAAAAATCCAGAAACCAATTACGACAATTAATTGCCGGAGAACAAAAATTTGAAGAAAAAAATATAGAGACGAGATAGTGGCAACGTAGAACAAATCCTCACCGGAAGAAGAATGAAAGGAGACAGGGTGGTGGAGCTGCTCCAATGAAGAAGAAAAAAAATGAAAGGGGGAGGGATGTTGTGAAGAAGAAGATGATCAGATGCGGGGCATGGGAGGAAGAAGAAGAAGAGAGAAGATTTTTTTTTAAGTATTATGGGCATTTATGTCTTTTTCACATGTAAAGTTAAAAAGTGACATGGTAAATGTGTAAGTAAGATGGTATAGATAGCACTACCCTTTTTTTATAAGCAAAAAAAAATGTATTGATAAGAGATAGCACTGTCCTTGTTTCTAAGGACCCTTCAAGGCCCGGATATATGAGCTTTGTTAAGGGAAGAAAGATAGCTTATACTTGGATTAGTTGAAATAAATAATACTCTTTCCATTTTTTTCCTATAAAATTAACTTACTGTCAAATCAATAATATTAAATTAAATAAATAATTTCATATTTTTTTGTAATTTATTGAATAATAATGATTTTTTTAAACAATCTAAACAAATTAAATTATTTTAAAATTACTTTTAAACAAATGTTCAAATCTTAAAAAGTAATTCTATTATTATCAATTATAATAATAATCAATTACATATAATCAATTATTGAAATAATCAATTTATTTTATAAGTTTAGGAATTAGATATTATTTAATCCGACTTAAATGTTTGTTTTTTGTTTAAAAAAAAAAGGATGTTGTGTTGGGAAAAAAATCTGTCCCATACAAAGACAGTGACAATACAAAAGACAGCAAAACGGTGAGCTTTGGTGAGATTGGGTTCTCCTGTTGTCATTGTCATCGCTCCACGTCGACGCCACCCACCACCGCTGTCAGGTTAATCATGCCCTTTATCGACCATTTGCATCATTCTCAATCCTTGGTTTTTGCCTTTTTGGCTCATAGGCTGAATCTTAATATCTTATAGTTTTGTTTCATGTTTTTGTTATTTCATCGGAATTCCATTCATATTGTTGTTCTGATATATGTTTCGACCTGCTGGAAGTCTGTACTTAATTTGCACTAAATTTATACACTTCCAAAAAAGGAAAAAAAAAAAAAAAAACCAAAAGAGAAGTGCCATTAATTTATTTATAGATTCTAGACTTAAAATTGAATTAGAATTTTGGTTTATTTATTTGTTTGTTTGATGTTTAATTGGAAGGTTAATTTATTGGTTTTTAGCAGGTATATCCACATTTCTTAAAATGTAATAAAATCTGAAAATTTTATAATGTACGATTTTGTGACACACTAAACTGATTGTAATTGAGATCTTGATTTTCACCAACCTGGAAATGGAAGCATCCTCTTTGTCTTATCACTAATCTTGTAAATGTCTACAATGATGTTTTATCTACTGGATCAGTTCTCTCATAGCATGGGGTTGGATTTGTTTGCAGTGCAGGGAAATGGGTTTGTGGACATTAATAGAGGGGTTCTTACTTCTTGCAAATGGACTAGCAATACTAAATGAGGAACGCTTTCTTGCACCTAGAGGATGGGGCTTCTCAGATTTTTCAGGTGGAAGGACAAAGTCATTCAAAGGCCAGCTTATAGGTCTCATATATGCAACTCAGTACCTGAGAGTTCTTCTCATTATTCTTAACTCCATCTGCATTCTTGTAAAGTTGGTGTCTGGATGATGTAGCAAGGTAAGATCTTAATCCATATGTCTCTCGTTCAAACATTTTGTTATTTTTGTGAATGAGTTCTATGTTTTTTGTTATTTTGATTAGAACAGATATCCCTTATTATGGGAGTGCCTTCAGGTTTTCATATGTTTCATTGATGAAGGAAAATACATGAAAAAGAAATTCTGTTTTGACAAGGGCAATGATTAAGGATTAAAAAAATGCTAATTTTTTATTGAAAAACTAAATACATCCTCATTAATCTATTAAATACATCACTTCAATGTCACTTTCCACTAAAATCTTTCCTTTTTTCCTTCCTTAACAGTTGCCCTAAGGGTGTGATGGATAGCTAAACAGAAAGAATATGCTGACTTTTAAGATAAATCTGTATTTTCTTACAGTAATGTTTGAGGCATTCTGACTAACATTTTTCCGGTATCATAATATCATATGCTGTGTATTAACTTCATAAATATACATGAGCTGGATTTAGTTCATGAGATACTTAGTGAGTTTAATTCACAATTTTAGTGATCGGTAGTTTTATACTCCTTCATTCTGATTGTTGAACATCAGTATGAAATAATTGTTGGAATTTGGTTTGTTTTGGAATCATGATATCTGAACTGGATTCAGTGAGCCAACATGGATAGTTTTAAAATGCAAAACTTATCATCTACCTAAGTATCTTTGTATGTAATCTTCATTTGTCTTATGAACTTTATATAATACAGAATTTATTTTTTTTATTCAGGGAGAGGATAATGAAAATTGCTTGGCTGTTTACACCACATTGGTTTCTTAAATCTTTTTGGTACAGATATCTGTTTCTTAAATGATTGCAGGTTCATGAAGTTTAATCTGATGACTTCAGGAAGGTCTTCTTAGGTAAGGAAGTTTGCCAAAATTTATTGCAGAAATATCCATTGAAGTATTCGTCTTTTTCGGGGATATTGATCCATTGATATTTATTGCCATGAAATCATGTTCTTTACCATAGCGGCATATATAACCAGTAATGGAGGTCATTGTGACTCTTAAGTTCTGTGTTGTTTCCATTTTTGAAGAATTAATTGTCATTTCTCACTTTTCTTTACTGTGAATTCTCATTTTATTTTTAATTGCTTCTTGCCTACTTCATTATTGGCGCTTGACCAAACTGATGTTGCTAGAATAACTCTCACAAGTGGTATGGTGAATTCATTAATTAGCGCCAAATCTATTTTTTTTTTTTTTTAATTTTATTTCTACACGTCAGCAATATTGAGCAAGAGTGCAAGGATTATTCAGCAAGAAAAAAGTT
Organism: Ammopiptanthus mongolicus; assembly: GCA_039655645.1. Classification (NCBI taxonomy): domain Eukaryota; kingdom Viridiplantae; phylum Streptophyta; class Magnoliopsida; order Fabales; family Fabaceae; genus Ammopiptanthus; species Ammopiptanthus mongolicus. The sequence continues at coordinate 88,496,722 of CM077344.1, read as the reverse complement.
CATCTAAAATGAGCTTGTTTGGAAATGAGCAAGGATATGTTCATCTTTAAATCATTTGATGAGTTAAGATAACCATGCACTTTTAGATGATTTATAAGAGTGGATACACCTTTATTTTTATTCTCTTTTACAAACAAACTCATTCATTCAACAAAATACATTAATACAATCTTCTAATGGCAAACCCTATTCTATTTTTGATGAATGAAAGCATTTGAAGCATGGAACAGCCGACATTACAATTTCTGAAATAATAGACTATATTTAATCATACATCAGCAAAAACATGGTATGTTTTGGAGTCTACAATAATAAGCCGTATGGCTGCAACTGTTGCTGCAAGAGACGCGATGCTAAAGAAACCAATGTTGAACCAGTGCCAGAGCTTTTGAGAAGATGTAAGCTTGTTCTTCTTTGCCACTAGGTACATATGGTTTGCAAGAATAAATGTAAGTGGAAATGTGCTGATGGCCCCTGTGAGGCTCATGAAATCTCCAAGGAATGGAAGGAGAGCCGCCACAAATGTATTGAAGGTCAGGTAGCCACCTCTTACCAAAATTCTAAATGACAAGTTCTTAATATTCAGTGCGCTTCCTTTGATCCCATATTTAGTATCCAAATACTCATACATAGGACTAGCAAATATCTAAATAGAATCAGAAGAGAGGATATTAGACCAATAAAATTTTTTTAGTAAAACATTTAAGAGTAGCAAAAATTCTAGTTTAGATGTAAGTACATGCAATGCAATGACTGCTTGAAGAAAGGCTGCAATATTGCCTAAACCCTTCACCCAGACTGGACCTGTCACGTTATTCAGCAAATAGGCTCCTGTGGAAGATCCATAAGCCCAGTATCCTACAAAGATAATCAGGAAAAATGGTACAAGTCCAATGGTGAACTGAAAGTACAGGGCTTTCATCATGTTCTTGACAACTGGCTGCCTAATCGTTGCCTGTAAAGTTATACAACCAAAGAAAAATTTTCCAGAATTAAATGCAGAAACAATAGATAACTATGTATCATGCATCAATATAAAACTCAATACATGAATTTTTGTGAATAAGACTCTTCTAAAATGAGCTTGTCTTTAAAGTAAATAAGTAATAATGTATCTATTTGTTAGACCTTGTGGTAGTGAGGTATACCATATAAGTGTAGGAAGGTGGACAGTGGATCAGTCCACCCATGCACTGAGGACAAGATAGAGAATATGGAGAATGTTCATGCTAATGATGTTGCAGCAAAACAGAATGCTGATATGGCAATGAGAGGGGAGGGAGAGTCACAAGGGTATACGGTTAGAAGAGGGTTATATATGTGGAGGAAGGAGAGAAGGGTAGGTAATTATCCAGTGAAGGTTTTGGAGCCATTTGGCTAGGGAGGTTGTAGCCCTTTAATTCTGCAGATTTTTCTATATTTTCTTTCTAGTTTTTTCAGCTTAATTTCTATTGTAAGGGCTAAGGAGCTAGACTCCATTTTTCTTGGGAAGAGTTACCGGTACCTATAACTATCATTAAATTTTAGTGAGTTAAGATGGCAATATACTTTCGACTAAATTAAGAATGAATAATATCCTTATTTATCTTGTCAAGAAAAAATACCCTTATTTACTCACCTTTAAGTTCATTTTATCAGAACTTTGGACTTATTTGAATTGGTTTATAAACAGCTTATTTGGGTTTATCTACTGGCGTAAATGTTTGTCCGAGTGTTTGGAAAAGCTTATGGAAATAGCTTATGATATGTCCATAAGTTGTTTTCAGTTTATTTTGATAAGTTCTTCAGGATAGCTTATGAAAACAGCTTATAACTTATATGAAAACAGTTTGAGTATATTTTCTCTTTAATTAGAGAAATAACTTATATATAAGCGCTTATCCTATAAGCGATTAATTAAGCCATTTATTCGAACAGGTTTATACAAAATTAGTAAGCTTCACTCTTACTTGTATCTCAGGGACCATGCCAGTATTAAATGCGAAAACGAGACTAGCAGACGCCCCGATTGTTGTAAATACTTTACTTCCACCTTCCCCTGGAATACTGTAATCTCGTGCTGGTGATTTTATTCCTGACCATGTATTGGTGGTTAGTGCACATTCACACTGGAAGTTTATTTATGCTAAAATATACATTCTGTAATATGCTTCAAACTGTATCCTAGTATACAAATGAGTGAATTTTAGATGGTGTTTGTAAACTACAAATTAGAAAATAGATATTCTTCTGCTAGTTCGAAAAAAAAAATTCATGCCTTGCATTTAAACTGAATCTATAAAGATAAATTAACAGTGAGGGATGTAAGCACCTCAAAATTTTATGGTGAGGACAGTTGAAATGTGCCGGCCAATTTTTAGTTTAGTGATTAATGTGCAATCACAGATATAACAGACGTGAGACATTACCATCTTTAATCGATAGCACAACTGTTATAACAACATATGTTACGGTGAGGACAGTTGAAACTCCCAGCCAAACTCCAAGAGCTGAAAGATGAGGAATACAAATTGCAAACATTCCACACGCAACTCCAGCTATGGCAATAAAATATGGAAGCTTCATCTGATCATCATCCCTGAATAGAACATAAAAAGCCTGCACCACAACGAACAGAAAAAAAAAACGTTTAGAAAAAGAAAAATCTTAAATAGACCATCTGAATAAACAGCTTGTACGCTATTGCACAAAGCGAAAACATAGAAATTAATGAAATCACAATAGAATAATTTGTAGATGATTTCAGGAGTCTTGTGCAAAGAAGGAATTAGATTGAAGTATTACTTGAGAAAGAAGTCACTATGGAAAATAATGTACTTTTGAGTTCATGACCAGAAAAGAAATACTTGGTGCTTACTTTCAAGGCTGAACCAGCCAAAATGATGTAGCCAGTATTTATCATGAAAAGATTGATATACTGCAGAACCCATGTGAGCGAATATGCTTTCCTACCTGTAATGAGAATGCGATTAACATAAGCAGCTAGCTTATATATAACCCATCAAAATCACAGGAAAAAGTGAATTGAGGAAACAAGCTAGTTGTTAATTTCTCCACTTTGTGTTATGTTAGCTTATCCCTTATTTGGCCTTACCGTATATAAATCCAGCAAGATCTCTATATCTAATGTGCCTTGTCCCTCCATATTCATGGAGCTTAGCAATAAGAGAATTTGCATAGAGTGATAATGCAGTAGCAAGAACTAGACCAACTACACCCCCGACCCAACCCAGGGGCACCATGATGCTCCCGGCATATCCAAGCACATACGCGCTGTTGACTCCGGTAGTGAGGATAAAAGCCACTTGAAACCATGAATCTGCAAAATCAAAAAACAAAATATTTATTTGATAAAGGATATAATCCGTAAAATCATTCATTGCCCATTTCACTAAACTCCAAATTTAATTTGTCTACTACCCCTTGGCTCCACTTATTTACAAATTGTGTATTTATTTCAAAATCAATTCCAAATATTTGTAACATATAAGCCCAACATCAGGCACGATTCAATTATAATAATCAAAATAAAAATAAAATATAAAATATAAAAAGATAAAATTGAACTTACACGAGAGACGGTTGACAAGAGTCAAAATTCAGACAGAAAACTAAAGTAGGAGTCATACGCAGACAAGTTGGAAAATACAAAAGGGCATAATAGCTTTGGCGGTGTCTCAATAAAAAAATAGATTTGGCTTTGCCTACCATATTGATTGAGTAAAACTTTTCACCTATTAATGTCAGTCGTTGGATGGATTAATCTAACGGTCACAAAAGATGATTCCAATGATTGAGAATAATCCAATTTTGAACTGTTAGATTAATCTGATGCTTAATATTTTGTTAAGAGATGAGAAGTTTTGGTGCCAAAAACATTGCATGTGCGAGAGTGCGTGAATTTCTCCCATATGTCGTCCTAAATTTCAGCTGGGTTGAAAGAAGGAAATGAACTTTCTTTTCTTGTTTTCTTGTAAATTATGATCCTTGGACTTTCTGGGTTCGTTAAAGATGGAATTTTGTGAATTTTAGAATGAGAATGGAAAAGTAAATGGTGTAAGAATGAAATATATATGGGGAATGAATGAATGAATGAAGTTATTCACCGCTGCTAATCTGATGTGCGGTATTTGGGACTTCAACATCCATGGCACCCTCGTTGGCATAAACCTTGGTCGAATCATTTCCAGCGTCGCCCTTCCCCATTGTTTGGTCGATGTTGTTAATGATGATGTTCTTTTTTAGCAGCGTCCCACAAACATCAGCGTCACACGCTAGCTAAGTTGCTGTTCCTCCACCGAACCTTAGAACCTTACAGCCAGCGCAAATGGATGTCCCAAATCTTCCCCTTTATATATAGGGAACTCTTTTGTGGTCTATTCAAAGTTCAAACCCAACCAACTTGCAACAGCCAATCACACTTCCCGTTTTAGCATCCATATATAAATATTACTAAAATGTTTAATAACAATATTCTTCCATTTCCCATTTTACTCATTTTTATTTCTTTTTTATTTTTTCGGACACCCCTTGGAGCGCCGCATATGAACACGACACCACCCTAACCCAATGGTCCCTTGCTGAGACTAAACGTAACCAAGTGATATCTATGTGACTCAATGATCCGACCTACCGACCCAACTCTACGAATAAAATATGAGTTGAGCTGAGTTGAGTTGACTTGGATAATCGTGAAATTATTTACACTCTTATATAGTACTTTTGAGTAATGATATTTATATATACTTTTTTTTTTATTTATTTAATTGAGATGTATTGTATTTAGTATAAATATTTTTTTATACTGACAATCAATCATAAATTATCACAAGAGTTAAAATGATTGACTTTTATACTAAGTACCTTAAAAGTCACTCATACCATGATTTCTTATTGATTGACAGTGTAAAAAAATTTACATTAACAATGCATAACAATTAAACTTAATTTTTTTATATTATTCTTACATTATTTTTAAGTAATATCTCAAATAAATGAAAATTTCTATAAAAATTGTATTCCATCTAAGTGTGTGTTCGGATCAGCTGCGAAAATTTGATTATTTCAATAATCGATTATATGGATAATCGATTATTGTTATAATCGATTATAATAAAATAAGTTTTATGTTTGGATGTGTTTGCTGAAAAACGATTATCAGATAATCTATTTCGTTTGGATTGTGTAAAAAAATCACTTAAATATAGTTAATTACTAAAAAGGATATAGAGTTTTTTGTATAATTTAGTAATATTTGTTTGATAGTTAGTTTTGTAGAGGTGAAATAGAAAGAATGGTATTGATTTCAAAATAATCTTATAGTTTTTTAAATAAGCTTCAAATTTCTAGCTTATCTAAAAATAATTTTTTTTTCTTCATAAAAACAGTTGTTTTAAAATTTAATCAGTTTACCCAAACATACTAGCTTCTACTGAAAAATAGTTGTTTGGGTAAGCAATAATCTTACCCGAACACCCTCTAAGTTGTTAAGTATTTATTGAATATTAATTTCATAACAAATATTTAGAAAATAATAATAATTAATAAGTTAATAAGATACTTAACAACTCATCTAGTATACCTCATCCACTCCTATTGCAAAAAAAAAAAAAAAAAACTAAGGAAATAAAATTCTCTGAAGGGAAAAAGTTTATAATGTTATACTCCCTCCGTCCCATTATATATGTCACATTTATAAAAAAATTGTCCCAAAATATATGTCATTTTTTATTTTTAATGTAATATTAAATGCTTTCTACCAATTGTACCCTTAAATACTTCGCTTTGCATTTATGACAATAGTTAAACACTAATGATTAATATGGTTAATTTGGTAAAAATACTACTCTCTATCGTTCATATATTGCTTTTTCTTAAACTTTGTGATTTAGTCAAATATGACAGATATATTAGAACGGAAGGAGTATTATTCGATAACTTGAGATCTTTATATAATTTATTAAATCAATGGTAAATATACTCTCATTTTCTCACTTTAAAAATAAATTCACTTTATTGCAGCCCTATCCAAAAAAATAAATATTATAACATTCTCTCAAATAAATAAGATATAAGCATTGATGTAATTATTTTAACATACAAAAAATGTTGCTTTATACTTTTTTCAATTGTTTAAATTTTGATTTTAATATTTTTTGCGTATATCCTTACGTAGTGACATAATTGTCACTAAATTAATTGTACTAATTTGTATTCTTTATTAAATTTATCTAGTTTGTGATTTAGTAAAATATATATATATATATATATATATATATATATATATATATATATATATATATATATTGTTTCTTTAATTTTTTTCAAACTTTTCATATTTTTCATTATATATGTAATATTTTAATAATGCAATACAAATTATATTTTTATATTTTTAATATATCTCTTGCAGTTTTACCTTTATTATAAAACCTAAATTCACACAAAATTATTTTTTCAATAATTATAAATAATTATATATATATATATATAGACCCTTCTATTTGATTTAAAAGAATCAAGAGACTAAATAATAGCAAAAGTACTTTTGAAAATATAGATAAGTAACCGTGCAACTAATATAAATAACGAATAAATATATTAGAGTATCAACGGTTCCACCTAAAGAATATATAGATAGTGAATAATGAAACAATTAATTAGAACTTTAAAAATTCAAATAAAATTATTGAGACATTGCTCGTGTTTAATTTATGTTGCATAAATCAAAGGAGGTTGGCGTGAGTGGTTAAAGGCCACTCGTTTTTTAACAAATGTCTCGGATTCGAGCTTTGGGTATGAAAAAAATCTCAATTGGGAGGGATGTCATCTATCGAGATGTCGAACAAACCTCCATAGGAAATTAATCCCCGTTTCATATTGACGGTGGGATACTTCTGAAAATAAATCGAAAAAAATTTATGTTGCATAAAACACACCGTCACATAAGTATTTGCATTATAGAGAAGCCAAAATTCACTCACCCCTCATTGCATATTGAGAAATGAGAACCAAACGGATGCATTACAACCCGATGGCTATACTTCTTGCAAGTTGGACAAGCTAACATGGCTGTTAGTTTCTATTTGATGGGGGATTGTTTTTTTCGAAGAAAAACATTTGTTTTTAGGTTGAGAACGTATAATAAAATACTTTTCAATAAACTTTATGCTATTCCATTTTCATTAAGATTTTATTCTTAATTTCACGAGAGAAAATTTTTAAACTTTTATTATGTCCTTTCAAATTATGTGATAAGATCATTAGTTATATATAAAGATTAGTCTTTAATTTTAATTATAAAATTTAATCTTTTAAAAAATAATATAAAATGATTAAAAAGTTTAATTGTGATACACTGATAGTATAAAATCCTTTTACATATATATTCAATTATAAATTGTCATATTAGTAAAAAAATTGACTTTCATCCTTACTATCTAAAAAAGTCACTCATATCATGATTGATGATTGATTGACAGTGTAAAAAACTTTACATTATTAGTGCATAACGATTAAACTCAGTTAAAATAGTTTTTTGTTGAAAATTAGTTATAACTAATTTGGATAGGCAATTATATTAAAAGAAAATGATATAAGAAGGAAATTTTTTTTTTTTAGTTGAGAATAAGGAAAACTTAAAGAGGGTAAAATTGAAAAATAACATTAAAATGTGTAAAATAAGGAACGTCGATAAATATATTGGAGCAGTGGCAATATTCCTACCTTTAATTTTATTTCAAACTGAACCAATGGAAGCTCTATAAATATCAACTAATAATTAATTTACATGTTTAGAGCAACACTAATAGGAGCTGCTTAACTAATTATTAAAAATAAGAACTGTTTCTTCTTGAATTGCATCATTAGATTAAGATGATGTGACATTCACATGTAATGACAGTTGCTTCTATAAGCAACATGTTTTTATATAAGAACCCAATAAAAAAAACATAAAAAATAGAGAAAAATAAGAATTGTTCTTACTAGATTGCATCATTAATTGGAACGGAAAATTGTTTAAGTATTACTATAAAGTAAAAAAGTGATGAGACGACACAATAGATCCTATAAAAAGAGGAGTCAAGCAACTCCAATAAGTTACATCATTTGAGATACTTAACACGCTGATGCATATCACAAAAAAAAAAAAACACACAGATGCATATTGCTACATAAAAGGAGTAATATGATAGGCCACATTAAATTTTGCTCTATGACGTTCATAAAAAATATATATATATGCTCTATGACATAAATGGTTGGACCTTGTAGTTGATAATAGAAGTGTTCAACAAATGAGTTAATTGATATTTTCAAATTAAAATCCTTAATTTGATTGTGAAAATAGGTGGCATCTAATTAACATGTAGACAATCTCAAATAAGTGTTACACCGATATAGTACTAAATTTGTTTGTGAAAACCCATTTTTACTTTTATCTTCAACAAATACTTCTTGCCCTTCACCACCACCCCACCCTTCACATCACACCAGTCACCGTCGAACTTAGGCTTTTTTTACCGTTTTTTCAGAATCTGTCATTATATTAATTTTTTATTTTTAACATTATTAATTTATTATATTTATTGACACATCAGCAATGACAGCTAGGTTCAGAGTAGAGCTGTCAAAGTGGGCTAGAACCCGCGAGCCAACTCGGCTCAATCCGGCTCACTTGTGGGTTATTAGGTTGCCAAAAACCTGGCTCATTTTAACCCCGGGTCATTTTAATCCGGCCCACCCAACTCACGAGTTGAGCGGGTTCAACCCGTGGTGAGCCAGGTTGACCCGCGGGTTGACACATTTAAAAAAGTTGCTCCTTTCATTAGCGACTCGACCCAAGAAAATGGCAGCCTCAACCTTCATTTCTTGATTTGTGTTGAACCCTCCGTCCTCCACAAGCCAAGAGCCAATCGCCTAACCCTAGTTCACTTCTTCTTCCCATTCTGAAACAGATCAGTCGTCGCGCCTCACCACACGCTGCCGCATCAGCACGAATGCTGCCGCACCATTGGGCGACTTCGATCTCCGCAGCGTCTCACTCTCACTTCCTCTCCTCGTACCCACCCAGGTATTGTTCTCCGTCGGTGCTCACATGTTCTTCCCTGGTTTGAGTGTGTGTGATTGTATATTGCAAAGAAGACTTTAGCTCTTTACTGGTTTGCTTGTTCACTCGTTCACCACTTTATTAAAAGGCTTTGTTAAATAATGTGGTAAATTTTACAACTTATCACTATTTTATAGTTGATTCTTACTAATTTCATTGTTAACATGTTCTTCTTTTGGATTATAGATGAAGATAATGAAGATGTTGAAAAGGAGGAAATTGCTATAGATTTAACAATTTATGACTCTAATGTCCTTGATGGACAAGGACAAGAAAATCAAGTTTAAAAATGAATTTTTCACTTTAAATAGTGAATCTTGTACTTGTTTGATATTTGGAATTGTTTAAGTTTGGTTTGGTATTAGTTCATTGTTGTTTGTATTTGTAATTTGTTACTCATTGTTGTTTGGATTTTGTACTACTTCAATGATGTTTGGATTTTGTGTTAGTTCTCAACAGGGCTGGATTTTGTTTATATTATGCAGTTTGCTTTGGCTGTTTGGCAATATGTATGTATAAGTTAAGGTGTTAATTTTTTTTTAAAGTTTTTCTGTTTTTTTTGCATTTTTTTTTTTTTTTTTAAATATAGGTAAGCCAACTAGCGTAACCCATCAACCCGTGATGGATCGGTCCGAGTTGGCTATTGTCTGGCTCACCAAAATGTGAGGTGAGTTGGGTTGACCCGTTTTCCTCCCAACCCATTGTGGGTCAACCCGGCTTCGTTTTGACAGCTCTAGTTCGGAGTGGTATGTAGATCAGGAAACGACAGATTCTGAAGGAATGATAAAAAAATCCTAAGTTTATTATCCAAACCTAACTTAAGAAACTTATTTGACACGAAATAAATTTAAGAAACTAAATCAAAAAAAGAAATAAATTTAAGAGACCAATCTAATAATTTTATCAAAAAATTATGAGTCACGGATTGACCCTCTAATTTATTTCTCCTTCATTCATAATTATATAAGAATATTTCGCACATGTCTTTTCTTTCTGTCCAAGCTCATCATGCCAAACATACCCCAAATCATTATCGCATCTTGACTTTTTTAACCTAATCAAAATTTTCACCTTTGCTTTACATTTTTAATATATATTAATAAAAGCATTATCGCATCTTGACTTTTTTAACCTAATCAAATCTGTTACAAAAAAACACTAATCAAATTTATTCACCTTTGTTTTACATTTTTAAAAATATATTAATAAAAGAGTTTAATTTGTATATAGTTTTTATACTGTCAATCAATCAAAAATCATGATATGAGTGACTTTTAAGATAGTTAGAATAAGAGTCAAATATTTTAACTTATATGATAATTTCTGATTGATTAATAATATAAAAAATTTTTATACTGACAGAATATACAAATTAATTCTTTAATAAAAACAACATTTTGATTAAGATGAAAAATATTATTTAAATTATTTTAGAAGATTAATAAAAACAACGCCATTATGATATGATAGAACAACAAAAAATTTGTCAATCCAATCACTCAACTCACGTGGTAATGAATCTCCTAGCTAACAAGCAAAATTTATTATATCCATATAAATTTTGTCTCCTATCTCTATCAATATGAAGGAATTATTTCATTATCTTTCACTAATTCTTCTTGTAGTTGGTTCTGCGTTAACTACCAACAGATATTTTGTCTCACATTTATACCGTTCCTTCTTTCTAACTAATTCTCCCCACTTGAACCCTCCCCTTTTCTTGGCTACGTGGTTATTTAATATGGATTTTATTGATATATAATATTTTTTTTTATGAATCACCGTAATTAGGATTTTTGGCTCTTCAGTGACATCATGGGATATCTTCCATAAACTTCGGTCCTTTGGACCGGCTATGAGACTAATCCCAGGTCGACTGCTTAGAACTAGAATTAACCATTGGTTTTCACAACCTCTCAACTAGAGTGTTTGCCACCAGGATTCGAACTTGCGTTATCCTCCTTATCGGGTCGAAATGTTTATTACTTGATCAACCCTTGATGGGTGGTATGCAATGTTATTATAAATATTTTTTATATTATTAATCAATCAGAAATTATCACATCATTAAAAATATTTAACCCTTATCATAACTACCCACACATACGATGATTTATTATTGGTTGACAATGTAAAATATTTTACACTTACGGTGTTTCAAAATTAAACTCTTATTATATATATTTTTAATCATATCTCTTAATTACCATTAATATAATCACATACACTTCTATTTATATCATTTTATTTTTATACAAATTTTGTCAATTAGTTATATTTTTCTTATCGTAATTTTTCGTTAAAAAACATATATGAGATTGCACCAAAAAAAAGGAATCAGTATCTATCTTTTTTTTTCTTCATATTCATCCCATCTATATAGGGATGGCAAAAAAATCCGTATCCGCGGATATCCGCGGGTAAAATCCGTCGCGGATCGGATTTGGATTGTTTAGCGGATATCCGCGGGTAAGGCTTAACGGATTTTTCACTATCCGTTAGTTAACGGGGCGGGTACGGATTTAGTACTATCCGTACCCGCGGATACCCGCATATACTAAAATAAATATTTTCTCCCTAATAATATAACCCTAATTTCACTCTCACTCTCTCATTCACGGATTTTTGTAACTTGTTTAATGTAACTTTGAATTTGGATTGGAATTTGGATTTTTGTTGTAGTAATTAATTTTAGAATTTTACTGTCTTTCAATAGGAATATATGTTTTTTAATTTTTTTATTTTTTTAGTAAATATCCATGGATATCCATGAATATCCGCGCGGGTAGCGGACGGACACGGGACGGATTTTCTTCTCGCGGGACGGGTAGCGGGTAGCTACTATCCGTGCCTGCCCCGTCCCGTTGCCATCCCTACATCTATATATGACAACGCCTCATTATTTATATTCTAACTTATCACCGACTTTGAAACTTATAAGATTTTTATATTTTCAGAATAAATGTTTGGTATTTATTCCAAAAAGGAAACAATTAAATTGAAAAAAAAAAGTAACTGAATTTTTTAATTAATATTTAAATAATAAAGTTGTAGTAATTATTATAATTATAGTACTTAAAAATATTTATCATAAAAAATAAATAATTAAATAAAAAATATAAGTAAACATATTTAAATTTGGGAGAATAACTAACATTCTAGCATTATACTCTAAAAGTGATATATTTAATTTAAATAATAAATTATTCTTTAAATTACAAGGGCAATGATTAAATAAAAAAATGCATTCAGTGGAACAATTATTTTAACATAAAATTTAGAAGGGTTAAATATGTTTTTGGTCTCTGCAAAATATTGAAAATTCTTTTTTAGTTCCTCATTTTTTAAAAGTCCTTTTTGGTCCCTCAATTTTCAAAATAGTTCACTTTTGGTCCCTAACGTTAGCTCAATTTTCAAAATAGGGGCCAAAGAAGAGCTATTTTAAAAATAGGGATCAAAAAACGACGTTTGCAAAATGAGGGACTAAAAACGAATTTTCGCTATTTACAAGGATCAAAAACATATTTAATCCTTATAATATTCTTCTTCAATATTTTTTTTGTGAAATTTAATCAAAAGGATATACAACTCGTAATTGTTCTATAAGATTAATAAATAATCATATAATACAATTATTATATAGTTTGAGTTTTAAATTAAATAATCATATCATAAACTTATTAAATAATCATATAATGGATTAACTTTTTTCATATTTTTTCAGAAATGTTCTTTATTAAATAATTTATTTAAATTAATTATCTATTATATATCACTCCTACCTACCTTAATTTATAATTAAGAATTATAATAATTATTTTTTAATATAAAAATCACACCCTAATTATAATAGTAGATTTCTTTTAATTCAATGTGCCATAAACCCAAGCAATAAAACTTAACATAATAGAGAGAATTGATATTATTCATCCATACTATTATAAAAATTGATTTTCCATCTCAGTGTCTTATTTTTGTTTTTTAAATTATCATTGTCAATTATTCATTTAATAATTTAAAATAATATAAAAAATATAGTTATAAATATATTTTATTAAGGATGAAAAATTTACATATAAACTTGAAAAATATAATATTATAAATAAATTTTACTCACCTATCAAATAGTTCTCATCTATTTAAATATGTTTTTGGTCCCTGTAAAATAGTGAAAATTCGCTTTTAGACCCTCATTTTTTTAAAAGTCCTTTTTTAATCCCTAATTTTTAAAATGTCATTTTTTTGTTCCTCAATTTTTAAAATAATTTACATTTGGTCTCTATTTTAAAAATTGAGATAACGTTAGGGATTAAAAGTAAGCTATTTTAAAAATTAATGGACAAAAAAATAACTTTTTAAAAATGATGAAATAAAAATAAATTCTTATTATTTTATTATGACCAAAAACATATTCAACTTAATTAAAATTATTCTTTATAATTTTGTTATGCGGCTGTGGCACGCACAACTAGGCCACACAAAAACGCAAACACAGTATTGGACTCGAAGTATTGGATTCCACACAAAATCTATATTATATACTATAAGAAATTGTATATTTGATTTTGTTAGGTGAAAATTGATTTTGTCATTTGAAAGTGTTGGCATTTGTCTATATCATCTCCTATCTTTTTAATGGTTTTTGTTATTCCCAATATTTTTTAATATTTTTTTTTTTTTGCTTTGATGATATTCTTTCTCAAATTCATTTTATCTCAAATATTATTAAATTTTATGTTTTTAATTACACACTAGATTAAGATTATATTTTTAAAAAATAGACATAAATTAGTTTTTATTATTTAAAATTATTTTTAATTAAGTATATATAATATTATATTATTTCTTTTAATACCTCTTGCATCAGAATATTTGCTAATTTATAAAATATGAGTTATCTTGGATAGTCAGGTGGATTTTGTGACCTGAACTAAATCACTTCAATTGAATCAATTCGGGATATTGTCGTTTTCACTCATTTCAAACTCTTTTCAAAAAAAAAAAAAAAAAAAAAAAAAACACATTTCAAACTCAAATCAAGTACATCAACTTAATTTTATATGTCAAAAAATAATAACAAATGGATTTACTTGCCATGTATAGTCCTTGTAAAAATTTTCCACTTTAAATCAATCATAATATTTCACATGACTCTTATTCTAACTATATTAAAAGTCACTTTAATATGATTTATAATTGATTGATATTGTAAAAACTTTACATTGATAATGCATAATAATTAAACTCATAACAAATATTTTTTTATTTTAAAAAATTTATTGTAAGCAACGCCATTTCAATATAATTGAATTATTTCAAGCCGCATTATTTGCATATCATTTTGATAGAATTTAATGGGATTTAATGTAACCAAGGCCCTTTTGATAAAATTTAAGGGCATTTCTAGTCGGATTTGGATCCTCTCATTTTATTCTCTCATTTTCAATCCTTAATTTTCGGAAATCCCATCACCATTCAAAAACAACGAGTTGATCATACTCAAACGTCATTGACCCGCAGGCAACAATGACTAACACCAAAATAAATTGGTAAAACGTAAGCACTTAACCTCCCAGGAAATAATACATGGGCGCGCATGTCAGTGGTACTCACGATGTATAAGTCATACTATATTGTCCAACTCAAGGTACAATATGCACACACACGGCACGTATGACATCGTTATCCATCAAGGCACAATGTTACATGATGACAAAGTCATCCCCCAGGTTTCCTTTACCATCAAGGTTCCCTCATTTCACGGCGCGTCTGCCAAAAACATGAATGCATGAGAAAATCATTTTGTTTTCGTCAGTGTATCTTTGTCGTATCAATGTTTCCTTGTTGAAGCATCAACGCTATCAACCACCATAATGTCTTAGACTCTTTAAACATTTACAACATTTTTCTCAAAATAAGACATTTAGTCCAAAGCAGCTCGAACCCCAAAATCCTTAACTGATGCACCAGTCTAGAATTTTGGATTCAAGAGCATAAAAGCGTCCGCAAGCTTTACAAGACTACAAAGATTGTCCACAAGCTGGCAGGACCAACATACTAACACGGATTCTTGATCCATCTGTTTCTGCAGAACCCTAGAACCCCAACGTCTCGGTTTCTAGTTTCTAGTTTCAAAGTTAAAAGCAACTTTTTCTTGAAAACCCAAAACTAAAACCCAAATCTTCGAGACTTACACAAAGTCCTCGGGATCGGTTTTCCATAAAACAAAACTTGGTCGAAAGACCATTTATTTTCTTTTCGTCATTTTTCGATAAAACACAAACCTTGAAATACAATTTGTAAAAACCTTTTTTCTTGGATAAAACTCAATAATTTAAAATCACGTTTCTCGAAAACGCTTTTGCTCAAAAGATTAACTTTTTTATTTTAAAAGCCAATAAAGTTCTCCAAAAATACTATTCATCATAAAAACTTCATTTTTTTTTATTAAAGCCAATTCTTTCCCATTTTGCCCTTTAAGTCGACTTACCCTTAAAAAGCAAATCTTTATTATTATTTTATTCCAAAAAGCTAATTTATTTCTTTTTCTCTTAAAACTACTTGAAAAACAATTAAATGTTATTATTTTTCCTTAATCCACGTATCAAGCTTTTTGAAGCTTTTAGGTTACATATTATCGGATCCTAATCGGTATTAGGTCCTTTAATGCAATAATCCCCGCAACAGGGCACACGATACATCCATATATTTATTCCAATGTTATACCATACATTCACATATAAGCAGGTATATCATGCATAGGCAATTATCAACAGTAAAATAAATCACGTCACAAACAATGAAACACAGCTAAATAATTACATCCCAAATATACACACACAGCACATAGCTGTCGGAAATGGAATTCCTCAGGTTTGTCCCCTTACCTCTTGGAGTTCCGAAAGTAAATGCAATCTCCTGATCGATCCGAAACTTCGCTTGATTATTCGTCAATTACTACACACATACAATCAATCAATGCATTAACACAAAAACACAAAGATTTCTCCTATTCTACACCTTTTGGGTTCGGCCCTATGGCCTTAAAAATAGCTAGGGAGCTCCAAAAATTCTCATCTCTTGGACACTACCCTAACTAAGTGAGATAATCCTAGATACAAACTTAGAACACCGAAAACCAACAAAACCTATTCCCCCACTACATGGAGGTTTCGGCCTCTCCTACCCAAATGGGTTAGAAAATTTTCTTGGCTCTAAGCTCTTGGATCATGGAAGGATATCATGAACCTAGGCCAAGGAAGTTAGTTTGGTATTAAAAGGATTTTTCTATAATTTTTTATGAATTTTTGAAGTTTATGGGTTAAAAACCCTAACCTCCATGAAAGTGAAATTTTGAAGAGATAAAGGAGAGATAGGAGAGAGTTACTACCTCCTAGATGAGTTTCCTTCAAAGAAATGAGTTCAAATCACTCAAAACTCCAGGTTTTCAAGCTTTTTCTACGGAGGAAAATGAAGAACAAAGAAGAGAAAGAAAGAAACGGTGAGGAGAGGTTGATGATGATGTTTTGGCCGAGTGGCCTAGTGAGGTGAGTTTGAGTATAGATATTTTTTTTCACTTAGGTAACGTAGTAATTAAGAAAAGGGTATTTTGGTCATTTTGCATAAAGACCAAGGGCAATTCGGATCATTTCGCATCCAGATATTTTGAAAACCATCATGACACTAGCACGAGTCCCTAGATGACTTGACACTAACTTGACATGAAGATTATCTGCTCGTGGTTCCCGTCAAACCCTTATACGGCTCCAATCGTCACCCAATTCGATTCTTGGCCCGAATGTAATATATTATTTTCACTTTTGAACGTCAGGACGTATTTTAGCAAATATGTAGAGGATTGAATTCTAAGTCTAATGATCTCGTCCGTTAGTCAAAATTAGGTCTTAATAGTAGTAAAACACTACTATCCGTGAAACATAGGCCGAACTCCGTTTGAGTTTTCGGCCCAAAATTTAACCGTAGACTCCTATGATTGTATGGAGCATGAATATGATTTTAGTTTTCCCAAAATCATTTTCTAAAACACAGATAAGAATATAAACTCATTAATTGAGTTTATTGTTTTTAGAAAACACGAAAAAATCGAGATGTTACAAAGTTAATGCTGCAGACCCATGTCCCCTTGGAAACCTCCACGAAGTCATGTCCTTTTTTTGAACGCTTGATCTGTATAGATCTAATCGGATTGTTTCATGAAACCATTCTTCGCGTATGTTCGTTTGAGCATGATTTAACCCTCATCCGCCAACTATTTTCAAAATTGAGTTAGGGCTTCCTTTACTAGCTATTATGTGACTCCATACTAAAATATCAAAGCAATTCGTTCCTTGAGTTGAGAGATCTGTACGGGTCGTGTCCGCGGGCCGCAATACCCATTTTTATGAACTCAGGTGAGGAAGACACAGGTCAAGAAATGACAAAGTATGAGCTCTCACGCTCTCCCACTCCCTGGACAGCGAGTGGGGTCGTGCGACCCGTACGGGGTTAATCTTGATCATATCACCTGAAATTCTCAACCAAAATTCGCAATCTTGGTATCATTGAACTCGAAATCTTGAGATCTAAGAAACCCCTCTATATTCTTATTCATTCGTTGGGGAAAAAAATGGGTTTTAAAAATAAAATTTATTATGGGTTTTTCGGTTTTCTTGAAATTTCTCCCACAAATTTGATCGAGATTAATTTTATGATTCTAGGTTATTTGAATTCACAATATTATTCCTCACAAAACCTCCATGTTGATTTTGAAAACGTTTAACAAAGGACCGGATTTAAAAAAAATCAAAACCGTTGGGGTTTTTAAACAATTTTTCCGTAATTGATCAAGAAATAAAATTCTAATTTTATAAAATATTTTCTAGATAAAATTTGAAAATGGTTAACCATATTTGCAATTAAACAAGTCTCCGATACCAATTTCAAGAAAAATACATTGATTTGATCTCAAATATAGTATGCACAATTTCACAAACGATGATTAAGGTATACGTAGATGATGATGATGATCATGATGATCAAGGGAGCCATGCATGATCTCTTGATAACGAACAGAGAGTGAATATTCCTATCTCACTTCATGGTTCACATATTAGTTTCAATAGGGCAACTGTACGTTCTGACAATGACAAAGAATAGGGGCCTTTCGGGCATATAAGATAACAAGACGAGTTGACTTACTTATCATGGTAACTCAAATACAGGGTCCAATAACGAAACCCACTTATGATCGGTGCTTAACGATAGGCCGAGCAAAATGGATCACTTCATTTTAGGCTTAACAATAAAATAAACATTATGCTCCAATAAATTTTGACATAGATTCAATCTGAATTATATTTTTATAAATATCATATAAATTATATAAGTCCATAAATCTAACAAACTCAATTTTAGAAACGAATTCCCACCACTTGACTCTTCCATCTTTAGTTAGGATTCATACAAGTGATGACAACGCCACACTGTCGTTGCTTAGAGCAGCTCCAATGAGAGTTGCTTAACTAGATTTAAAAAATTAAAAATGGTTCTTATTTGGTAGAACCATTGGAGGACAATGACGTGATCTACATCCAGCTGTAAGAACAATTGCTTCTATAAGCAATTAGTTCTTATAGAAACACCCAATAAGAAATGAGTTAATATTTTAAGTTAGGGAAAAAAAAAATGTAAATAAAGATGTGGGGTAATTTGTGAGACCCTTTTGATAAACTTTTTAGAATTGCACCATTAGATATAAGACTTACTTAAGATAGTATAAAATAAAAAATGATAATGTGATATGCTGGAACCATAAAAAAAGGAGGTAAGGAACTCCAATAAATTGTACTATTGGAAATCTCTTAAAACCAACTTAAGAATTTTGTTTTGTTAGAATAAAAGTTTGTCATTATTGAATTTGATTATTTGAATATATATTTTTTGGTTTTTTTTTTTACTGGATTTATTCTGGTTAAATATCATTTGAATAAATTTATGTCATTAAACTTGGGAGGTCAACCAACCCAAAATTTGTCACCTGAAACCAACCAAAATTTGTCAGGTTTAAAAATATTGTTTAATAAATTTGGACAAATTTGAAGTAACTTTAGTTTAGAAGTTAAAACGTTATCTTACGTTCTTTAATTTATAATATTTGTTATTAAAGATTTTTACGTAAAAATTATAAAATATATAAAATGCTTTTAAATTTTTAAAAAATATGATTATATTTAACTAATTATCTTATTAATGTTTTTCAATTTTAATTAGTCAGTGGAAAATAAAACAAATTTTATTCCAAAATGACAAATATTATGATGAAACCACTTAGGGCTCGTTTGGTGGTCAGGATAGGATAAGGATGGATAGGATATGAGAGCTGGATAAGGATAGGATAGGATATGAGCATGATAAGCTCTTATCCTGTCCAATGTTTGATGTGCATCAGATAATGACAGGATATGATATAAAATATCCACAAATGATAAAATTATCCTTATATCAAAATTACATTTTTTTTCAAAAATAAATTTTAATATTACGTGGTTGTTTTATACATTTAAATTAAAAAATATTTAATAATATATATTTTTGGCTTTTTAATTATAAATTAGTCCATTTTTTTAAATTATAAAAAATTAACTTTTTTTTCACTTTTTATAAAAATTGTTAATTAAACCACATATTTTAATTAGTATTAAGGTTGACTAATTAGGTTTGAAACCGTAATTAAATAATAACAATATTAAAGGTAAGAGATAAAAGAAAGCATTTTCTTATCCTATCCTGTTGGTTCTAACCCAGCTCTACCCTCAGGATAGAATTATAACTAAGTAACAGGATAGGATAAGCTAACAGGATAAGCTTATCCTATCCTGCTGGCTCACCAAACTACAGATTAAAACAGGACGGGATAGCTTATCCTATCCTGCCTCCCTTATCCTGACCACCAAACGGGCCCTTAGGGTCTATTTGGATTAGCTTATAAATAATTTATTTGGGCTTATCTACTAACATAAGTGCTTGTCAGAGTGTTTGGAAGAGCTTATGGAAACAACTTATGACTCCATCGGCTGTTTTCAGCTTATTATGATAAGCTCTCCGATATAGCTTATGAAAACAGCTTATAACTTATATGAAAACAGTTGGATTATATTTTCTCTTTGATTATTGAAATAGCTTATACATAAGCGTTTATCTTATAAATGCTTAATTAGGCCGTTTACCAAAACAGGCCCTTAATTCATGAAATTATTTTCGATACTGCACAAGCAATACTTGAAAAGTATTATACAATATATATTTGAGTTATATAACTATATTCGCTTTCCTTATATCAACATTAACTTGGTTCGAGTCGAATTGGATTCAGATCCTTTAAGTAAGGTCTTGGGTTCAAGCCTCGTGGATGGGAAGAAACGTGGTTGGAATGAGAGACCCCATTAAAGGTGGCCAACTAGGTTCACTGGAGAAATTAGTTATCGACGAAACTGATGGATACTAACACTTATAACATGATAACCTAAAAAGAAAATATTCGCTTTGCTTATGCTGCTCCTTGTCCTTGCTAATGGAGAATAGATCTTTCCCCTTTTACATCTCTAGGGGATGGTCATTGGTGAGAACAAAGAAAGTACTTTATTCTATTGAATGTTATAATTGTACATATTTAATGATATGAAACAGGACAAAGCTCTCATTTTTTAGAGTATTTAAAAATCTTTCTTAAATTAGCATTTATAATATCACGACCTTTATTTCATAACATTTGTTAATTAAGAGCGTGTGGTAAAATTAGCTGTTAGCAGATAAACTAGCTGATGGCGGATAGCGGATGAGGTAACTGATAGTGGATAGCGGATAAGCTAGCTTATTTTCTATAGAAGTATTTGGTAAAATTAGCGGTTGAACTAGCTGAAAAATATAAATGACATAAAATGACATCTTCATTAATGGTTTTATATAAAAGAGAGAGAAAATGATAAAATTAGAATTAAATTAAGATAATAAGGATAAAAGTGGAAAAAAAATGAAACGCAATAAACTATACGCTCAAACGCTACTTCAAGTAGCGTATGGAAAAAACGTTATAAGTTCGTGAGAGAGGATTTTGCCAAACGAGGTTACTTTCTCATCCCTATAAGCTAGCAAATCGGATGTGCCAAAGAGACTCTAAGTTTTTTTTGTTGCAAATATTAAGAAATTTATTAAATATTCTTAATTTTAGAAGAAGAAAAATATTAAAATAAATTATCCTCTCGTTTATTAATGTTATCTCATTTCCTGCAGTGGAGATACTAAGAAATAAAAACAAAGTTAAAATTATAAAATTAATGTCTATAAAGTGTCAGATAAAAGAACCAAAAAATTATCTCTAAAATTAATTTATTATATTCAACAAATACATAATCTAATGCAACTTCGGTTTTTGTAAAGTATTATAATGAAGGGCCGCTTGAACATTTTACTCAACTGAAGCTAGAAAAGCGAAAGCAGGATATAATTCGAGGTCGTTGTAATTATATGTAAATGACTTTTAATAGTTGATATAGCACTAGTGAGGTATCACATGGTGTAAGATTTGATATTCTTACACTACTTGATAATCTTTTATATAATATAATTTTTATCCATCCCATTAAATTATAACTATTTAAAATTATTTGTCTTAAAATTTTTGAAAATTTGATAAATAAATATGTAATAAAATAATTTTTTTCATAAATTTTAAAGTTATATTACATCAATTTTAATGGATATCAATGAAACAGTAAATAATTTTAAATTAATGTAAATTCTATATATAATTTTTGAATTTAATTAGTATGAACTGTTAATGTAAAAAAAAAATACATTATCAACTCTTATCATAACTACCTTAAAAGTCATACATAAAATGATTTCTGATTGGTTGATAGTGTAAAAACATTTACACTGACAATGCATCAAAATTAAACCCATAATTTATACGACAATTGTTAGGAAACATGACATCTATGGAAAGATGAAAGAAATTGAGACAAATGCGAATGTGGAACTGATAGAATAGAAAAACGATTACAGAGTGATTATATCAAACATTTATATTGGCTAACAAACTAGCAACTAACTATCAACAAACTAACTACTAATCTCTAACTAACTATATCTCTAATAGCCCCTCGCAAGCTGGAAGTGCTAGCACTTCAACCTTGGGAATGAACAACATAATACAACTGAAAAATAAAGAACAGTCAAAGATTACAAAGGTACAAGTCGTAATCATATCGACTAATCAAGAAAAATCTAACAATGATGTAGGCAATGACCGAAGTTCATAGATTCGAGAAGTCTTTGACCTTCTTTTGGGTCTCGTCGGTCTTCTTCTAACGTTTCCACGATACTCATTTCAAAAGCAAATGAATCTTGCTAGAATGAACATCGGCAAAAAATGAATCTTTATATGGAATGAGTTGACTCGCTGTAATTAATATGAGTCTAAAGTAGCTCCAAAATGGGTTCTTTAAGCCTCCAAATATCAATGTCAAATTGAGGCAAACGCTTTACCACTCAAGCAACAGCTATATAGTTGTTAACACCAAAAAATAGTTGGTCGAATCATGTATTGGGCCACTCGGCTAAAATGCAAATATTCTTCAATCAACTAAATTATGATCAGCTGAAATAAAAATGGCTAAATCATGGTCAGCTAACTCAAGATCGACTAACTCAAGATCGACTAACTCAAGATCAACTACATCCAGATCGGCTAAATCAATGGTCAACTGATTAAGATCAGTTGAACTAAACATAGTTACTTAGTTGAGACAGGCAACTGGGGAGATTTAATTGATATAGAATCAGTTGAACGTAGCTGCTAAGTCTAGATGTGCTTGGAGACTGTTATTGAGTCTTAATGGGCTTATGTTAATGTTGGTTAAGAGCCTAAGAGACTATAATTATATTTAGAAATAGAAATAGCATGGAGTCTACCAAGTCAAAATGCAATAACCATTTTACTAGATTTTTGGGATGAAGTTGGAGTTAGTTTTGGAGAAAGAAAAAGAAGATAGAAGTTGATTAGTTGTAATCAAGGGCAATTTATGAGTTGACTAAGTCAAGGACGTGGTTGAAAACTCATTCCCTTAAAAATAGGGATGTGGAAAACATGGTCAACTGATGAGTATATATGTGAATTTTATGAGTAAATCAAGTCAAGAACGTGCATGAAGGCCTATTTCCTTAAAAATAGGATTATGGGGGACGTGGTCAGCTGAGGATGCAGTCAATAAGTTAGCTAACCAAGCGGTTTTGTGTTGTAACTTAGCTGACTGGGAAGTTACCTACATTATTATTGTTAGCCATGATTTTACATGATGTAAAAAGTGGGTTAGTGGACTAAAAACGTGATAGATAGTGTTAGTGTAGTTTAACCAAGTAGTTTAAGGCTATAAATATCAATTGCATGTATAGTCATTTTTTACACACTCAATCAAACACAAGCCTTACATTTATCTTTACTTTCATTGCTTTCCTTTATCGCTTTTGTCCTTTACTTTTCAAGCAACCTTAGTATCTTAGTTCAATCTTCTATACTAGACGCTCTCTGGAGTAGTTTAGGAACCCACATCTGAGGAATCGGCTAATTAGCTGAGTAATAAGCACCAAATTTCGCACGACGAAAACAATAGTTTTAACCATTTGACAGAAGCAAAAGAATCAAATATCAACGTTTAACCACCATCATGGACAAAAGCTTAAAACAAAGCCCGTGGAGGCTGTAGAAGAATGAAGCCAAACTTCATCAAAGAAGAGACAAAAAAAAAAAATCATGGAGCATGGTAAAAGCCATCAAAAAACTCCACCAAAACACAAGAATTTGAATCTGTCTTCAAACAAAGGAATTAACACAAACACCTTATGAGCATTACGGTTGTACCAAATCAGTGTTCTGCTGCATCATACCATGCTCGTTATTTCTAGTTTGAATTCTTTATCCTTTGCCTCATCATGAACTCCATATATAATCTTGGCTACCTCAATAACTCCCTGTCGGCAAGTCATATCAGCAAGCTTTAACTTTTAAATCTCTGTTTTAACTTTACTCAACGTTACAACACATAGTTGCAGCCTTGAAGCCAAGATTAAAATGAATTTAGAGGCTCAGGTTGTAGAACAACCTACTGCCGAAGCCAAGAAAGTAAATGCACCACCATTGCACCATGCACGTAGTAATCAAGAAACAAAGAAAGTAAATGCAGATAAAGAGGACATTGCAGAAGAGAAAAAAATGGAGAAAGAAGGTGTTTGGAAGGCGAAAAAAAGAAAGAAAGAAAAACCAAAAAGGAAAATGCCGCAGAAAAAATTCAAAGTGAATGATATCGCTTTGATATCATGTTAGAAAATAGGACATTCATGAAAAGATGAAAGAAATTGAGAAAAATGCGAATGTGGAATTGATATAATAGAAAAATGATTACAAAGAGATTATATCAAGTTCTTATATCGGCTAATAAACTAGCAATTAACTATTAAAAAATTAACTACTAATTTCCAACTAACTATGTCTTTAATAACAACCCAACAAATGATTTTATAAAAAACATATCTAATAAAAAATTATTCAAAAATATAAAATTGCATTTGATTCAGACCAATGTCAACGGATTCATGCGTGTTATAACGTGTAATTTATGGTAGTGACGTATTAGATAACTTCCTTATGAGCAAAAATAGGCTAGAAATGTGAACATGTACTCTAATTTAATTTTTTTTATAAGCAAAAGTGATATACTGATAAGAGTATAAGAGATATTCTAACCGACGTATAAATAACACTAAAATCAAGTATAAGTGACACTAAGTGGGTGTTTGGTAGGGGATTATTTTTAGTTTCTCAGGAATCATAACTTGGGAATCCTATTTTCCTATGTTTGGTATGATTTTTTTTTAAAAACACATTCCCACGAAACTAACATTCTCAAGAATATTTTTTTGGCTATTTTCCCCTAAATACATTCCCATGGAGAGGGGTGAGAATCTTAATTACCCATCATCATGGAAAGTTTTAATTATTTAAAAAGATCATTATATCTTTAAAACCTAATTTCACTCTTCTTCGTGTTGCCTCTCTACTCTTCTATATGCTCAAGCCATAGCCACCACAGTATTCACACCATTGCCGCCATTCTCTTACTCTCTCTTCCTCTTTCTTCCCATCTCTCTTCCGTTTCGTCCCAGTCCTATTTATTTTAGGAAATCAAAGGTGGTTGCTTGAGTGGAGGTGCTAGGGTTGCGTTAGAAGGTAAAGTAGAGTGGATGAGTTTGAGTTGTTGGACGATTCTGGAGAGGTTAAAAATTTAAAGTAGAGTGAAGGGAAGGTGGGGTCGCGTCTGAGGCAAAGTAGAGTGAAGGCATGGTGGGGTGGTGGTGTCACAGTTGTAGAGATTGCGGTAAAGAATGAGATAAGGGTATTTTTTAAAATAATACTAATATTTTCAGGAAACATATAACTTAATCAAACATGAAATAAAAAAAATTCATCAAAAATTCTTAGAAATATTTAAGACCTACCAAACATATTTTTAACATTCTCAACAATCATGTTTCTCAGGAATCATTATTTTTCGGAACAAAAAAAAAAAAAATCACCCCACCAAACGTTTCCTAAAAACAGTTCCAAAAGATCTAGCCAAATGACAGACCCCGTACATCATAACAGCAAACCATATATGCCAATGTCTGTAACATGAACAGTCTAGCATGTGCATCTATCAACCTCACAGCAAGCCCAAAAGCCAAAAACACCTACCATCTCAATAACACCAAGGGAGATCACGCACTAACTTAACAATAAAATGAGCATCCAAGAAGCCAATCGTAAGCGGATCTCAGTGTACTGCAAAGGACTAATGGTACATTATATTGAGGACGCACTCTATTGACAATTGCGTGGATATTTAGATCAAAGAAAGTATTATTCCATATGGTTCTCGGGTTATGCTAGCTGTAAACGATTATTATGCTATAAAAGAAAATGTAAAACTTGCTCATAAATATTTGAAAAATGGAAAGTTCACTGGCAGTAAGCTGATGTATTTGGCAAGACGTTTTGTAAACAAGGAGGGTACACTACGCCAGAATGCGTCTACAATAACGTTCATTTAATAGCGTTTGTAAAGCGGAAACGATATTAAAAATGTTTGTACCCTTTTAATAGCGTTTGTTAGAAAAAGTGCTATTAAAGAGTTATACTAAGATAGCGTTTGTTTTCTACAGCGCTGTCGTTTATGTTTCAAAATAAATGATAAAAAATTTGTGTAACCTAAGATAGCGTTTGTTCATAAAACGCTATTAAAAGATACATCTAAGATAGCGTTTGTTCAGAAAACGCTATTAAATGATACAACTAAGATAGCGTTTATTATAAAAACGCTATCGTATATAATTTAAGATAGAGTGTCTTTTAAAAACGCTATCGTAGGTAATTTTTATAACTTCCCGCAATATAGCATCACCCCCGCGCTCATTCCCCTCACCCTAATTAATATATCTTTTCTTTCTCTCACCCCCGCGCTCATTTCATCACCCTCTCTGCCTCGGCGGTGCATGCTGCGGCGGAGAAAGCTTTTAGCCTGTCTCTCCCTTTCTCCCTCTCTCTCCCTCTCTCGCTGAGTGCCACAAAGCTCTGTTAAGGAAGTGCCACAAAGCTCCTCTGTTAGTGAAACTCAGCCTCGTCGCGCAGCTAATAACTCATTTCATCACCCTCTCTGCCTAGGCGGTGAATGCTGCGGTGGAGAAAGCTTTCAGCCTATCTCTCCCTCTCTTACTCTCTCACCCTCTCGCTGAGTGCCACGAAGCTCTGTGAAGGAAGTGCCACAAAGCTCCTCTGTTAGTGAAACTCAGCCAATCGCGCAGCCAAATTTAGGTATCTCGTTGCTTCTTTGTTTTATGAGTCAATTTGAAGGGTTATTTCTTGCTTTGATTGCCACTCTTTTGTTTCATCATATTGTGCTGAGAGCTTGTCTTTCTCAGTTTGATTATGATACTTTAAATGTTACTCAGTTAGACAGTTGATGCATCTAGATTAGAATTTCACATAAACAAAGTAAAAAAATTGTCAAGATGAATGCTGATTGGTGGAAATTAATGCTTAATGGTATGTAATGTCACTGCTGATCTATTTGAATTTGTTACATTGTTTGATCATCTCCACTTGCATCTGACAGGAGTACTCGAGTTCAGTAGCAATTCTGTGTTAGTCTGCATAGTACAGAAAAATCAATCCATTCATTTCAGTTTGCTTTGTTCTGTCTGTCCACAAACCATGGGCATCAAAAACTCCATGTAATAATATACTCTCTTAGGCTTACAGTAAAAAAGGAACCCACACTCACTCACTCCTACCATTCATAGACACAGTAGTTTGATATTTGCCAAAGATCAAACGTATTTCCTTTTCCTCTCAACTCCCTTTCATGCATTCCAAAAAAGGAGTTTTGTTAATTTTGTTTTAAATTTCTAAATCTTTTCATCATTTAATGTTTTTTGTTGAATAAGAGTTCTAGCTTGTCTATTAAGTTAACAACCACACAGTGCTTTACGTAGGAGCATTAACTAGATATTAGCCCTGCAAGTGAATTAAAAGTTTGTATTGAAAAATGGTAGATCAAGAAAGCATGGATCGGAAATGGATGTCTGCTAATCGTTTAACGAAGGATTATGAGGATGGAGTGAAAGAGTTTATTAGGTTTGCAGTTCGTCATGCAGAAAACCCTAGTAGAATCATATGCCCTTGTTTAGATTGTTGTTATGCAAGGCGAGTTAGTGTAGCCGAGTTGGAAGAACATTTAGTGTGTAATGGAATCGATCAAAGTTATACATGTTGGACAAAACATGGTGAGATAAGAGATGAGTCAAATGATAAGAGGACTAGTGTGAGATATTCATCAAATGATACAAACACAAGTACTTATGAGGGTGATCATTTTGAAGACATTGCAAATGCGGTTGAAGAAGATCTTCGGGATTGTCCCCAAATGTTTGAGAGGTTGTTAAGTGATGCCGAGAAACCATTGTATGATGGTTGTACTAAATTCACAAGATTTTCGGCGATGTTAAAGTTGTATAACTTGAAATCGGGTAATGGATGGACTGATAAGAGTTTTACGGACTTACTCTCACTATTAAAAGATATGTTGCCGGAGGATAATGTGCTTCCTAGTCGGACATATGAGGCTAAACAAATGTTACGTTCGATTGGCATGAGCTATGAGAGGATACATGCTTGTCTTAATGATTGCATTTTATTTCGAAATGAATATGCATCATTAAACGTGTGTCCTAAATGCAATGCCTCACGGTATAAGAAGAAAGAATCAGCTCTAGAGAAGGTTCTGTGGTATTTTCCCATAATACCTAGATTTAGGCGTATGTATCGCAGTTCAGAAGATGCAAAGCACTTGACATGGCATGAGGATGAAAGGATTCAAGATGGCAAGCTACGACACCCGGCAGATTCTCCTCATGGAAGAGAATTGATTATGATTATCCTGATTTCGGGCAAGAACCAAGAAACCTACGACTTGCATTGTCTACTGACGGATTTAACCCGCACGGTGTTCAAAGTAGCTCCCACAGTACATGGCCTGCGATTTTGGTGATTTATAATCTACCCCATGGCTATGCATGAAGCGCAAATTTATGATGTTGTCTATGTTAATTTCTGGGCCCAAACAACCAAAAAATGATATAGACATATACTTGGCTCCTTTAATTGAAGACTTGAAGCAAATGTGGGAGACAGGTATAGAGGTGTATGATGGGTATAAGGAAGAAAGTTTCAATTTGAAGGCAATGTTGTTTGGCACAATTAATGATTTTCCAGCGTACGGTAATTTGTCGGGATATAGCATCAAGGGTCAGTGTGCATGTCCTATATGTGACGAGGGTACAGATTGGATGCGGTTGGAACATTGTAAGAAGAATGTCTTCCTCGGGCATCGTAGATTTTTGCATCCAACTCATCATTACCGATGGTGGAGAAAAGCGTTCAATGGGAACTCGGAAAAAGGCAGAGCTCCTTCGCCGTTGACGGGTGGGCAATTGTTTGAAAAGGTAAAGAATTTGAGTATCCAATTTGGTAAACCTTTTGCGAGTGAGGTTGTCACAAGAGGGTAGAAAAAAATGTCGATTTTCTTTGAGTTGCCATATTGGAAGTCATTATATGTAAGACATTTCCTTGATGTGATGCACATTGAAAAAAATATATGTGATAGTGTCATTGGTACTTTACTCAATGTGCCAGGGAAGACTAAAGATGGAATCAATGCAAGATTGGACTTAGTTAGTATGGAAATAAGAGAAGAATTGGGACCGACGAAGAAGGGAAAGCGTACACATCTTCCTCCGGCCGCTCACACTCTATCTAGAAAAGAAAAAATTGTTTTTTGTAAGTTTCTTGATGGAGTTAAGGTTCCAGAAGGGTATTCTTCAAACATTAAGAATCTCATATCAATGAAAGATCTCAAGTTAAAAGGTCTAAAGTCCCACGATTGTCATGTTCTCATGGAGCAATTGCTACCAATTGGTATAAGGTCCATTTTGCCTAACAAAGTGCAGGGGGGCATAACGAAACTTTGTTTCTTCTTCAAGGCAATTTGCAGCAAAGTGATTGACCCTGGGAAGTTGCCATCATTGCAAAGGGAAATAGTTGTGACTTTGTGTGAGCTTGAGATGTACTTTCCACCTTCATTCTTTGACATAATGGTTCATCTAACCATTCACCTTGTTAGAGAGACACAACTGTGTGGGCCAGTTTATATGAGATGGATGTACCCGATTGAGCGTTATATGAAGATATTAAAAGGCTATGTTAAAAACCGATCACGGCCAGAAGGTTGTATTGTTGAACGATATATTGTGGAAGAAGCTGTTGAATTCTGTACAGAATACCTAATGAATGTTGATTTCATAGGGCTGCCAAAGTCTCGTCACACATGGAGAACGATGGGGCAAGGAATTACTGGAACTAAAATAGTGACTATACCAAGGTCAGAATGGGAGCAAGCACACTTATATGTTTTACACAATGCCGATGAGGTTGAGCCATATATTGAAAAACACAAGGACATACTTAAGAGTTCGCATCCAAATAAAAATCAGAATTGGTTAACTAGAGAACACAATCGTTGTTTTATAACGTGGCTAAGAGATCACATTTTTGCAGAATTGATTGTAAATCCTACTTCAGTTTCAGAAAGATTGAGATG
Source organism: Ammopiptanthus mongolicus (assembly GCA_039655645.1). Lineage (NCBI taxonomy): Eukaryota > Viridiplantae > Streptophyta > Magnoliopsida > Fabales > Fabaceae > Ammopiptanthus > Ammopiptanthus mongolicus. Next base: position 88,466,365 of record CM077344.1, on the reverse strand, counting down.
GTTAGCAAAAGGTCCAAGCTTGCATGTCTTCTCTTACAATGGTTATCAAATTAATGAGTACACATTCTATACAAAAGAACAAGATGATCGGAGTACAATGCAAAATAGTGGTGTGACGCTTGTAGCTCAGTCTATGCATATCTCGAGTGCCAAAGATAGAAACCCCATTTATGCAAATATGTCATACTTCGGCGTCATTGAACGCATATGGGAGTTGGATTACACAATGTTTCAGGTGGGTGTGTTTGGTTGTAAGTGGGTTGACAATAATAACGATGTTCGGATTGATGAGTCAGGATTCATGAAGGTGGATCTAAATAGGGTAGGTTATAAAGATGAGCCTTTTATATTAGCATCTCAAGCTCAACAAGTGTTCTATGTCACTGATCCAGTTGATAAGAAGTGGTCCATTGTTCTCTTGACTAATAAAATAATTGTTACTAAGATTGATGATCATGACCATGAAGATGTCGATATTGAAGATGATCCTTTCATTGGGACATCACAATCAATTGAGATTGATCCAACTAGAGATGATGATATGTATACAAGAGATGATCATGATGAGGGGCTTTGGGTTAATCCGCCATTTTGTACTAATAAAGGACAAGCAAGTCTCAATCAAACAAGTAAAAGAAAAAGATCGAATTAAACATGTATGTATTGTTTGTGTTTACATGAACTTTATGATCAATTAAATTTATATTTAGTGATTTATCTAATTAAACGTGTATGGTTTTTCAGTATCATTTTACTTGTGTGTCTAATTTTGCTGTAGGTAAATGGCATCTTCCAATAATGCTAGTGCTGCCAATGTGAAGCGACGTGGGCCAACAATTATGAAGGCAATCATCCGCGCTAGGAGTAAAGGACTAAAGTTTGAGGTAATTTACTTACTAATCTAAGGATTTCATTATGTTGTTTGTTATATAGATTTAATTACTTTATCATTTTTATTAGGTTGACTGGAATTATAAGGATCAACCAATTCGTTCCAATGCAAAAAAATGAAGAGTTACATTGGGTCGACTGTTCGGCAGATGATCCCAATTACTTGTGATAATTGGAAGGATAACTCTTTGGATGCTTCCAAAGAGAACTTATGGGCTGATATACAGGTAGTTATTAATATTTGTGAGTTATATTGTTTCTTCTGTAAACATACTTACTCTTTGACTTTGTTTTTGTTGTTTTGCAGATGTCTTTTAATGTTGACGAATCCCGACGGAGATTTGTACTTCAGGAAGCCGGGAAACTTCATCGAGCATTCAGAAGTAGATTGACAAAAAAATTTCTAAGAGATGCCGATGGGAATCTCAACAAGGAACCTCCATCAAAATATGCACACATCATATCAAGGGATGAATGGGTAGATTTTGTAGCAATACGCACAGGAAATGCACGATTCCTGGTATGTTTAATATCACGTTATACATATATATATATATATATATATATATATATATATATATATATATATATATATATATATATATATTTCTATATTGGTCATATAACCATCTATTAATATAACTACTATGTATCTAAATAGAAATTAAGCCATGATAATCGCCAGAGAGCGTTAAATCCTGCTCACCCTTACAAAGCATCACGTAAGGGGTATGCTGACCTTGAGGATGAAATGGTATGTATATAATTAAATGTGTGGTATTTATTTCTTTTAATCAATTTGGTTAATATATATTTCAATGTACAGATAAAGGAGGCAGAGTCAGAAGTTACAAAAATTGAGCGCCATATTGTGTGGAAGAAAGCCCGTATGAACAAGGCGGGTGTGATTGAAAACGAAAATACCCAGCATGTGTGGAATAAATGTGTAAGTAACATAGTGTTAACATTTTTATTTGTTATTTTCTTATGACAATAGTAATGTTTAACATTTCCATATCACTAATAAATATGTCAGGTGACCCTACAGTCTGCATCAGAGGGAGAGATACAAGTTTCTGGCCGCCAAGATATTCTTACCAAAGCCCTAGGTGTGCCAGAGTACCCCGATCGTGTTAGGGGTGTTGGTTTTGGTGTCTCTCAAAGAGACTACTTCCCACCGGAAAGTCATACAAAACAAGGAGATTTAACTAAAATTAAAAGGCTGGAGACGTTGGTGGAGCAACTCACAGAAAAAGTGAACAATTTGGAAGATAAACAGAAAAAAAAGGAGGATGAGGAGAGGCAGGCTAATTTAGTAAGCCCAAACGTCAAAGATAGTTGCACTCTAGCATCTACTATCAAGCTTCCCGAGGTAAGGCCTGAAATTTTGTTGTGCTCTGTTGTAAGGCCTGAAATTTTGCATTATCTATTACATGTTCAATTACTTATAACAGACTTCATAGCTCATTTATCTATCATTGGTTTAGGGTGTCAACTCATGTCGACTATTTTTATCAACCCCAACCCGCCGCATGGTTGGCAAGGGTAAAGTATATAATCGACCAGAAGGTGAAACATTGCACACCCGCCCACTAACCCTAAACCATGTGAAAGTTGGAGTTGAGGTTGCAGTTGAAGGGGATGCGCCATTGCCCATTATTGATGAGGCAGATGTGATGACAATAAGAGATGCAATAGGTACTTATGTGGCATGGCCAATCAACCTCGTGGTTGTAATGGATTAGTGCTTCATGACATCTAATTTTCCTTTCATATCCAATTGTTTTTCAAGCTGGATGATTTTAGCATGGAGTTGTTCTCTTTTTATTCATGCCTTACAAGGCTTTTTGATGTATCAGTTTTTGTTAAAGCGCTTACTTTTTTTGTGGGGCATGGGCATTAGTAGTTGGACTCAAGTCCTTGGCCAGAAGCAGATGAGTTCAAAGAATTAGAAACAATGGGATGTGCTGTGTACTATGGGTGTGGTCAAGAGATGAGAGTGAGAAGAGTTTCAGTTGTGTCTGTCTGTCTGTCTGTTGTGCGTATTAGTTAAATTTATTGAGCTGAAAAGTCTTGAACTTTCTGGTTGCTGCAACCAAAGGTGAAAGTGGAAATTAAACAGCGAATCAAAAGCAATCATTAGAGAGAGAGAGAGAGAGAAAGAGAGAGAGAGAGAGTAGCAGTACGTGCAGTAAAGGAGTAACTGAGATTGGAAGAAGGAAGTAATAACTGAGTTTGAGTTTGAGTTTGAGTAGATAGAAAGGGAACAATTGAGAACCTGCCACAATATCATATATATTTATTTATTTATTATTTATTATAATAAAACTAAGAAGGAAGAAAAACAGAGAGAAAGAGAGAGAGAACTTATGAAGAAATAGGATTGAAATTGAGATTGAGGGTTAGCATTTTGTTGTGTGGAATGTGGAACACTGGAAGTGAAGTGAAGGAAGGATTCCCTGTGACTTGGGTAGGCTAAATAATCTAATTGAGCTTGATCTCACTCTTAACAATCTCGCTGGAACTGTTCCACCTGTTATATACAACTTGTCTTCTTGTTAACTTGGCCTTAGCTGCAAACTCCTTGTGGGGTGAAATTCCTCAGGATGTTGGTCATAAACTTCCAGAAATCCTATAGTTTTCAATTTCTGCTTCAAGATTGTTTTTGTGATGATTGTAAATGTTTCCTAATGAAGTTTGTTTGATTTTGTGATTAGTGCTTTGAAAATTTACCGCGCATGTAGCGGAGCTAAGGTGCCTCGTTCAAAAGCAAACAACATTAAATGGATCCAGATAGCGGTATATATATCTGCAAAACTTAATAAGCAATAATTTTCAAAAAAAAATTTACTGATTTATTATTTCTGTTTTATAGTGCCCCAGACAAACCAACAATATAGATTGTGGATATTATGTCATGCGTTTCATGAAGGAAATTATCTTACAAAACCAAGTTAAAATACCAGTGACGGTATGTAGTTTCAGTACTGGTTATTTACTCTTAAATGTGACCATTCAAATGTTATCGGCTTATTGCAATTGTAACTTAATTTATTAAATTTTGATATTGCAGTACTTCCCTGACTGCAAATGCTTCACATACTCCAGTGCTCAACTGTCTGAAGTCAAGGAAGATTGGTCTCGCTATATTGTTGATAATTTTATTTGATTACCCTTGTCATATATATGACTAAAGTATGTACTTTGTTACGTATGGTTTAATTTGGTTCAACTAACTTAGGTGCCTGAGTTTTGCTGCACATACTGTTGGAGATTGTTGCATAAATATATGATGATATTGACATCTTTTTTGTTGTGTTGTGATTGCTGCACACCGTCATATATGTTCTAAAGTATGTGATTGATGCACCTGTTGGAGATTGTAGCCTCTTAATAGCTTTTTGCTGAACATGCAGGGAGAAAGTAAAGATATAAGAATTAAACTGAGCTTGAAGAAAAAAAAAATATCAAATAGATAGCGTTTGTTTCAACAAACGCTATCTAAAGTCATACGTAAGATAGCATTTGTTTCTAAAAACGCTATCCTAGGGTGTAACTCTAGATAGCGTTTGTTAAAACAAACGCTATCTTAAGACAACCCGCGAAAACTTTAAAACGACCTTACAATAGCGTTTATTTAGGAAAACGCTATCTAAAGTTACACCTGTGATAGCGCCTCCTAAACGCTACTTTATTGACAACATTTAATTACAGGGACATAGATAGTGTGTTAACGCGCTATTAAAGTTTGTACAGAAACGCTATCAAAAGCGTTTTTTGTTGTAGTGGTATCTGTATTCATGTGCATGAGTGCTCCACATAAACAAGACCTTTAGAAAAAAAAATTTCATAATAATAAGGGAGATTCTATGGTACCCTTGGGTACCATACCCTTGTCTATATGTACTAAACAGATAGTGAGAATTTAGTTCTATGTGACATTGACATGACTTAATTAATTGAGGTGACACATTCTGATTGGACATAGGGTATCCAAACCTCTGCTTTCTAAGTGTATCGTAGCAATGCCCTAATAATAATAGATTTGAAATAAATTCCATGAAAAACTCCCTTCTTATTTACCAGAAGTCGTGCTAATTATATCAGCTTACTGCCTTATTTATATAGCTTGTTTTTACATTACTTTTTTTTATCGCATAATTTTTTAGAACTATATAGCATAACCCAAGAACTTTTTTTATGATGTTCACATTCAATTTTTGTTTTACAATAACTGGAAATTTACATGCCTAATCCTCTCACCTAAGCTCGAATAGCAAGAACCCGTTTTTATTCCAATATATGCACTTTTTGACTCCATCGGATGGTTAGTCTTCGCTTAGCTTAGAATAAAATAACCTAAAATACTATGCTTATTGCCTTGAAAAAGTAGAGAAATTTGAGGAGCACAAACTATACGTACGATGGAAAACGTTTTGCCAAACCAAATGTGCGGGGAACAACTATTGAAGTATGCCTTTTGATGGCACTTAATGAGCACTATCATTCTTCGTCCCTTTTTACTTTTCGTCCTCCTCCTTTTTGCTTAAGCTTCTTTCGAATCAATGATTAATACAAATCTTGTATGATAACTTATATTGCTATACTCGACCATAAAGTGAAAATGGAATTATAGTTGAAAAACAAGATGTTATGAGCATCCACTAAATTATCTTTTAAGTGATTGATTGATCTATGATATGGCACAAGCTAGATAGCCGCCGTGGTGTGGTGAAAATGGGGGATTGCTCCCCACTCTTCCTATTGGACAATATTGGAGTTACTATCAGATGTATTTTTTTTCAATTTCTATTGGTTTGGGGTGCTAAAATAATCACTTGAAACTTAAGACGCCTTGTTTTTTACGCTTAGCATTCTTTTTCTTTGCATTTTCCTAATGAAAACAACAGATTATTCACTAAACAACAATTTAAAAAAGTGGAAAAGAATCTAACGAGATCTTGCAAGACGGTGCGGACAAAGATTTTTTAAGAGAGTTATATCATTTTGAATTCAAAGTGTCGGCACCATTTTGATTTTTGACTGTATTGATACTAGTGTAGAAACCCCGTGCAAGCACGGGGTGGATGTTTCTTGCTTAAAAGTTTTATAAAATAATTTATATTTTAACATACAGTAAGTAATAATATTTGTCTTTTTATTTTCTTATATCAATCAAGGATTATATTAATAGTAATATATATACACGAGGCATATCTAGTGAGAGGGATTTTTTATATGAGAGTGAGAGAATCAAATCTTGACCATTAAAATCATATATGGATGGTCAAGATTAAAAGTTGGTTAGTGATCATGTGGCCACTTAAAAAAGTCATGTGACTGTATGTTCTAATCTTGATTATTCATGATTTGATCCAAAGGATAAGATTTGCTCCTCTCACTCTCATATAAAAACACTCATCTCACTTGATACATCTCATATATATATATATATATATATATATATATATATAAGAAATTCTGTGTAATAAATAACAAATAACAAATCAACAAAGTTTCCATGTTTTCAATAGTATTTAAAGATAAAATACTTAAATAAAAATGTAAATTGAAATACATAAGAATGTTTGTCCAAATTGACCGTTGCAGTTTTTCCCATTAATCATGTCGTACTGGATTGCATGTCTTAATCTTAATATAAAATTATAAAATATTATTTAAATTGTGCATCCAATCAGCACTTGATAGTACTAAAAGATTATTATATCACATATCGGATGAAAAGTCGTCGTGGATAACATTTAAAATGTAAATAGGATTAACAAACTTATTAACCAAATTGTGAAATAAAACAAAAGACATAAAATAATATAAAAGATATAAATAATGTTTGATATCCAAAAATTTAGCACTGAGAACGATAATTTTTGAAAAAAAATAGAACACATACTTGTCTTTACCGTACAGTAAAACTTTTAAAGAATGTTGTTTTTATTGTATAAATTCTTTTAACAGAATAGAACAAATATTTTAAGGTTACATCTTTTTCAATTAAGAATTTAATTAGTTTATTGTTTATTGAATGTAAAACGATAATTACGTATTTTTCATTTGAAGTTGATGTTTATGATAAATCTAGAATGTATTACTATATATTGCACAATAAATTTAAAATCTATAATATATATGATATAATAAAATTAATATGTATATAATCATCTATGTTGTTAAAGTCGGATCGGACATCCAACTCAAAAAAGATATTGACTCATTTTTTTTAACTAAAAAAGATATTCATTCATTCAAATTGGTAAAATACATCGAAAATAACATAAATTCAACATCGCTAAAAATCGAAAAGGATGAATCTGCCAAAAAACTCATAGCACTCAAGTTAATAGCATAAAACGGCAAAATGCCTGCAAATATGATAAAATCAAACTGACCAGAATATCCATGCCTCCAGATCTGTAACGTTGACGCCAAAGTTTTGATTAAATCTGAAATGGATTGAAGCTGATCTGTCAATCTGAACCAAATGAACGCTGCAACAAGACGGGAAACCAAACAACACCGCACCAAGAGACGACGAACAAAACAACGCCACACTCAGACGACGAAATCACGAAAAAACACGAAAAAAAACCAGATCTATGTGAAAAATCACTTATTTAGAGAAAACGAGAGAAAAAATGATGTAGTCCAGGTCAAAAAATGGCCCAAAACCACCCCTTCCGATAGATGAGAAAGAAAGAAAAGACGAGTAAAGGAAAGGTTGAGAGAAAGGCGGCTCTATCAAAATTTTTGCTTTTTTCAAAATAACAATAATAATTTCGGAGCATCAAATCAAAATTATTGTTTTTTTCAAACCGTAAGTCTATGCAAAGTTAGTTATATCATTATAAGGTCCTTTTTTTTTGTTTTTCAGAGTGTCCCACGTGTAATTACGGAGATTAATCCCACGAGATAACTAACGATATTAATTGAAGGGTTAACTTCTCTCAATCAAGTTTTCTGCGTATAAAAAAGTCAGAGGTTGACCCTTTGACCACTTACTTAAGAGGTCCGAATTCATTACCATTCAAACCAATCACATATTGATGTACTATTAGAAGGTCATTTTACTGTGTTCACTTCATTCAAAAGAGCATGAATCTTCGTTAACATTTAGAGCCATTCATTTAATTTCAAACATGATCAGCAGAAATTTGTTCAACCTTTTATTATCTTTCAATTGCTAATTAATCATATAAGATGATTTCAGTTTTATGAAATAACTTCATGTATATTTCCACATATATCATTTATTAAATTTATCTTTCAATTTTGTTTCAAAAAAAAAAATTATCTTTCAATTTCTATTATTGTCGTGGTATATCATTTGCAATCACATACTTACACGGATAATTACTCTAATTTTAATATAAAAAGAGTTTTCCTATTTCAATGGACGGTATAAGTTAATAATTTTAACAAAACATTACAGTAAAATTGTAAATTATCTACAATTTTGCTTCAAAAATAACTAATAAATTGTTTTTTAACTTACACTAAAGTTATAAAATCCACAAAATCCACCTCAATATACCCGAAGTGGGTAAAAAAGTATCGGTCCTTGTCTTTCAATTTAAAACCAGCACTGGCTACAGAAGTCAGTTTTCCACACGATTCTGACGACAGGTTTGTGTCCTTTCAAATAATTGCATTCTTCCACTTTAGTTTTCGTGGCTAAGAGAAACAGAAACTAATCTTTGGTTTATCAGTGAGCTCGAAAAGCATCTTAAATAGGGTCAAAGAAATAAAAAGAAAACGCTACAGATGCTCCATGAGGGAGACAGAAACGTCTTCGGTCCTCTCTAAATATTTTGATCTTCTTGAATCTGAGCCGTTGATTTATCATTAAAATAAAGTAACAGACGAGATTAAAGATCTGCAATCGGAAGAACATGTACTCTTGCGAATGGAAATGGAAAACTGGAAATAGGTAACGCTATTGCGAACTCGTGTGTGATGCTCCGTCTCCCGACAGGTCCCAAGCAGCACTCCGTGGAGGAAATGCAATTCAATCGTCTAGATTAGTGGTGTAAATAAGTTGAACTATTCATGAATTATTCAAATTCAACTCATTAAATATTCGATCGAGCTCGTTCATTTAATTAAATGAGTTAAGTCCAAGCTTGAGATTAAACTCAATTATTTAAATGAGTCAAATCCAAACCTTACATTACAGATTCGACATTAAGTATTCGCGAATAGTATATATATATATATATATATATATATATATATATATGTGGCCGGTCCTTAGTTTTTAGGTGTCTTGGACAAACTAAAAAATGATGCCCTCATAATTATTTAAATATTGTTCTCCTTACAAAATCATCAATAATACGTTCATAATCAAGATTTTTTTTAAAAACATTTTCAATAGAAATCAAATCAAGACTATTTAATCTATCTTGTAACATAGTAGATCATAAATAAGATTTTAACAATTTCAATTTAGAAAAACTTCTTTCAGCAGATGCAACAGTAACAAGTATAGTTAATATTATTATATAAATTGTGCATGCATTAGGGAAACAATTAAATGCCATCAAAGATAAAGATAAAAGATGAATGGGAGAGATGGATTGATGGGAGTCTCTAAAGATAAAAGATATCTTTAAGAAGCATAAAGATTAGAGAATGGTGTTGATACTTGATATAAGAAGTGTGACCGATCATTTTATAAGAGAATTGATTGATAAGAAGTGTGATTCTTGATTTGTTCAAACGTTCAAATGCTACTTGCTAGCAATTAGCTATTAAATTTGGATGGCGCTCAATATCAAGAAAAAAATTGGACTGTTCATGAGTTCAACTTTTCCAAAATTGTGAATGTGATTAGTTAAATTTATTCTACAATTTATTTAATCATATTATTTGTTTAATTTTTTACAATATTTTTTATATAATTTTAAATATATTTTTTCTAAATATATATACATGTTACTACTAAGTAAAAAAAAAAAAAAAATTTGGGGCCCTAGGCGTTTGCCCATCAAGACCACCCTCAGGGCCAACATAACCTGAAAATGGGGCATATATAATGAGAACAATTCTCATGTTCATAATGTGAATAATAAAACTTAACCATACAATCATACATGAATGGTTAAGATTAAAAGTTGTTTAGTGATCACATGACCACTTAAAAAAGTCAGGTCCATTTATCTTTTAATCTTGACCATTCAAATAAGATCCAATGGTCAAGATTCATTATTCTCATTTCCCACCATAACAAAGTGTTCTCACCAGAGTAAATATATCATACTTATTTAATATTTAATATAAAAAAAATGAAGATAACACTGTTTTTATGAAGTTGAGGAGTCTAACACGTTTTTATGACTAACATTTTTTACTATATCAAATTTAATGAAAATAACAAAAATCACAACACCGTCCTTTCACTTTCCTGAAGATAGCTGAAGAAAAATCAAACATAAGATATCTAAAGAAAAATCACAATAAGAAACCTAAGTGACTAAGAGTGCGTTTGGGAACACTGTTTAATTAAGCGCTTATTCAATAAGCTCTTCTTCAAATAAGCTAAAGAAAATTTATTTTCATAAGCTTCTCTGACAAACTTATGGAAATAAGTTATAAAAAGCTTATGAGAAGACCATAAACTATTTTCATAAACTATTTGCATAAGTTTATTTCCATAAACTATTCTCATAAGCTCTTCCAAACGCACCCTAAGTCCTTTCACTTTCCTTACATTGTTACACAGTCACACATACCGTCCGCCATCAGCACCACAGTCACGCACACTATTGAAGGAGATTATTCTACCCATAAATTGATGATGAAGATTTTACTAGTCTTTATTAAAATTAATTTGAAGTTTCTTTTTTTGTAGTAAAAGAAGCTTAAATTTCACATACCATATGTTAAGCACATATTTTATTTGTAAATAATCATATAATATAAAATTCTTTATTAAATACTAAATTAATAAACTTAAAAAAAATAATTTAAGAAAAATTATCATAAATGCAAAAATAATTAACATGCAAGCCAAACAAGCCAAGCTCAAGCCTTTAACAAGCTAAGCTCAAGCTTTTAGTTAGACTCGTTTGAAATAGACAGATGCAAACACTAGAAGGGGGGTTGAATGGTGTTTGACAAATTTATGCGGAATTTAGAAACTTTTTCGCAAGCACAGACGGGTTGTAATAGACGAGTAAACACAGACAGGTCAATCAGACTGATAACTCGTCTGAAGGTTTTCACAGAAAACACACAATCATACAAGATAAGAAAATTTTTGATAAACACAATTATAAACCCCTTTAGTTAGATGATAGTTAAGACAAATAATCAAACTAAAGAGTTAAGGGAAAGAGAGATCACTCAGCAGATTTTATCTTGGTTCACCCCTTAACAATGAGGCTACGTCCAGTCCTTGGCAGCACCAAGTTTCTCACTATAACTGATTTAGGTTACAAGACAGACAAGTATTATTTTCACATCTAGCCTCTTCAGGCTCCAGACGAGTATTGTTTTCACACCTAGCCTCTCCAGGCTCCAGACAAGTATTATTTGCACACTTAGCCTCTTCAGGCTCCAGACAAGTATTATTTGCACACTTAACCTCTTTAGGCTCAGACGGGTTTGTTTGAGAGAAGTTGTAAAAAGATTACACTTTGCAAGTCTTTCACAAGCACTCAGACGAGTGTACTAAAAGTGAAGTTCTAAAAGACTGCGTATTAACTTCAAATGATTGAAGAATAAATAATGAAAAAAATGAAGATATAAATGCACAGAGTAATTGCTCTTGATTGCTTTGATCGTTCTCTTGTCTACTGGAATCTTCAAAGTCTTCTTCATTAAATAGGCTTCAAAATTTTAAAGTCGTTGGACACAAAGTCTGAAGTCTTGGCTTCTTGCAGATCTTCAATAAATACAATAGAGTCGTTCTGATCAGCCATTAAAGCATAGGGAACTTCGCTTATTCTCTTTCATCAGAGTGATACAGACTTCTGATGTACCTTTGGTCTCAGCAGTTCTGTATACGTGCTTTTTGTTTGCAGAGGGAAGACTTTCCCTTTTGGTGTAAGATGCAGTTGTGTTCAGGCAAAGCACTTTGTTGAAGTTCCTTATCTGAGTCAAGACAGTTTTCATCCAATGTATTTTTCAACGTTAGTCACTAGACGGATGAGTAGCTTCATTAGACGGGTTGCCTCTTTAACAAAGAGATGACGTCAGTTGCAAAGTCTTTTAGACGGGTGAGTCTTTCTTTGATCAGACGGTTGAAGATTTCATTAGACGAGTGAACTTCTCTTAGTTCAGACTAGTGAACCTTAGCTAGTTCAGACGAGTGAACTTTAGTTAGTTCAGACGTGTGAAATTAAGCTAGTTCAGACGTGTGAACAGTTCATATAGACGCTTAATGTTATAATCTGCACACTAAGTAGACGAGTTAAATTCCACAGACGGGTTCAATTAAATCATTGAATAACTGTTTTAATCTCATCAAAACTAAGGTAAATGCACATCAGACATTTGGAGACTCAACATCGTTTAAATAAATGAGTAAAGCTCAAACTTTACTATTTTTTCACAAGTCAAGCTTAAGCTTCAAGAGCTCGTCGATGATTCTCCATGCGTGACCGTGATGACAATGATGGTTCTTGGGGTGGAGGAAGAAGATCTTACGATGGATTCGACGAAAAACTTAGGGGAGATCTTCCTTCTAAAGTTACGAATTTCGATCAACAACCGTTGAGGGCTGATGAGGTTGACAATAGGGCTTCAATGAAGAAATAGCTTTCGTCATTTGATTCAGGTCACAAAAATCAAAATCGGTAAGAGTCAATCAACAGTGGTGGGTCTAGGGTTGATGAAGTGGTAGTAAGAAGCCTCTTGCTGCAAGATCTTCCACATTTGGTTCTGGGTTTTGCAATTCCAATTGAGAGCCTCATCGCTGAACTAGAGGCACTGGCAAAAGCTATCGGGAACCGAAATTCGGGTTGAGAGCCTGATAACCGAAAGGTGTTCGTAGGAGTACGGTGAAGAAAAACCAGCAATGTTCATGGTTCATAGCAGTCCCATTTCGTCAACGGCCAAGGCTGAAAGCGACCACCCTTTAAGAGTGGAAACTTGTTTGTATAATTTAGATAAGAACCTAGGATCTGCGCCTGAAAATGGGAGTGCATCATGTGGTTTGGCCAATTTGAAAGGCGGTCAGGCATCATCGGAGGCGCAGTCGGAGTCGATCAAGGTGGAAAGCAACGTTTCATTGGATTCTAAGGCGTTAATGAGGAAATCAGATAAGCAGTGTGGAATTGAGTAAGGAGGTGTCTTCTCAGTCACCCAAGAAGGAAGCTTCTTTGGTCAAATTGATGATGATCATTAGGATGTGAAATCCACAAAAGCATGAGCATCATCAAGTTCAGACTTGTTCTTGTGGGCTCACTATGAATGTGAATCCTGATCTTACTTTGTTATTTTTCTTTGTTCTACAGGAATCTAAATCTGTCTGAGAGTGAATACCATCAAAAAGTAAAGTTCCAGATAGATCTGATAGTGCTTATATTCATTTATGCCTTTGAACCTCTAGACCGCTGCCATGGTTTCCAAGTTGAATTATTCGTATTCATCAGTTTGGGTTTTTTGAGTTGTTCTTGGAACACAAATACGAATAAAAGAGTTTGAATTCCTTGTATTGAACAAAAGAGTTTGGAGTTTGACACTTTGAATTTGCTCTTGTGGGGTGTTGTTAAGCCTATGTGTGGCATGGCAATCACTTTTTGCCAGCCGAAAAAAATGGATTGTCGAAATATCCCTTTTCCATAAAACAAAGATAAATTCATTTTTAAAATATCAACCAGTTCTAATTGGTTATAACCAGTAAAAAATTCAGAGGACCAGTCAACTCCTAAATAGAAGGATCCTAGATGATTGCGGAGGGAGATGACTTTGTGATTGTTTATATATATATATAATTCAGGTACTCTTTAAAAAATCTGGATTTGAAAGAAAATCTCGGACTTAATTAAATTAATATCTTAATTACGGATGAAAGTAAAATTGTCGAGCTTTAGTGCTTTCTACGGTTGGTATTATAATTTTGTGGTTTGTGTGGATTTTCTTTAATAGTGGGAGGCAGCGCAAATGTTTTTACATGTTACAACCACTATTTTTTTTTTTAGAATATCCTCCGCGTGTAACTGAGAAGACTAATTCCACGAGATACTGGACGACATTTAAGGACTGACTTCTCCCAACTAGATTTTTTCCATTCACAAGAGTCGGGGATCGAACCTCTATGTGATTATAAAGTGTTGTATTTTGGAGATTACATCTATTGTTGGGGGTGGAGTCATGTGATTTTTTTTTTTTGGGTTTGAGATATTCCGAAGTTACGTTGGACACTCCGATTAATTCGAATTGAGTCGAAAAAATTCATTTAAGGAAATAAATTTCTATCAACGTCCATTTTTCTGTTCATAAGACTCGAACTGTTTTGCTTACAAAATCTTTTTCATTCTTTTGTAGCTATTAGCATTTTTACTAAATTTATCCTAAAACATCAAATATTATCTAATTTTAAAAATTATTTTATATACTTTTTAGTAATTTAGTATATAAAAAGAATTCTGTTTATGCAATTGAAATAAAATAAATTATATTAAAATTATTTTTAACTATAATATATCTAAACATATATAAAACTGATTTATCGTAATCAATTATATAAAAATGCTATACACATAATTAATTATTAAAATATTTTTTTAAAGTTAATCAAAACACACACTTAAACTTATTAAATTTGTTTCACCTATATAATACTGGCTCCAGGCGACGACTGAGGCCTAGTGTTTCATATACCTTTTTGTGACCACTGAAAAGTGAAAACAACAAATTAAGCCTTTTACAAGCTTTCTTTCTTTTAGTGCTAACTAGCTAAAACTAACTTCTAAATAACATTTTGAAGTAAGCCTGGGTCAGCAGCAATGCTATATAAGGTTGTGTAATATCATTGACTTAGGATAACGTACAGTCATTCAGATGATGATTTTGCTTAGTCAGCCACTAAAAATAGGTCAAATATATATTATACAAAGGAATACATTCTGAAATCAAGCCGACGTTAAAAAAATTGGTAACGCGACTCTCCCTTAAAAAAAAAGAATATAAGTTCGATTTTCGAAATCATCTAATTGATAGGTAATTCAATCCCGTATATAAAAAATCGGATGTCTGTTGCTGTCGAATTAGGGATTAATCCTATAGTCGATCGAAAGGATCGAAGATGTAAAGACATCCCGATGAATCTATTAGAAAGACAAAGATCCTAATTACGGTAGGTTCCAAAAAAAATAAATTCTAAAAATAGTCAAATATCATAAAAAAATCGAGCATATAGAGCGGAGAGGGAATTTTTTATGACTTTAGTGAAAAATAATAATAAAAAATAAGATTTTGCTAACAAATGTCCTAAAAGTACTAATCAGTGCCCTAAAGTTTGAAAAATTAAATACAACACTTCTCAATACAAATTTTTTATTTTTATTTTTATTTCCTTAATCAATATCCTTAAAACACTGATTAACATTTCTCAATAAAAATCTCCACCGAGTTGTATGTCTACTCTAACCTACGTATTGGTCTACAATATTGTTCCTTTCATACCATTTTTAAAATTTTTTAAATTTATACCGATGAAATAAGATTGACTTGAAAATGCATCTTATGAGTAAAACTAGTAGTTTAATCCGTGCAATGCATGGATATATTTCTTCTGGATAAAAATTATATCTTATTTTGATGTATCATATCATATTATAATTAATAATATCTTGTCATGTAAATTAAAATTTTATTTAATATTAAAAAAGTAAAATATATGACAAAATATTAATGATTAGGAAAAACTCGTCTGCTGGTCACTTGTCTGCTGCGACTCGTCTAGTGGTCACTTGTCTGTTGCGACTCGTCTATTAGTCACTTGTCTGCTGCGGTCACTTGTTTGTTGTGACTCGTCTTCTGATCACTTGTCTGTTACAACTCGTCTAATGGTCACTTGTGTGTTGCGATCACTTGTCTGCTGTGGAGAAGAAAGCAACCATAACAATAATCCAAAACACACTGAAAGTTTAAATAATAACAAACAAAATAGCCATAGCAAAAAAAACATAAATTTGGTACATAATTGTATAGACTGGAATTGTGAACGAAATAAAAAACCTGTCATAACAAAAAAAAATGGAGAACATAACCACAAGCTTCCAAATTGTCATTAACATGATAAACCTTTTTACAAATGTAAAAGTAGATTCAGGATCCTACACTACTATACCACAAGGTATTCCTTGTCCTAAAGTCTCCAAGTGTGTAACTAACTACACATTCTCCACAAACATAGAGTACAATTTCCAATCACCAAATTTGGAAATACAACAACCTAAGATACTTAAGTTGGATGCTGCAGTGTTTATCTTTGGAAGCTTCACCTACGCCAACATACAAATAGCACCTCATTGCACCATAACCCATTCAACTATTACAATTCAAAAACCCCATAAAGCAAAAAAGGAATTCCAGAGGATCAGTATACAACACACATGAAAATCCATCCACGGATCAATTTCCCAAAAAACCACCATGAAACCACCACACATTCTTCAATCCAATTTAGTCCTTCTCAATCTTGACTGCAACCAAATCACCAATAGGCTGCACATGTTCCCCCCTTGAACAACAGCATCAGAAATGGCTGAAGAACTTGGATATTCCAGCTCGCAAGACAAAAGTTCAGGTTCCAATTTCCTTTTGGCTGGGATGATTCTTGAAGAAGAACAAATGTCATCATCCCTCAATGATATGGGAGCCCCATATACATCAGACTGAGTCTGTTGCAACACAAAATATCATGAGACAGCAACTACTATAATTGAACATAAATTGATCAAAAAAAATATAATTCATCATCAACAGACAACTATAAAAAATATTACTCTAGCAAATATAAGATGCTCACAGAAAAAGGTTCTTCAAGATCAACAATCTCACTGGAGACCTGTGGAAAAGGTGGAGCAAAAACCACCTTGCATCAGATAACAGAATGAAAATATAAATAAAGAAATTATATTTTCCAATTACCAAGCTATGTCGAAAATAGAGGGTTGTGGAAAAATAATATACCAATAAGTACATGCTGGACTGAATCTAATAAAAATGTAAAACTACAAATACCTTTGATGGAGTTAAATCAGATCCTAGTAGTTCAAACATACTGATGATATGTGCATCAACACATACCCTCCTGATCGGATAGTTACTCTCAAACTGCAGCAGAGGTTCAACCTTGGTTTCAACCTTGAACAACATCCTCTGTCCAATCAGAGATTGAAAGCAGGCTGGGTACCCATTTTCAGCTTTATCCTACACACCATAATCGTATGTTACCAACAAATTATAGCAAAACAACCTCCCAAAAAAGCACAAATACAAATAAAAAAAACAAAACCAAAAACTAACTGATATGATTGGGTCAACAACTCCTCACAATTTTTGTTTATTTGGAGGGTCATGTCTCTATCAAATAGAACAAACACTGCAACACTTGAATGATCCTCAACCAACACCTTAACCTTGAACCTGAAATGTGAAGCCTATTATTTATTGGTCATTGGTCATTGGTCATTAATAAGGCCATGGTTCTACCAAGGGCAACACTGAACCAAGTGAAAATGGAACCCATGGCAGGTTTCAACATGCTATAAAATCAAAAAATCAAGAAACTAAAATTGAAAAACATACCTCGGGGAAACTTGAAGCACAGGAATTTGGCAACTCACACAAAAATAAATATTGGATTGCAGAGTGACTGACCTATTGCACTTGCATGCAACATAAAACCAAGGACCATCACTAATCACATCAATAATTTTCCCCAAAACCACAAACATACATCTTACAAAAGCAACCACACCTCATCAAATAAGGTTAATGTATTTGCCTATATAAAGAAAATAAGCTAAGCATAGTGCAGTCTTTGTAAAAAAAAATATAACCACCACCTACCTCCTTGATAGCTTCAAGCTGACAAATGTCTTTTCTCGGATGAAGCTTCATGAAATCAGCCTCAAGACCCTCACGTGAATTGTCTAACACAACAGCTAGGGGCTCCACATCCAACACACCATGTTCCGCAATGCTAATGAAACAAAAATGGAAGAGTTCGAACATTAGAATGATATACCAAAAGAAACTGACACCCACCAAATATAATATATCAATATCATATAATCTATATAATCAATAAATATCATTTTACATGGTGATCACCTATTCCTAAATAATAGAGCCTCGGGAATGTCAGGGTCGAAAAGCAATTTGGTGGCGTCCATGCTATTTTGAATGACTATTTTGACGTTTATTCGACGGGTGAAAGCTTCATTAAATGGGTGAAAGTCATCAGACTGGTGAAAGCTTCATTAGATGGGTGAACTTTCCTTAGTTTAGACGGACGAACTTTCTTTTGTTCCAGACGGATGATAACACGCTAGAGCTCAGTTCATAGACACTTAATGCTTATCATCATAATCTGCACACTGAGTAGACGGATTAACCACCACAGACAGGTTCAATTAAATCATTAAAATAAATGTTTAATTTTAGTCATCAGACGGATGAAAGCTTCATTAGACGGGTGAACTTTCCCTAATTCAGACGGATGAACTTTCCTTGGTTCCAGATCGACGGCTGATAACACGTTAGAGCTCAGTTCATATAGACACTTAATGCTTATCATCATAATCTGCACACTGAGTAGACGAGTTACTTTTAGTCATCAGACGGGTGAAAACTTCATTAAACGGGTAAAAATCATCAGATTGATGAAAACTTCATTAGACAGGTGAACTTTCCTTAGTTCAGACGAATGAACTTTCCGTAGTTCAGATAGGGGAACTTTCCTTGGTTCCAGACGGGTGATAACACTCAAAAGGAAAATTTATTTTATTATGTAAAATGAAAATAAACATAAACAATTATAAAAAATCGGAAAGTGTAAAATTGCAACAAAAAAGGATATTGCAACACGTGGGATGAATAGTAAATACAAGTTCTCAGTTATTCAATGTATAGATTTCCAAAGCCTATCCTGGAATTAAAGACATATATTAATAAGAACATAAAAATGTATTGCTACCCACACCTCCCATTTCTTAAGGCATATAATTTTCCATATTTATACGAAAAAAATCCTTTTCACCTCAAAATATATCTTCAGAAATTTTATTTTATTTTAAATTATTTATTCAATTTAAAAATTAAACGATATATATTTTGAAGAGTAAGAGCATCTTTAATGAGAATTTCATAAGGGTTCCTTAAGAATAAAATATTATTACAATATATCACATATGGTTTTGAATTCCTTAAATTTAAAATAGGTTTCTTATCTAAGGAACAAAAAAAAAAAAGTTCTATAACATTTAAATATTATTGTTTTGCATTTGATAGTATAAAGGTGAGAGAGAGAATATAAGATGTTGAAGGGAGAGAGAAGTTAAGGAACTTGACGATAGAAAGCTTCACTGGAGTGAAAATTGAGTGAGTGACATAAATTTGAGTTGGTATATAATAACCCACTTAAAAACTTAAAATTGATTCCTTAAAATTGTCATTATAGATGCTCTAATATTCTCCTAAAAAACTAAAATATTTTTAATAATAAATTTGTAATAAATTTTGCTTAACTCATCGAAGGATGAAATTAAATGTTGATAAGTCCAAAACTATGTGCTCTGATTACGTTCCTAGAAGGAAGAATGAGAAAATCATCGGCATTAGCTCAATGGAAAAGTTTAGAGGAATCTCAATTCGATATACTACAAATTCCGGCAAATATCTACTATTCCCTTTAATAAAGGGAAGAGTGAGTTGATTTTTACACGGCCATTTTAAGATGATATTGATAGGGTGTTGCTAATCGGTATCCTAAGGATATTAGTTAAGGATTTTAATAAAAATAAGTGTTTATTAAAAAATTAAATAGAATACTCCTTCAAATATTGAATGCATCACTTTTCAATGATAATTTTTTTCTTTTGCTTCTTTAATCAATAGCCTAAGGACACTGGTTAACATTTTTCATATTAATATAGTAAAAAAATTTGACCTTTTAAATTATTATTATTTTAATAACTAACAAATATTTGATTGGTTTTGTATACTAATCCCTTTTAAAGCGTATAGAAATCATTGAAGTGAATTTTGTCTCTTTCAATAAATTTTTTTTTCATATACATATCAGGAATCGAATATCTAACAACATATTTAAAAAACTCAACTATTTATCAATCGTGATAAACATGGTTGTTCATATCCATACAAGATTTAAATTGAGAATAGTTTGCAGCCGGGGTTTTAAAAAAGGCTCACTTATTGGAAGATCAACCTCCTAAATGAAGCTAATTAATTGTGCTGTTAGTGTTAGGGACAAAAATCAGTTAACATAACTAATTCCCAAGCAGCCACCTCAAGGCGTAAGTTTAGGAATTGATTGAGATAATTAATTTAAATTCAAATTTATCAAGTATTAGTAACTACTAGTATGTGTTGTGTATAGCATCTCTAATCTATATAGCCTTTTACCTTGTGATGTTAAGATTGATTAAAGAGGAAATAATTTTTACCGCTGTTATCTATATGGTATCAGAAGTCTCTAGACTCTAACGAGTCTGAGATCCAAATATCCTACGCTGCCACAAGAAGTCTGCCCACTCCCAACCAAAACTTATTAGTGTGTGTTTGATATCATAATAGAGAGTATTGAAATTGTTTTTGTATTTATCAAACATGATTCTAATAAAAAAATGGATGCTTAGTTATATATTTGAGAAACAATTTTACATTCAGAATCGATTCTACCAGAAGCAGCTTGGAGTAAGCTTCTATCTTTGGATTAAAAAATTACACTAAAATAAAATTTGTTTTCAAAATAAAAACATTTAAATATAAATTATTTTATTTTAAACTCAATTATATTAAAATCAATTATAAAAAATTAATTCTATTCAAAATCATATTTATCAAACATTCATCCAAATATACACTAACTCTATTACCTTCTTCAACTTTGGAGCACATATTGGATTGAAGCTCTCACACAACAATTTTTATGCTTGCTGGCAAGAAGCCTGAAGGTAATTGGATACGTGGACGGAAATCATACTACTGTCCCACCCAAATAAATTACTCAACTTAATGGTACTTGTCAACCCAATCCAGAATTTGATTCGCTGTTATTGCGCGTTAGGTTTATTTTTAGTGTTCTAAATTTAGGTAACGTTCGTTTCAAGATTTTATATCATTTTTAAGAATGTCATTGTCAAAATTCTAAAATATGTTTGATTAATATTTATTATTCTCGGGAATATTTTTTAAAAAATCATGAAAAAAAAGTGATAGAATGTGAGAGTAGAAGTTATTGATAGTTATTTTTTACTTTTTTATGTTTATTTTCATTCTCATGTCATGAAAAAATAATATACCCATCCCTCGTGATGAGAATAAAAATAAAGGAGATCATGAGAATATGCATTTCCTGAGAATCAAGCTTACCCAAAAATATATTTTAAAAACTTATAATAATACCATGTTCACATTCCCAGAAATAGTTTCTCAAACCCTAAAACAAATACAACTTATAATAATACCATGTTCACATTCCCAGAAATAGTTTCTCAAACCCTAAAACAAATACACTCTTAGGGGTGAAGTGGTAGTTTGTGTTATCCTCCCCAACTTCATATAGTGCTGAACGTGGGACAGTTTCACCCCTTTAAAATTAACTATCAAATAAATATTATTAAATTATACAACTAATCTCATACATTTTTTTTAATTTACTACATAAAATTAATTTTTAACACAATTGAAACGAAATAAATTATCTTAAAATCATTTTGCAGCAACTAAACATGAAATCGATTCTATCATGCTTTCTTTGGAAGAGGAAAAAAGAGTACAGTAAAGAAAGTGAAAGGAAAGAAAGGAGAAGGAGAAGGAGAGAAAAAGAGTAGAAAATGATATAATTATTTAATTCTTTGATAGGCGTGAAAATAAAATGAAAGAAAGTTAAAAAATTTCTTTTATCTTTTTTAGTTGAGTAGAAAGTGAAAGAAAAAAAAATATATTTATAAAATGAAATAAATATCCCATATAACCATTTAAAGAAAGAAAATAAAGGTTTTTTTTGGTCTTTTCATCCTAAAAATGTTGCTGCCCTCTATTTCCATATTTTCTTCCCAAAAGTAGGAGGACAAAAAATTGAATTGGATCCCTTTCAGCTAAAAAAAAATTGAATTGGTCCCATATTTTTCTTCTTCTTAGTTTTTGTTCCATTACAAATAGAGGAAAATTGATTTTTCCTCCTATTTTTTTCCTCCTTTTTCTTTCCATCATTTTTATTAGAGTGAATGTTCAAACTGATCCTTAAAAAATTTTGGAAAACCCACTTTTAGTCCCTGGTAAAAACAAATGAACCATTTAGTCCCTCAAATTTATAAACGCGGGATACTTCAGTCCATCGGTTCAGTTTCAACGTCTATTTACTTGTCTACGTGTCCCGTTAACCATCCTACATGACTCGTGAGTGGTACTACATGGTCTATGATGAATTTCCTAGGTGAAAAACGAATAAAAAGTGAAAAACGTGCACAATATTTAAATCCAAATACCTTAAAATTATGCACTTTTTTCACTTTTCATGAATTTTCACGGCGAAAATTCGTCATAGGTCACAAAGGACCACTAACGGGCCAAAAAAGATGGTTAATGGGATACATATGTAAGTAAATGGAAGTCGAAATTAAATCTAGGGACTAATGTGTCCCGCGTTTGTAACTTTGAGGGACTAAATGAATAATTTATTTTTTTGGGGACTAATAATGGATCCCCAAAATTTTGTAAGGACTAATTTGAGTCTTTATTCTTTTTTCAATAACTAAATGATACGTTATAATCCATTATACATATAATTGATTATAGAAATAACAAGCAAAACCATTCAATTAGGAAAGAATAAATGCAAGGGCGGTGGTTCAGAGTTACTCCCTTCGATCCTTAATATAAGAGACAAAATGTCTTTTTTTTGTCTAATATATAAAAAAAAGTTATTAATTAGTATGCTAAATTTCATTTTTATCATTATTTATTATAAAATTCATATTAAAGAGATTCAACAATTTTTCATGCAAGTGTTTTGATATTGCTTAACATAGTATTTGAATTTAAAAATAAATAAGTTAGTTAAATTAAAAATAATTAAATAAAAATATTTATAAAATAAAATTAAAAATGAATTAATTTTAATAAGAATTAATTTGCATACTTTTAAAGTTGCAATCTGGTGCAATAATAGTAGGCGCCTACAATTAGCAAAAATTCAACATGTAGCAGCACAAGGTAGGTGAGAAATCTGCAACAAGTTACAACTATAATAAGGGTGTGTTTGGGAAAGCTGGAAAAAAAAGATTATGCTGATAATCGATTTATGAATAATCGATTATTATGATAATCGATTATAATCAGAATCTATTTTTGTTTGGGTCTGTTTGCTGAAAAGTGATTTCAAGATAATCTTTTTTGTTTGGATGGTCTAAAAAAATCATTTTTTACATAGTAAATTACGAAAAAGGGTATGAAGTTATTTGTATAATTTAATAATATTTATTTGAAAGTTAGTTTTGTAGGGGTAAATAAGAAAGAGAGTTTTGAGAATGAGAAATAATCAAATCATAACAATCTTAAGCTAAAACAAATTAGATGACATAAAACAGCTTTTTCCCCCCAAAAAAAGCTTTTTTATAAATTTAAGCTATTTGCCAAATATGATAGATTATATATGAAATAGCTTATTAGCCAAAAAACAGTTGAAATGAAAAAAATCTAATTTTCTCAGACAAGCACTAAAGTCAAAAAATTCGGCTCATAAAACCTTAACCCCTATGGCAGCGCGTTAGGAAATCCAGGTGTGGTTGTGATGAGATTGACACATGGTCATTAGTTTTTTCAGGTTTTTATAGGACATGCGTCAAGCCTCTAAGCCGAACTTCAAGCAATGTTTGGTTCAAATCTGGATAAGAGATATGAAGAGGAGATTTTAATTAGTTATTATATTTAATTAAGATAATAAGGTGTGAGAGATATTTTAATGAATGAAAGAAAAATAATATTATTTATATTTGATTTATTAGATGGGTTAAGGGATTTTAAAATTTACTTTTATATCTATATATATTTTTGAATTTTAAAATACATAAGTTAGTTTATTTTGATTAATATATTTAAAATATTTTAAATCTCATCTTCTCCCCTCCAAATCCCATCAAAATTTGAAGGGAATCAAAATTGATAGAGAAGGAATTATACTCCATTCTCCTCTTCAAAATGAATCAAATTAAATTTTTTTACAATAGTTCCTTTCCTCCGTTCCCTCCCATCGAACATTGTGTGAATGAAATTGCTTGGAATGGTGGTCACAGACTCGAGACGTGTGAATCAAATTCGCTTAATGCCTTAAAGCATTTCTTTGGCACCTAGATTCCATCCTTATGAAGCTATTATCCGGAAATCCACTAATCCAGGATCTATTGGAGCCTGAGTCGGGATATGATCCTTACAAATATTCTTTCGTGACCAAAAGCCACTTAGGTGTGGCAACAGATTTTGGATGTCTTATGGAAATTGAGAAAATAATGTTTTTATAATCATTTGAAAATTATTTTCCTTATATTTTGTTACTGCAAAATCATTAATAACCTGTTCATAATTAAGATTATTTAAAAAATCATTTTTGATAGAAATCAAAGTAAGACTATTTAATCTATTTTGTGAGTTGTGACATAGTATATCATAAATAAGATTTTAACAATTTCAATTTAGAACAATTTCTCTAAGTTGATCCAATAGTAACAAGGATAGTTAATTTTATTCTATAAGTTGTGCATGTATTAAGAAAACAATTAAATATCTTCAAAGAACTCAATAACCTCTCTGATGACTTTTAATTCTTCAAATAGAATTTCTCCATCAAGATCATAAGAATTATCATATTTTAGATAAGATTCAAGATGTTTACAACATACTTTCAAGTCATTATCAGAGAACGAACTAAGTCTTTCAATACTAAACAAAAGACAAAAAATCTCCTTATATGTGCTATATTGCTCAAATATTAGTAAGTGAGTCAATTGCTTAATCTACAATGTATAAAAAATAATGGATCCTAAAAGACTTATCAACAGACTCAAGGTTTGGTTGTGTTCATTCAGAGAGATTTTCATCAGTGTTTTTTTTTTACAAATTTGATATTTTTTAACAAACACACATTCAATCTCCATTTTCATTTGCAAGTTTTTCAGCATTAACTATAGCATTTGCAAATCCAGATTCTCTATATTTTTTCAAGTACTTCATCAAACCTTTTACCAATTCTATAGCTACATCAATACGCATCTTATATTTGCAGATTTTTGCTAATTTCATTATCGGCAAATAGTAGTTAAAACCAAATAACCATAAAAATTAGCATTATTTAAAATATAAGAGGAATAATATAATATAATAAATTGAAACTTGTTTATGCAATTGCAACGTAATGCACCGTGTCTTTCTCTTTCATAGAGAAGAACAATGTCCACTATGATACTACCAAACAATAGCCAATAACAGAAAATAAAGAGATAGCAAGCGCACCAAGTTATGAAGAAGAATGAAAATCTTCTTTCACCAAAACAGAAGAAGAATAGTAATTAAGAGGGTCATGAGTGCTAAATCCAAAAAGGTAACGTCTCACGAGCTTTTCTTCCTGACCAATCACTTGTATTAGTCTATATCAATAAAAGTAGGTAAAAAGAAAGGAGATAAGCTTTTCTTCCATCGGCAAATAATTTGTTTCTTGATTCTAAAAGATCGAGAAAGACATAAAGTCAAAGAGACTGAGATAGAGAGAAAAAGAGAAGAATTAGGGAAAAAGAAATGTTTATATAGTAAATAAATTAGGAGTGTAATAAATTTTAAAATATGTGAAATTAAAAAGATATTCTAATATACACAAATACACTTGTCATAATATTTTTATCACTATTATTAATTTTTTTGGAATAATTATTTTTTATCGGTAAAATAATAATTATATAAAACTTTTATTTAATATTTATATATACTAAGTAAAATTTTACCTACTATCTGGTGCCCCCAAAAAATGGGGTCTTGGGCGGTCGTCCAGCTCAACCATGCTCAAGGCCACCACTGAAGCCATGGTGCTAATGATGATCATTTGGTTGTTTGGCTAGATCCTCCTTAGGAGTGGGAATAGGTTAGGCCGAGCTAGGCCCTGATAAGCTTGAGCCTGACCTGTGTTCCAATCTCAAGGTCTGAGTCTGGCCTATTAGCCTGATATAAGCCAATTTTTAAGGCCTGACCTGATCTACTTCAAAGTTTGGCCTGACCTAGAAGCTTATTTAAAAGCCTACTTTTCAACGAAACCTTTAAATATGTCTCCACCTATAAATAGGTAATAGCCTTTCACTTATAAATAGGCTTGTAAGCCTTTAATGATAAAGAGGTTGGTAAGTCTATACCGATAAATAGGCCGTTAAGTCTTCACAAATAAATATGCAAATAGACTCTACATTTAAATGGGCCAATAGGCCTTTACTTTCAAATATTATAAATAATATATTATAGTGTTATATATTAAATTATATTATATATATATATATATATATATATATATATATATATATATATATATATATATATATATATATATATATATATTTGTGTGTGTTAAATAGGCTAATAGGCTTTTTTAAAGTCTTAGCCTTATCTCTTTAACCATATAGATTTTTTAAAAAATTATGACCTGACCTTTTTGTTAAATAAGCTAGGCCTAAAATAAGCTAGGTCATAGGCCCCTGACAAGCGACCTGACCTATTTCCACCCTTAATCCTCATCCAACCATGAGCAAGTGAGTATTCTCTTGATAGGAATTAATCTTGTCTTTTTTCTTTACATTAGTTCCAAAAACAATATATTTGTCTTTTGAAGTTCTTCTAAAAAAATTAAAAATTACTAAATAGCCTCAATTATATTAAAAAAAATTATCTGTAACTAAATTACTTTTTATAAAATATTCAAAATATTATCACTTTGTTAATACTTTCTCATTTCATTTAGTAAAGATACCAAGAGATAAAAATAAATTAGAAATAAATAAGAGACGTCTTCTTAATTATATAAAATGGTATATAAAATAGGTTAAATTACTTTGCAGGTCCTCAAACTATTTATGAATTTTTCAATAGGTCCCCGAACTAAAAAAAATCTGTAAATGAGTTCCTGAACTTCTAAATACTTTGTAATTAAATCTATGCACTTTAAACGTTTGTAATCGGATATGTGTACTTATAAATAATTTGTAATTAGGTCCATTTGGTAGGAGACATTTTAAAAACATTTGCTATTGTAAGTGATCTAGTGGTTCTATTAACCTCTAAGATAAATAAGAATCCTAGAAGAAAATTTATAGGATGCTCTAATTACAAGGCTGTTCTGCTACTCCACGGACCTAATTATAAATTATTTACAAGTTTAGGAATCCGATTACAAACGTTTAAAGTGTAGGGACTCAATTAAAAAGTATTTAGAAATTTGGGGACCCAATTATAAACTTTTTTAATTTGAGAATCTATTTAAAAATTCTCAAATAGTTTGGTGACATGCAGAATAATTAAACCAATAAAATAAAACAAACATATTTTTTACATAAATATCATAGACTTTAAAACTTTAAAAGTAATAAAAAAAACTATTAAATAAAGGACAAAACAATTGATATGATGAAATATTAAAAATTTAATTTTTTATTTAATTAATAAAATAATTATTAAAAAATTGTTGAAGAAGATAATGTATAATTGTTATATTTTAAATAAGAAGAAGTAATACCAATAACGGTTGGCACATCTGATTAAGTCTCCATCCATACTCATTATGACTTGAGTTCGATTCTCAAATTTTTCTATTGACAAGTATTATGTAAATTTCACTATAAATATATAAATTATCGATGAGGTTAGTGATCCCTTCAATTACTTTAAACTTTCATTTACCTAAAAAAAACAGGAAGTAATAAAAGAAATTATGTTTACCCTGTTCCGTATGGTGGTGGTTTTGGGATCTGCGTTTTTATTTAATCATTTTTTTTCGCTTCTCAACGCCCAGCAAAATTGTTTCACACTTTCACTCCCTGCCCCTACAAACAAAAGGGGTTATATTTGCCAATTACCATTATGTACCCTCAACTCAATCTAATGATCTATCGTTATTCTGCATGCCAACCTATTCAGATTTTCACCCTTGACCCAACCTAGCTATATGGAAGAAAGAAGCCCAGCAAGTCAAATGCAAATAGTGGAAGAATATAACTTCTTCCTTAAAACAAAACAGATTTCCAGAAAATGAGGAAAACGCCCTCAAGTTCAACAGCCAGTTCATACATTGAAGCAAAATGAAAGAGCCATTTTTTGAAGAGTTCATTCAGAAGTTTTTTTTTTTGGATAAAAGTTCATTCAGAAGATGATACCATATTCATATTTACATATGATAAATTCATTTCTTTATGCACACGACTAACAGGAAAAAACAAAACCAAGCTGCAAATAGTGAAAAATTATATCTACTCTTCATTCATATACTAAAGGGCCGAAGGTCACAAAAAGTAATCGAATTCTTTGTTTTTAGGGCTGATAATAAAAAGATGGCAAATGCCCTAACGAAAATAAGTAAATTTTCATTAAAAAAAATAATGTATTTAACATATCGAGAAATGTTATACTAAAACTCTTATTTTTTGATACTTTAACCATTGCCCTACTGTGATCACCCAATTTAGTCTGGATCAATTTTCTTTCTACTAAAAAAACTAAAAAAATAAGTATAATTTGATCTTAGCCCAATTCTTAAAAGCTAGACCCATCATGTAAAAAAAAATAAAAATTGATAACAATAAAAAATAATAAAAAAGGAAATAAAAAATAAAAAATATATGGTGAAGGTTCAATTATTTTTAGTAGATAAGAAAGATAGTGATAGAGTGAGTTTTTTATCACATTTCCATTAAATACTCTCGGAATCAATTTGGTTTGATATGATTATCACAATCTTATTAGATAATGATTCCTTTTATGAGAATTGAGCTTTTGAAGGAGATTCTGGTACTACATTTTTTATAAAATGCAAGCAAATGCACATAAGAGAGGGAGAGATCTTCTCAGCCTTTAAAAGGAAAAAAAAGCTTTCGAAAACACTATCTGCTGGAGCTTTGAAAAGAAAAAAGCTTATAGAGACACTATTTGTCGGAACTTGAAAGGAACAGAAACTTCCGGAGACACTATCTACCGGAGCTTGAAAAGAAAAGAAGCTTATGAGGCCTTGTGCCTACTAAAGCAATCGAAAGTAATGGTATTGACCTTATCAATGCATGAAATGATGAGAAGCTCACAGAGACACTACCTACCGGAGCTTGAAAGGACACTATCTGCTGGAGTTTAAAAGGAAAGAAGCTTCCGAAGATACCATCTTTTTGCCTCTAAATTAAAATTTACAAATAAGCAATCATGATTTGAAATGAAGTTTGACCATTTTTCTCTATCCTTCACAAAATATCATTATCCTTTGTTACCCTTTTTAAGCTTGAAAATTCTCTTCAAAGAACCTTGGACAAGGATCACCCCAAAACAAGGGGCAAGCATGGAAGAAATGGTAACAAAGTAAGAAGGTGGATCTAAAAGAAAAAAAGAAGAAAAAAAAAAGAAAAGAAAAAAGAAAGAAAGAAAGAAAGAATGAGGATGAAAAAGTTCAGGATAAAGACAAATGATAAAAGCGAAAAGCAAGTGTTCATGGCAATGCATCAATACTTTCATCGAGTCCACTTTCGTAAGAAAAGAGCATAGATCCTTGGTCATATTCAACCTAAAAACACTTGTTTGAGCCTTATATCCTTCCTTTCATGACCCTCAACCATTGGCCACGTTACAAGCCTTAAAAAGTCCATTCTAATCAATGTTGATTGCTTTTTTTTTTTTTTTTTTTTTATCAACCTTAACTTTGAGACAAAATGATTGGTGTTCTTATGAGTTTTTAATTAATTTCTCCTAAAAAAAAAGAAAAAAAAAGAACAGGAAAAAAAAAGGCTTGTTCGATTGAAAACCCGTTAGGGCGGTCTAAGCAAAAGTCAGGGCAAGATCGGCATGGTATTCACTGGGCAAACTTTGCTTTAAAGGGCCCTATGCTAGGGCATTTTCATTCTCAGACGCCCTACACTGAGCGAACTCCATTATCAAGTTTTTCTTTTCAAATGCCCTACACAGGGGCAACTCCATTCTCAAGTGTCATACACTGGGGCAATTTCATTCTCAGATGCCCTACATTGGAGCAATTCCATTGTCAAGTTTCATTATCAAGTGCCCGACACTGGGGTAAGTCCATTCTCAAAAGCCCTACACTGGGGAAGCTTCATTCTCAAGTTTCATTATCAAGTGCCCGACACTGGGGTAAGTCCATTCTCAAAAGCCCTACACTGGGGAAGCTTCATTCTCAAGTTTCATTATCAAGTACTCGACACTGGGGCAAGACAATTCTCAAAGGTCCTACACTGGGGAAAGTCATTTCTCAAAATAATCATTCTCTGGGTAATTTCGTTCTCAAGTGATATGTGTCAGACGAATTTCATTTCTACAGGCCTCAGAATAAGGCAAATTTGGTACACAATAGTCATGATACTCAAGATCAAATCAGTCCAAACAGGGGCAACACTTTGGAAAGGTAAATATGATTTCAACAATACAATGATAATTCTTTGATGAACAAATTTGGTCAGGAGAATTCTGAAAACAAGAAGGAAAATGATACCATCAATTGACAATTCAAGCAAGAGCATTGATCCTCATAAATAAGGGTGGCAAAAAATCGTCCATTTTCAAAAAAAAAAAAAAAAGCAAAGCAAAAAAAAAAAATGGCTCGCTGGGCTGAAAACCTGAGAAGGCAACCTAGGCAAAATTTAGAGCAACTTGGTAGGTTGAAAACTCGAAAAGAGCGACCTACGCAAAAGTTAGGGTCAAACAAAGTTCAAGAAAGTTTCCTCAAGCTGACAAACTGAGACAGTTTAAGTTTATGAGGGTTGATTATGAAATGCCCCAATACATGAAGACTGGGGACAAGCCATATCCTTGAAGCTGATTAAGATGGTGTCCGAAATTATAGGCATAAAAGAGTAACAAAGATCATCCTAAAGGGTATCTCTTGAAGAAATGTGAACTCCACGTCATCTTTTTTTGTGAATCCCTTTCAAAGATCAGAGGAGCATAGTTGTCTCTTTATCAAGGGCAATCTCCACCATTGGGACAATCATTTTGAAAGGGGCATATTTGTATCAAAAAGCAAGGCATACGGTGCAAATGACAAACCAAGTCAACGAGTCTTGTTTTAGAAGTCAAGGACCAAAGAAGGGTTACAAAAATAACTAAAAAAAGGTTTCGATCATAGAAAGCATCTCTTGCATCATACATTTGAAAAAATATTAATCATAAAAATATAAATCATCTCTTGCATCTTTTGCATCATACATTGAAAATGATAAATACAAATAAAAATATCTCTTACATCATACATGCATAAAAAAATCAACATCATTGCATCGTCTTTGTTAGCTGTAGCAGGCATAAGGCCTCATAAACTTTGTTTTTATTCAGCTTTAATAGGCACAAGGCCTATAAGCCGTTGTCTTTGTTGGCTTTAGTAGGCACAGGGCCTCATAAGCTTTATTTTGTTCTTTCAAGCTCCGGTAGATAGTGTCTTTGTGAGCTTATCATCATTTCATGCATTGACAAGGTCAATATCATTACTTTCGATTGCTTTAGCAGGCACAAGGCCTCATAAGCTTCTTTTCTTTTCAAGTTCCGATAGATAGTGTCTCCGGAAGTTTCTTTTTCTTTCAAGCTCCGATAGATAATGTCTCCATAAGCTTTTTTTTCTTTTCAAAGCTCCAACAGATAGTGTCTTCGGAAGCTTCTTTCCTTTTAAGCTCCAGTAGATAGTGTCTCCGAGAGCTTATTTCCTTTCAAGCTCTGGTAGATAGTGTCTCTGTTAGCTTCTCATCATTTTCATGCATTAATAAGGTCAATACTATTACTTTCGATTGCTTTAGCAGGCACAAGGCCTCATAAGCTTCTTTTCTTTTCAAACTTCGGTAGATTGTATCTCTGGAAATTTCTGTTCCTTTCAAGCTCCGACAGATAGTGTCCCCGTAAGCTTCTTTCTTTTCAAAGCTCCAGCAGATATTGTCTTCGAAAGCTTTTTTCCTTTTAAGCTCCAGCAGATAGTGTCTCCGGGAGCTTATTTTCTTTCAAGCTCTGGTAGATAGTGTCTTTGTGAGCTTCTCATCATTTCATGCATTGACAAAGTCAATACCATTACTTTCGATTGCTTTACGCAGGCACAAGGCCTCATAAGCTTCTTTTCTTTTCAAGCTCTGGTAGATAGTGTCTCCGGAAGTTTCTTTTCTTTCAAGCTTCAGCAGATAGTGTCTCCAGAAGTTTCTTTTTCTTTCAAGCTTCGACAGATAATGTCTCTGTAAGCTTCTTTCTTTTCAAAGCTTCTTC
Organism: Ammopiptanthus mongolicus; assembly: GCA_039655645.1. Classification (NCBI taxonomy): domain Eukaryota; kingdom Viridiplantae; phylum Streptophyta; class Magnoliopsida; order Fabales; family Fabaceae; genus Ammopiptanthus; species Ammopiptanthus mongolicus. The sequence goes on along the minus strand of CM077344.1, from coordinate 88,433,779 downwards.
CACTGTTGTCTTCGGAAGCTTTTTTCCTTTTAAGCTCCGGCAGATAGTGTCTCTGGAAGCTTCTTCTCTTTTCAAGCTCTGGCAGATAGTGTCTTCGGAAGCTTTCTTTCTTTTCAAGCTCTGGCAGATAATGTCTCGGAAACTTTCTTTGTTTTCGAGCTCTGGCAGATGGTGTCTCTAGAAGTTTCTTTTCTTGTTAAGCTCCGGCAGATAGTGTCTCCGGAAGCTTCTTTTTTTTTTTTTTTTTCAAGTTCCGGCAGATAGTGTCTCCGGAAGCTTCTTTCTTTTCAAAGCTCCAACAGATAGTGTCTTCGGAAGCTTCTTTCCTTTTAAGCTCCGACAGATAGTGTCTCCGGAAGCTTCTTCTCTTTTCAAGCTCCGGTAGATAGTGTCATCGGAAGCTTTCTTTCTTTTCGAGCTATGGCAGATAGTGTATCCAGAAGCTTCTTTTCTTTTCAAGCTCCGGTAGATAGTGTCTCCGGAAGTTTCTTTTTCTTTCAAGCTCCTGTAGATAGTGTCTCCGTAAGCTTCTTTACTTTCAAACTCCGACAGATAGTGTCTCCATGAGTTTCTTTTCAAGTTACGACAGATAGTGTGTCCGTAAGCTTTCCTTTTAAGCTCCGGCAGATAGTGTCTCTGGAAGCTTATTTCCTTTAAAGCTACGACAAATAGTATCTCCAGAAGCTTCTTTCCTTTAAAGCTACGGCAGATAGTGTCTCCGTAAGCTTTGACTTTTCATCACCTGCTCTAAAAATTTCTCTTCCAGACAAAATCGTAGTTCATGTCTTTGCTCGTGTCTTATAACAATAAAAGGTTAACTACGTTTACACCTATTACTTAATAAGAAACAAGTAAAGAGGGGCAACTTTGAACACCCAATTTTGTCCAGGTCAATTTTCTTTTTAAAATAAATACTAAAAAAATAATAAAAAATCCAATTTGATTTTAAGCCCAGTTAGGCCCGTCTCTTTCTCTAAAAAATATAAAATAAAAAAAAAGAAATATAAATATAAAAATTTAAAAAAAAATGAAGTTTAAGATAGAAATAGTAAACAGTTGGATGTTGAAGATGATAAAAAGAGATCAAGGGTGATCAAGTTTCAGTTATGCTTTACATAGTTATCATAATCTTAATGGGATAAGGATCTATTTTTTGAATAGCTCTTCATATGAGGAAAATTTGGAAAATCTGTTACTTTTTACTTCTATAAATTGAGAACACTTTTACTGATGAAGGGATCGAAAAAAATTGTCCATCGTCACTCTCCTTCTTCCTTCATGTTGCTAGTTCAGGGAAAAAAATATTTTCTCTTCTTCCACTGTTGTCTTCACTCTCACATGCCATCTTTCCCATTTTCTTCCAAAACACCATCCATCTTCCTCGTCCATAACGCCTTCTCCATTCACCGTTAAGCTCATCAACCATTTTCTTCCAATCTACTCTGACCATCTCCACCACTGCATAGCCGCCTATCACTGCATCATCACCACCCTTCTGCCTTTACCAGCCGTGCAAATTCCCTATCGAATCTTCTCTGCTGCACACACAAGGCCTCCGTCGTGAACTGTACAGAGCCTTGTTTCTTTCCGTTTCAGGTTTCAAGAAGGCTTTCTTTTTTTGTTTTTATTATTATTTTACTGTTTTGTTTATTTACTCTTTTTTGTTTTAGCCTATTATAGCGTGGGTTTGGACATAGTTCAGTAAAAACTGAATAAAAATAGTAATAATAAAATAAAATAAGATCTTTTTAAAACGAAAAAACTCTTTTCATAAAAAAGATTAAAAAATATCTTTTTCTTAAAAAATAAAAAATCTAACCAACAAAACATTTTTCTACAAGAACTACATGGTTTTGAGTTTCCCATCGCACCAGGGAATACGTAGGAGCGAAATTAATCATTTCGTCAAACTAAAATTAATTTTTCCTATTTTTTGTGTTTATGTTATTTTTTGGATAAAATAAATATTTTCAAAGTTATTAAATATTGTACAATTAATTTGAGGTATATTCTTAGAACGGGCGATGTAGAGTGTTTATACCTTCCCTACTCGTAATCGACTCCCGAGCCTAAATCTCATTTTTTTTAAAAGACCAGTTTCCTAAAGTTTATGAGCTTCCAATTTTGTCCAATAAAAATAAAATTGATGGCGATTCCTCTTTATTTCCTTCGCGGCTCCCGGACGGGACGGTCGCGACAGCTGGTGACTCCACTGGGGACACTTTAGAGAGTCAGGTCTATTATGGTTTGTTGTGCTAAATTTAATAACTTTTATTTATTTATTTTACCCCTTTTTTTTAATCGTTTCTTCTTGTAAATATTTTGTATATATTCTTGCAACACTAGGGTAGATGCCATTTTCCATGTTAACGCTGGGAGGGATGACATATCTTTTGTATGGCTCTATTTTGCAGGGTAGGTCATAGCTTTTAAGGTTGTACAAGTTTGTATGCTCCCAGCACACACGACACTATCACTATCTTCACAAATTGTTGGGCTATATACCTGAGCCTTGGAATGCTATAGGATTAGAAGGGGCTTCAGTGTTGTTATTGTAACGCTTTTGCGTCCCTGACAGTCATTGATTCTCCCGCTCAGATTGCTACTGGTGATATGGATTGCCATATTGTGACATATTTGTCCCTATGTTGAGGTTCATGGATCCGGGTCCTTATCTTTTAGATGAGGGTAATCTGGGGACCACATTATTAGAGGTCTAGACCTACCGCAAGAGTCATACACATAAATGCCAATAGTGACCACCAGATTAGGGTTTTGACCTTAGATATCCAACCTTAGGTTACAACCTGGATAGGACAAAAGGGAGCATACTTCGCCCTTCCTTTCACTTTTCTATGTCATCATCTGTCATCCTCACATGCTCATGCATCCTCACAAGAATCCTCACATGCTCATGCATCTTCAACATGCTCATGAATCCTCGCATGCTCATGAATCCTCCCATAACACATGCATATTTCCTTTATTGCTTTTTTTTTTTATTCATTTTCTTCTTCAAAAATTACCAGTGATCTCCTGAACCATTGCTCTGCGACACCCTTATCGGACTCCATCACAAGCTGGGATCATGGCTGACCTAGAAACAACTCAAGAGATTAAGGATGAAGTGAGTCAACTCAAGGAGCGGATGGCCAAGATGATGGAAATGTTGCAAGCAATACAAAAAGACAAGAATACAGATGAGAATCCTTCAGCCTCAAGCGAAGAACAACTGGCTATTCCTCTTCAGCGCCTCAATCAGCAAGGGATCCTAGTGCCTCTCACCATGTATCCAAATAATCAAGCTCACTCTGCGTTTGACCCGAACAATCTCCCATATGGTCTTCCGCGAGAGTTTGTACCACCAATAGCCACTGTTTTGCAAGATAATAACACAAATCAAAATCCTCACATCGATGCTGGTGAAATGCCTCAAACATAAACTACCAACCTTCCTCATGGCACCACTCCAATAATGGTACCTGTTGCAAATCTAAACACTCCACCGCCATACACTGTCCATATTGGTGCTCAGGGAACCGCGGTACAAAACTTTGCTTCTCCCAATGGGCCACAATCTATTCCTCAAAGAACATACGGGGAGATTCTTGTGAATCATTCGGTTGAGAATGCTCAGTCCAAAGAAAAGTTAGAAATTCTGGAAGAAAGACTGCGAGTTATTGAGGGGGCGAACATTTATGGTCTTCGGAATGCCTCAGAGCTTTGTCTTGTGCCAAATGTTGTGATCCCACCGAAATTCAAAGTACGTTCATCCCCTCCTGGATACTAAGGAAATTAGTATGGAAACTCATTCTTCCGCGACACTTTGATTAGTTCAATTAACCCAGCCTCAAGGACAGAAAGGGAGGGTAGGGTTTTTCCTTGATGAACCGAAGGAGGCCTAAGCATTTTGAAAACCCAAAGGTACTTTCCAGACCTGAATCTACAAAAGATAGTTCGAAGGGAGCGCCGAAGAAAGTTAAGTAGCTCCTATCTACAGGAGCATCTTCCCTTTTTCGGGGGATCGGGAAGAGGAAATCTGGTGTGAGGTCTGAGGTCAACGGTAATATGTCACCCTGCTTGAATGAGAGTAGACCTACCTTTGCTTCTTACTATTCTATTTTGTTTGATTCAAAAGATATTGAAATGTTGGGCTCCATACGGTTAGGCAATGCATAAAAATCACTCAATTTTCGGAGTTGAAGGGAGGCGGTGCTCAAGAAAAGAAGCATAGAAAAAAAGGAATGGAATATAATTCCTTTCTTTCTTCTTTCTTCCTTTTTTCCCATGACGACTAGGAAAGGGCAAATCAAAAATTTCACTTCGAATTTCGGACCTCAACATCCTGGAACTTCCACCGGTTCTGGACTGGAGCCAGCGGGTTCTGAATGACCTCCCTCTCACGATTAAAAAAGTGGTTAACCATCTCGAATAACCCACCATAAGTATCTGGGGAGACAGCAGCGGATACAGATTTACCATAAGCAAAAGCGGCAAGAAGCCGAGAAGGAGACTCCCACGGCATAAACTGCTCTAGCTGAGACGAACCCATCCGAGCTAAAAAATCTGCAAGGGGTCTTTCTGTGGAAACCTTCACGAACAATCGTCGTTTTTTGATGGTTTTTCCGCTTCTCACCGCTGCGGCAAGTGGGTTGGCAGCCCAAACTACCGTGGTCGCTTGGGGTTCCACTGGTAACCCCCATGAGGCCGAAAATGGTCGAACTCCAGGAGGAGAGTAGCTCAGCCGACTAAAGCTAAAAGCAGAGGCTATGCAGTTGATCTTCTTGCAGCTGAGAGCATTGAATGAAGCTGATTCCCCCGTATTGGACAGAAAGAACCTTCTATAATGAGCTAAGACCATGTATGTTCTAAAGATGGCGTCGCAAGCCCATGATGAAAAGCTATTAATTCACTTCTTCCAGGACAGTCTGACTGGGGCAGCTTCAAGTTGGTACACGCACCTAGAAAGGACTTATATTTGATCTTTCAAGGATCTAGCCGATGCATTCCTGAAGCAGTATAAGTACAACATTAACATGGCTCCTGATAGAATCGGTTACAAAATATGTTGAAGAAATACACAGAAACTTTCAAAGAATATGCACAGAGATGGAGAGAATTGGCTACTCAAGTAGATCCCCCCTTAGCAGAAAAGGAAATTGTTGCTATGTTTATTGACATGCTCCAATCACCATTCTACGATAGAATGATTGGAGGTGTATCCTCAAACTTTTCCTCCTCCTCCTCCTTAAAGAAGGCGGTTTCTACAGTGAGCGAGTTTAATAAATTGCTCACTGTGAGCGATATCAATTTAGGTGTTAGATCTTGTAAATAAAATTGAACGGACCAGATGAATATACTGCAACTGGTCTCCGATTTTATCGATTGCTCATAATAGAGTATTTTTAAATTTTTAATTGATTACTTTTAAATTTTTAATTGATTACTTTTCTTTTTCATTTTTAATCGATTATTATTGAAGAACATAGAAAGAAGAGGAACCTCTGAATTCTTAACCCTATATACCCCAATCCATGGAAGTGACAAAACAAGGTTGCAAGCGTGCGTGATGAAGAGAGGAGAAGGAGATTCTGAAGGTGACACCATAGGATCGGGCTTGTTGGAAGCTCGTAAACAAACCTAGGACCCAAGTCTTGACCTTCCAAGCTCTGATGCCATTGCTTTCATCTGTGGCAGTAGCCTTTGTCACCGAGTTGGACACGACAACTTTCTTGTTTTCCTAGCAGCCACCTTCGATTGGAACATTCCTAAGAGCACCTCCTTTGGTCCAGTACCGGTGACATGTCTTACAAAGGAGACGGGTGGGAGGGGGGAGGGAAGAGGGAGGAGGAGAGAAAAGAGGAGAGAGAAGGAAGAAAGGAAACCGACTAAAATCGGTTGTAATGTATTAATCTCATCCGTCCAATTTTCTTTTGCAAAATTTGACGATAGATTTATGTCTCGCATGGTGACCTTATGGTGATCGACTTGTCAAGGTCGCTCACCCTAGAATTTGCCTTCAAAGAAAGTAGAGGAGGAACAGGAAATATAAATGTGAATAGTTTCACATAAAATGATTGAAATAAATGCACATAATAGTGGACTATCCTCACACAGGCAGGCACTTAGCCGAATGCTTATGATATTGGTGATCCACCAAATTACCATTGAATCAACGACAAGTAGCCTTAACCCTAGAATCCCAGATATAAACATTGACACACATCCCCTTCATTGAATGTTGCTCTCCGCCACAGAAGGAGTCCAAAATATCACAAAGATTTATTTCAATAAACTTCACCAAGAACCACAACAGTAAATTTAACACTAAATCTCAACTTAAAATCTTAAGATATTAAGAGATATATTTCAATGAATATTACTGAGAAACCATATTTGTGGATTTGATATCACATCTCAACATAAAAACTTAATGCTACTGCTTATGGGTCCTTCCACTTTGTATAGTGCTCCCCTTTATCTATTCTTATTCGATGTGAGACTTCTTTACTTACATTAACCTGGTATTCACACACATCGCAAACCATGCTCACGAATACACCCTCTAACTAAATTATTTTTCTTCTTTACTAGTTTTAAGGCTTGTATAAAAAAAAGGATCCAATAAGTGATGTTTTTGTAAGTTAAAAGTAGATTTATGCTCCAACTAGTAATAGAAGACAGAAGAGTCAGGACAAGCTATATAACCGTCTTAATCTTGTTTTCGTGCTCAAAATCATAAGTAGAATACACATGTACCATAGCCATTATTAAAGTAATTGGAATAAGCTAGGGTGAAGTAACACAAACACAAGAGGATGATCTAACGGAGCTTCGCAGACGATTAGTTGATGCCCTGGAACATCAGTGCAGCTTGATGCACTTTTTAAGTTTGAAGTTACCTTATCATGTTGATGTTACTATATGACTATATCAAAGCATCCATACAAAAGTAGATGCTGCAAAATGGGGATAGGATTTACTTTGTGGAACATGATTTAAGTTCCATTCTCTCCACATGTGACCAGGGAATACAAGGGGTTCGTCCACATCTGTAAGTCCAAGAATTCGTTTTTATCCAAAAAGAAAGGCAAATGTTAACCAGTGTCCTAAGGATATTGGTTAAGAAAACAAAGATAGAAATTATGTATTCAATTTTTTCAAAATTTAAAAGTTATAATTCTCAATGCAAAGTTTTTAATTTTTTTATTCTTTAACCAATGTCCTTAGGACACCGGTTAACAAGACCCAAAAAGAAATCATGTCCTGTTATAAGGGGCTCGTGTAGACCTGAAGATGCTAATTCTATTAGCTAATTAGGCCTCTTGGGTTTGGCATGACTCAAAGAAGATGGAAGTTTGGAGGATCCGAGGAATATAGGATTTCAGGGGAGATAGAGGTTATTTCCTTCCTATAATGTAACCCATACATAATGAAAGAGTAAACGATAAATAGCAAAATATAGAACCACAACTCTGCAACTGCAAGCATGATCATTTTATATGCTGTCAAGAATCACATATATTACAAACATTCATAACCAAGATTTATAAATCAAAGTGGTTCCCAAGGTGGGTATGCAAATATTTTACATTGATTGATTACAAATAAATCTACAATATAAGAATCTCCTACAAAAGTATTTTCCACATGATATAGATACACAACAACAACAACAACAACAAGAGCTAACAAGGCAATTCACATTACCTACGTTCTAATTTTCATCATCCTGGGTATTCTTGTCAACAGCCACATCAATTCTTTCATACCTGATATCTGCAGGGTGGTGGTGATCAGGGATTTTAGCAAGAGACTCTTCTTCATGCCTCTGGAAAAAGATCACCCACATAAACAACAACACATAAGTCACCAAAGCAACACAACCAGTTCCAAAAATCACCCCAGCAAGAAGTGTCAAGGGATGAAAACTGCTCTTATCAGGATCCGCGGGTTCAGAATGCAATAATGTCTTTGAAACTTTCCTCAAACTAAGCTTCCACGAATAAACACTAACAACCTGTTTTGAATTATCATCATTTGAAGAACTTATACCCAAATACACATTTCGATCACCCCATATATTAAACAAATCAATGTTATGCGAAACGATGGGATTTTTAGGCCTTGATTCACCTTCTTTGGTTAACCTAACTTCCAATGTCTTAGAACTAGGTTCATAATCAACCCAAGCATTTAACTTTTCTCCACTATTGAGAACCAAATCCACAGATGAAACGTTTGCAATAGCCACAGAGACAAGGCTTCCAACGTCAATGCCTATATGATTTGCATTCGGATCATTCACATTGTCATCTTTTGAGGTATCAAATTCAACACCCACAAAATTTTTATCAATCGAGACCCCAAACGAATCGTTTCCAGGGAACCTAGAAGAGAAATCTCGTTCCCCCGGAACGAAAACCAAAACGACGCCGTCTCCTGCGTCGGAGGAGATAGAGAATGAGAATTCGGTGGAGAGCGCGGTGGGGCCCGCAAACGTGATGGGGTTCCTGCGAAGGAGGAGACCTGAGCTGGAAGGGTAAGGACGGGTGAGTTTGACGTGGGACCCACCTTGGAGGGCAACCTCGGCATCGCCGAAGAGGTCGATGTCGGGGTCGAAATTGGGGTTAAGGGTGAGGGAATGGGTGGAAGAAGCAGAAGGTTGTACTTGAAGGAGGAGGATTAAGGAAGAAGAGATGATGAAGAAGAGGGAGAATGAGAATGCAACCATACCGTTACGTTTGAATGGGACCACAAAAACTGTCTCTCTGGGTTGAATCCTCATTTTCCTTCCACGACGCGACGCCTATGTTTGTTTTTTTTTTGTTTTTTTTTTCAAATTTTTGTTTCCACGGTCGTTTCTGTGGAATGTGGATGCTGCTGCTATGCCTACCGCTCAGTCAAACCCCCCATTTTTTTTTTTTCTAGTTTTCTCTTTCACGAAATGACTATTGATTCATAAGGGTGTAAATAGTCCATTTTGTCCCCACAAGTATAAGACGATATCAATTTAATCTTTGAATTTAATTAAATAACAAAAATATCTCTGAAGTTGTAAAACGTTAATCAACTTGATCCCTCTATCAATCCCAGTTAGTTGACGCCGTTAACGACGCTGATGTGACACGTTAACCACCGTTGTCATTGGTTAGGTGGTGTCCACGTAATCAGGGACCAATTTGAAACTCTAAATTATGGACTAAATTGATACTCACAACTCTGAACCAAGGATTAAATTGATACTCGCAACGGTCTTCTTCTTCTTCTTCTTTATATTTTCCCTTTCTCTCTCTGCTCTCTCTCTTTGCTTCCTCTGTCTTGCGCTCTTTCTCTAACCACTTGTCTATAAAACCACCCATCTATAGACGGGTGGTTAGAGAGAGCGCAAGATAGAGGAAGCAGAGAGAGAGAAAGAGAGCAGAGAGACGAGAAATATAAAGAAGAAGAAGAAAAAAACTATTGCGGGTATCAATTTAGTCCCTGGTTCAGAGTTTCAAATTGGTCCCTCACCATGTGGATATCACCTAACCCATGACAACTGTGCCAACAGGGCACTTAACGTACTACATCAGCACCGTTAACGGTGTCAGCTAACTGAGGTTGACGGAGGGACTAAGTTGATTAACATTTGCAACTTCGAGAACGTTTTTGCTATTTCGTTAAATTCAGAGATTAAGTTGATATCATTTTATATTTTCAGGGACCGAATTGACTATTTCCTCATTCATAACAACAATAACAATTAGAATATAATGGAAAATATTCCTTTCACAGGTATTTTATCACAGATTTGAATTCACTTTTCAATCTACCCACACATATGGATTTATTGAGATGCACCGTTGCACAAGTGTTATTTTTTTAATGCACAATGAAATGCATGCATCTCAACGAGCGTGTAAGTAAACCGAATGCAGTGAATACAAAGCCATTTTATATCATTTTTAATAGGATCTTGCGGACTTTTTTTTTTTTTTTGGTGTACTTTATATATATTTTTTGGTGTACATCTTGCGGATTGATTATAAGCAATAAATAAAGAGAGTTTGTTCTAAAAAACTAAATATAACACATTTTAACATAACAAACATATCAATTTTCCATAAAAATTTACCTTTGTTATTCCCTAATAAGTGTCATCATTGGTTAGCCTTCTCATTTTTTATATTTATATTTTAATTATTTTTTATCTATTTATTATTTTCAAGACAAAAAAATTAATAAATAATTATAGAGTAAATATAAAAAAAAATGAAAAAAAAATGGTGTGAGGTTGATAATATCATTTAGGTAAACTAGACTTTTGATCTTTATACGTGATGCTCATTTTCAACTTGATTTCTATAGGTAAAAAAATTTCAATTTAGTTCATATATATATATATATATATATATATAAAACTAGAATCAGCAAAGAAAAGTCCAGAATTTTCTTTTCTAAAAATGTTGCAATCTAGGCAACAACTAATTAAGTGAGACTATGGAGATTCAATGGACTGATGGCTTGGGAAAATACTTAGATGTCCCAATTTTACATAAAAGGGTTATCAAAGGAACTTATAATTTTATCCTTGATAAAGTCCACCAACGTCTTAGCTCTTGGAAAGCTAAGAATCTTTCCTTTTCCGGGAGAGTAACCTTAGCAAAGTTAGCTTGGTTAATTTCTGGAATGATCCTTGGGTACCAAATGCAGGGCCTTTGTTTAATCATGCTTTGGGGGAGATATCAAATGCTGAGATGGCTAAAACCTATCAGAGATTTTGTGCATGAGCACAATTCATGGAGTTTTGAAAAGTTTAGCCATTTGATGCCAACTTATGTCTAATAGAATTTCTGCCATGATCCCCCCAATAGATCTAATTGTGATGATTGTTTGGCGTGGAAACATGCCATTGATGGAATTTTTACCACTCCCCCAGCTTATGATGCTATTAGGAGACTAGACGCTCATCCTCATAAGAAGATTTTTCTTGCTATTTAGGAGTGGAATGGGACAGAGAGAATTCGGAAGGCAGTGCATGCAGCCCTTTTAACAAATGAGAATAGGTTCAAGAAAGGATTGGCCCATTCTTATGTTTGCAGCCTTTGCTCTAATCATGTGGAAAATCTCCTTCACGTGTTTAGAGATTGTGAGAGAGTTTGAGAAGCTTGGAAGAGGTTGATAGGTCGTTCCTTGCGCAATTTCTTTTTGATTCAAGATTAGCACGGCTGGTTATATGAGAATTTAGCTGATCTTATGCATGGTGTGAGTTGGGGATGAGGAACTCCTATTTTATCTTTATCTAACACATCATGTTTCAATCAATAATATCTTGTTATGTATTTTATTTTTTTAATATTAAATAAAATTTTAACTAATATAACAAAATATTATTGATTGAGATATAGTGTGATATACAAAATGGGATAGGAGATCCTCATGCATAAGTTGAACGCTTGTGTTTGGCGTTATTTATATATATATATATGTTAGATAGGATTTGAAGGAGAAGAAATGACATGATTTTTAATAATTTAACCTGGACACCTACGGATCTTTTATGTAGAGCAAAGAAGCTGGTTGAGGCAATTGTTGTTAGCTTGCAGAACAATGACATGATCAAAGGTGACCTGGATTCCAGCTTTTCGGCGGTCCAGATTAGGTGGTTATACGAGCGTTATTATTTTAATAATGCTTAAAATATTTCTGTTATTAATTTAGTCCTTTAATTATGAATACTGTCATCGAATTAGTTTCTTTTTGTTGGACTAAGAAAATTGAATGTAATTACATCGTACTTTGTGATCATAAGAAAACCTAATTTGTATCCAAAAAAAAAAAAAATCTAATTTTATTGATTTGTGTGGATCTAGATGGAAGAGATTTGAGTTCCTTAATCATGTGATCTTGAATTTCACCTTTGGATTTATGTGTATGAAACAAACTATTGGAAGGGGTTGTCACTTAAGTGCTTCGCTGTATTTTGGGAGATTAGTCTCACACCTATTGAATGAGAAAATACTATGTAAAACAAAAACAAAAATCTAATTATGGTAATGTTTGTTTAATCTCACTCAAACATCTGTTTTTTATGGAAAAATATGTTTTTCAGTAGAAACTGATATATTTGGGTAAATTAATTAAATTGCAATACAGTTATTTTTAGAGAAGCTAGAAATTTGAAATTTATTTAAAAATCTGTTAGATCATTTTTAAACTAATAACATTTTTCTGATTTCACCTATGCAAAACTAACTATCAAACAAATATTATTAAATTATACAAATAACTTCATAATTTTTTTTTAATTTATTATATAAAAGTGATTTTTTACACAAATGAAACGAAACAGATTATCTTAAAATCGTTTTTCAACAAACATATACAAACATAAAATTGATTCTATTATAATTGATTATAACAATAGTCAATTATGCATATAATCGATTATAACTCTAATCAATTATGCATATAATCGATTATTGAAATAACCGATTATTGAGATAATTTTTCAATCCAAAGGCAGAAACTACTTCAAATTGCGGCGAAGTTTTCCAACGAGAGGAAAACTTAATGGTGAAAAAAGACCAAATTGTTTAACTTTTGATAAGTAAGAGACCAACTTAAACTCTTTTAAAATAAAGAGACCAAGTTGAATAAATTAAAACAAATAAGATACCAAAAGAGTAATTTAGCCAAAATTAATCATTCTTATACAAGCTATATATAAGTACCTTATTGATCCTCTATCTTGAGCTAGTATTAGACAATAACTAGGGGAAATTCCCTGTCAAACTATGATGAGACTTCATGTGAGTGAGGGGGGTTCGACAGAACAAAATTGATATATTCCAGAAATCGCATGCTTTCAGATAAATGTATCTTGCTATTTGAGCCTTTACTTAGTAAGCCAGAGGTTCACTCGTCTCCCAATTAAAATGATAGACAAACTTTGAACCAAATACTCACTAGAACAAGCTGCATAGCTTACATATGAAATCTCGTATCATTGAATGTATTAATAAAGTGATATTTAATGCGACCTTGTGTCTTGTATTCTTTTCATAAGAGCTTTAAGATTCAAGACCTTAACTCCAAGAAGCGTCCCCACTTCACTCTCGTATAGACTCTATCAGAAGTGCCCCCGACCCATAATATTTAACCACTTCAGCACATACAAGTTGTAATTCAACCTTCCTCCACTATATATTTATTTATGGTCTGAGTACTCTATTCCTTGGGATGTGTTTAAGATCAAGTACATACTCGCAATCACTCTGATAGTGTACTTCACCATTGAATTTAAGACTTAATGTTACTCAAGTGTGAGTCGGATTTCAACCATTGGTGATCATTTAAGATATGGGCTTGAGTCTCATCTCTGATGATGTTTTCCACATCATATTCCTTGTCAATCCCTTCGTCAGAGGATATGCACTTATATTATGGATATTACTTCACTTGCAATTAAATCCTTCACATTGCTATATATATCTTAGTCCAATGTGCCTGGACTTTCCATTATACACCTGACTATATGCCTTTGATAGTCTTGACTGGCTACTACAATGCATTGACTTTGGTGCTATTGGTTTTGACCAAATCCGTATCTTGTACAACAAATTTCTTGCTAATTCATTCCTCTTTTTTGCTTCCTGTAGTGATGGTGAAGTCAACAATGCAAGTTTGTTTCTTGGAACCCCAAGAAATAGCACCTCCACCAAGAGTGAAGACCCAATCGCTTGTTGAAGCACATAATCTTCTGTGTAACTTACCCAACTGGTACATGCGTATCCTTCTAACACCGAAGGTTACCCATTATAGTTTAAACTATAATTCATTGTTTCCTTCCAGTATTTGAATACTCTGTCTTTCCAACCTTGGGTGTTTTTGAACTTCTCTATTTTAGAAATTTCTCACAAATATATTAGTCACTGACATACGATTACATACGAGGTTTAAAACATTTTCTTTTCTCATCATATAGCCATTTAATCGTGCATATGAATATGTTGCTAAAATATCACCTAAATTAGGGTAATAATATGACCATTTAGAAATAAAGTTAGCCTTTATCTTTATTTTGGTCATTGAGTTAGATGTTGGCTATTCTTTTTCTAAAATGCGGGCATGGGGAAGGGCACTCTATATATACCTTATCCGGTCCCCAATGCTATCCTTATATTGACACCCAATAAAATAAATAAGGATATATTAATAAAGAAGCATTCACTGCATGGAGCATGGAAGCATCAATCTCAATTCCTTGAAAGTAAATATTGGTAATTCCTAATTTTTATAGAATAATTGGAACGGTATCATCATTCCATAATTTTTTGCTAACAAACATGAAAACGTCCCTTCCATGAAACAAAATGCCATTCTGCATAACAAAAACATAATTCTTATAGAAGAAACTGTGAAGAGTGATATTATATGAAAAAAAAATAGGGAAAAAAAATCATTTATTAAACTTAAAGGTACTCAATTTTCTTTCTTTCTTGAAAGAAACATCTAGTCTATTTTTCTTTTGGTATTTATGTCTTCTTCAAAAAGTTTGTGTAGTCCATGAAGGAGACATTTAAACAACATTTGAAGACAATCTGTACACTGGGTCCAAAAATTCTTCCTCCTCAATCAGCCTAGGACCCATATCATGTACAGTTTCAATTAAATGTTATTTCATTAATTAATAATTTGAATTACATATACTCTATAATTTAAGCAAAGTCTAACAGCAAAACCCCGCATGTTCTAGCTACAAGATTAGAACAACTGCTATGGCTTGGTTCCAAACTTTTCAGTTTTTACAGGTACTGAAACTTACTAATCAAGATGTTCAACTTTTCGTGTTCTTTTTTTAAATCTCTTTTATTATCAAATATTTTCATTATTTATGGTGATTGTCCGTAATTTGTGATTTAATTGCATAAAAACTATGTGGAAATCGGCTAAAAATACTAAAACAGGTTGTACCGTTATAGCCAAATTAATTCAGAAAATTTTGTTTGCGTTCAAGAGGTTTTATGTCTGTTTAGTTTAGATCATTTTTAACGCAAACGTGAAAATAACGTTTTTCGAGATAATTATTTTGGAAGCTATGTGAGAGGAGCTTTCTCCCAACATGATTTTTAAAGATGATTTTGTCTTTGCAGAATCTAAAACAAATAGGTCTGGCCTTCTGTCTTGGTTAGTTTTGCCTACTTTTATGCTATGTTTGTTTTGAGGGATAAAAGAAGGAAAGAAAATGAGAGGAAGGAAAAGAGGAGAAAAAAGACATTTTCCATCATCTGGTTGACAAAAGAAAAGGGAAGGAAAGAAAATTTGTTGTGGGCCCCACACAAAAAGTTTTCCCTCCAAAATGGAAAGAAAATGGGGGAGAGAGAGGAGAGAAAAAGGGTGAAAAGACTTAAAACACCCATAATCTTATTACATCCCATTATTACTTAAGGATATTTACGTTATTTCATAAATATATTTTTTCTTTCCTTTCACTTTCTACCAAATCAAACAAGAGAAAAGAAAATTTTTAATTTTAATTTTCTTTCCTTTCATTTTTTTTTTACCAAACAATTAAACAATCATCTCATTTTCTACTCATTTTCTCTCCTTTCCCTTTCTTGTCTTCCATTTTCTTTCCTCTTATTTTAACCCAACAAAGTGTTACGATACTGCCTTGTTCTGGCCACAGTAGAAGTCCCAATGTACATTGAACCTAGACCTAGTTTGTGGAAGGCTATCAATATATTTTAATATAGCTTTTTTATAAGCAAGTCAAGTTTGGGATATAAAAAAAATCTATTTAATAAAATAAGCTAATATCTGAGCCATTAAAAATTATTTATTTAGCCAGTTAGCCTATTATGTTAATTAATTATGTATTTATTTAAACAACTTTTCAAGTCAGGTCAGTCAAACTTTTATAGTTTTACAACAACAAAAAAAGCCAGCCAAATCCTCCGAAAAAAAATCTATCCTTAATAGGTAATAAATAACACTTAAGCCGTTATTTACTATTTAGGTAAACAAAAATGTTTTTTTTATCAACCACCATATTTAGGGATTTTGACTCGCCAGTGACATCTCGGGATATTCCAACAAGCTTCGGTCCTTTGGATCGGCTATGAAACTAATTCTCGATCTGTCGCTTGGAGCAGAAAATTAACCATTAGTTTTCGCAACCTCTCAACTAGAGTGTATGTCATTAAGATTCAAACTTGTATTATCCTTTTTATGGGATCGAGATGTTTACTACTCGATCAACCCTTAATGTAAACAAAAATGTTTTATCCGAAAAATCGTCCACACACACACACACATATATATGTGTGTGGTTAAAATAATTTTTTGGTCCCTATATATGTCCCTAATTTTCAATTTGGTCCCTATACATGCAAAACTTTCAAATCAGTCCCCACACATGCCTACCGTTATCAATTTAGTCCTCACCGTAACTCACCGTCCTCACTCTGTCAGTAACGATCCGACGTGACCCGTTATCCTCCAACCTGGCACCCAGTTCTTAGTTTTGCTTCTGTGGAGAACTTCGGCAAGTATACCGAGTTGTACAAGTAGTAAAAGAGGTGAAAGGGATATCGTTCCCACGAGGATTGTGTGACAAATAAAAACACGCACAAATCGATTCTACCTAAAAAGTTGTTTGGGATCAAAGGGAGCTCAGAAGCTCAATAAACAAGAATTAGAATTAAAAGGAACAAAACAAGATGAATAAGTTCTTTTTGTATTTTTCTCAAACGCTTAAGATGCAAAAACGGTTTTACTTAGAAGAGAAAATATGTTGGAGTTAGAATTCACTAATCCCTTCCTCTCATACAATGAAATGACAAATAATACAGTTTCATACTTCAATTATGAATATCAATCCACTAAAACACTCAATCCCTAATTCCTTAGATGGAAAGAGCCTAAACCCCCAAATGAAACCCTAATTTCTTAGGTGGCCTAATTAGTGGGTTTGCATTAAGATTAGAGATTCAGAGATAACTAATAAACCAAATTCCATTCCTAGAGATAAGGTTTACTAGGTGATTAATTTCATGTCTAGATTCAATAAGAACTTTCCAATTGCAAATCAAATCAAAGATCAAATCATGGGTGATCAAGCCACAACAAGCATTAAGCATAGAAATTAAGCATTCATAAGGAAGTAGAAACTACATTAAAATATCAAGTCAAATACATGAGAGTTTGGAAGAAGCTACATCTAACCCCAACAAAAAGGGATTTAGCTAGACATAATAAAGGAAACTACAAAGGGAAATGAAATGAACAAAGATGATGCAAACTCCATGAAGATGATGTTGTTCCAGCAGAGAAGAAGCTCATATTTCCCCTTTTAGGTCTAGAATTTCGTGCAGCTGCTGGCTCCCCCTCAAAATGGGTAATAAATGTTTGAATATCCTGTCAGGAAAATTATCCAGCGCTGGGCGCTAGATTTCTGGCGCCAGCAAGACAGACAGCGTATTTTCACCAAGGATCCGGCGCTGGGCGCCAGAGTCCCTGCGTCCAGCGCCAGTGAGGCAGATAGCAGACTCTATCAGGGGTCTTCAGCGCTGGGCGCTGTGGTTACTGCGCTAAGCGCTGACCTTCCAGAGAGCAGCTTCTTATCAGGGTAACCAGCGCTGGGCGCTGGCTCCCCCACGTCCAGCGCTGAACCCAAGTTTCATAACTTCACTTTTGTAGGCTTTTCTTCCTCCCATAAGCTCCAATCTTCTTGAACAAATTTACTTTTCTCTTCAATCTTCTCACCTTTCTTGAATCCTAAAAAGATTAAGGAGAAATAAAAATTAAAAAGCATAAAAATAAACTTAAATTGACTTTAAGTACAAGAAATCATCACAAACATAAAGACAACTAACTAAGACTCAAAAGACTCAAAAAGGGACAAAACAGAGACAAAATTCTAGACAAAAGGGAGTAAAAACCACTCAATAAGGCACAATTACTAAAGAATCTAACGGATTATCACTCCCCCAAACTTAGCATGTTGCTTGTCCCCAAGCAAAAGTAACTAACACTAACACACAAAAACACCAAAAAGACAAACCAAGCCCTTATGGATCCTGAGCTGAAGGAGAACACACAATTATCAACTCACTACCAAGCAAAGTAGCACAAGAATGAATTCCTAAAACCGGAAGCGTCAACTAGTAGCAAGCTCAATTCCAAACAAGTCAAGAACAGAAATAATAACAACTTTGCACAACTTCAAGTTCTTTAAAATTAAGAATCATGGCAATTTGGCAAGGGAGGAGAAAAACTAGAACCTTAGTTCTCACAAGATGCACACATCAAATATTCACTCAAGTCTATGATGAAGTGTTTCCCTCATAAGCACACATTAGAATCATGTAACATTGGATTTGCTTTTCATCTCATTCCAAGATATCATAAACCACAAGCATACATAAATCAAAGGGGCTTTATTTTGGGTTGTAGCTTGGCTAAGATGAACAACAAGGCAAGATGGTAAAGCATATTTTTTTTTTTTTGGTTCAAGAGAATAGGAGAGCAATCAAAACAATTCAAATGTATCAATGGAATGCATATCCTTTCCACTTGCTATTTTTGAATTTCAACTTCTTTTTGTTTTTTTTTTTTTTTTTTTTTTTTTCATGGAGCTTTTATCATCCCAATTCATCTTCTTGCTTTCTTTTTTTTTTTTTTTTTTTTCATTCCTTCACCACTTTTGCTCTCACAACATCTTCACCACTTTTGCTCTCACAACATACAATTACTCTCCCCCAAACCTAGGACTTGGCTTGTCCTCAAGCACAACAAATGCTCTCCTATCCGCTAAGGGTTGAAAAAAAGCATGAATTGAAAGAACAAGGTTGAGAGAAAAAAAAATTGGCCAAATTAAGCTCAAGGGGGTAAGCAATGGAAACGTTGATGCAAGGTTGGCTTTTTTGGTTTAAGTGGCTTATGAACAAATGCCCAAATCATTTTTATGTTATGCAAGCAATTCATGAATCCTAGACAAGAGAACCAAGCAAATCTTAGCACATCAACTCAATGGTGCACACTCACAAGGAATTTTCAATCAAGCCCACATGTCTCACTAAGGGTAAAACCAAAGTTCGAAAATTTCATTCCAAACCTTATTACCATGAATTTAACAGAAAAGAACAAAGTGCAAAGAGGTTATGAAAACCATTATGACCCAATTTGAAATTGAAACTATGCTACAAGAACACTTCCAAAGAAAGGAAAACAACTTGGCACTTCGTAAAGTAATGAGAGTGCCAACAGTGACAACTCACTCCAAAATCCTACAAACAAATTATCCAAAAATCAACAAAGAAAACAAAAACCCAAAAAAAAACATAGTTATTAGCAAAATTATCCAGAAAAACTTAAAACACCAAAAGCAAACTACAACTCAGAAAAACAGCAAAGAAATAGGGTAAAGAGCTATGAGTCCTGGTCATCTCCATCCTGAGGATAAGGTTGCCAGCCGCAGTGAAGGTCCATATCCTGATCGGATGGGAAAGAAGGAAATCCTCCCGGCGGTGCCGGCATGTGATCGCGAAGATCTCTAATCATCCCTGCCATCATCCCCATCATCCGGCGGCCAGCTCGCTGGTTTTGGCAAATGGCAAGCTGAGTCTCCCTAGCAGCAAGCTGGGTCTCTCACATAGCAAGCTGGGACTCCCTCATCTCCAACTGGGTGGTCCTCATCCCCTCTATAGACAGCCT
This sequence comes from Ammopiptanthus mongolicus, assembly GCA_039655645.1. Lineage (NCBI taxonomy): Eukaryota > Viridiplantae > Streptophyta > Magnoliopsida > Fabales > Fabaceae > Ammopiptanthus > Ammopiptanthus mongolicus. The sequence continues at coordinate 88,414,078 of CM077344.1, read as the reverse complement.
CATCTGCTCCAAAGATTGTTCCAAATGATCCGAGCGCTAGCTGGGGCGGCGCCGCTGAGCAGGTGGTGCAGGTGCAGGTCGGTCCGCTGGTTCTGCAAGACCTTCCATGCATTGCTGCTGGATGTATGATGCATTGATCGGGGTTTTCTTCTGTATAGGGATGGCTCCAGGAATATCCAGATCAACTCTTGCCCTCTCACAGAGTAAGCATATGAGATGGGGGTGCCCGAAGTGTGAATCCCCCTGGCTCACATAGGTTGGAGTTTCGGCCTGAGGGAAATAAATGTTGGCATAGAATTCCTTGACCAATTCCTGCAACCCAATGCACGAAAAAGTGGTCAAGGTTTCCCATCGCCGCCTAGCAATCTCCCGAAAGACCTCTGGATACTCATCCTCCTCCATCCGGATATTCCTCTCGGGTATAACATTTCGGTGCTTGATTTTTTCGAACCGAAAGGAATGCTCCAAGGAGCGAAAGCGGTGGCTATCAAAAGCCGGGGGCTCAGAAGATGAAGCCTCATTCCTGCTGCGTTTGCCTCCTTTAGTTCTCAATTTTGGTGCCATTTGTACCTAAAGAGCAAAGAGTCAAACTCATTTAGCACCAAAATAATTTGCAATACAATAAAGCCGCATGGGCAAACAGGATAGAGAGCAAAATATGAATTCAAGCAGCTTTAGCCCATTTCCCAATTTTCCCAACCTTAGTAAAATAGTCATACTCAAATCAGCCCCAAATTAGCCCTAGAGCTAAGCATATCAGCAGCATTGGAACCAAAGGAGCATATATACAATGAGCATATCAGGACAAGAAAAAGGGAAATTAACACCCATTCAAAATCAGCAGCAATATCACAGCCCCCAAAGGAACAAACTAACAGCTTTCAATTGAGACATAATTACAAACCTAGCCCCCAAAATCCCAAATTCATTTCAATCCAACAACCCCAAAACAATGCATCATGGAATTTCTCATTTATGGCCAACCAGCAAGCATAACAGCATTACCCCAACATCATGAAACCCTAACCCCCAATTCAAGAGAACAACCAAAATCCCAATTTCAAATTACCCCCAATTTCAGAAATAACCCTAAGCCCCAAAGTAAAAACAGAATCAATTTCTAAGGCTTAAGATTACACAAAACAGAACATGAAGCAACAAAAATAAAAGGAAACTAAAACATAAGAGAACAAAAAAAAAAAGAGAAGAACTTACAAGGTGAGAAGATGAAATGCAGAGAAGAGGGGAGAAGAAGGTGCTTGTGTGCAGTTGTACAGTGAAGCACTAGCAGATGGGGTGGGCTACGGTGGTGGTGTGCGGTGGTGAAAAAGGAAGAGAGTGGTGGTGGGTTTGGCTATGGTGGTGGAGATGGAGAGAGAGAGAGAGAGATGAGAGGCGTGTGTGCAATGAGGGTGAGTGAAGAAACTGACGTGTTTAGTGAGAGTTAAAGGGGGAAATGAAGAGCCCCAGCGCTGGACTCCTCAATTTGGACCAGCGCTGGGCGCCTTCAATACAGCGCTAGGCGCTGGGGTCACAGAGAGCATGCATCTGTCAGGGAACTTAGCGCTAGGCGCCTCAAATGCAGCGCTAGGCGCTGGTTCCATGCGAGCTGCATAATTCTGCAGCTTTAATCAGCGTTGGGCGCTCCATATAGGACGCTGGGCGCTAGTGTCACAGAGAGCATCAAATTATCAGGCATGTAGGCGCTGGGCGCCTCAAATTCAGCACGATAGCTGCATAATTCTGCAGCTTTAACCAACGCTGGGCGACCATGTTGGACGCTGGGCGCTGGTGTCACAGAGAGCACCCTGATAGATGAATCTACCAGCGCTGGGCGCTGTAAAACCTATGCTGAGCGTTAGGTTCAAAGCCCAGAATTTCAAATTTTTCTCAGAAAAAGAACCTCTCTCAACCAAACACTCAACAGCAGAGCTCCTAAAAACTCAGAAAATCAATTCATGGAGTTTATGCATAATTAAAACAAGAAAAACAACATTCCTAAAAATAAAAAGGAGAAAGGGATAGAAATCCTGGGTTGCCTCCCAGTAAGCGCTTCTTTAACGTCACTAGCTTGACGGGTGACTTTCAAGGATCACGGAGGCGCACAGCTGTTGTTGCTCTCTCCATGTCACCTCTCAAGTAGGCTTTGAGTCTTTGCCCATTAACTTTAAAACACCTTTTTGAGGAAGGATCCTCTACTTCAATGGCTCCATGTGAAGCAACCTCTTTAACAATGAATGGCCCGGACCACTTGGACTTTAATTTTCCCGGAAACAATCTCAACCGGGAGTTGAATAAGAGCATTTGTTGTCCCGGATGAAATGTTTTCTGCACAATATGCTTGTCATGGTAGGCTTTAACCCGCTGCTTGTAAATAACCGCATTTTCATAAGCATTGCGACGCATCTCCTCCAATTCATGCAATTGTTGGACTCTTCTTTCATCCGCCAAAGTAGCATCAAAATTCAAGAACTTCAAAGCCCAAAAGGCTCGATGCTCCAACTCTACAGGTAGGTGACAAGCCTTCCCATAAACCATTTGAAATGGAGACAATCCCAAAGAGGTTTTGAATGCAGTTCGGTAAGCCCACAGAGTGTCATCAAGCTTCTTAGCCCAATCTTTCCTTGAAGTAGCAACAGTTTTTTCCAATATCCTCTTGATCTCTCGGTTTGAAACCTCCGCTTGCCCATTAGTTTGCGGGTGATAAGGAGATGCCACCTTGTGCCTCACATTATACTTTGTCAACACACTTTTTAGTTGTGAGTTGCAAAAGTGAGATCCCCCATCACTTATAAGGACCCTTAGCACACCAAAACGTGCAAAAATATTCTTCTTGATGAACTTTATCACTATTTGTGCATCGTTTTTCGGTGTTGCAGCGGCTTCCACCCATTTTGATACATAGTCCACCGCCACCAAAATATATTGATTGGAGAATGATGGAGGCAATGGACCCATGAAATCTATACCCCAACAATCAAAAATTTCAACCTCCAATATGTTTTGAAGGGGCATCTCATCTTTCTTTGAAATATTTCCGATTCTTTGGCATTTATCACAGCTCTTCACATGATTGTGAGAGTCCTTGAAGATTGAAGGCCAAAAGAACCCGGATTGGAGGATCTTTGCAGCTGTCCTTTCCCCATTGTAATGACCACCATATGGAGAGTTGTGGCAATGCCACAAAATGTCTTTAGCCTCCTATTGGCTCACACACCTCCTCAACAAACCATCCGGACCGACCTTGAACAAGAACGGGTCGTCCCAAATGAAGTAGTTGGCATCCCGAAAGAACTTCTTCTTTTGTTGCCATGAGAAGTCTTCCGGGACCACATTCGCTGCTTTGAAGTTTTCCATGTCGCCAAACCATGGCCTTTCTTGCACCATCATTAGTGTCTCATCCGGGAACTCATCCCGGATTTCTTTTTCCTTTGATGTCACCTCTTCATTAACCAGTCGGGACAAGTGGTCAGCTACCACATTTTCGCAACCATTTTTATCTTTGATATCCAAATCGAACTCCTGCAATAGTAAAATCCAACGAATCAGTCTAGGTTTGGAGTCCAACTTAGTCAACAAATACTTGATTGCGGAATGGTCGGTGTAAACAATGACTTTTGACCCAATCAAATATTGGCGAAATTTTTCCAAGGCAAATACTATAGCTAGCAACTCCTTCTCAGTTGTTGCATAATGAACTTGGTTTTCATTGAGGACTTTGCTAGCATAGTAAATGGCATGGAAAAATTTCTCCCTCTGCTGTCCCAAAACAGCCCCAACTGCATAGTCACTGGCATCACACATTAATTCAAATGGTGACTCCCAGTTGGGTGCAACTATTATGGGTGCGGTAATCAACTTGTCTTTCAAAATTTTAAAAGCGCTTGAGCAAGCATGATCAAACACAAATGGTGTGTCCTTGTTCAAAAGACTACACAATGGCTTGGCTATCTTAGAAAAATCCTTGATGAACCGCCGGTAGAACCCCGCATGACCAAGGAAACTCCTTACAGCCTTAACATTCACCGGTGGGGGAAGTTTCTCAATCACATCAATCTTAGATTTATCCACTTCGATCCCCCTTGCTGAAATCTTGTGCCCAAGCACAATACCTTCCTGCACCATAAAATGACACTTTTCCCAATTCAAGACTAAATTGGTGTCCATGCACCTTTTCAAAACCGCAGCAAGGTTAGATAAGCAAGTATCATAAGAGGAACCAAAAACAGAAAAATCATCCATAAATACCTCTATATATTTTTCTAACATATCAGAAAAAATGGAAAGCATGCACCTTTGAAATGTTGCGGGCGCATTGCAAAGACCGAAGGGCATCTTCCTATAGGCAAAAACTCCAAAAGGACAAGTGAAAGCAGTTTTTTCTTGGTCTTCCGGGTTAACCGCAATTTGGTTATAACCCGAATAACCATCCAAAAAGCAATAAAAGGTTTGTCCGGCCAACCTTTCCAACATTTGGTCCATGAAGGGGAGTGGGAAGTGATCTTTTCTTGTAGCTTGGTTGAGCTTCCGATAATCTATGCACATCCGCCAACCGGTGACCGTTCTTGTCGGAATCAACTCATTTTTTTCATTTTTCACAACGGTCATGCCACCTTTCTTGGGAACCATTTGCACGGGGCTCACCCATGCACTATCGGAGATCGGATAAATCATCTCGGCCTCAAGGAGTTTCAGCACCTCCTTCCTTACCACTTCCTTCATTGTAGGATTGAGTCTTCTTTGTGGTTGCACCACCGGTTTAAACTCCGCCTCCATCATAATCTTGTGCATGCAATAAGATGGACTAATCCCCTTGAGATCGGAGATAGACCACCCCAAGGCATCTTGGTTGTCCCTCAAGATTCTCACTAACTTTTCCTCCTCCAATTTGGACAAAGAGTTACTAATGATGACCGGTTTCTCATCACCCTCCTCAAGAAAAACATATTTGAGGTGGGAGGGTAATGGCTTCAACTCTAACTTGGTCTTCTCAAGAACTTCTTCTTTTTTCAGCTCTTCCTTTTTCAAACTCACCGCTTGCTCTCGTTGTGCCTCCAAGCCTAACAAACACTCCTCTATGTCTTTTTCTTCCTCCTCGCTAAGATTTTCAAAGGAATTCATCAAAACTCTCTTGAGAGGGGTAGAAGTGTGTTGTTGGCTCATAGCTCCATTAATCAATTCATCCACTACATCCATCCGAAAACATTGGCTTTTATCATCGGGGTGGTGCATGGCTTCAAAAACATTAAAGGTGACCTTTTCATCTTGCACTCTCAACATAAATTGCCCTTGTTGCACATCAATGAGGGCCCGACCAGTTGCTAAGAAAGGTCTCCCCAAAATAAGAGGCACTTCCGCATCCTCCTCCATGTCTAAAATCACAAAATCGGCCGGGAAGATGAATTTATCAACTTTCACTAGAACATCTTCCATAATACCGTAGGGACGCTTGATTGATCTATCCGCAAGTTATAGTGCCATCCTTGTTGGCTTAACCTCACCACCTCCAAGCTTGTTCAAAATTGAGAGCGGCATCAAATTGATACTCGCTCCTAAATCACATAAGGCCTTCCCAATAGAAATATTCCCAATTGTGCAAGGAATTGTAAAGCTACCGGGATCCTTAAGCTTTGGAGGTAACTTCCTTTGAAGGATTGCACTACATTCTTCCGTCAAGGCTACGGTCTCACCTTCTTTAAATTTTCTCTTCTTTGTGAGAAGTTCCTTCATGAACTTGGCATAGGTAGGCATTTGCTCAAGAGCTTCGGCAAAAGGTATATTGATTTGCAACCGCTTGAATATGTCAAGAAAGCGGGCAAATTGCTCTTCCTTTTCCTTCTTCTTCCCTAGATGAGGGTATGGAAGTTTAACATAGGAAGGAACTTCTTGAGGCTTATCTCCATCTTTCAAAAGTTGGCTTTTAGTTTTCCTCAACATAGAATCTTCATCTACCAACTTTTCTCTCTTGTCTTTTTCACTCACTTCTTTATTTTCTTCTTTTTCAACCTCTTTTTCTTTTTCTCCACTCATTTCATTCTTTTCATCATTTTTCTCACTTTTTTCCTCAACTTTCTCTTTTTCCAACAATGACTCACCACTCACTTTCTCTAGACTTTTTCCACTCCTCAAAGTAATGGCTTTACAATGTTCCTTGGGATTAGTTTGAGTGTTACCTGAAAAGTTTCCACTATTTTGCTCCGCCAATTGTTTTGCAATTTGTCCTACTTGCACCTCCAAGTTCTTGATTGAAGCATCGGTGTTTTTCTGATTAAACATGGACATTTGCATGAATTGGTTGAGAGTGTCTTCCAAAACATGTGTCCGATCCGGTGGTTGTTGAGAAGATGAAGGCTTGCTTGATTGACCACTTGGTTGACCGGCATCTTGCTTCCAATTAAAGTTAGGATGATTCCTCCACTGATATCCTTGGTTACCATAGTTGCCTTGCCTCCCATAATTTCCGATAAAATTTGCTTCTTCTTGGGGACTTGATATAGCCTCACAATTCCCATTATTATGTTCACCTCCACAAAAATCACACCTCAAGACTTGTTGGGATTGAACCGGGGGGCTTTGTAAAGTTTGGATTTGTTATGGGAGTTGTACAATAGATTTGCTAATGGCTTCTAGTTGTTGTGTCAATAATTTACTTTGAGCCAATATTGCACTTTGAGAATCCAACTCCAACACTCCTTTTCTAGGAACGGTGCCTCGGTCATGGTGCATCATGTAATCATTAGAGGCCATGGCTTCTATCAAAACCAATGCTTCTTCTGGTGTCTTAGTGTTCATGGAACCTCCAGCTGAGGCATCCAACATAAGCTTGGTCGATGGCCTCAACCCATTGCAAAACGTTTGCATTTGAGTGAGCTCATCAAACCCGTGATTAGGACACTTTCGAAGCAAGTCTTTAAACCTCTCCCAAGCTTCATGAAGAGATTCTCCTTCTTGTTGAGTAAAGCTTGTGATATCACCCCTTGCCTTTACAAATCTTGATGCGGGAAAGAACCTTGCAAGAAACTTGGTCTCTAAGTCATCCCAAGTGGCAATACTTCCCATTGGTTGAGATTGAAGCCAAGCTTTAGCTCTATCTCTAAGAGAGAAAGGGAACAACCTTAAGCGCACCGCATCATCAGAGGCTCCATTCATTTGTACTGTGTCACAAAACTCCAAAAAGGTGGAGATATGATTGTTGGGATCATCTTTATCCGCCCCGGCAAACTGGTTGTTTTGAACAGCGGCTATGAGTTGCGGACTAAGACAAAAGTTTGCGGCATTCACCGGAGGCCTCACAATACTAGAGGTATGCCTATTTGGAGTAATGGCATAATCCCCAAGTGTCCTCCTAGGAGCACCACCACCATTGTTCACCATCACTTCCTCCTCTTGTTGAACAAAAGTGGAAATGGGAGTAGAAGTAGAAGCAGTGGCCTCTTGCTCTTGTTGTCTTGTTTTCTTGGCTAACAACTTCCGCTTTCTTGCTTGACTACGATTACTCCTAGCTGTTTTCTCTACTTCCGGATCGTAAAGAAGCTGGTCAGCTGGGATCTTACCTCGCATACAAGTCTCAAAGAGCAAAAGCTTGTTAGCACAAATTATAAAATATGATAGAAATGAGTAAAACAGTAAAATAAAATTATATCTAAACTAGGAACCAAAATGATTATGCTAATATTGAAACACAAATCCCTGACAACGGCGCCAAAAACTTGTTGAGAACTTCAGCAAGTATACCGAGTCGTACAAGTAGTAAAAGAGGTGAAAGGGATATTGTTCCCACGAGTATTGTGTGACAAATAAAAACACGCACAAATCGATTCTACCTAAAAAGTTGTTTGGGATCAAAGGGAGCTCAGAAGCTCAATAAACAAGAATTAGAATTAAAAGGAACAAAACAAGATGAATAAGTTCTTTTTGTATTTTTCTCAAACGCTTAAGATGCAAAAACGGTTTTACTTAGAAGAGAAAATATGTTGGAGTTAGAATTCACTAATCCCTTCCTCTCATACAATGAAATGACAAATAATACAGTTTCATACTTCAATTATGAATATCAATCCACTAAAACACTCAATCCCTAATTCCTTAGATGGAAAGAGCCTAAACCCCCAAATAAAACCCTAATTCCTTAGGTGGCCTAATTAGTGGGTTTGCATTAAGATTAGAGATTCAGAGATAACTAATAAACTAAATTCCATTCCTAGAGATAAGGTTTACTAGGTGATTAATTTCATATCTAGATTCAATATGAACTTTCCAATTGCAAATCAAATCAAAGATCAAATCATGGGTGATCAAGCCACAACAAGCTTTAAGCATAGAAATTAAGCATTCATAAGGAAGTAGAAACTACATTAAAATATCAAGTCAAATACATGAGAGTTTGGAAGAAGCTACATCTAACCCCAACAAAAAGGGATTTAGCTAAACATAATAAAGGAAACTACAAAGGGAAATGAAATGAACAAAGATGATGCAAACTCCATGAAGATGATGTTGTTCTAGCAGAGAAGAAGCTCCTATTTCCCCTTTTAGGTCTAGAATTTCGTGCAGCTGCTGGCTCCCCCTCAAAATGGGTAATAAATGCTTAAATACCCTGTCAGAAAAATTATCCAGCGCTGGGCGCTAGATTTCTGGCGCTAGGCGCCAGTAAGACAGACAGCGTATTTTCACCAAGGATCCAGCGCTGGGCGCCAGAGTCCCTGCGTCCAGCGCCAGTGAGGCAGAGAGCAGACTCTATCAGGGGTCTTCAGCGCTGGGCGATGTGGTTACTGCGCTGAGCGCTGACCTTCCAGAGAGCAGCTTCTTATCAGGGTAACCAGCGCTGGACGCTGGCTCCCCCACGTCCAGCGCTGAACCCAAGTTTCATAACTTCACTTTTGTAGGCTTTTCTTCCTCCCATAAGCTCCAATCTTCTTGAACAAATTTACTTTTCTCTTCAATCTTCCCACCTTTCTTGAATCCTAAAAAGATTAAGGAGAAATAAAAATTAAAAAGCATAAAAATAAATTTAAATTGACTTTAATTACAAGAAATCATCACAAACATAAAGACAACTAAGACTCAAAAAACTCAAAAAGGGACAAAACAGAGACAAAATTCTAGACAAAAGGGAGTAAAAACCACTCAATAAGGCACAATTACTAAAGAATCTAACGGATTATCAGCTTCCAGTTAAAATAATTTTTTGGTCCCTATACATGTCCCTAATTTTCAATTTGGTTCTTATACGTTTAAAACTTTCAAACCAATCCTCATACGTGTAAAACTTCCAAATCAGTCCCCGTTATCCATTTTGGGTCACCCCATCAGGTATATCAATGTACTTCATCTAGCACCCATCGTCCTATTCATCTTCATTGTCTTCAAACCGAATTGAAGCAACACTATCCTTGTGAGTTTCTAATTCTTCTACTTCATCACGGTAAGGACTAAATTTATAACGGTAGGCACGTGTGGGGACTGATTTGAATGTTTTACACGTATAGGGACCAAATTGAAAATCAGGGACATGTATCGGGACAAAAAAATTATTTTAACCTTGATTTTTTGGGAGGTTGGGAATTTATTATTGTAAAAGTGAGGAGTGAGGATGGTGGGTTACGATAAGGACTAAATTGATAAGGGGAGGCACGTATGAGGACTGATTTGAATGTTTTATATGTATAGGGACCAAATTGAAAATCAAGGCAAGTATAGGGACCAAAAAATTATTTTAACCAGAAGCAAAACTAAGAGCTGGGTGCTAGGTTGGAGGATAACGGGCCACGTCGGATCGTTACTAACGGCTTGAGGATGGTGAGTTACGGTAGGGACTAAATTGATAATGATAGACACGTGTGGGGACTGATTTGAAAGTTTGCACGTATAGGGACAAAATTGAAAATCAGAAACACAAATAGGGACAAAAAAAATTATTTTAACATATATATATATATATATATATATATATATATATATGTGTGTGTGTTAAAGCAATAATTTGGTCTCTATACGTGACATAGATTCTTTATTTAGTCCCTATACGTAAAAAATTTGAAAATTAGTCGCTACATGTGTAAACGTTAGCAAATTCGTCCCTGCCGTCAGTAAATTAGTCCTTATACGTGACACAAATATTTGATTTGGTCGCTAAACCTGGAAAAAAAAAATTTGGTCCTCGTATATGCAATCGATAATAATCTTGTCCCTATCATCTATTAAGGAGCTTGGACCCAACTAAAGATTCTTTTCGATCGTATTGATTATTTTCTATATATTATATCAATTTATTTCTTGTATTGAGAGTCAACTTAGATAACTTTTAGAATCTAAAACATTTACGGACCAAATTATACAATTTTTACTCTCAATAGAAGAAATAGATTGATATAATATATAGAAAATATTCAATACGAATATAATCTTTAGTTGGGTTCGAGCTCCTTGGTATTGGCAGAGACAAAATTACTATTGATTGCACATATAAGGACCGATTTAATTTTTTTTTTTCAGGTTTAGGGATTACATCAAAAATTTGTGTCACGTATAAGGACTAATTTGCTAACGACAGGGACGAATTTGATAATCTTTGCACATATCGGAACCAAATTTGCTAAGGTTTACACATGTAGGATCTCATATCCAATTTTTTTACCTATAGAGACTAAATGAAGAATCCGTATCGTGTATAGGGACTAAATTATTACTTTAACCTATATATATTTAACATTGCTCGATCTTAAGCAAACATAGCCTGATTTAACCTTCCCTCTGTTTTTATCATACTTATGAATCACTGTATGACGCCATTACCTTTTGACCACAGCCCATAGAGTTACACAGACGTAGCTAAACAACGACTTTTAACGCCTTGGATTCTAATTAAAGTCCACAAAATTGTGTCTTTTGAGTACAACTGACCCAGGGCCACCACTACGCTGTGCCTCTTCGTGACCAATTCCAGCATTACATATATCAATACGAACGCGATTTGGTCCAGCAGAATATCGTGTCAACACAGAACAACTAAAATGTGGCCAGAAAACTATGAGAGCTATGTTTATCCAGTTATCTGTTAATCTGTTATGCTCGAAATGATAATTTTCAATGAAAACCGAAGAAAGGCACTTTATCAAAAGTTGATATCAATTTGCTGGATATGTATGTAATGATCAAAAGCTTCAAAATTGGGTAGATATGAATTTTACCAAGCAAAAATTAATATAGAATCATTGTCTTCTCATTAATCATTTGGTACTGTTTAATTCGCAGTACTGATTGTTGACTAGCTTGCCTCCACTTTGTTATTGTACTTAATCATGATTTCTTTTTTACCAACAGTGGCATCCTCTAATTGTAAAAGCCAGAATATGCGCTCCTTTTATAGCACTTGCAAAAGATTATATTCTTTTTTCCGTTCTAATATAAACCCATAAAAAAAAACTTGCCCAATGTTAATTTTTAATCCATGGCGCACTACTCAAAGGTGCATCATAGAAATTAACATCGAATGTCCTTAACACAAACTTCAAAAGTGTCTCCCATATCATATGTACTTCAGCTAGTAAAAGCTGGCATTTAACTAGCACATTGTAATTCTATAGTCTATACTGGATGTCTAGTTTCAGAGAGTGACCTCTCCGAAACATCTATGTGTACTTTATACACTGACACATAACTAACATTCATGAAAACCTACATCTGTAAATATAGCAGCTATAGGATGAAAAATCAGAAAGAACTGAGAATGAGATAAAACTTTCTCCAAAAATAATTACCCTCTGCTTCAAGGGTCGGATCCAGCACCGCCCTGGGTTGAATAAGTGGGTATGAGAATTTCATATACAACAAGAAGAACCTTTTTCCATTATCTAAGGTCAGCTTTATAGATTAAACAACATTATTGTATATATATATTTTATCATAATCTAAGTCTTCTCAGAGAGGCCAAACCCATGAATAAGGCAATCACAAAGCCTATGTTTACAATACTTAAGAGTATATATGGTTGGATTAAGGGGGGAACATTATTTGTATCTGTGAAATTATGTCACAGAATAAAAATGAATATATAAAAGATAAGATTAAAGAAATTGCCTAGCTTATGCCAAAAAACAGATATAAAGAAATTGCCTAGGTAAGTGCAAGAGGGTTTAACAAGATAGAGAATTAATACGGAGTTATGGACATAAATGAATTATGCCATTCTCCTTTCGGTGTGGTGTAAGGTGCACCACCCATCAAAGTGGTACAGTGGTACAGCACCCAAGTGACACATTCCGGTTCCCTCATTTTGCCACTTGGTTCAGCTAAGGAATGTAATAGTAGTGTGAACAACCGCGTGATGAAAGTATATAAGGGTTTCTGATGCAGCAACTGGATGGTTGTCCAGCAGAACCCATCAGGCATGATTATAGAAGCCACTAAAGGAGGAATCCAAAGGGATAGCATGATCCCAAATATTATTGTGGGATGGGAAAGAGAGGTACAGAAAGAATTTTGCCTGCGATTTAGGATCAATGCGATCCCTTTGGATGCCTCCTCCAGTTGCAGTGGAATAACCAAAACCTCTCCTTAGTTCTTCAGAGTTCAGAACCCTTTCTCTTCTCTCTCTCTCTCTCTGGTGTTGGTGTGTGAAGGAAAGTGGGTGGGTTTGAGTTTCAGAATTTGATGTGAGAGCATTTCAGTCTAAGAGAAACTAGTGCTTGACTTATATTAGCAACAAAGGCTCTCTTTCTATTATCATAATCTTTTTATTTGGAAGAGTTTAATTATTATATAACGAGAGTATAAAATATTTTTATACTGACTTTCAATTAAAAATTGTCATGTTAACATATTTTTTTAATTTTTATCCTAACTACTGTAATGGTCATCCATATCATGATTTATGGTTGGTTGACAATGTAAAAAACTTTATACTGTCAATGCATAACAATTAAACTCTATTTCGAAATTTCCAAAATTTTAGGGTGTTTTTACCTTTAATCGTAGAAGTGAAGCGATTTATGTTAAGGTGTTTTTTTTTTAAAGTAAGTTTGATGTAAAATTTAGGGTGAATTTTTCAACCCAACGTAAAAACTACTTTCTGTAGCTTTTATTAGAACCACGTTTGATTTTGTCTGATAGTAATTAAACACCTATGTTTTTACTAAAATCACGTTGGTCATAACCTCAGAGGGCAAACACAATTTTGATACTCTCTATTGTGGAACCAAACACGCACTCATACTTTAATCAAGTTTGTCAAACGTATCAGGTTAAACTGAAAACAATTTTTTTCAAAATAAAAACTATTTTCGTGAAAAATAATCTTTCTCAAATACTCACTCATTGGCGGACCCACACATAACTCAGGGTGTGCAAATGCACCCATTGATTTGATAAAAATTACAAGTCCTAATGTCCTATTGTGTTGGTTAGTTCAATTTTTTTTTAAAACAAAAATTAGTATGCAAAAGCATCACTGTAATAACTGACATCCCAGCTATGTAGACACCTTAGCTATCACCAATCATTTACAGCATACTAATGATTTATTAATAAAAGATAAAGAATACAAAAAAGAAGAAAAACAAGGGGTTACATAAACCAAAACCTTACAAAACATTATGAAAACCTATAACTAGGCAATCCTACTCTATTCCTAAAAAAAATCATCAGCAATGAAAATAGGAATATGATCCCACCAATGAAAACCATGACAAGCAATTTTATCTGCACACTTATTGCCTTCATGGTAGATATGAGAAAACCTAAACCTCATTTTTGTTGTTAACTCTATACAGATTTTCCATCTATTTTGCAATTGCCATGGGACAATACTAACAAACTTGAAAGCAAGGATGCTAGCTTTGAGTCACATTCCAACCAAAAATTATTGAGATAACCTCTTCCTAGGAGGTCCCATTGGTGACCTCACTTATATTTATTAGAGTTATAGCGTAGCGTAGTAGTATAAAATTTGAGGAAATATTAAAATATACAATACATACAGATACCATAATAAAATTATATATACATAATAGTATTGGCTCCATCAGTAGAGCCTACAACACTGATACCAAATATAAAATACTTCAGAGTACGAAATAAATAAAAACTAAAAACATAACATCAGAACAAAATGCACTCCGACTTCATCTCTTGGCGCTCAAGGTCCCCTAGCATTGGGATCCGAGGCTCTTCCGCCGGCATCAGGCTCAACAGGTATTCCGTCAATCTTCTCTGGAAACTCCTCATAAGGGTCTTCCAGTACGGTCGAGAACAAAGAAATACAACATAGAAAAGTATAGGGGATAAGAAACAGTAATATGCCATACATGGGAAAAACAGCGATATATATAATCTATATAGATAGCACACTCACAAACACGACAGTTACAACCAAACGACTTCCGAATAATTTTTTTCCCTTAACTACTGTCCCTCACACTCATGCAACTAACGACTATATGGACGCGATCACGACACGACATCCCCCACGGATCAAGGTGTCCCAATCATCACTATGCCACCCCCATAAAGGTAGGGTTTGGTCTAAAGCCCGCATGCCCAAATCGTCTCATGGATACGACATATTTCCCCGCCCGCAGGCCAGGTCGGAGCATTCGCCCGTTCGTTAACAACTCAACTTTCGGTAACGACATATCCCCCCGCCCGCAGGCTAGGTCGAGATATGCGCCCATCCGTCTACAATTCGACTAACGGATACGACCATCTCTCCGCAGGTAAGATCGAAATCGCCCCTACACCAAACTAATCAGTACGACCATCTCCCCGCAGGTAAGATCGAAATCGTCCATATGCCAACACAGTGATGAATAACAACTATGCAACATGAATCTCACTGACCCATCTCAGGATTTACACTTAGTGCCTCAACCACGACTTATATGCAACCATGACCAACTTTCATCCGGATTAACCGGGTATCAACTCACATCACGACATCGACAGATCAACTATATCACTCGGTTGAGCACTAAAACATATATATAACCTCGACTTTCTCACCACACATTCATCACCCGATTTCTCATAAATCACTGCCTAGTTCTACTCAAACATCAACAGTCACAGCAGCATATACACAACATCAAAATTAACTTACAGATAAATCATGTTTAATCAATCATAAGCATATAGTAAGCATAACATATATCACATTAAATACCAATCACAGAGCATACATCCTTGATATACGGTAAAATCAACCTAACGGTCAAACAACCTCTAGTAGGGTTTGGGTCGCCCTACGCATATCGATATATATTATTTAAAGCTTGCCTCCCCGACGATATTGTGGTTCTTTCCCCCACCTTGATGATTTTCCCGAGAGATTCCGAATGCGGCTCCGCAGTAGTTAATCGAGTGCGCGATCGAGCGTTCGAGTCCTATCGGATTCTATACAGTAAAACACAACCAGAAATTAAAATAATGAAACCATAAACTACCTAATCTCTAGGATTAGCTACTGCCCTTAAGTAATTAAATAGGCTAGGGATATTGAAATTCTACCAACTCTTGGATCAATGATCCATAAGCATACCTAATGCATAATCAATGATCAATTATCAAATATTTGAACCAAAACCCCTTAAACTCACAAGGTAGGGTTTCGGCCATCATCATGAAAAATAGGTGAGAGTTTGATTTGGCCTCCTAATCACTTGGATTACATGATTAAGAGATGCAACATGGGGAATCAAGAACAAAGAACAAAAACCCATTTTCCCCCAAAAACCCATACATTCGGCCCATAAAAGATAAATAGGCTAGAGATTTTATTTCATCACAAGCTCTTGGATTATGATAGTAAGGGATGATACTAGCTCATAGGAATTGGTTTGGTCGCAAAATGATTTTTCTACAATTTTCTAGAGATTTTTGAAGTTTTGATCTAGGAATTGAAATTCATGAAAATAAATGGAGAAAATAAAGATTGAGAGCTCAAGGATGAAATCTATACCTTCTAGGTGATAGAGGAGGATGAGAGGAGCAACTTTTCTATCACAAACCTACTTGAAAAAGCTTGAGGAAGCTTGAGAAAAATGGAGTTGAAAATGGAGGAAGAAGAAGAAGAAAGAAGAAAGAAGAAGGGAGAAGCAGCAGCTGGAGTTGGCCAACGTGAATGAGGAGGAAAAAGGTGAACAATAGTGTATTAATAGGTGACTTAAGGTTTAAGAAAGGTAAATGTAATAGTAGGTAATTAGTAAAAACTAACCAAGGGTAATTTGGTCAATTCACGTCCCGATAATTTGAAAATCCTCAAGACATTTGTAGGAGTCCCCAAATGATTTAACATAGCCCTGGTATGAAAATCATTGGCTCAAGGTTCTCGAAAAACCCGAAGACAACTCGAATCGTCTACCCGATCGATTTTCTGCCAGAATAGAAAAATATTATTTTCATTTTCGAACGTCAGGACGATATTTTTCGAAAATATAGGAAACGTGATTCTAAGACTAACTGTCTCGTTCACGGGTCCAAATTAGGTCTCGATAGTAGTAAAGCACCACTGTCAAGGAAAAATGCAGACTGAGCTCCGTCTGAATTTTCAACCCAAAACTTAACCATAGCTTCCTATGATAGCGTAGAGCGTGACTGTGGCCTCGGAATAATTTATTCAATTTTCTAGACCCTCAAATAAAATACAATTACTTAAATACTAGTTAAATAAAAAGATTAAGAAAATCGGGATGTTACTATTATGCCATCCATTTTTAAAAGCCAATTCAATAGCATACATAGCTCCAGAGAAATACCAAGGTTAACAGCAAAACAGCCCAAAGTAGCACCACTTCTATCCCGAAAAATACCTAAGCAGCTGGGCCAGGCGAGCCTCTTGCAGCACCATCTGTGTTACATTTGATCCAATAACATGGAAGGGGATACCAATTTACTTCTTTAATTAGAGGAGCTTTACAAGGCTTTGCAGTTACTGCAAAAGATTTTTAAAAAAATAAACTCCTGCATAGAATTATTCACACTGCCACTGCTATGATTCCCAGATAATGAAACATTCGAATTAATCAGATTAAGAGCAGCCTGCAAAGAAATTTTCTGATCATCAAACCTGATTTTGTTCCTGCAATACCATATAGCCCACCATGAATAACAGCTGCAAGAATTACATTTTTCAATGGAGAAGACCAATGAAAATCGCAAATACTGAGGATAGAATGAACTGATGAAACATCAATATTTCTACCAATAATAGAACTCAACCATGGCCAAATCTACTTAGCAAAACCACACTCACAGACCAGATGTTGAGAAGATTCTGATGAATAGTTACAAAGGCTACACATAGAAGTAATAATGCAACCTCTTTTTATTAAATTCTCATCAGTTGCTAGCCTATTCCGTAAAATTCTCCATAAAAGCAGAGGCCTTGAAGGAGGAATAACTTTGTTCCAAATAATCTTGGTGCAAGGAATGACTTGACCCGTTGGTTTATGAAATAAAAAAGCATCCTTAAAGGATAAATCACCTGAATTTGTTATTTTCCAAATCAACTTACCATCACAAGGAACCATAGGAATGCTAACTTTTAGAATTTTAGTACCAAGAACTGGAAATAGCTGCAAGAGCCTTCTAGGGACATGCCATACACCATTACTAATGAAATCATGCACCTTAGCATTGAGATGATC
This sequence comes from Ammopiptanthus mongolicus, assembly GCA_039655645.1. Lineage (NCBI taxonomy): Eukaryota > Viridiplantae > Streptophyta > Magnoliopsida > Fabales > Fabaceae > Ammopiptanthus > Ammopiptanthus mongolicus. The sequence continues at coordinate 88,396,439 of CM077344.1, read as the reverse complement.
ATGTAACTGAAAAGGAATATTCAATGTATCAACTAATGGAGAAGACAACCAAAAGTCCTTCCAAAAATTAACAGAGCTACATGTTCCAATTTTCCAAGCCAAATTCTCCTTAACTTCAGGAACTTTGAACTTTAAACCAGACCATATTGACGAACTCACATGATAAGAGATAAGATTGTTATTTCTGAAAACTCTAGCCCTCAACAAACAAGCCCATTGATTTTTTCGATTGAAACAACTCCCAATATAACTTCAAAGCAGCTGCATTATTAATAATTAGTTCAACATAGATTTTTATCTCTTTGCTCTTGAAATTGTGTAAATGGTGAAACCTTCATTATTAGGGTTTGTAAAAGCTTGAAATTTGGGATTTTGGTATATCGGTCTAATTCTATCAAATTGGTTGATTGATTATGCAATTATGATAATGAGTAACATGTTTGTGAATTTAATTTTATTAAATTTTCTCTTGATGATGGTTAATTGCAAATATTGATAGGTTGGGGTTTCTACTAATTATAACTTATGTAATTTATTTGAGAGAGATATGTTTAATAACATTGACAATGATCTGATCGTGCAACAATTTCAAAACTCGAAATCACGTAAAGGACAATTATAAGATATTTAATTTATTTGATTAAATATATTAAAATTTTATGATTTTAACATTTATGTTTTTATCTTCATATTTATGATAATAATTATTATTTATTTTATTTTTGTTAAATAGATTACCCCCACTAACTCGGGGTCCTGGATCCGCCATTGTACACACATAGTGCATGTTTAGTTTACAGTTGAGAAATTATAAATGTACGTTTAGGACAAATTATCTATAGAGTTCCTTTGGGACAAACGTACGTTTGGACCCAAACTTACGTTTACAACGATAAACCAAATATAGCTTTATACTTCTCATTTTACATTTACCAAATTATCCGAAAATGTCTCTCACAAAATAAAGATATTTATTGAGATGTAGACCCCATTCCCTAACAATTGAAACACATGGAAAGAAATTCTACCCGTATCAGTTATCCATTATCAGAAATTCCTTACTAGTTGGCTAGCAATTATATATATATGTACTAATTAATTATTGAACTTTTGTAAACAAATGCATCTACTAATGGGGCTAATTAATTAGATACAGTAATTGTTGGTGGTAATTAAGGAAGATATAAAGGAAATAAATTTTTCACAGAATTGTTAGAGTATGTGTTACTTTAAGGTTTAATTCGCCCTCACTGATAACAATATGTGATTAGGATTCCTTGCAATATCTCATCTCTATTTCTCTCCACTTGTATTTTTTACTATTTTTTTGGATAAAGCAAATCAAGAGTGAGTATGAGAAAAGTAAATCTAATGATAATAGATTGTACAACTGCGTCAAATGCTTGAATTTGCTACTGTAGACATACCGGATCCACAATGCAAATGGGTAACAACAAAATTCCTTTAAGATACGAAAAATAACACTTCAATTGTCTTTGCATAACCAAATTGGAAACAATGGTTTTTTTACATAAGTATGATTTTCTGATCCACTTCATGCGCATGGATAAGGAAAAAGAAATGAATTTGTGCTATTATGAATTGAATTGAATGAGATTGATCAGTTTTCTCGTAATCTTTCTTCTTTGAAGGTTGTTCTTCTCTTTTACAGAGAAATTTGTGACTTTTCATGTAAAAGATATAACCCTTCAAATAGTCACTACAACCAAATAGACAACTTCACCTATATATTCCAATTGTTAGCTACCTACTTTGAGCTTTATATGGCACATTCTTTGTTTTAACCAGCAAAAGCCATAAACAAAAAAATAATGTATTTGCCTAAACCTTAGGAAATAGGGAAGCATTAATTCGTTGCACCGACGGTTTGAAACAGGTTTGAGGTAAATCTTGTAGAAATGCCAAGTTTGGTGATAAAGGAGGGAATGACTATATATCAAAAAAAAAAAAAATATTTTTTTTTCAAATGACAAAAAAAATCAATAAAGGAAATGTATCAAGAAAGATGGAATGCTAATTAAAAGACTTGAAAGAAGTGAACCAAGAAAGGTAAGGATATGGAGGAAGAGTATGAATTGAAAGTTGATTTTCCCATCCCTCTAATGCTCCACTATCCCCTTAGATGTTTAGCCTTTCATGACTGCTTTATATCTACCCTTGACCTAATTAGCCTCATTACAACGATGAATAAATATCCTTTTGATTTGTGCATGCCTACGTTTTATGTGTTGTGTGATTGAGATGATAAGCAAATTCATAATAATAAGGATTCAAATTGTGAAATTGAGTGCTTGAGAGTTTATTTATCTTATGAGTTCAAAGATTCCAATTTTCCTTTCTTAATTAATTATAAGTTACCATTCTTTTTTATCTCTATGATGTTAAAAATTGTTTGTTGATGTTGTGGTCTTTATTTTTGAATGTCCTTGGTTTGGAACTTGCCAAAATTGATATTTCTTTTTCTAGGAGTTCATATATTTTTTGGTTTGGCATTACTTTGGTAATAACAAGTGGTGTTCACCTATGGCTATTTTAAATTCTTTCAGCAATTGGTATCTGTCTTTGTGTTACCTGTTGTTTGGGACAATCAAGGTCTTAGGTTTGGGTGGTTATAATATACTAAATTATCTATTTTATGAGATCAAAATGGGTGGTTTTTTGCTCCTTTTATAACTTTTTGATGATGTTAGTTTCAGTAATTTAGCATTCATTACTTTCGTTTCATAGTTGTTTTGTTTACATTTTTTCCGAGTTAATCTTGCTAATTTCACTCTTTATGTTTGTATTTCAGGAAGCAAAAAAAATATAGGGTACAAGCATGAAGAGTTGAAGAATAAGAGTAAAAAAAACCTCAAAACATTGTTGAAAGACCAGCGTTGGGCGCTACATCTATAACACAAAGCGCTGGTAAAGTAAAATTCAAAAGTTGTCTAAACAGCCAACGTTTAGCGCTAGGAAGCTAGCACTAAGTTCCCGACTCCTATGTGAAAAGGTATTTTCTGTGATGCCAGCACCTAGCACTGGTAGTTCTGCGCAGAGTACAGACTCCGACTCCTATTCTGTTATAAAACACATTTTTCTCATTCCAAAGGTGTCTTTTAGCCTCCTAAAGGTTCAGGAACACAATTTTGCGCCCTATTTTTTGCATCTCCTTGGAGTTTGTAGGAGGAAGGTACGGAACCTCGGTTGCTCCTACCCCTCATGGAGTTCTTCTACCCTCTTCTCTTTTATTTTATTTTGTGCTTCCTAGCATGTTTAGTTAATTCCCCCTTTGTTGGGGTTAGAAATGTTGAACATATTGGACTTTAATTGTATTTCACTTGGTTATTAGTGCTAGTTTCTTTATCTTTTATGACTTATTAATATCAGCTCTTAATGGTTTCTTAAGTTTGATATATTAATTTTGCATAAAATAGGAAAATTAGTGCTTAACTGTGTTCATTGAGATTAATGACCTTGTAATTCGTTTATCTAGGAATAGATAGTAAATTACTTGTAACCTATAAATCCTTGTGCCTAGCTAATGCATTTGTATTGGTTAATTCACTTAAGGAAATAGAGTTTTATTAGGGGATTTTGGCCCATTCACCTAAGGTTTGGGGATCAAGTAATCTTGTGGATTTGGTTTTCGTAATTGGAGTTTGAACTTGTACTGATATTTATTCGCAATTGAATGAAGATTTGTGAAGTCTAATTACCCCAAGGCCTTTAATTCTTACATTTTCACTCTTCAGCCTTCGAGTGTTTAATTTGAAATTGTCTTATTTTCAACTTGGGCTTTGATAAAACGTCTCAATGACAAAGCTTGTTTGTTTTCTTACAATTTCTCACATGGATTTTCAACGTCACATGGACTCAATTATACTTAGAGGGTCTCTCATAAAAGACAAATCAATTAGTCTAACCCCACTTCCTCTCTATATGTCCTACCACAATTAGTCTAGTATCGAACCTTACGATTTTCGATCACTCTAGTAAGTGGGGCATGGAGTGTGTGCAGAGGAATTAGGGTTTATGGAGTACCCCTCACATGCAGAGTATTAAAAAATAGATCTGTGTTATCTTATTTATTTTCTTTGTTTCTCTCTTTTCTCCTCTTCATTTCTTTATGTCCTTTTCCTTTCTTTCTTTTCTTAAAGGCAAAGATAAATTTAATAAGAAAGAGTACAATAAATACTCCAATCCATACACAAAATAACCTAAAAAAACATTCCTACTGCTGTTAAGGTAGCCTTAGGCTATCCACATCGAGACATACATTCACCAGGATTATTACACCATTCAGAAAATAAACAAGAGTCTCCCTTTGGTTGAGACATAAAAAATATTATTTTTCTTTGTTATTCTAAATTAGAAAAATGAATTGATTTTATACATGAATGTGGTTATCCCATTGCAGCTCCCTTTGTACATATGTTTAAGTTGGGAAATAAGCTTTCCTTTGCTACGCTTTCGGGTTAAATAGTATAAAATTTCATATGGTAAATATCCTTTTTTTTTTTCAAAAAGGTTTCCTGAATAATTTGGGAACCTTGCACTAATAGTGTCACTAATAAAGTTACCATTAGTTTCTTTTGTTATGGTGGGATTAATTAGATTGGCAATCTATCTAATTTGAGATGTTTGGGGATTTCCTATTATATGGGGTCAAAACTCAACTGATAATAACATAAAAACTCGACACTACTAGAAATTCATGAATTAATTGCGAATTTTCTTACAGATTTTTTTTTACAGGAATTTCCTACGAATTTTTTGCAATTTTTTTAAAAATAAGATTTTTTTCTTGTAGATTAAATTTGTAGGAAATTTTGACATTTCCTGTGGATTTTCCTACGAATTTAAATTTTTTGTAAGAAAATTTTCAGGAAATTTTCTACGGATTTTAAAATTCGCAGGAAAAAATTACCCACGAAGGTATTACCTATGGACAAAATTCATAGAAAAAATTATAGAAAACCTATTTCCTGCGAATTTTTGTGTATAATCCGCAGGTAATCAGGAAATTTCTAGTAGTGCGAAAATTTAGCACTAAAGAAATGATCTCAAAGATATAGTCCCACATCGAATCAAACCGTTTAATTTAATTTAATACTTTTAATCTCATTAAATTTCTAGTCTCTTACGTATTTAAATTACAATAAAACAGTTTTTGGATATCCTTTGTCTTAGAATTTTGGGTTTGGGACTAACTCAACCCCAAAAGCTAGCTCATAGGGTAAGGGTTGTCCCCCACTTATAAGTACTATTTAGACCATATCACTGTCCAATATGAGACTCCAACACTTTGCAATAGCTGTTTATCAAGTATGTAGTATCCAAACACTCATCATTAGAAAAGTGTCTTTGTTTCACTTAGCCTACGATTGTGCGAAATTTTTCGTCACATCAATGAGATCTTGTTTTGTTCAACAAATTTGTATTCCCAGATGCACTAAAAAATACAATCTTAGTGGTTGCAAATTGCAATGTTGCTAATTCATTAGGGTCCATGCACTATGGTTGGTTGCAAAAGCAAGCTCATCTGTCTTTAGAAACATGACATTCGGCTCCTTCATTGACAGTTCTGAACTTCTGATCCAAAGCAAGTTAGTTTCTTTCTTTGTCATCCTCTTTATTAACTTTTAGATTTATTTTTTTATAAGCAAAAAGCATATTGATAGGAGAAGAAGGATACTTAAACTCATATATATTAATTAACAATACAAAATGTTAATTAGCTTTTAGATGAAAACAAGTAGAAAATAAAAACGATATAACTTTAGGGTTATACAAGGAATGAAAAAAATTGGTGAGCCGGTTATATATGTTTGGCCATGCCTAAATATGGTTATGCCAATATGAGTAGAGTAACACAGACCATTCGAGATAAAGAGTGGAGAGATTAGAAAGGAAAATGGCATATTCGTCATTTTAAGCTTCAATACCCAATTGCTCGATCATATTCCTATTCATATCCCAACATGTATTTTATCCTTTCTTGAACCCCATCAACATTAAAACTCAGAAGTTATAACTTTTTTCAAACTCGAAGGTGTGAAATTACATTGTTATCTTATTTCAAAAAAACTGCAGAAAATGAATTAACATTAACATAATTGTTTTGTGTGTGTACAAGAGTTTGAACCTGTATTATTGTTCCTCCGCGCATAGAATATATAGCACTAGATCTTTAAGTGTGTGTTTGAACGAGTATTTCATAAACATAATTTTGTATAGAATTGATTTTGTAGAATAGATTTCGATAAAATTGAGTTTGAAGTAAGGTGATTTATGTTTAGATACATTTATATAAAAGTGAGCTAAAAAATAAACTTGAGACTAAAAATCACGTTTGAGACAAAATCGCAAAAGCTCCGAATCATAACTTCAAGTTAGAATTTATTATAAAGGCAAAATCAATTCTATTCGAGAACATCCAAACATATGTCAAAATCAATTTTATATCTCTGAAATCACATTTGTCTCTTACAAAAATGAATCCAAACATTCACTAAATAGTTGCATGCTTTAATTCATTAATTAGTTCTGAAGTGGAAAATTCCGCGGGGGAAGTCCATTTGGTATCATTATTATTTTGACCACTCTACAGCTTTCAGCACAAGATATATAGCTAGATGTTGTTGTTGTTTTCGTGTCCCGTTTTTTCCCTCTATGTTTCTTGAACCTGGAGTGTGTGCTTCATCTCTTGGTTTGATTCTGATAATCTTCCGGATTATGTAATTTTTGTATGGTTAATGGATGGATTTTTGCTCCTATTTGTATTAATTGATTGAGCTTTGTCCCTAAACTTAGCTAGTTGAGTTTTTAATAGAATTTTACATATTTTAGTTTATTTTCTTATTTTTAGAGTTAATTTAACAGTGTTTTTATTTGCTAACATGGGTAGGAAATAATAAAGGAAAATTTAATTCATACATGAATGCAATTGTCTTGCTGCAGCAACCAGGAAAAGATGAAAAAGGGCGAGAAAAATTGGATTTGGATTTGGCAAAAGGCCCATGTGAAACAATAGATAGCAATTTGGATTTGGACAAAAAGACAAAGGGCCTTACGGGAAGTTCTGGGAGTTTTGAAGTGTTTCTGAGTTGAATGAAAAAGCCACGGACGCCCACGTGAAGGATATTTGGCAAGAATTGAAAATAGAAAGAAAAGAAGCCATAAAGGGAAGGCTGGAATCAGCAAGGAGAAGGAGAGTAGCGCAGGAGATTGACGGCACAGAGGAGGAAAAGAGAGGGATATGGCTCCTCACGTTATGTTGAAAAAGTTACGATCATTTTATATCTATAAAAAAAAAATGATGATTAAAATGAAGAGATAAGAATCAGAGAAAAAATGAATAAAGAGCGAGATAGAGAGAAATGTAGGTGACTTTCCCGTCCTAAAGTTAAAGGATCAAAATCTGAAAAGTATGTGACTTTCCCACCCTAAAGTTAAAGGATCCAAATCCGAAAAGAGAGATAACTCTCTTTGATACCTTGCTCTCTTCATGGAATTTTCTTTACCTTTCTTTGTTATTTCTTTCCCTTTTGTAGTTTCCTTCGGTATGAGTGACTAAATCCTCTTTTGTTGGGGTTAGATGTAGCTAGTTCTAAACTCTCATGTATTTGACTTGACCTTTTAATATAGTTTCTACTTCTTTATGAGTGGTTAATTTCTATGCTTAATGCTTGTTGTGGCTTGATCACCCATGATTTGATCTTTGATTTGATTTGCAATTAAAAGTTCTTATTAAATCTACATATGAAATTAATCACCTAGTAAACATTATCTTTAGGAATGGAATTTCGTTTATTAGTTATCTTTGAATCCCTAATCTTCATGTAAATCCACTAATTAGATCATCTAAGGAATTAGAGTTTAATTTGGGGGTTTAGGCTTTTTCACCTAAGGAATTAGGGATTGAGTATTTTAGAGGATTGATATTCATAATTGAAGTATGAAATCGTATTATTTGTCATTTCATTGCACGAGAGGAAGGGATTAGTGAAGTTTAATTCCAACATACTTTAAAGTAAAACCCGTTTTTGTATCTCAAGTGTTTGATAAAAATACAAAAAGATCTAGTTTCTCTTGTTTTGTTCTTTTTAACTTTAATTCTTGGTTGTTAAGCTTTTGAACTCCCTTTGATCCCAAACAAACTTTTTAGGTAGAATTGATTTGTACTTGTTAATTAGTGTTTGTCACACAATCCTCGTGGGAACAATATCCATTTCACCCTTTTATTACTTATACAATTTGGTATACTTGTCAAAGTCCTAACAAGTTTTTTAATCCCATTATTCAAAAAGCAGGAAATGATATCCCCAAACTGTTCCTTTGGCAATGAAATTTGTTCATCTCCATATATCTAGTTAGTGTGTGTTTAGAAATGATAGATTATTTATGTTTCATCTGTTTTTTTTTGTCCAAAAAGCCATTTTATAAATAATCTATTTTGTTTGAGTTACTAGCTTAATTTTTCAAAAAGCTTTTTTTTTTCTGAAAAAAAAAACTATTTTTATAACATCTCTTTTCAAGGACGGTTAAATTATTAAAAAACGCTGATTTTCTCCAAATGCCCCTTCTCTCCCTTACTACCCCGTATGTGAATTCCAATTCCGTACAACAACTAAAATTAATCACCAATAAAAAATATTAAAATTGTATTCAATTTTATAGTAAAAAAATGAAGACATAAGAAAATTCATCACAACAATTTTATTAAATAAAACATCAAATATATTAATACAAACAAATAACTTCATACCCTTTTCGTAATTTACTATATAAAAGTTATTTTTTTACATCACCCAAACGAAAATGATTATATTAAAATTGTTTTTCCGCAAACATACTCAAACAAAAACAAATTCTGATTATAATCGATTATCACAATAATCTATTATACATATAATCGATTATCAGCATAATCTATTTTTTCCAACTTTCCCAAACACATTCTTAGTATCTCTGAGCACAATTTAACTTTTTCTTTTTGCGGTGAAGGAAGCTGAATCGTATGGACCATTTGTCATTGAGTAAATATTTAATTTGATCCCTAAAATTGTAGGATCGTATCAATTTAATCCCCACATTATCAATATTTCAAAATAATTCCTGGAATTACAGAAAGTTAATCAGATTGGTCCCCTCGTTGATATTTGCATGGATTATAATGACATTAAATTGGTAATGTCAGGGATGCATTTGAAACTAAGTGAATAATATCAAGAATGTATTTGCTACATTTTGCAATTTCAAGGATTATTTTAAAATATTGATAATATGAAGGATTAAATTGATACGACCTTATAATTTCAAAAATCAAACTGGGTATTAGCTCATTTGTCATTAAAGACCCACAGGCAGTTCTACCTCATAACACAAACATATACCGACAGAGAACACCGTGCATAGTCTTGGATCACTGCACTGGGCCACTTGTAGATTGTTTTTGTGTAGTGTTATTTAAATAATTGATATGAATAACTTCTCACAATTTGTAATAATTTATAAACAAAACTATCACGTTATGAGAAGTTATCCAAATCGATCAATTAAATTATGAGTTAAAAGAGTATGTATTAATAGTATAAATTTTTTTTACATAGTTCTTCAATTAGATTTCATCATGTAGATGTTTATTGAGATATTTCATAAAATAATATAACAAAGTGATATAGTGATAAAATTTGATTAGATGACTATATAAAAAAGTTTTATACTGTCAGTACATATTCCTTTAACTCTTACATTATATTTTCATTTATTCTATCGTAATATTTTTTAATTTAAATAATATATACGATTTTAATTATTTAGAACACAAATCACAATTGAACCACAAATGGAACACAAATCAGAACCAAAAAAACGTTATTTAGAATTTTGGTAAATATTTTAAAAAAATGTATAACAACTTAAATAAAAATATGAACGATAATTATTACATAAAAATTTGAAAACTGAATAAATAATAAAAAGTAACAGAAGGCAGTGAAGAAGACAAAAAATGATACTACGCTTTTCACAATTTTTTTCTGTCGTGTCCGCACTCAGTGGCAAAAGAAAAAGCTTTCTAGTCACCACAATAATCATAAGCATCCGAGGGTAATGTTTGCAATCACACTGAAGAAATGAAAGGAAAAGATACAATAAAAAAAAAAGAGTTTAATTATTATATATTATCATTATAAAGTTTTTTAAATTATTAATTAAATTATTTTTAAAATAATTAGGATAAGAATCAATCATTTTTACTGATGTAACAATTTCTGATTGGTTAACAATTAAATTTAAAAAAGAAACCAAGGAAACTAAACATTTGATCTTTTATTGTTTTGTATCATTCAATATTAGAGAAAAAAAATGTAAGTATTTAAGAATCCATAAAAAAAATTTATTTAATTATTTCTGACAAAATCTTTATTTTTATTTTTTTGACATTTTTCATGAAAAAAGAATGAAAAAAAACATGATAAAATTATTTCTTCAAAATTCATTTTCTTTTATTTTTATTTGGTGAATTTTATAGTACTCTTAGAGTAACTTTATTTTATTTAGATAATTCAGTCAGATGATAAAAATTATTTAATTTGACCCATTTATATAATTCACATATTTTAATCGGATATAATAATTTTTATTCTAAAATTATTAAAATATAAAAAATAGACACCTTTTTATTTGCAATAAATGCATCGAAAAACAAACAGCTAACAACAAAATTGAGCAAATATTTAATTTGATTCCTAAAATTGTAGGGTCGTATTAACTTAGTCCCTCATATTATCAATATTTTAAAATGATCCTTGAAATTACAAAATATAATAAATGCATCCCTAACATTATTCACTTAGTTTCAAATATATCCCTGACATTATCAACTTAATGTCATTATAATCCATGCAAATATCAACGAAAGGACAAATTTGATTAACTTTCTGTAATTTCAGGGATCATTTTAAAATATTAATAATATAAAAAACTAAATTGATATTATCTTATAATTTCAGGAACAAAATTAAATATTTACTCCACCAAAATTCCAAACTTTTTTACCTTACCTTCCTCTTTTTCCCATTTTCTGGTCAGTTGCACTCATGATTTGGCATCCTGTCCCATCACAAAAGCAACTCCTCCAAACACAGCACAGCCCCCCCCCCCCTCATCTGTATTCCCCACCAACCACCATTACACCATACTTTTAACTCACATAAAGCAAAAAGAGGGCCCCACTCACCTAGTTAAAGCATGTCGACAATTTTTTCAATATATCATTCTTTTAATATTTATTTTTCAAAATATCACCCTTTTCAAATTATGTACCAAACTACCACTGTTTTGAAATTAGTTTAGAAGTCGGTTTTGGAATTAACGACTTCTCAACATCATCTATCTGATTTTATTTTTTAAGCCCTTGAGAAGTCGGTTTTGATAAACACGACTTCTCAAGGGGTTTTTTTTTTTTTTTTTTTGAAGTTCTATATTTATATTAATTTATATTAATTATGATAATTAGCTAAATTAATTATATTAATTTTAAATTATTATTTTAAATATTAATTTTATTAATACAATAAAAAAATAAATAATACACTTATAGAAAATATTTAACATCGATTAAATATAGAAACGGTACAACGATACAAATTTTCTTTGTTGCGTAGAAGGTCCGGCACGGTTCGGACATTTATTCCTGCTATGACCCTCATTCCGACACAGACCACATCTCTTACGGCGACTCCCCCCTCCCTCAAATCCATCTCCGTGCGAATGCGGGTAGATTGTGGACGACCCCGTGGATTTCTTCGCATGTCTTGATTGTGGCACACCTCTACTCCAGTATACGTTGGCCAATATGCTTCGTTTGGCACCACGCTGAACTCTTCGCGGTAAACATTGAAGACATATTCCAACTTGTAGACAGCAGGCACATACTTCCAATAGTCGTGATTTTCGCTTGAACATCCCGCGATGACATGTGAGCATGGAATGTGTATGGCCTGAAACTTTCCACAGTCACACCACCTCGCGTTCAAGTCTACCTTGAATCGCCCCGCAGGCCTCCCTTCTCGTGGGTTGATCAACTCCTCGACCGTGAAAATGCTGTGTTCCCGGTTATAATGTTGGACACGGTGAGAGTTGGACTTTGCCCGTTCCTCCTCAATGGCCTTGGTGACAATTTCAGACCAGACATGACCGGAATGGATCATTGCGCTTAGTTGCCTCCCACTGTCGGCGAAAGTTTGAGATAACCTATAATAGGTTGCCTGGACCACAGCAGTGATTGGAAGATGCCGCGTTCCCTTAAGTACCCTGTTAATGCACTCGGAAAGGTTCGTTGTCATGTGTCCCCAACGTCGCCCTTCATCATACGCTTGAGTCCATTTTTCCTTGGGGATCTCGTCAACCCATGCCGCGGCCTCTTCGTTCCAGTCGAGGAGCAAACCCAGGTAATAACGCATGCTTGGCTGGTTCAGGGCGTATCCTGAATGGTTGGAATGTTAGAAATGTCTAAATTGACATGAATAGAATAGAAACAATAAATAATTGCAATTTGTATGACTGCGGTACTAACCCATATTGACGACCTTCTTTCTCATATCTGCATTCTTGAATCTCCGCATGAAGTTTTGTGCGATGTGTCGAACGCAATACACATGCATTGAAGGAGGATTGTGCCATCCACTGTCAGCTCGCCGGTATGCAGCTTTTATTGACTCGTGCCTGTCCGAGACCAATGTTATGTTGGCTTGGGGTGTGACGTGCCTCCTCAAGTTTTGGAGGAAGAAAAACCATGCCTCTGCCGTCTCACCCTCGACAAGAGCGAAGGCTATGGGAATTGGTTGGTTGGCTCCATCTTGAGCTGTTGCAATCAATAGCGTCCCCTTGTACTTTCCATACAACCATGTTTCATCCACCATAACAATTGGCTTCCAAAATACAAATCCACTAATGCAAGGCTTGAAAGTCCAGAAAAGACGGTGGAAGATTCTCTTATCGGGAACTAGATAGGCCCCGTCGTAAGCTGGCAGCGTCTGCAGTTCAGTGATTGTGCCCGGAACATAAGTATGTAAGGCCATGAGCCATGTTGGAAGGTAATTGTAAGATAGCTCCCAGTTCCCGTATATTTGTTCGATAGCCTTTTGCTTGGCTATCCATACCTTCCTATACGTTGTGGTATAGTTGTATTTTTCTCGTATGTGGGCAATCAACACCGAGATAGACAACGCCGGATCCTCCTTCACCATTTGCTTGATACTTTCACAAATAATGTTCGAGTCAAGCTTCCGATGATCTTGTGAGAGAGTTGCTGATACACATGTATGTGGTCCGTCCAGCTTACGGATCTCCCAATAGCCTTTTGTTGTGCGATTCTTCACTCTACACCTCCACCGGCATGCAGGGTTGTTGCACTTAATCATCCATCTGTCGTTATCGGAGTGCTCTACCTTGAAATCCAGGGAGTTCTTGATATGGTATCCCTTGATAGCAAACTGGGCCATTTCTTTTGTAGCAAACCTCATGTTTGTTTGTAGGCTATCTGGGACATCAATTTGATCCAAAGACACTCGCGATAGGACGTGGCTGAAATCGTCTGATGGAGCAACCCCATCTAAGTTCACATTACGAAAGTGTGGTGGTGGTTCGTATGGAGGCGCGGTTGAGGAGGGACCCACACCAGCTTCTTCTTCTTCGTCGTCGTCGTCATCATTGACTGACAGTGCAAGAATCTCGGCTTCATCCTCACTGAAGTCACCAACTTCTTCGTGGTGGAACCCAGCCACGACGCTGACGGGAATTGCATGAGTTTGTACATCAACATGGGATGGGTGGTTGTCCTCGGCATCAAGGAATGATGGGTTGCACTCTTCGGCCGGAGGAAAGGAGGGGCGATAGTCATAGGAGGAAGGAAAAGATGGGTTGTAGTCAGAGGAGGAAGGAAAAGATGGGCGGTAGTCATAGGAGGAAGGAAAAGATGGGTTGTAGTCATAGTCAGAGGAGGAAGGAAAAGATGGGCGGTAGTCAGAGGAGGAAGGGAAAGATGGGTGGTAGTCAGAGGAGGAAGGGAAAGATGGGTGGTAGTCTTCAGTCACTGGAAAAGATGTGTGGTAGGGTTCTGATTCAGGGAAAGATGTGTGGAATGTTTGCGTTGGTGCATTAAGGTCAAAGATGTAGGACGGTTCGGCTTGGGGGTTATCGATGGAAACATCCTCGAGATGTGCGTATAGCTCAATGGTGGTAACGCCGAGGTTGAGGCTTTTGCAATTGTCGAACATGTCGAACATCAGTTCTACATCCTCATCTCCTTGAAGATAGTGTGGCTGGTATCGAACATATCCCGTTGCAATGGACATAGGATATCGATAAACAATATCGCCCACCCTCTTGCCGTTGCCGGCTTTTATCTTCGTATGGATAGTTGTTCTCAGTTGTTGAAGGTTGATGGTTTTCCTCACCTTCAGCAAGATTGGGTGGTCGCACTGAAACAACACTCCGCAATCAATAGCGTCCCCTTGTACTTTCCATACAACCATGTTTCATCCACCATAACAATTGGCTTCCAAAATACAAATCCACTAATGCAAGGCTTGAAAGTCCAGAAAAGACGGTGGAAGATTCTCTTATCGGGAACTAGATAGGCCCCGTCGTAAGCTGGCAGCGTCTGCAGTTCAGTGATTGTGCCCGGAACATAAGTATGTAAGGCCATGAGCCATGTTGGAAGGTAATTGTAAGATAGCTCCCAGTTCCCGTATATTTGTTCGATAGCCTTTTGCTTGGCTATCCATACCTTCCTATACGTTGTGGTATAGTTGTATTTTTCTCGTATGTGGGCAATCAACACCGAGATAGACAACGCCGGATCCTCCTTCACCATTTGCTTGATACTTTCACAAATAATGTTCGAGTCAAGCTTCCGATGATCTTGTGAGAGAGTTGCTGATACACATGTATGTGGTCCGTCCAGCTTACGGATCTCCCAATAGCCTTTTGTTGTGCGATTCTTCACTCTACACCTCCACCGGCATGCAGGGTTGTTGCACTTAATCATCCATCTGTCGTTATCGGAGTGCTCTACCTTGAAATCCAGGGAGTTCTTGATATGGTATCCCTTGATAGCAAACTGGGCCATTTCTTTTGTAGCAAACCTCATGTTTGTTTGTAGGCTATCTGGGACATCAATTTGATCCAAAGACACTCGCGATAGGACGTGGCTGAAATCGTATGATGGAGCAACCCCATCTAAGTTCACATTACGAAAGTGTGGTGGTGGTTCGTATGGAGGCGCGGTTGAGGAGGGACCCACACCAGCTTCTTCTTCTTCGTCGTCGTCGTCATCATTGACTGACAGTGCAAGAATCTCGGCTTCATCCTCACTGAAGTCACCAACTTCTTCGTGGTGGAACCCAGCCACGACGCTGACGGGAATTGCATGAGTTTGTACATCAACATGGGATGGGTGGTTGTCCTCGGCATCAAGGAATGATGGGTTGCACTCTTCGGCCGGAGGAAAGGAGGGGCGATAGTCATAGGAGGAAGGAAAAGATGGGTTGTAGTCAGAGGAGGAAGGAAAAGATGGGCGGTAGTCATAGGAGGAAGGAAAAGATGGGTTGTAGTCATAGTCAGAGGAGGAAGGAAAAGATGGGCGGTAGTCAGAGGAGGAAGGGAAAGATGGGTGGTAGTCAGAGGAGGAAGGGAAAGATGGGTGGTAGTCTTCAGTCACTGGAAAAGATGTGTGGTAGGGTTCTGATTCAGGGAAAGATGTGTGGAATGTTTGCGTTGGTGCATTAAGGTCAAAGATGTAGGACGGTTCGGCTTGGGGGTTATCGATGGAAACATCCTCGAGATGTGCGTATAGCTCAATGGTGGTAACGCCGAGGTTGAGGCTTTTGCAATTGTCGAACATGTCGAACATCAGTTCTACATCCTCATCTCCTTGAAGATAGTGTGGCTGGTATCGAACATATCCCGTTGCAATGGACATAGGATATCGATAAACAATATCGCCCACCCTCTTGCCGTTGCCGGCTTTTATCTTCGTATGGATAGTTGTTCTCAGTTGTTGAAGGTTGATGGTTTTCCTCACCTTCAGCAAGATTGGGTGGTCGCACTGAAACAACACCCCGTATGGACAGTCCATTTCAATTTGGCCGTTGTGATAGAGTGTAACAAAGACTGATGTAGGTGCCATGACTTGGTGAAGAAATGTGGTTGGGTGACTTAGTGAAGAAATGTGGCTGAGTGAAGGATGAGGTTGAGTGAAGAAATGAAGCTTAGTGAAGAAATGAGGCAGATTGAAGTTCAATTTATAGTGGTGAGTGGTGACATTATTGTGACCCGTCTGCCCCATCACCCGTCTGCTTCACCCGTCTGCTGCTTCACCATTTACTGTGCGCATGTGAGCGCATCAGTGACATTATTTGCTGCTGGGACCCGTCTGCTGTGACCATGTGAGCATGGCAGTGTGTCAGTTTCACTTGTCTGCTGGTCATGTGGGTGTGTCAGTGCATTGGGCAGTATACTGTGCACATGTGAGCTCGTCTACTATTTCACTTGTCTGCTTAGACAAGTGATGGGCAGACGAGTGAAACATCAGCTGATCACTTGTCTGAGGTTTCACTCGTCTAAGCAGACAAGTGAAACAACAGAGCTTAGACAAGTGAAGCCTCAGACAAGTGATCAGCTGATGTTTCACCTGTCTGCTTAGACAAGTGATGGGCAGACGAGTGAAACATCAGCTGATCACTTGTCTGAGGCTTCACTCGTCTAAGCTCTGATGTGTTTCTGTTTCACTTGTCTAAGCAGACAACTGAAACATCAGCTGATCACTTGTCTGAGGTTTCACTTGTCTAAGCTCTGATGTTTCACTTGTCTGCCCATCACTTGTCTAAGCACACAAGTGATTCACTTGTCTGAGGTTTCACTTGTCTAAGCTCTGATGTTTCACTTGTCTGCCCATCACTTGTCTAAGCACACAAGTGATTCACTAGTCTGCTGTTTCACTTGTCTAAGCTCTGATGTTTCACTTGTCTGCCTATCACTTGTCTAAGCAGACAAGTGATTCACTTGTCTGAGGTTTCACTTGTCTAAGCTCTGATGTTTCACTTGTCTGCCCATCACTTGTCTAAGCACACAAGTGATTCACTTGTCTGAGGTTTCACTTGTCTAAGCTCTGATGTTTCACTTGTCTGCCCATCACTTGTCTAAGCACACAAGTGATTCACTAGTCTGCTGTTTCACTTGTCTAAGCTCTGATGTTTCACTTGTCTGCCCATCACTTGTCTAAGCACACAAGTGATTCACTAGTCTGCTGTTTCACTTGTCTAAGCAGACAGGTGAAACATCAGCTGATCACTTGTCTGAGGTTTCACTTGTCTGCCCATCACTTGTCTAAGCACACAAGTGATTCACTAGTCTGCTGTTTCACTTGTCTAAGCTCTGATGTTTCACTTGTCTGCCCATCACTTGTCTAAGCACACAAGTGATTCACTTGTCTGAGGTTTCACTTGTCTAAGCTCTGATGTTTCACTTGTCTGCCCATCACTTGTCTAAGCACACAAGTGATTCACTAGTCTGCTGTTTCACTTGTCTAAGCTCTGATGTTTCACTTGTCTGCCTATCACTTGTCTAAGCAGACAAGTGATTCACTTGTCTGAGGTTTCACTTGTCTAAGCTCTGATGTTTCACTTGTCTGCCCATCACTTGTCTAAGCACACAAGTGATTCACTTGTCTGAGGTTTCACTTGTCTAAGCTCTGATGTTTCACTTGTCTGCCCATCACTTGTCTAAGCACACAAGTGATTCACTAGTCTGCTGTTTCACTTGTCTAAGCTCTGATGTTTCACTTGTCTGCCTATCACTTGTCTAAGCAGACAAGTGATTCACTTGTCTGAGGTTTCACTTGTCTAAGCTCTGATGTTTCACTTGTCTGCCCATCACTTGTCTAAGCACACAAGTGATTCACTTGTCTGAGGTTTCACTTGTCTAAGCTCTGATGTTTCACTTGTCTGCCCATCACTTGTCTAAGCACACAAGTGATTCACTAGTCTGCTGTTTCACTTGTCTAAGCTCTGATGTTTCACTTGTCTGCCCATCACTTGTCTAAGCACACAAGTGATTCACTAGTCTGCTGTTTCACTTGTCTAAGCAGACAGGTGAAACATCAGCTGATCACTTGTCTGAGGTTTCACTTGTCTGCCCATCACTTGTCTAAGCACACAAGTGATTCACTAGTCTGCTGTTTCACTTGTCTAAGCTCTGATGTTTCACTTGTCTGCCCATCACTTGTCTAAGCACACAAGTGATTCACTTGTCTGAGGTTTCACTTGTCTAAGCTCTGATGTTTCACTTGTCTGCCCATCACTTGTCTAAGCACACAAGTGATTCACTAGTCTGCTGTTTCACTTGTCTAAGCTCTGATGTTTCACTTGTTTGCCCATCACTTGTCTAAGCAGACAAGTGATTCACTTGTCTGAGGTTTCACTTGTCTAAGCTCTGATGTTTCACTTGTCTGCCCATCACTTGTCTAAGCACACAAGTGATTCACTAGTCTGCTGTTTCACTTGTCTAAGCTTTGATGTTTCACTTGTCTGCCCATCACTTGTCTAAGCAGACAAGTGATTCACTTGTCTGAGGTTTCACTTGTCTAAGCTCTGATGTTTCACTTGTCTGCCCATCACTTGTCTAAGCAGACAAGTGATTCACTAGTCTGCTGTTTCACTTGTCTGCTTAGACAAGTGAAACCTCAGACGAGTGAATCACTTGTGTGCTTAGACAAGTGATGGGTAGACAAGTGAAACATCAGAGCTTAGACAAGTGAAACAGCAGACTAGTGAATCACTTGTGTGCTTAGACAAGTGATGGGCAGACAAGTGAAACATCAGAGCTTAGACAAGTAAAACCTCAGACAAGTGAATCACTTGTCTGCTTAGACAAGTGATGGGCAGACAAGTGAAACATCAGAGCTTAGACAAGTGAAACCTCAGACAAGTGAATCACTTGTCTGCTTAGACAAGTGATGGGCAGACAAGTGAAACATCAGAGCTTAGACAAGTGAAACCTCAGACTAGTGAATCACTTGTGTGCTTAGACAAGTGATGGGCAGACAAGTGAAACATCAGAGCTTAGACAAGTGAAGCCTCAGACAAGTGATCAGCTGATGTTTCACTCGTCTGCCCATCACTTGTCTAAGCAGACAGGTGAAACATCAGCTGATCACTTGTCTGAGGCTTCACTTGTCTAAGCTCTGTTGTTTCACTTGTCTGCTTAGACGAGTGAAACCTCAGACAAGTGATCAGCTGATATTTCACTCGTCTGCCCATCACTTGTCTAAGCAGACAAGTGAAATAGTAGACGAGCTCACATGTGCACAGTATACTGCCCAATGCACTGACACACCCACATGACCAGCAGACAAGTGAAACTGACACACTGCCATGCTCACATGGTCACAGCAGACGGGTCCCAGCAGCAAATAATGTCACTGATGCGCTCACATGCGCACAGTAAATGGTGAAGCAGCAGACGGGTGAAGCAGACGGGTGATGGGGCAGACGGGTCACAATAATGTCACCACTCACCACTATAAATTGAACTTCAATCTGCCTCATTTCTTCACTAAGCCTCATTTCTTCAGTCAACCTCATTCTTCACTCAACCTGCAACAGGTAACACCATACAAACTTCACTTCAATGGATTTGCTAAGACTGCAACACATTCATAGGTCATCGCAAGTGGGTGATATGGTAAGTGTCTGCAAATGATATTTACATTAAATGGTCCTTACTATTTCTATACTTACAACTCTACTTTTTGGTTGCAGGACCACATTGATTGTCACCTACATACCATAGAGGCTCCAAGTCCACTGATTGTACCATACTTGGAGCAAGCTGGGTTTTCTATCGCTGCAACAGTGGGACACACAAAGATTGACAAATCGTTGGTTCTTGCAATGGTAGAAAGGTGGAGGCCAGAAACACACACGTTCCATCTTCCCGTCGGAGAATGCACAATAACCATGGAAGATGTTGCTCTTCAGCTAGGATTGCGTGTGAACGGACTGCCCGTTACTGGACCTAGCTTCCTTGCCTGGCAAGAAGAATGCCATCGACTTTTAGGTGTGGTTCCTCCGTCTAATCAGATGAAGGGACAACAAATAAAACTCAAGTGGTTGCAACAGACGTTTGCCACTCCCCCTCATGATGCAACAGTCCAACAGGTACAAGCCTATTGTAGAGCGTACATTTTACGCTTGATCGGGGGGCTCTTGATGCCTGACAAATCTGGTAACAGAGTTCACTTGATGTATCTTCCACTGTTGGAAGATTTTCACCGTGCTGGAAGATACAGCTGGGGCACGGCATGTCTAGCAAATCTGTACAGGGAAATGTGTCGTGCATCTGCACCGGCCGCTGCCTGTATGGGTGGATGCGTATTGTTGCTACAGTCTTGGGTATGGTATCGCATGCCGTTCCTTGCACCACGGTGCAACCGCGAACCATCGTTTCCACTAGCACGACGGTAAAGATTCTATTCATAGTTAAATTACCTTACATCCTCTACTTATTATACTGACCTTGCGATGTATTTTACTAGATGGAGTGGCGGGGGACTACAGTATAGCGGAACTCCGCGGGGTGACATTACGGGGTACAGATCGAGGGTCGATCATATGGAAAGTAACCAGTTTTTGTGGTTGCCTTACAGAGATCTTCAGAGCGTGATACCACGAGAAGCATATAGAGAATCCAGATTGTGGACTTCCAGTACCGCACTCATATGTTTCCAGAATGTAGAATGGCATCAAACAGATAGGGTGAAGCTCCAATTTGGTCTTTCGCAGGAAATACCGGGAGAACCTGCAAATATGGATGCCTTGCATGACTTGGACATGCGAGGTAATCACGCTGAAAACTGGAGAATAAAGCATGCAGAATGGATCCAGTGTTGGCAAGAACGCCGAAATGGCATCATATCGGGACAACCGATTCCGGGTTATGTGTGTCACACTGCTGAGTATATGATGTGGTTTGGGCAGAACTCGAGACCGTACCTGTCTATTCCGCAACAGTTGCAAGACCCGCGGGGTGATGCTCAACACGTTCCGGATGTTGGACCAAGTATGCCCACCCAACAGCGTCCACGGCGTCATGCACGTCGCCAATCCAGCCCCCCGGTTCCCATGGCTTATGATGACCCCCAACCGCCTCGCCATTCATTTACCTACACCCCTATGCAGCGAGACGCTTCCCCACCGCTTGACCAAGGTCGACACTCTATCGCTTCCAGTGATGGAGAATTTTATAGCAATCTGTTTGGCACAGACCTCGGAACGCCACAGTCGGCAGCCGCATACATGCAAAGAATGTACTCGTTTGGCGCTCCATCATTCCCCTTCCCAGTCGACGCTAGTTCTTCAATGCCTCCCACAAATCTTAATCTCAACTAGGGTGTGCAACAAGCAGAGCAACCCGCTGTAGCGGATGAGGAACAACCACATCAAAGTCGTCCATGCCGTAACCGACGACCTCCACGATGTGGAACTGGACATCATTTAGGAGATTAATTTTTGTGCACTTATCATTATTGTATTTTTTGTTTACTTAATTATATCTAAAATATTTGGGTACTTGTCATTATTTTCCCTTTTAGTTTTAATAAATAAATTTTTTATTAATCTTAATTAATAAAATTAATTGCGTTAACATTTATAGTATAACCTTAATTAAAATTAATTTCAATAATAATATAAATTAATATAAATATAGAACATTCAAAAAAAAAAAAAAAACCCCTTGAGAAGTCGTGTTTATCAAAACCGACTTCTCAAGGGCTTAAAAAATAAAATCAGATAGATGATGTTGAGAAGTCGTTAATTCCAAAACCGACTTCTAAACTAATTTCAAAACAGTGGTAGTTTGGTACATAATTTGAAAAGGGTGGTATTTTGGAAAATAAATATTAAAAGAGTGATATATTGAAAAAATTGCCAAGCATGTCACCATGACCCTTGTTAACGAATCTCCTGTCATTCTTCGGCTTATTATTTTACGGAGAAAAAATGCATAAGAAAAAAAAAATTAACTAATATTTTGATCCATTATAAAATTTGATTTTACTTCCTTCAATTTTTTTTTTGTAGATTTTGGTTCATAAACGTTTTAAAATTTTAAAATTTGTTCCTATCGTTACGATCATTGTTAAGTGATAACATGATAGATGAAATATCATGTTATCAGTGTCACGTATAAAAAAATATTAATTTTTAATTTCATAAATTTTTTTAAATAAGTTTTTGATCTCTACAAAGTTAATCAATTTTGAGTTTAGTCTCTATAAAATAATATTTTTAGGATTTCGTCCTTGAAATCTCAATTTCTTTTGTAAATAGTTCTTACCTTATGGGATGCGTATATTCATCTATACTTGTTCGAATTGAGTGAAACCATATTAAAATTAAAGCTAACATCCTTACCTAAATCTAGTAAAATTATTCGAAATTTTAGATACACGAATTGTTCCGAATAATAGCTAGAACATCGATGGATTTTTGCAAAATCTGATTGCTAACAACCTGTCAATTGTATAGCATCACTTTCAGTATATGCATCCAAATTGAGCGAAACTGTTACAAACACCCAATTTTTGGATGTGGCACTAACGTGGCATGACTGACGTGCTATCTCGTTTACCACATCAGCAATTAACAAAAAAATGTGATAGCATAGAATATTTACAAAAAAAAATTGAGATTACAGTGATAAAATTTTAAGAAATTTTTTTACGGGGACTAAAAATTAGTTTAAATTTTTTGTGGAATTTAAAATTAATCTTTTTTTATACGTGCCACTTTGTCCGCCACGTCATTACTTGATGGAGTTATCCTAACGACATGGACGAATTTCAAAGCTTTAAAACGTTTAGGGACAAGAATCTAAAAAAAAAAAATTCGAGGGACTAAAATCAGATCTCACCCTATTTATAGAGACCAAAATATTTATTAAACCAAAAAAAATATAACTTTCCATATAAACTTACGTAAGATAGATATCACTAATACTCATGTATACTTAACTCTTTTCTTTTTATTTTACTCAATTTTTAGTTTATATATTTATTCTACACACATATTTTACTTTAGTTCGAGCACAGGAGCTTCATTACGGAGAACTCTTACGCTACGTTTGGCTACCGTGAGAAGTTGAGAGGAAAGAAGTAGAGTGGAAAGAAGTAAGAGAAAAGAGAAAAGAGAAAAGAAGTAAAAAATGAGTAGATTGTTTGGATTGTTTGGATTCAGAAAAAATGAGAAGAAATAGAAGAGAAAGAAAAATTAAATTTTGATATAAAGACAATTTTATCCTTATATACAATAATGATAATTTTATCTTATTCTTAAAATTGTTAACATATAATAAAAGAGTTTAATTGTTATATGCTGTCAGTGTAAAAAATTTTACACAGATAATTAATTAGAAATCATGTTATGAGTGACTTTTAAGATAGTTTGAATAAGGTTCAAACATTTTAGCTCATGCGGCAATTGATAATTGGTTGACAGTATAAAAAATCTTTATACTATCAATGCATACAATTAAATTCATAATAAAAATATTTATAATAAATATCAATTAAAAATTAAAAATTATAAAATTTTAACCATCCTAACCCACTCATTTCCCTTCTTATCTTTCTTCTTCCACCATCCCCTGACCCATCGTCTCCCCATCCCCACAGCCAGGCATCACACCCTCCTCCCACCACCCATTCCCTGATTCCCCCTCCCCCCGCCCAATGGGAAAACCCTTATCCACCATTACTATTGTTTTTGTTTGTTTTAATTCTTTAATGGTGGATGAGTAAAATATTAGTATCTTGCAGTCTGTTGTAGACAACTTGCATATATGAACACACACAATCACCAAAAACAGAAAATCACGTTGGAGAAGTCGATGGGTAAAATTGTAATTGTATAATATCAACCCCTCCCTCACCATTCTCTTCGCATATTAGCCGAGAAAACTTTCATGCTGGACTCCACAGGTTTTTTTTTCTTTCTTCTCTACTTTCACCCCATATCAAATGAAAGAAATTATCAAAATCCATCCAACTTCTCTCCTCCCAACTTCTCTCTTCCCATTTTCTCTAGAAGCAAACATAGTGTTAGTGCTTTTATTGGTAAAGTGAATTACATTAAGATTTTCAGGTTGAATTCTGGTCATATATTGTCAATATAACATTTGGCAGGAGCAACATGGAATACGGGGAGTTTCGCCTGAAGAAACAGGTGCCGCGCCGCGATAACTATGTTATACAAGGGTAATTCTAGGGTGAGAGACTCATACATGTTTCTCACCGTGCATCATGTTTAATTACCGTTGGATCGAGTAATCCCATCGAGACTTATCATATACCATCTACACCTGATTTTTTTTTTCATTTTCATTTTCTCTCTCTGTTCGGCCCCCTCTTTCCCTCTGACTCTGCCTCCACACCTCCAGCCCCACCTCCTTCATCACAACGCCACCACCGTGAGCACCCCCACTCCCACTGCCACCACCTCACCTCCATTGACGATAGTGCAGGCGATTTTGGCGCATTGTTGGAAGGTGTGAGAGAAAGATCAGCGATGGTTGGCGGGAGTTGATGGGATCAACGGGTTGGACGCGATTTGGCGGGTCGTAGTGTGCGGCCGACATACTAGGCAGAACCGGCAGCGTCAGAACCGAGGAACTCCAACGGTGCCGTCGCCGTCGAACTGGTCACCTCCCTCGACGATAGGGCAGGCGATTCCGACGCAGTGTGGGAAGGAGTGAGAGAAGGATCAGCAGTGGTTGGCGGGAGTCGACGAGATCTATGGGTTGGACGCGATCTGGCAGGTAGCAGTGTGCGGCCAGCGTACTGGCCAGAACCGACGAACACCGACTTTGTTGTTGCCGTCAGAATCGGCCGTCGACCTGGCAGAGTGATGGACTTCAGAATGGACAGTGGGAGAGAAGGAAATGAAAAGAATATTATAGTGTGGGCAGGTGTATGATAACATCATGTGACACTACTTAATCAACAACTATCTATGATCTCTCACGGTGAAAGACCTACTAAGGGTATGCACCGTAGAAGCCACTTGTTATACAAATTATTTCGAATGTGCCATACAAAAAAATTTTATGTAAAAAAAAATTTTGGGGAACATTTTTTGGGGAGTCGTGGCTATATATCCCCGCTTCTTAGAAGGTTCGTCACTAATTGAATCTATGTAGAAAATAAGGTATAACAGATAAGTGCCATATTTACTTGAAAATATTAGAAGTTTAAGGTACTTATTGAACTTAAATTGGTGAAATTTAGTCTACTTGAACGCCAGAAGATTAATGTTGAAAATAGTTTGATTAGTAGTAAATATATTGTGAAATTTTGAAGATTGCATCTTAAACCCATGTTTTCTGTATACAGGTGAAGAAATGAGAGAATAGAAGCCTTTGAAGAGCCAAAGCTGGGGAAATTCGCTTAGCTAAGGCCAATTCGCCAATCGAAAGGACAAAAATCAGCAGCAACTTACTGCCACAAATTCGCTTAACTAAAATTATTTCGCTAAGCGAATTTGTCCTTGAAGCTCAGGAACTTTGAATAATCAAATTCGCTTAGCTAAAATGATGTCGCTAAGCGAATTTGTCCCAGAAGCTCAAGAACTTTGAAGAACCAAATTCGCTTAGCTAAAATGATGCCGCTAAGCAAATTTGTCCTAGAAGCCAAGAAAGTTTTGAGAATCAAATTCGCTTAGCGAAATCCTTTGCGCTAAGCGTATCTCTTTCTTCCATCTGAAGAACCCTACATTCGCTTAGCGATTTTGTCTGCGCTAAGCGAATTCATCATTTACTGGTTGTCATATTTTGAAATTCTGGATGATATAAAAAGAAAAACAAGGAGTAAAAGGCCAGACTCTCTCTGTCTCTGGAAGATACAGAAGGTTCTCTGCTATTTTGCAAGCAACGATTTGGTATTTCGATGAAAATGCGAATAATAACCAAATATGATTATACTTAGAAGTTATTTCTTGATCTCTCTTGTACTTTCTGATTTATTTTTCTTACTTGATTAGAGATAGAGCCATCTATAAATAGAAGTTATTGCTTTTTCATGCCAATTGTCACATGATCACATCATTCAATACTATTCTTTGTTTACAACTTTTTCTCTCATTTTTTCATTTCTTAGCCCTAAACTTAATTCTTCAACATGATATCGAAGCCATGATATTTACCTTGAAACAAATTTCTCCTTTTGGCTATCTCGAATTCATGAAACTTGTCCAATATCTAATACATTCTTGCTAGCATGTTTTCAACACACTCAATATTTTTTTAAAAATGAGTTTGTTTATAAAGTAAGCAATTTAGAATGTATCCACTCTTTAGTGGGTTAAGATCTTTATGCATTTTATCAAATAAAATGTGAATACACTTTTACTTATCCATTTTAGAGATAAATTTACCATAAAAGAATCTTATTCCTTTTTTTTTGTGTACAAGGGTATCCTTCAGCCGATAGCCGGAGGCTAATCCCTTTCAAGGCGTTGAGATCGTCGAAGTGAATTTTGTCTCTCCCAACAAAGTTTTTTCATACATACGACAGAAATCAAACTTCTAATAACACGCTTAAGTAATTCAGCTATCTATCAATCCCACGTTATTATTGATAAAGTCGTATTCCCTTTATTAATGAGTTTAGTTGCTATGAGATTCATTAAATAAATAATGAAGCAGTATCATTTAATCAATCTCACGTTATTTTTTTACTTTTCCTTTTATGAATGGTGTATGAACCCATTAGAATGTCTTCACCAATGTAATAGGTCCTCAACCTTTGATGTAATGGTTTAAGTATCCCTTATACTTTATTTTTTCTTTAATAAAGTTGTTGGCTGATACAAAAGTTCACCTTAAATTCATTCAAATAATAAGAAGAGCGTTAGAGAAAATCTTAAACAAATGTGATTTCAACAATTTTCATTTGAATAATAATATATACATAAGGGTATTCTTTAGCCGATAATCGAAGATTAATTCTTTTTGAAATATGAAAATCATCGAAATGAATTTTATCTTTCATGAAAAAACATTTTCCATACACACATGAGAAGTTGAAGCTTTTAGAGCATACTTAAAAGAATCTACAGTTAGGAGTTGCTATTTTACCTACTTTTTCTATTATGAAGAAATGTTGTAAAAAAAACATTTCTCATTAATTGAGATCTTCTGCTTGTATCATTTTCTTTATCTTTCCTTCAAGTCCTGTCAGTCAGGGACTGAGAAGAGAGAGACCACCTACCCAACTACACTGAACGTGTTGCTTAAAGCCTTACACAGTTCACATCACTCTTCCCTCTGCCATTTGTTGACTCTCTCAGCGAAAAACTGCAACTTTTTTCTTTCTCTTTCTTTCTAACCTTGGTGGGTATTAATGATCTCTGCCTCCTGAAACCATTACATGAAGATTCCCAACTTGGTGGGCATTCAAAAATAATGTTTGTTTCACAAGAAGACAAGTCTCACGTTGTTGACATTATTGACAACGGTTGTCGCCCCCGGAGCTCTGTCGGCGAAGGATGTTCAGATGGGGAGCAGCAGCAAAGGCCTTCTTCAGATGAGGGAGTGTGTGAAAAGGAGAAGGGATCCTCTGTGGCCGAGTGTTCGGTGGAGGTGCAAATGGTGGATCTGGAAAGTGATGTGGCTGATGTCAAGGTGCATTTGGATAAGGTGGAAAGGGATTGCAGGATTTGCCACCTCAGCATGGATATGACCAATAACCATGAATCTGGGACTCACATTGAGCTGGGATGTTCTTGCAAAGATGATTTGGCTGCAGCCCACAAACAATGTGCTGAGGCTTGGTTCAAGATCAAGGGTAACAAGTAAGTGCATTGTGAATGTGTAACGAACTTCTATGTTTATGGGGTCTGGGGAAACTGTTGATATTCATGCTGTTGGTTACGGTTTGGATAGCACAGCTTACCGCTTATTAGAGTTTCTCAGAAAAAAAAATAACGTTTGGGGAAGCTTAAATAAATAATTTATTACCTCTCGAAAGCTATTTTTAACTTATTTTGATAAGTCAATTTTTTTAAGCTTTTTGAAAAATCTTGTGTAGAAACTTATACGAGAAGCTGTTTTCATATTTTATAGGACAATTAGATCCCATAATAATTTGAAATTATATCAAAACAACTATTTTTCATCTTTCTCTCTCAAGTTTATAGATTTTAATAGCGCTTGTTCGAGTATGTATCCAAACATAAAATAACTTAATTAAAAGAAGTTTAATGCATAAAATTTTTCATATAATAACTTAATTAAAAGAAGTTTAATGCATAAAATTTTTCATATAAGACCTTCTAATATAAACGCTTAAATAAACTGTTGGACCATAGTACAGTGAATTTGTGACACTGGTTTTTGCGACAATACTCGTGAGCACGTTTGTATCGTGAGCAAAGCTTTATTCACTTTCAGTTTCATTTAATGAATTAAGATTACAATATATTTTAGATTAAATCCAGATGAATATTCGGTTACTCGCACACTTTAAAAACAATAGCTTGTTCCAATTGTTTGATTGTTGTTATGAATTGAGTATCTACTACTTAAGGCACCAAGTGGATTTCATTGGAGTTGCTTAACTATTCTTTTTATGGGCTTTAATGCTTCATCATGTTATATCATCATTTTTTACTTTATACTATTTTAAGCAATTCTCCACTCCAATGATGCGACTATAAAAAGTTGGAGTGATTCTACCAGAGCCGTTGAAGTCTCCAATTTCTAAGTGACATATAATGACCACGCTTTGATTTGAGGCATATGTAGTCCTTCTGTTTTTTGTGTTACTAGAAATTCTGTAGCGTTTGGACTTTGTCTATTTCCTCCTTATTGGTAGAATGTGATACGAAGAGGGCCTTGGGTAATGCTGGCTAAAGAAGTATGCTTTCCATAAAGTGCCTTAATATTGAAATGTGAACTAGAAGTCTAGAATATAATTCTGTGAGCAAACAGAAGAAGAAAGTTAAGACTAAATTTAGCTACATTATTGCAAAAACGGTTTAATTAGTTTGATTTTGACTAAAGTACTATGAAGAGGGACTAATAAAATCTGGTTTGTTGGTCCAAGCGTACATATTATTTTCTCTATATTTGTTTGATTTCTTTCTCTACCTGTCCTTTTCTGTTTCTTGTCACCAAATTGGATTTTGACTAAACTCAGCCTACGTGGTGGTTGCTACCATTTCCACAATTTATATGCTGGCTAGGTCGATTTTGGTTCCTCATTTCTTTCTTTCTTTTTAAGTTTTGATTCTCTGTTGGAAAGTTGGAGAATTTTTACCTTAATAAGTAGTTGCAGGAACAGTTGAGTCATTTATATGTTTCTTTACTGCAGCAGCTTTTATGATTCATGCAGAGAATTGCATTAATAATTGACAAAATTTTCTTATTCCATTGTGATTTGATCTGGCCTTTCTCTACTGCCTACTGTTTAGCACGAAATTGATTAAATTGCGGGCAAATCTGAAAACTGGATGTGGCATTTATCTTTTTCTTGTTTATTCTTTATTTGCTATTTGGTTTGTAGTTATACACTCTGTTCTGTTATCTATGGTACCAAGATTGAAGGACAAGCCCCCTATTAGTTTATCATCAGCTTATTTAATAGGCTTGCCAATTATCATATACAAGTTGGACCATTGAAAAAGTGTCTTCCTTGTAAATTTTGCAATCGTTTTGGTGTCTTTTAAAGCTGTGAGATTGTAATAGAACTATGAGTTTTTACGTAGTTGTCAGTCAATAATTTCTCCTGTGTGTCTCAAATGTTTTTCTTAGCCATTTTTCTTCTGTCACTGCTGTACCCACCCAAACACAAGAGGGAACAATAGAAAGGAATCCTAGAGGAAAGAAGTGATAGTAGCTTGGCAAGTCAGTGATCATATGCTGCTATTTCTGATATTATATATATTCTAAATTTAGTGTATGTTTGGAGTAATTTATTTTGTGTTTAAAACAGCTTATAGTCACCTACAAGGCCGAGCATAATTGATATATAGCTAGGTTCCTTAAACATGATGTCGGGGGTTCCGTTCTTGCCGTACGTATGGACTGTTAAGAATTTAGGCATCCGAATGGTCCCCTCAAAAACCGACTTATGAGAGGGTGGTCTACCCAGCTATATAAACAATGGCTAGGCTTGTTAACCATCCGATGTGGGACTCGCAACACGCCCCCTCGAGCCTAGGCTCGTCACCACATGCGAGGGCTAGCGGCACTATCCACATCACCGGGCAGAACGTGGCTCTGATGGGCGTGTTGCGAGTCCCACATCGGATGGTTAACAAGCCTAGCCATTGTTTATATAGCTGGGTAGACCACCCTCTAATAAGCCGGTTTTTGAGGGGACCATTCGGATGCCTAAATTCTTAACATGGTATCAAAGCCACGTTCTGCCCGGTGTTGTGGATAGTGCCGCTAGCCCTCGCTTGTGGTGACGAGCCCAGGCTCGAGGGGGCGTGTTGCGAGTCCCATATCGGGTGGTTAACTAGCCTGGCCATTGCTTATATAGCTAGGTAGACCACCCCCTCATAAGCCGGTTTTTTGAGGGGACCATTCGGATGCCTGAATTCTTAACATGGTATCACAGCCACGTTCTGCCCGGTGTTGTGGATAGTGCCGCTAGCCCTCGGTTGTGGTGACGAGCCCAGGCTCGAGGGGGCGTGTTGCGAGTCCCATATCGGGTGGTTAACTAGCCTGGCCATTGCTTATATAGCTAGGTAGACCACCCCCTCATAAGCCGGTTTTTGAGGGGACCATTCGGATGCCTGAATTCTTACATGGACAAGGTTTTGTTGGGAAAGGCAAAACTCACTTCGGTGATCTCTATGCCTCGAAAGGGATTAATCTTTGGCTATCAGCTGGGGATACCTTGGTGCACATAAAAAAAACAGCTCATAATCAAAAGCTTCCTTAGAGGACTTTCGAAAAATAAGTTGTATTACCTTCCTTTAGAAAAAGCACAAGTTGTTGATACATCTTTTTTTAAACTTCCAGGTCGTTTAATTGTTGTTGGAGTCCCACATTAGATAATTATATGATCTGAATAGTGTTTATAAATACGGGACAACTCTCACCCCATGAGCTAGCTTTTGGGTTGAGTAGGTCCAAACCCAAATTCTAAAATGGTATCAAAGCTTATCCGAGATCCGTTAGGCCACCTGCAGATGTCCAGTCCTGCAAACTTTACGCTCAAGATGTCCAGTCTTGGACGTGAGGAGGATGTGTTGGAGTCTCACATTGGATAATGATATGGTTTGAATAGTACCCATGAGCTAATTTTTTGGTTGAGTTAGGCTCAAACCCAAATTCTAAGAATTGTACTTCTGTTTCTAAATTTCTTATATAAGTTACTGCTCATATTTTTCACAATTTTTGTTTGGTCTTAACTATGTTTTTTTTACTTGTATAATTAACAGAACTTGTGAAATCTGTGGATCAATTGCACGTAATGTAGCTGGTGCTGTTGAAGTTGGAATGACAGAACAGTGGAATGAGGCAAATGATGCCTCCGTGGTACCACCAACTGGACCCGCCCCACCTGCAGAAACTCGGAATTTCTGGCAGGGTCACCGCTTCTTGAATTTCCTGCTTGCCTGTATGGTCTTTGCCTTTGTCATATCTTGGCTTTTTCACTTCAATGTGCCCTCATGAAATCCTGTAACTTCAGGATATTGCAGGTATGATGATTGAGGGTTATTATTAGAGAAGCCTATGGCCCTTAACGCAGGTACCAAACTCAATACCTGTGTCTCAATACTTGATTGGAGCTGTGTTTTTGTTTACATATATGATGTTCATGTAAGTACCACTATCGCTAACTGTGGTATAATTTTTCATGTTATACTGTTGATCTTAGTTTCCACAACCTAGAATAGTAACATATTCATGGATGTCTATAACTTTTGTTTCCTTACCTTAATATTTCTCATTGTATTTTCCGATCTTGGTTATCTCCATCATGCATAAATTGTATGGGAAATGGATAGACAAGTAAGACATGTGGATGTGGTGGCAAAAAAAGTTGTACTTAAGACTTTGTTTAGTAAATATATTAAAGAAATGAATCAAACATGATTTACAATGTATAGAATAACTTTCCCATGATTTTGTCCAAAAAAAAAAAAAAAAAAACTTTCTCACGAGTCACTCTCAAATCAGTGTGAATTGGATTGGTGTGGATTGAATTGGTTTAATCGATTTTTGACCAATAAATTTTTTAAACTTAGAATTTTGTGAATTAAAAGCAAATTAACCAATTAAAAAGAAAAATTAGGAAATAAAAGAAAATGAAAATAGAAATAGTCCATTTTGTCATTCTTAAATATATTTGTTTGATCACATAGGGTGAGTTTGATGCATATTGACGGACGGCACAAGCAGAACAATGCGATACAAACAACTAAGTTAGAACACAACCTTTTGTTCTATCTACTGTTTTGATGGTTGATGTATTGCATAAGCAGAATAATGCAAAATGTACTACAATACTCTTTGAAGCCATAGCAACAACAATTAGGGTATGCTTAGAACGATGCGGTGGTGACGACAATCATTGCATTGTGGCAGTGATGGCAACAACGATGAAGGCGGTGGTGGCGGCAATAACAATGGAGATACTGGTGGAAATAGTAGGTGGTGCCAGTGGCGGTATGGTGGTAGTAGCGGTGGCAGTGGTAGTAGCAATAGTGGTGGAGGAGGCGGTGATGGTGAGGGAGAGAAGGAGATAAGGGGCAATGAGTAGGTTTTAGTCATTTTATATTTAATTCTATGGACAAAATTTTGTCCTCTTATTTAGTGTAACAAAGAAAAGCGAGTTTTGTTTGTCCCGTGTTATCCTTTGACTAGTTCACAAAATCAAATAAGGTATAGATTTTTTTATGTTGTGTTGTCCTTTATTATTTTAGTAAAACAAATGCACCCATAAAGGTGGGAGAAATATGTCAGAAATCAAATTAAGTTACAAGCAAAAATATAAATTCAATAATGTATACATTTATTTTATAATATTAATCTATTTAACCTGATTGGAAAGGTTTTGAAAATAAAAACCAAATATTGATCCAAAATCCAAAAACTTTCAAAAATAAATAAGAAATAATCAAACTTACTCTGTTTTTCTTTTTCGCATAGGACTCATCCGAGTTTGCTTATCATGGGTTGACACTAATTAAAGTAAGTCTGTCTCGATTTAGCTCCTTTTAGTAGTGAGGCAAGTTTTGGGAAACCCGACTTAACCCATCATGAGTTAGTGAATTAAACGGGTTGGCTCACGGGATGAATAATCAGAAATAAAAAAAATTACAAATAGAAAAAAATGAAAAAAAACTAGAAGAAGAAAAAATTGGAAATTTAAAAAACTTAAAATATAAATATGAAAAGTTAAAACAGAGAAAAATAACGAAGAGACAAAAATGAAAAATAAAAGCAAATCTAGAAATTGAAATCTAAAAACAAGCAAAATAGGCATATGCCGAGGATTGGTTCGAATGGAGGAGGAGGAACATGGTGGTTGAATGTCGAACGCAAAGAGGATAACTACTGGACTAAACTATTCAAATGAGCGATGGTTGAACTTGTTAAACGCACAATTGAACGATGTTTGGATTGGTTTGAGCGTGCGATGGTTGAACGACACGACTCAACACAAACACCGAATATCTAACGCGAACAATGGCTGAACTGTTTTGAATGCCACCGCCTAGACAACTCTGGCTTTGAGCTTATTTTGTTCTTTGAATGGTGAAATATGAAATGAGATTAAAAATTGAAAACTGTAACCCATTAACCCACCCGTGACTATGAACAAAGGGGGGAAAAAGTCTTTTTTTTCTGAACCTATGAGCCAACACGACTCACCCAATATTAAGCCACAAGTTAATGAGTCGGGTTGAAACTAACTCAATTTTTTTGAGCCATTTTTCCGTCAACCTAACCCGAATCGAACCCGTGATAAGTCAGACTGGCTCATGGGTCAAAACCCGTTTTATCAACTCTAGATTTGGAGATATCATGATAGGTCTAATCCAAGAGAGTTTTCCCAT
This sequence comes from Ammopiptanthus mongolicus, assembly GCA_039655645.1. NCBI lineage: Eukaryota > Viridiplantae > Streptophyta > Magnoliopsida > Fabales > Fabaceae > Ammopiptanthus > Ammopiptanthus mongolicus. The sequence goes on along the minus strand of CM077344.1, from coordinate 88,362,297 downwards.
TTAACTCATAACATCATCAAGTTGAGTTGCATCTTGCAATCTGTGATCTTATGTATGGTTAGTAGGGGAGATTAGATCCCATCCAATCCAAAATTAATCAAAAACTGATATAAACGAAAGTTCTTTGGATTGTTTTGGATGGAATATTAAAAAAAGGAACGATTTGATTTGGTTTTCAGATTCATTTTCTAAAACTAATCCAAAACTAACCGAAGTTATCATATATAGTTTTATCTTTGAAATGACACAAAATATCTAAAGAGTTTAATTGTTATGCACTGACAGTGTACGTAAAGTTTTTTATACTGTCAACCAATCATCAATCATAATATGAAATAACTTTTAAGGTAGTTGGGATAAGAGTCAATATTTGAACATGACAATTTATGATTGGATATTGTCTGTGTAAAAATATTTTACACCATTAGTATATAGAAACTAACCTCATATCTAAATAACATACATCAGTAAATTTCTTCTTCATTCCTCTCTCTCTTTAAAGTTACTATTGTATATAGTTTTTTTAGGAGTGCTATCAACACACTCTCTTTCTAACATACTCTCTTCTATTGGTTAAAATTCAAATGAGTTCCATTAACTCATGTGGGTCTCACTTAAATTCTGTAGGACCCACATGAATTTCAAATAATATGAGAGAGTGTGTTGCTAGCATTTCTCTCTCTCTTTTTTTTTTTTTTTTTTTTGTAAGAACTATATTGTATATAGTTTGTTGAACATTAATAGCATTGTCTTGCTGCTTATGCCTCTTAATAATTCTTGGTATATGACAATTATAGTTGTCACATTAAGGCTCTGTTTGACAAGTATAATAAGCTAGCTTATAGCTTATTTGACTAGCTTATAAACTTATTTGATTGAGATAGAAGTGTTTGGCAAACAAGCTTATCTCATTAACTTATAGTTTTTCTTCATAACCTATTTTATTTAGCTTATGGACTTTTCTATCATTTTTATTCTCATTCATTTAATGAAATTCTCACTTTACTATGTTTGTCATAAATATGTAGTTTTATATTTTACATTTATAAGATAGTTCAACAATTAATTTTACCAAACATTTCAAATTTAATCAGCTAGCTTTTCAACTATCAACTATAAGCAAACTTATCAATCATAAGCTAGCTTATCAGTCATTTTTACCAACAGAACCTAAAAAAATCTTCTCATTTCTTTTCAATTAACTTTTTCCTACCATTTTTTTTTCTGTTATTCTATCTCATCCAACCAGACCTCTTAGCTGATTGAGGATGGTTTTATAATGTAAAATATAAGTATTTTATGCTATGAAAATAAAATTTTTAAAAAAATTTCAAGCATAAATAATCATAGATATACGGTAAAATATTTTTGAAATGAATATATACCTGATTTCTTGTGTGGAAGAAAAGACAAGAAATGTGAAGAAAAAAATTTGGCTCTGTTGGCCAAATTTAATAAGCTAGCTATAGTTTATAATTTATTAACTTTTTTTTCATTTTTACACTCATTCATTTAATGAAATTCCCATCTTATTATGATTGTCATAAATATGTCATTTTATATTTGAATTTGGCTCCTCTAAAGTGATTGGAGCTCTAAAGTGAGAAAGTAAGAGACTATCTACTCTTAGATTATTTAGTGGATTAAAATCTCTATCTACCCAATCAAATCAACGGTAGACATTGCTTACTTTCTTACTTTAGAGGAGTCAAATCCTTTATATTTATAAGTTAGTTTAATAGCCAATTTTACTAAACATTTTAAATGCAATCAACTTACTTTTCAGCTATTAATTATAATCTTTCAAATAAACATTAATTTATCAGTCATAAACTAACATAACAGAGTTTTTGCGAAAGAGAGGTATTATCTGGGTACGAATCCCATGTGATGGGTCGGTTACCATGCTGGGAACGTAAAGTCGTAAACTGTCCTATTTAATACACCATCATCTAAGGTTTAATTTCAGGAGAAAATAACAAAGATGGGTCCATCGATAAAAGCCTTGATTCGTAAGTTGTTATCTCGTTTTATTTTTTAATTTCAAATATTCATCATTAAAACCTTAAGTGTTCAAAATCTTGCAACTTCTTTTGGGTATATATATATATATATATATGATCGTTTACAATTGCATCCAACTAAATTTTTAAGAGATGCTCAAGGTCAATACAGGCAGTAAAATGAAATCAAATCTAAAAGAGTATAGTAGGACAAAAATCTACTTTACTGAATTTACTTCGTTTGTTGAGCTGTTTTGTAATCTATGGAGATTTCATATGGGACAAGATAACCATAAGAAAATAATGTAATTAAAGAAACCATTTTGTTTAACAAATAATATTCTTGTAGTTGTATGCACTCTAAAGAAAAAAAATCATGTAGTTGTGAGAAGAAGATTTTTATTACTTCCTGGCCAACCCCAACGGATAAAGAATAGCAAAATTGGATGATGAGAACGTGCATGACATGATTGGAAACGACAACGACTTAATTTGTCGATTAATACATCCTCGTCAGCTCAACCTGATACGTGTTGCTTGCCTATGGGCCACTTTATTGAATATGTGGATCAATGATCAGAAATAAGATCAGGGCACAGCTCACATGGCTATGCCCCCTGCCCATTGGAGACATGGATAGGTCATATAGATAGATTCATTTGTTCTTAACCAGTAACTCTTACTCGCCCAAGCCATCGGCTAATGGCTGTAGCATTCTCAATTAGATTGTTGGTCGCGTCTTGCGTATCTTATGTGGTTATGGGACATGCATCTTCGCTGAGTTATAAGCATGATCTTATCCAATTTGTAATTATTTTGGGGTAAAATATTTATAAAATATACATATGCCATTGTATAAGGTAGCAAAATTTGACGTGTGGGGTAATCCACGCGCTTCGAAACTCTTCTTTATATCAATCTCTTTATTCGCAACACATCTAAGTTCGTTTCACCGTTTTGTTTCTCACTTTGGATGTAGGTTGTTTACATGTTAATCAAACCGACTTATATTAAAATAAAAATTGTTTGTACATGCATGTATTGTATATGTTTGTCGACAGAGAAAGTAACTTAATTAGTTATGTAGGGGACACACCAAGTTACTGTATATTCTTCTTTCTTACACAATCACAGGATATATTGTCAATTTGTATATAGTTATCTCAATATTTATATAAAGAAATTAAATCCGGTACCACATTGTTACATATTAAACTTTCAAGCATGCTTGAAGACCTAAAGTAATACATAAGTACAATATGCACGACTAGAAAAAGAAAAGTAGTACCTAACTTTTATGATATTGATATATATAAAGTTTAATTGTTATGTAATATATAAATTTTGTTACACTGTAAATCAATTATTCATCAATCATGATATGAGTTATTTTTTTAGTTAGAATAACAAACAAACAATTTTTTGAATGTGACAATTTATGATTGAATGTCTGTCTAAATAAATTTTAGCAATTACCCTCGTTAATATATCGGTTGAAATCTCCGATAGTTTCATATCGCTACAAGAAATTTTATTATTAGCGTTGGTAAATGTCAATTATCAACGGCTTTTGGCCACTAACTATTCCTCGGTAATTTAAAAATTTTCTTGTAGTGTACTCATTAACCATTTGAACTAAGTGGTTTGGAGATGAGCTTCATCTAATGCAGTAATTAATACTCTCTCCGTCTCATTTTACTTGTCCCATTTGATTATGCACATCTCTTAAAAAAATGATTAATTAAGTTTACTAATTTTTATAACAAAATGATACTTTTTGACTAAAATACCTCTATTTAAATTGTATGGTTGGATAGTTGCAATTACTTACCAACCACTACATTCCTTGATAAAAAAACTCATTAATATAGATTGGTTGAGATACAAAGGGTATTTTTCAAAAAAAAATAATAATTAATACTTCTTGATTTTCTAAGGCTTTGTTTGTGAGTTTTTTTTTTGGAGGGAAAGAAAGGGAAATTAGAGGTTTATTGGAGGGTCACCCTTGTTTGTGAGTTCAGAAAATTGGAGGGGAAGGTTTTTGGGATTTTAATAAACCCTCCAAATTCCTTCTCTGCCCACTTTTTTGGGTTCCCCCAATTTGGGGTATTTTGGAGGAAAACTAATTGAAATTACTGACTTACCCTCATACATTTTTAAAATTTACCAAATTCACTACCAGAGAAAGAAGTTTAACGACAAAGATCTTAAGAGAGAGAATAAAATAATTTTTTGAAAAAAAATCTCTAAAATTAGAGAGAGAAAAAAATTTAAAGTGAGAAAATTATTTACATAAAAAAAATTAGGAAAATAATTTTTTTGGGGAAAAATATTTTTTATTTTGTGCATTAATATTATTTATGGAATATTAATTATGTTGATTTTCTCAAATAAGAATAAAATTGTAAAAGTACGTCCAATATCCTCTATTTTCTTCCCCCTCACACAAGATGTACTCCCAAACAAGGAGAGAGATAATACTCTCCCTCCCTCCCCCTTCCATCCCCTATAATCCCCTTTTTTCCCATTCCCTCCTAATTCGTAAACAGAACCTAAATGGACAAGTAATTTGAGACAATGCAATATTTCAAATGGGACAAATAAAATCAGACGGAGGGAGTAAGATATGAAGGTTGACAACACTCAGGGTTTTTTTACCAAACTAGTGTTATTTTAAAAATTATTTACCAAAATGGGGTTGTTTTATAACAATTTACCAAAATAGAGTTGTTTTTGCCAGCGCCACTTAGACTGGCGCCTTCCATAAAAATCTCACATGTCACACACTCATTGGTTCTACAGAATTTTTTTAAAAAACAAAAAAACAAAAGCTGCAACATTCCTTGCGCGCGTCTGCGGAGACACTTGTCTTCTGGTCACTCGTCTGCTGTGACCCGTCTGATAATTCACTCTTCTGCTGTGACCCGTCCACTTTTCGCTCGTCTGCTAGTCACTTGTCCGCTGAGACTCGTCTGCAATTTCACTTGTCTGTTGCGTCTCGTCTACTGTTTCACTTATCTGCTTAGACGAGTGAAGCATCAGACAAGTGATCAGCAGACGAGTGAAACAGCAGACGAGTGATCAGCAGACGAGTAAAATAGCAGACAAGTGAAACAACAGACGAGTGACCATCAAATGACTAGCAGAAGAGTCACAGCAGACAAGTGACCAAAAGACGAGTCTCAGCAGACAAGTGAAACTGGAGACGAGTCTCAGCGGATACTGACCAGCAGACGAATGAAACAACAGACGAGTGAAACAGCATACGGGTCACAACAGACAAGTGATTAGCAGACAAGTGTCTCTGCAGATGCATGTAGGGAATGCTGCATGTAGGGAATGCTGCAGTTTTTGTTTTTTTGTTTTTAAAAAAATTTCTGTAGAACCGATGAGTGTATGATATGTGGCATTGGCTGGCGCCTTCCACGTCAGCGAAAAAAAAAATAAAAAATTTCACCCTGTCAAAAATAACTCTATTTCGGTAAATTATTACATAACAACTCCATTTTGATAAATAGTTTCTAAAATAACACTAGTTAGATCAAAAACCACAATACTCAAGCTCTCTGAAGTCCCGGTTACTACGAAGTATCAAGCTTTTAAGATGAGGTGGATAGCCATAGTATTCTACCGGAATCATATTGTTGGTCTTATCATGGATTGCTCAATAAAATGAAAATAGATTTGAATTGCTCTGTTTGGAGACACAAATCATACCAAAACATGAAAAATCACGGCATAAGTAGAAACAATGATGTGAAATTGAAAGACTAACAGATTAAACAAACTAAGTATGGACTTGAGGACTTTTATTTCATCTCCTATTTTCTACCAAAATTGAAGATTAGCATAAAAACAGTGACATTACATCTAAAATGTGACATGAAACAGTAACTTTTGCACCTATAAAATCGACAGCCTAACATACTCCCTTTTGGGGGATAAAATAAAGAGAAACATAGAATTAATCAAACTATATAAAAGTCCCTATCAATTTAAATTATAAGGAAACCATAAGTTTAAGTTCCCTATTAAGTTAGTGTGAAGTGTGAATAATAGAGGCGTGCAAACACGACATAGACATAGCGGACCACGTTACAAAGGGGGACCCCTATAGTTTGGTTGGTAATCTTTTCCCAAGTTTCATACTCAATAGACATACTTCAACAACAACAACAACTTGCTTTCGTTCTCTTTCTATTCTAACACTCTATAACCTCTCCTTCCCTTCTCTCATTACCTTCTCATATCTTAAGCTAGCTACGTCCATTATCCTTTATCTCCAAAGTACTGTGGTCAAAATAATATTACACTAAATTCTCTGCTATGAAGAAGCTTTGTCCAAATCTTGATCGAGAGGATGGCCTCGAAACGGTGCTTGAGGTTCCTATACCAGAAGAGATTTTTACGCACAAGAGTGGAACCACTAAAGTTTGGCACAACATGAAGTCTTGGATGAAGCCAAACTCTGAAAATAGATCATCATCAGCATCAATAGCAGCAGTGATTGGAGGCAAAAACACAGAGATCCAGCTCTTGTTAGGTGTTGTGGGAGCGCCATTAATCCCTTCACCTATCACCTCTGACAACCAACCCATCACTCGCAGCATTAAAGACCAACACATTGTCAGTAAACATTTGCTAAAAAACGCTCTATTTCTTTTCACTGTTTTCAGTATAAAAGTACAAGTTGATTCATAACAATGAAAAAAAACAACACCCTTTTCACTGTTTTTAATTTATGTTAATCGTTTTTGTGTAGGAGGCTTCCATGGCAAAATATATAGTGAAACAGTATGTGGCTGCAGTGGGAGGAGAACGTGCTTTGAATTCTGTGGATAGCATGTATGCGATGGGGCAGGTGAAAATGGCAACCTCGGAGTTTTCAGCAGGAGAAGGGAGTGTGACTAGTAAGAAGATGGTGAAGGTGAAGAATTTGCACATGAAGGGAGAGATGGGGGGTTTTGTAGTGTGGCAGAAGAGACCAGAGCTATGGTGCTTAGAGCTGGTGGTTTCTGGCTACAAGATCAGTGCAGGGAGTGATGGTAAAGTGGCATGGAGGCAAACCCCTTGGCACCATTCTCATGCTTCTCGAGGCCCACCAAGACCTCTTAGGCGTTTCCTACAGGTAACCAAAATTGGATTCCCCAAGTCCCCAACCTTTGTTTTTTATTCATTTAAGGTTGTAGATCATTTGTGTGGGACATAAAGTAGCATGCTTAGTTATGATTGCGTGATATGTGCTTGTTTTTATGTATGGTACATAATGGAGCATGCTTAATTATGATCAGTAGTATATAAGTGGGGTAAAAAATGATTCATTCCAGATGAGGACAATTTTCACTGATTTTGATGGTAATTGGCTAATTTCCTCTGACCAATATGAATGGGAAAAGAGGCCCTCTAAAGTCTAAACCATGTTTAAAGTGTCACTTTGTTTTTCTTTTTCGCATTTATTGGTTTTCTTAATTGCCTTTCTTTCTCAGGTGTGATTTGAATGTTCCATACATGCTGCTTTGCTTTCCCACCTCAATTACCTTTTTCTTTAACTCTTCAAATAGTCTAGCTCTTCATAGCAAAGAGAAGAAAAGTAGAGTTTGATACTGTCAGCCTTTCCAACCAAACATGCCATGACAAGAAATAAAAGAAGCCCACGTAACAAAATGCTCCCCATTTTCAAAGGGAAATAGCTAAAAGCTGATTTTCTTTCCTCATGTTTTGCCATTGAAATTTTCCCCTTAGCCCCTTCCCACAACCAGAAGGTCTATATTTTAATAAGAAAAGTCAACAGTCTAAGAGGGGAATGCGGAGAAATTCCTTGCTTTTAAAGTTTAATTAAAGTCAATCGAGAGTTTTTCCAAGTTAGCAGTTGCGATTAAGACAAGTCAACAATATCTTAATCTTTCTTCCTTGTGTGACAACCTGTTTTCATCCATTCAAAAGCTGTTTTATTCTTTTGCCTTCAGCCTCTTAAGATAATTGGATTTGGGATTTTCTTTCTGTTTAGTAAGTAAAAAAAATTTGACCTTCATATTTATGGGCCTCCACCTAAACAAAAGTTGATATTGGTATTGGTTCTGCATTGCATCCTTGCCAAAACTACTATTAAGGGACCCTAATTCCATAAAACTCCATTCGCTTAGTCACATGCGCGAGTCAACTTTGTCAAGTTGATTAACATTAAGACTAAGTAAGTTTATGTGTAAAGTGAGCAAGTAAAGATATATTCACAAAGAGATTACTAAAAATTGGTTAAGATGTTAATGTATTTTAGATAAATGAAGGGTATATACAATACACAAAACTCACTTTATAGGAGTAGCTTTTTTCATGATTGGTTTTAGCGAGGGACTCTTACATTACTCATTTTTAAAAAGGAATAAAGAAAAATGACACTCCAATGCTTCTAGTACACTACCAAGTGCTAAGAAACTATAACTACTAAGAACATTTTTATCCCAGCACCTTATTTTGGAGTTCTTAAATGGGTTCTCACTTTTACACATCACTCATTCTTACTTTTTATAATTTAAGCACCTAATCTCGCCAACCCAGCAATTTCCAAAAAGTTTCTAAATGGGCCCCACAATTGATCCCACGTCCTTACATTTTATCAATAATTTATTTAATACATTCCAACGTGCTCTCAATGGCTACTTTCCAATGATATATGACAATTTTTATTAATAAAAGATGCATCATGCAACGAGAGGGAAAGTACTTATTGTATATATTTTGCTTTACAAGCACTTTCGTAAAAAAATGCTCCGGGGGGATGTTGCTTAATGAGATATGATGCTTATTTAGAAAAATGCTTGAGAAGCATCCTGATGGAGATGCTCTAATAATACCTAGTGCAAAAGCCATGTGCAATTACCATATTCGCAATTGATTGATTCTTTTATTAGATTTCAAAAAACACTTGAATGGAAATCAGACAAGCCAATTGTGCTTCAGAGGAATTCACATTTTGATGATGAATATTATACAAATGATATAATGCTTAAAATATTGTTATTTTTTGTAACAGGGTCTTGATCCAAGGTCCACGGCTAATCTGTTCAGCAGCTCAAAATGCATTGGAGAGAAGACAGTTGACAACGAAGACTGTTTCATATTGAAAACGGAAGCCGAATCATCTGCACTGAGAGCAAGAAGCAACAACAACGTAGAGATAGTTCGCCACACGGTGTGGGGCTACTTCAGCCAGAGAACAGGTCTGTTAGTGCAGCTAGAAGATTCCCATTTGCTCAAACTCAAGTCCTCTGGAAACGAGTGCATATACTGGGAAACCAGCATGGAGTCCCTCATACATGACTATAGAACCATAGATGGCATTCAAATAGCACATGCTGGGAAGACTTGGGTGTCCTTGTTTAGGTTTGGTGAGGGCCCTGAGACACGTTCAAGGACAAGAATGGAAGAGGTTTGGCAAGTTGAAGAAGTGGACTTTAATATTAAAGGTTTGTCCATTGATTGCTTCTTACCACCTAGTGATTTGAAGATGGAATTACAAGACAAAGGGGAACCAGAATCTGATGGTATTGTTGCAACCAACAATGCCAAGTTACCCTACAAGATTCGTTCCGCTTCTTTTAGGATTAGTGCTTCCAAAGTAGCAGCTGTTAACATGGATGATTCATGTACCAGTGAGAGCGATGAAGATTTGTAGAAATCTGTACGTTCTATTATTTTTGTAAATACACCATCCCATAGGTACATGGTCCAAGTTTGTAGTTGAGCTATAATGTTAACTTAGTTCTTTCACTTCTGACTTCTTGCTTGCTACAAACTATAGGACTGGACAATTTTTATTTCTCAATGGAATCTTTTTTTTTTTGCTTCTGACATTCAATGGAAACTTAAACATTAGAAAAAAATTGAAAAAGCAAAAGGCAATCAATCTACAATGTGTATTACCACACATTTAGTAGGTTAATTTTTTAATTGGTTATTAATTTGTTAGATAAACATTTAATTGGTTATTTATAGTTTATATAAGTCATGTTATTAGCTTGTTGTATACACATTTTATCATTTAGTAAATTTCAATTTTTTTCGCACCTTTTTTTTTTGTCAATTTCTCTTACTCAGGTCATGTTTCTCAACAATGTGAATAATTTCCAACAGTATTTCAATCATAAATTTAATTTCTGGCTGCTACTATCACTGCTTTCCAATTGAGGGTAGATAAGATTACATGTCTAACTATCAAGTTAACTTTGTCATCCTGCACACAAACTGTTTAGTGTATCATTTATACTAAAAAAAATTCCAGACCTGAATATGTTGGGTCTTCAATGAAACATATTCATTCACCTATAAGTGAGAACGGCACACTTAATCATTCACTTTACCATTCCTCATACTAATGAACTTGAAGGTGCAATGCAATCTGAGACTTTCAAAATTTCAAAAGGTCCAACATAGTTATTGAGATGAATAGTTTTGGTTAACAACATGAAGTGTTTTATAAGAAATTAGCTAATGGAAGTGAAAATAGAGTTGCAGACTCAAGCATAGGATTTTAGAAAGATAATATGTGATTGACAAGGTTCTCTAGGGATTGATTGGAAGAGTTTCCTATCATCAGACTTTGTTTTGCTTTCCCTTTCAAACTCATAACTCTCTCTTTGATGTCCTTCCCATATGCCTCAACCATGAGTTTCCTTATAGCTCTCACTGTTTCTTCTCTCTCAAATTTGCCCTCTAAGTGTACCCCTACCTTCCAAACATCGCTCACATATCTTGCATTAACCAATTGATCCCCAAAACTAGGAGAACACATCATTGGGATTCCCTCACAAATGCTCTCCATTGTTGAATTCCAACCATTGTGTGTCCAAAACACAGCCACTGCAGGATGGCTCAACACTTGTAATTGTGGAGCCCATTTCACAATGTGACCCTTACCACCCAAATTTTCAAGGAACCCATCTGGCAATTGTTCCAACCACTCCGAGCCACGTATTGAGCCTGGTCTAACAACCCACAAAAAAGGTTGCTGGCTATTGCCTAGCCCCCAAGCTATCTCCAAAAATTCACCTTTGCTTTTTGCTGATATGCTACCAAAGCTTACATAGATGACAGAGTTGGGTGCTTGAGTGTTGAGCCAGGAAATGGCACTTTGGTCTTGTTTTAGTAAGCTACTTGAAATGGAAGATGCTGCAGGGAAGTATTTGTGAAATGGGCCTATTGTGAAGATTGGGATAGGGAAGTGCCGATGGGAAGTGAGTAGTGCAGATTGTTCAAGGTCTTGGAAGGTGTTCAAAATGAGTCCTGAAGATGACTTGGTCTCTTTAAACATGTTGAGCAGTAGATCATGGAAGTTGTCATTGTTGTGTGTTTTGATCGTAGGAAGGTCTTTGACTTTGAGGGGTGGAAGCTCTGACACTGGCTCTTCTAACTGAGATTCTGAAAAGTAGGCAAGATCAAACTTGATTCAGTAGAGAAGTGGAAACAATATTGAGGAAAATCAGACAAAGCTTGATCAAGTTTGGCTTTTACATAATAAAAATAAACAATCCTTCGGATTTGTTCAGGTATGTCAAGAAGAAGTGGAAGATTTCTGTATAATAGAATATGAGCAAGATACCAACTAAACTGTAATGGAACACTATGGCATGTACATCTGGGGCATAGTTCATGACTTCATGCCTATGTCTATTGTAATTTAAACCAAGATATGTAAACTTCGCTAATAAAAATAAACTGAGTTAATAAACATGAGATCATAACACTAACATACGATTAATTTCACTGTAATTGAGAGGAGTTGTTGGTTGTAGCTACTAACATAAGTTGGTGTCTAAAATCTGTCTTGACACCACATATTACAGGCTTATGGCTATTGATTAGTGTTGTTAGAAAACATGGCATGCATGGAGGATTGAAGAAGATGAGAGAAACGTGAATATGAATTTGATAGAGTAGAAAAGTTACTACAAAGGTGATTATAACAGGCTAGGCTAATGATCTAACAACAAACTAATAACTAACCTCCAACAAACTATATCTCTAATAAGTGTGACCACATATTATAGCTGTTGATTAATGTTATTTGATATGAAGGGCTATCAAACAGCACTGGAAAGTAGAGTTAGAGATATTTACCTGATTGGGGAAGGTAACCTTTTTCACGCAAGAGCGGGAAGGCCTCCCAAGCTAGAAAAGAACATGCACTAGTTGTCCGTAACACCAGCCTTGGGATTCCAAGGCTGTCAGCAACAGCTTGTGAGAAGTGCCATATGGCATCTGTAATTAAGCAAGCTATAGGCTCTTCAGAACTCACACTTAACAACTCTGCCAAACCATTACGGAATGGAATCAAATAGTTAGCATTTAGGAGTGTGTGAAGTGCAATAGGATCTGCTGGGGAAGCTTGGGTTTCTGTCAACACATCGGGAATTGAATGGAAACTGAACTGCGGATAATTTGAAGGGTTGGGAGAGTTAAACTCAGTGAGAATTATGCTGATGGAAAAACCTTTTGAATAAAGAATGTTTGCAAGCTGAAGCATAGGGTTTATGTGGCCTTGTAAGGGCAAAGGAAAGAGAACTAAACGCTTGCCTTTTCTTTCTAACAAGTGCAATTTTCTGGGGTCCATCCTCTAATCTTACTCTGTTCTTCTTTGCTAGTTTCTTGATACTGCTCTTTTGTAATGTCAAAAAGGTGCATTTACAAGTTGAGCATAAATTGGAAGGAGTTGTGGTGATTACACTAACAAATGCATCCTTACATGCCGAACAAGCATGTAGCGATAGATAAGGTGATTAATTAAATATAATAATGCACATTTATGAAAAATTAAATGCGCGAGATTGAAGTTGAACAGCATGGATTATAGAAGCACATGATTCATATTGATGGACCTGAATTGCTTGCGGTCTAAATTTTGCTACATTCTAGGTTGGAACTGTTGGATAAAGATGGATGGTTCATATTTTAAACTCGTTAAATTGAATTTAAAAAGTAAATTCAGAATGTGAATCATCCAATCTTCATCCGACGGATAATGTTGATGAATAAACATGCGGTTGGTATTGATGGAAATTAAAGAGAGAAGAAAGAGATGATGTTGTTGACTTGTTGGTATTACAGCAATATTGAGAATGACCTTTCGGGTTTTTGCACCGTTTCATGGGATAATGGCCTTTCGTGGCAATATTGAGAAAGGGACGACTGCCCTTTTTTGTTACTAGGAAGCCATTAGCATTACAGCAGGGTTTGGTGTTTCTCATAAACTCTATACTGGATCAACCGCAAAATGATGGGGTCCTTCGTTTTAAAATGTTACAAAATTTATTTGATGTGTGAAAGTTGGAGATAAATAAAAATAATAATTTGGAGCAATTATTTATTTAAGAGCTCTGTTCTGAGATGTGGTATATAAGAGCTCTGCTTAAAAGTTGGAATGTTGGCGCTTTCCTTCAGCAAACAAATGGTACGTTAGGAGATATTTTGAACTTGACATTGATATATTATAAGATGCAGTGTGACATTGATAACAAACAAATGGTGCAGTACAATAGATTAGTGAGTCATATTCATTCTAGGTGGGGTTCGCATCAAAATGACTCAAGTCAATGTCCATCGAGCTCGGAAACAAATGCTAGTAAAAGATCGCAAGTAGGATATAAAAGAGAGGGAAGAGGCTCCAAAGAATAGATAGAAACTTAGTAGCAATAATATAAATGGTGACAGTTACAACTTCACAGAAAAAGACAAGAGGCTCATCCTGGATATATCACTCAATTTACAAAGAATATAATTATACAGTGTAAACCTGACCTTTGATGTCAGAAAATAAACTTAACAGAACATATGTTAAAAATCGTGAGAACAACTCAAGTGAACCGAGAAAAGTGAAGAATCACTCATCAATTAGCAGAGTATAAATTAAATTGTAGACAAGGTAAGAGTAATGGTTGCATGTATTCATATGCAATATCAGCATTTTATTGATCCAATTGAAATTTGATGGCTACTCTTATTTCCCCCTAATAAAATACATATGATATTTTGTTGCATCATATATTTTGAGTTATTTTCCGCAATACATGTGGTTGAATGTAAACTCAGTCCTGAATTAATACAGGATTCAATGGGTTCTAGATGTAGATGATTCCAACGACAATATGTCACTAACCAAGCCATCCAGGGAACAGTAAGAGGAACCAGCAATTTTCAAGCAGAGATTTGACTTTTCCTTCAGAATTAAGATATTCTCTCTAATCTCATTCCCCTCATCCCCAACCATTAGTTTTCTAATGGTCCTCTCTATCTCCCGTCTCTCAAGCTTATTCTGTAATTGCACCCCAACCCTCCAAACATCACTTACATATTTAGCATTGACCTTTTGGTCTGCAAAACATGGACTACAAATCATAGGAACCCCTTCACATATGCTCTCCAAAGTTGAGTTCCAACCATTATGAGTCCAAAATGCTCCCACTGCAGGATGGCTCAGCACTTGTTCTTGAGGTGCCCATTTGACAATGTAACCCCTTCCTCCCAAGCTCTGTAGGAACCCACTTGGCAATGGTTCAAGCCATTCTGAACCACGAATCAACCCGGGTCGAATCACCCACAAGAATGGCTGATTGCTGTTAGCTAACCCCCAAGCTATCTCCAAGAATTCAGCCTCACTTATTGCTGCAATACTTCCAAAGCTCAAATAAACAACACTACTATGTTCTTGTCTGTCTAACCAAGAGATGCAACTTTTATCTGGAGGCAATAAGCTGGTAAAAGAAGTTGAGCCTGCAGGAAAGTGTTTGTGAAAAGGGCCTATAGGGTATATTGGTATGGAAAATTCATGGCGCAGCTTTGCAAGCGCAGATGATTCCAATTCTTCAAAGGAATTCCAAATCACCCCTGAAGAGGCCTTGCATTCATCAACAAATCGACAAACTAGCTTATAAAATGCCTCAGGATCGCGCGTCTCAATCTTAGGAAGGTCTTTCACTTTGAGTGGTGGAAGCTCAACCACAGGTTCTTCCAATCGAGATTCTGAATTTTCAACAAATATAAATATGAAATGTTTAGGCCTCATCTCTCAATTACATGTTGCTTCAAATAGCAATTTGAAAACAAAATAAATCGTAGTAGCAAACTTACAAACACAAATAGTATAAGCCTTCACATTAGTCTCCTACTTTAAGAAATTAATGTATTAGTCCCTAAAATAGTAATATGTCAGTCAAATTAGTCCTTACATGAACACCAATATGACTCAACAATGGTTGTCAGAAGAGACTTATATGATGGATGCTTACAATTTCAACGACTAACATGGTAATTTCTTAAAGTCAGAGATTAATGTCATCAGTCTTTGTAATTTTAAGGACTAAACAAGGGTTTACTCTACACATGACTTAAAGCAAAGCAAACAAAACAGAACAATTTTAAATTGTGAGAGAACTCAACCTTTTTATTCTGGTTTTGGTCAGTTAATAAAGAGTAAACCTTTTGTATGGGCACGTGCCCATTTGTCACCACCAATCAAAATCTTAAGATACCTTGGAAACATTTAAGTAAGGACTTTGTTGTCTTTTTAACCTATTATCTTAGTGACTACTATTAAACATTTCATTGGTTGTGTCCAATAGACGGTGCTCATCCAAGACCTAATAAAAGCAGCAAGAAAGATGTGAAATTTCTTATCAGAAACAAAGATATATCATAATATAAGACAAGTTTAGAATTTGGTATTTAACCATATTTGAGGAAGAGGGTATGTATGAATATTATTAAACAAGAACAAACCTTGAATGGGGAGGTAACCTTTTTCCCTTAAGAGGGGAAAGGAAGCGAAAACGACGAAGGAAGAGGCCCCACCAGTCCTAAGCACAAGTCGTGGGAGGTGAAAAGCGTCGCAAACAGCTTGAGTGAAATGGAGAGCAGCATCAGAGATGAAGCAAGCAATAGGGTGATGAGATTGAGATAACAACGTAGCCAGTAACTGCTTCAAAGGGTGTACGCATCTGATGTTGATAAGATCGGTGAGGTGTATGGGATCCGACGTGGATGATGCTTCTTCTTCGTCTTCTGATAAGGCATCGGGGATAGCGTGGAAGGTGAAGTGAGGGTAGGTAGAAGGGTTAGGAGAGTTGAAGGTGGTGTGGATGATGGTGATGGAAAAACCCTTTGAGTGGAGGATATCTGCAAGCTGAAGTAAGGGTGTTATGTGGCCTTGTAAGGGCGATGGCATCAGCACCAATCTTGACTGCTTCTCCATTCACGCTGCTACTATACTATGCCTCGTGTGCTTCTGGACAGTGTGTCTGTGTGTGACGGCGATCCGGATTCATTGCACTAACAAATTTCCGTATTAAAAAATACATGTAGAAAAAATTCGAGATAGGCCACCGCACAGAATCCTAATCCGTGTCCGGGAACCGTTTGCAAATTATGTCTGCAGGTGGTAAAATTATCAGCACTCATGGATATTCGTATAGATTATCCGTAGCGAATAATAAATGAATATCTATTAAATGAGGATGGGGATCATAATATCCGTCCCACAGATACCTCCATATTTATAATAAATTTTTTTTATTAAATATAATTATATATTATGACAATATCTATCACTTTGAGATGAAATAAACTTTATTTTCTTTATTATTTCATACCTTTTAGTGGTTAAACCCATAATAATAATTTTTTTTAAATAAATATAGTATATCATATAATGTTAATATAATATATTGTTATATTATGTTGTATAATTTTATTTTCTTTCCTTTTTATTTTAGACTTTTAAATATCCACGGATATCCATGGATATCCGCTACCTGCATAAATATCCATGAATAGTGACGGATATGGATGTGGAGGAAGTATTACCCGCACCCGCCCCATTGCCATCCCTAATTACGCCCATTTCCTTTGTTTCCATGCTTTTATTTTCATTTCCTCATTCATTAATAATTTCAAAAATATCATTTTTTTTCTCTCTCTATGTTTTAAAATATTTATACGGAAACAATGAAAACAACGTGGTTCTAACTTTCGTAACTTAGTTTGATTAAGTTTTAGTTTAGCTACTTTGTTGTTAAAAACTAGTTGTAATAGAATAAATGATGTTTAGATTGTGTCATTAAACTTCAGAGTGACTTTTGGACGTGCAGTTATTATATTATACTAAATTTTATTTAATCATTTATCTTAATTTATATTAATTTTTTAGGGATAGTATTTGAAAACCCAAACTGAATATAGACAAATGAAAAAGTAATAATTTTTCGCTTCTTCTCTGCCCAAGGTTTGAAGCTCAAATCCAATTACTGATGAAGGACGTTTGGTCTTGCCAAACATGCCGAAAAATATTCAAATCTTTGTTGGAGTCTCAAAACCCAATTTCGTAGGTTGCGAATTGTTAACCAAACATGCTGTAAGCAATTAATTGTGACCTTTTATATGCACTACTTTTCTGGTTAGGTTTTCTTTTACTAAAGTAATGATGAAACGTTGATTATTTTAGCTTTCCTATGTTGATTTGTTATTAACCAATTTTTGAATTTAATGTCTATAGTATTTGCTTCTCCGTTAATATAATCAATTAATTTTTAGGTAAGTCCAATAATGTTTTTCTCACGCTTTGAATTTCTTTGTGTTATCATGGTGTTAGTGATAATTGTTGCATATCAATTATGATTTCGTGCTAGGTAATTACTAAGGAAAATAAAATCATACACTTGATTATTTTTAGTGCTTCATTGAAAAATCTTCCATGAAGATATGATTTACTACTAGATGTTCATGAGATAAATTCTTTAGACTGAATAATTATAATAGCTAATGTTAAAATTAGCATATTTGATCCCGTTAAAACTCATATTTGATCCAACAACAAGATGTCATTAACCAAGACATCCAGATACAAGAACCACCTTCTTTCAAGCATAGATTTCCCTTTCCCTTCAGGTTTAAGGCACACTCTCTAATCTCGTTCCCTTCATCACCAACCATTAGCTTCCTAATGGTCTTCTCTATCTCTCCTCTCTCCAGCTTATTCTGCAATTGCACTCCAACCTTCCAAACATCACTAACATACTTGGCATTGACCTTTTGGTCTCCATAACATGGCATACAAATCATGGGAACCCCTTCACATATGCTCTCCAAAGTTGAGTTCCAACCATTATGAGTCCAAAATGCTCCTACTGCAGGATGGCTCAGCACTTGTTCTTGAGGAGCCCATTTAACAATGTAACCCCTTCCTCCCATATTCTCTAGGAACCCACTTGGCAATAGTTCAAGCCATTCTGAGCCACGGATCACCCCAGGGCGAATCACCCACAAGAATGGTTGATTAGTGTTGGCTAATCCCCAAGCTATCTCCATGAATTCAGCAGCACTTATTGCTGCCATACTCCCAAAACTCACATAAACAACACTGTTATGTTCTTTCCCGTCTAACCAAGAGATGCAGCCTTTGTCTGGGGTCAATAAACTAGAAGAAGTTGAGCCTTCGGGGAAGTGTTTGTGAAAAGGGCCTATAGGGTATATTGGTATGGAAAATTCTTGGCGTAGTTTTTCTATTGCAGATGATTCTAACTCTTCAAAGGTGTTCCAAATCACCCCTGAAGAGGCCTTGCTTTCATTAACAACTTGACAGGTTAGATTATAAAACAACTCAGGATCACGTGTCTCAATATTAGGAAGATCTTTCAGTTTGAGTGGTGAAAGCTCTACCACAGGTTCTTCCAATCGAGCTTCTGGATTTTCAACAAAATCAAATATGAAATATTTAGACCTCAATCCTCATCCGGGAAATGATCTCTCACCTCAAGTGCATGTTGCTTCAAATTGCAATTTGAAAAGAAAATAAATCATAACAGCAAAAGTCCATAACTATAGAGAGCAAACAAAACAGAACAAATTTAATTTGTAAGAGAACCCAACCCTTTATTACGATGTTTGTTGAACCAGGATTCCCTACATTAAAAAAAAAACCTTGTCTTCGTGCATTCACGCATTGTTAGATCAATCCTAAGTTTCCTCAAACACTTTATTGATCCAACAGCACGTGAATACATGAATGCAGAGTTTTTGAATGCAGGGAATCCAGACTCGTGTTTGTCAGTTTATAAAAGATGCAACAAAGATCTGAAATTTCTTATCAGAAACACAGATATTAGGGAAAAGATCTCTCATCTCAGGTGCATGTTGCTTCCAATTGCAACATGAAAACAAAACAAAACACAATATTATTTGACTATAGAAAGAAACAAAACAGGACAATTTTAAATTATGAGAGAACCCGACCCTTTATGCTCTCGTGTGTCATTTAATAAAAACAACCACAAAGATAGGAGATTTTTCATCAGAAAGACATATATCATATATAAGTTTATAATATGGAATTAACTATCTTTGATAAAAAAAAAAATGGTATGAGCTATGAATATTCAAGAAGAAGAACCCACCTTGCATGGGGAGGT
Organism: Ammopiptanthus mongolicus; assembly: GCA_039655645.1. Classification (NCBI taxonomy): domain Eukaryota; kingdom Viridiplantae; phylum Streptophyta; class Magnoliopsida; order Fabales; family Fabaceae; genus Ammopiptanthus; species Ammopiptanthus mongolicus. The sequence goes on along the minus strand of CM077344.1, from coordinate 88,342,844 downwards.
AACCTCTTTCTCTTAGGAGTGGAAAGGAGGCAAAAACGACAAAAGAAGAGGCCCCACCAGTCATGAGAACAAGGCGTGGAAGATGAAAGCCGTCGCAAACAGCTTGAGTGAAAGGAAAGGCAGCATCAGCAATGAAGCATGCAATAGGCTCGTGGGACTGAGAAGCATCATGATCATGAGACAACAACAACGTAGTCAAGCATTCCTTCAAAGGTTCTGTGCACCTGATGTTGATGAGATGAGTGAGGTATAAGGAATCCGAAGTGGAGGCTTCTGCTTCTGTTAAGCCATCAGGGATTGCATGGAAGGTGAAGTGAGGACAGGTACAAGCGTTAGGAGAGTTGAAGACGGTGTGGATGATGGTGATGGAGAAACCCTTTGAGTAGAGGATGTCTGCAAGCTGAAGAAGTAAGGGTGTTGTGTGGCCTTGGAATGGTAATGGCATCAGCAACAATCTGTGGCCTTTCCCTCTCCGTTTCTCCATTCACTACTACTTCTACACTTATACTGCACTTGTTGTGGTTGTGAAATGAATATTATTGGGTGTGGTGTGGAGATAAGGTTAAGTCACCGATGTCACCTTTGGGTGGGTTAAATGTGCCAAAGCTGCAGACTTTATGGATTTTTCATAGTATTTTATTTTATTAAATTGAAGAGTAGTGAATCTGCAATAAAAATTACAAATTCAATTATAAGACTTCAAATTCAATTTCTTGCATATATTATGAATCCTTTAAAACTATAATTCAAGATAAAATATGATAGAAAAATGGTACTTATATATCTATGCGAGAGGCATCATCTTACATATGAAAATATATGGCAAGATTAGAATATAGTTGTGACTATCATGGGTGTCAAATAATTCGTATTGATAAATATACTCAAGGTGATAAGTGATGTAAATAATATGGAGAATGGATAAGCCCTTTAGAAGTTTTTTATTTTTTATTTTCCAATATAATGGACTGAAGTTTGATTTCTTTCTATGAGATGATTTTTTTTGGTACATTACAGAAAGAGGAAAATGGCTGTATTGCCTAACAAAGCCACCATCAGCTAACAGAAAACTTCCTAATCCAATAAGAGGGGTTTGCTAAAGTAAACAATCAGGTTTGGTACCAATGAGCTACGCGCACCATGATTGGCAAGAAAATCAGGGTATAGGTTTGTTTCCTAATCTGTCATTAATATCCAATTCATAATTTCAGCAATGATACCTTCATAGATGATGATGAGTTTAAGTTGCAAGTAATAAATCTTATGATTTTTTGTTTAATAATGGCATTGTAATATAAAAATATGATAATAGTCACAAAAACAACCCTGTGAAGGGAGAATACAAAAATTGCAACAAAAATGATCCTGCCTTATTAGTTTTATTTTGTGAAATGTCCCAAATATTTCCAGAGAAGGGATGAAGAGCCTTTCAAGAGTCACCTTTAGTGACAGAATGTTCACTTTGGTAGAAGCACAAACTGTGAAATATGAAGCTGAATCAGCGAGCTTCGAATGTAAATGATTCCAATGACAAAATGTGATTAACCAAGCCTTCCAAGGAATGGCAAGAGGAACCACCTGGTTTCAGGCAAAGCTTTGCATCTTCCTTCAATTTTAAGGCCTTATCTCTAATCTCCTTGCCTTCATCATTTCCTTCCATCAATTTTCTAATAGTCCTCTCTATTTCCCCTCTCTCCATTCCCTTCTCTAATTGCAAGCCAACCTTCCAAACATGGCTCACATACCTTGCATTCACCTTTTGGTCAGTGAAACACGGCATGCATATCATAGGAACCCCTTCACAGATACTTTCCAAGGTAGAGTTCCAACCATTGTGAGTCCAAAATGCACCTACAGCTGGGTGAGCTAGCACTTCTTGCTGAGGAGCCCATTTCACAATGTGGCCTCTACCTTCTAAATTCTCCATGAACCCACCTGGCAGGGCTTCAAGCCATTCCGAGCCACTGATCAAACCTGGTCTAACCACCCATAGAAATGGATTTTTGCTGTTGGCTAAACCCCAAGCTATCTCCAATAACTCAGTCTCAGTTATTGCAGCAACACTCCCAAAACTCACATAGACCACAGAGTTGGGTTTGTGTTTGTCTAACCAAGAGATACAACTTTGATCTTGAGATATTAAACTGCTTGAAGAAGAGGAAATAGAGCCTTCATCAGGAAAGTGCTTGTGAAAGGGGCCTATTGGGAATATTGGGAAAGAAAATTCTTGGCTCAGTGTTGTCAGTGCAGATGATTCCAACTCTTCAAAGGAGTTATAAATCAATCCTAATGAGCTCTTGGTCTCTTTGACGAATCTGCATATTAATTCATAATATTTCTCTGGTTCCTCCGTCTTAATCACAGGTAAGTCTTTCACTCTGAGTGGTGGTAGCTCTGCTATAGGCTCCTCTAATTTAGATTCTGTGTGCAACATGCAGGAATGGAATACATGGCTAAATTGTCAGGTTCCATATTCGTGATTCTGTCCTTTTTAACATGGAAAAACGAAATTGATTTTCGTAGTCCAAAATTCTTACATCATTTAGAAGCTGTACAAATGTATGATTAACAGCATTTAATATGAAATTAATAGGATTTATAGTTGACTATCGATATATTGTAATGGAATATTTATCCTGTTAACCATGCAATACATGCTGTTAATTATATGGATTTAATTGGTATACATTGTCAGCATAAAGATTTTTTACACAGACAATCAATCAGAATTTGCCATATAAGCTAAAGTGTTTGACTCTTATCCTAACTACCTTAAAAGTCACACATACAATGATCTCTGATTGATTGTCAATGTAAAAAAAACTTTACACTGACAGTGCATAGCAATTAAACTCTAATTATATATTTGTATGTCGTTAATGGATGAAAATGGTATATAAAATATAATGTGCATATAGAGGATTGGAAACAAAAATGATTTTTACACACCAAAATGACATGCATATGGCAGGATTGCATGAAAAATGCTAATTACATATCATTTTTGCTCTCACGTCTTTCACATTATACATGAGCTCTAATTAAACAGTGAAAATTATACATCGTAGATGGGTATGTTTGGTTTGCATTTTCATTTCCTGTTTTCATTTCTTGTTTCTATTTTTTGAAATTTGTTTTCATTTTCAAAACATGTTTGTTTTGACCTCCTGTTTTCTATTTTCATTTATTATTTTAAAAAATTTGGGAAGTATACACTGAAAATAACTTTATCTTGTTTTCATATTTGGGCTCAATTCAAGAAATGTTTTCAGTATAAACATTTTCATTAAACTCAATCAAACACCTTTTCAAACTAATTTTCTATTTTCAGTGAAAATGAAAACAAGAAATGGTTAAAGGAAAATGTCCTTATTATTCAGCAAGTTTTCCATAACTCATATAAACTCATATATATAAACTTAAAACGAAGCTCAATAGTCAATACTGATTTTTCACTATATAGTGTCATCACTCAGTCTTTCGTCACACTCACTCAAATGCATTGTATTTCAGTGAAGATTATATTTCTTAAGTCAATTTGGGCATCTAACATTCTTCATGTAAATGATATAATATTTCTTAGATAGGTATAAACATGTAGTAGTTTTCTTACTTATCTAAAAAAATAAAAATAAACATGTAGTAGAACTGAGGATTCTTCTGCATAACATTTTTGTTGACTAAAATAGTAATAGAAGTTTCCTTACTGGAAGCTTTCTACCAAAGTCCTCTGAAAAAGAGAAACTGACCTTGTATAGGTAAGTAACCATTTTCTCTTAAAAATGGAAAAGCGGAAAAAGCCACAAAGGAAGATACTCCTCCAGTCCTCAACACAATCCTTGGGAGCTGAAGGGTGTCAGCAACAGCTTGAGTGAAGTAACACATAGCATCTGATATCAAGCAAGCAATAGGCTCATCAGAAGTATCAGATAGCATCTTCACCAAGCACTCTCGGAAAGGTGTTACACATCTAATGTTGAGTGCAATGAGAAAATTTAAGAGATCCGAAGTAGAGGATTCTCTTTCAGATAAACCATCTTGGATACAACAGAAGTTGAGGTGAGGGTAGTTTGAAGGGTTAGGGGAGTTGAAACTTGTGTGGATGATGGTGATGGAGAAACCATTTGAGTGAAGGATGTGTGCAAGTTGAAGCATTGGGTTAATGTGCCCTTGCAGTGGTAGAGGGATAAGCACCAATCTACGGCCCCTTCTTTGCCTCATTGCCTTGTCTATTTGGCTGTCCATTACCCTACAAGTCTTTTAAGCGTTAAAACAATTGTTACTGATGTTGCCTGGACTGTCTTAGTCGAATATAAACAAAAACATGAAATTTAAGTATTATTTTATTTATATTTTATATTATATATATATATATATAATATATAAATTTGATATAAGATTTATAAAAATAATAAATTACACTGAAGTATTCCACATCGATAATCGAAGATTAGTTTCTTTCAAATAGTAGAGATCATGATGGTAAATTTTGCTACTCTAACAATATGTTTAAACAAGTCAGTTATTATGTATTTGTGTGGAGTGTTATTGGTATTGGAGATCATATTTTAAGCAAATTGTTATTTCGTCAGTGTTAAAAAAAATATTATAAGAAAATGGTGTCACGTTATCAAGACAACACTGACACAAAATTTTAACTTCGAGCGTCTAGCATCGTAGAATCCTCGGGCAGGGGAATTGAGGAGAGGACGAAATTGCGATGGAATCCATGCCAACCCACATGTATTTTACTAGTTTTACGGGTAAATGATTATAAATTTTCTTTCAGTTGCTTTAACTTTTAACAAAGGAAGTGAGTAATTTTATGTACACATGATCAATCAATCATTAATTATGTTATGATCGTGTAGATAATATTAAGATAGTCAAGATAAAATTTAAATTTTATATTAATATGACATTTTTTTATTGGATATATGTACAAAAGGATTTTATATTATTAATATATAACAATTAAATACATATAAAAAAATATATAATTCATAAAGGAAGTAATAAAGCATCATACTTGTTTCATACTCAGGGGGATCCATAAATGTTGATTAGTGGGGCCAGATTACATATTATAAATATTTTTATAAAAAAATATATAAATATATAAGCGATAAAATAATGACATCATTATTATTAAATCAAAAAATGGAGATTACAAAATCTATATCATTGTATACCCAAAAAATTAAAGACGAGCTCAACTTCTACAAATTATAACTGCTCTCTACATGTCTTTATATTTTAACGACGAAAGGCCCATTTTAAGTCCCCCATAATTTTTGAGATTCTACTTTTGGTCCTCGAGAAAAAAATACTCATCAAATAGTCCACGAAAATGACAAAAGAGAGACATTTTAGTCCCTTCATTTGTTTCCATCTTAAGCACGCCATTAGAGTGCTGTTGTATATCATTAGTATGTCAGGTGCCCTGACAATAGTCCCTACATGCATAATAGACCATGAGAATAATATACATTGACCTAATAAAGTCCCCAACTATTATTTAAGTAATCCAATTTAGTTTCTTCCTTGACAATTTCTATCGTGAGACATATTAGTCCTTATATGTTACAAGCAACACACCACAAGCACCAAATGCACCACACCAGATGCACCAACACAGGTCATATGGACAAATTTAATAGACATTTGGGTACACTGACCCTATATATCGGTACTCTAACGTTGTATTTAGGATGGAGACAAACAGAGGGACTGAAGTGACCCTCTTTTGTCATTGTTAGAGACTATTCAGTGAGTTTTTTTCTCTAGAACGAAAAGTGATACCTCAAACATTGTTTGGGACTAAAATGAACCTTTAGTCTATTTTAAAATTGTTGAATGAAGCGACAGAGAGAGAAGGGACACGGAGAGAAAGGAGCAAATACGTTTCTCTCATCATGCTAAAGGAAGAAAATTGGTATACCACTATACCATTACTTTCTACCTCTATCTCTTTTACTAATTCTAATAAAAATTATAGAGTAAATTACATTCCACCCCCCTGAAGTTTTGCTAAAAGACAGTACTCCAAACTTAATTAAAAAAATACACTCACTAGTGCAAAATATGGATTCTACAACAGGTTTCTAGATCGGTTGAAAAAAAAATCGATTTAAAAAAAGAGGCGGTGGCAATTTTGAAAATAAGTGAAAAATTATTTACATCGGTTTACCAAGAACCCGATGTATAAAAAATTTAAGATCGGTTACAGAGTTCAACCAATGAAAACAATTTAAATAAAAAACTATTTATTTATTCCATCCACGTATTTACATCGGATATTACACAACCGATCTCATTAGTAAACTTTCAAAATCGGTTATTTGACAACCGATCTCATTATTAAACTTTCTAAATCGGTTCTGTTAACCACCGATTTCAAATCTTCATTAAACTCATTTCATGTTTCAGCATTCTTTCATATCTTTCCCTCCTCACTGTTTGCCCTCTCTCTCGTTTGCTCCTTCTCCTTCATCCTTCACCACCGTAACCTAGCACCACCGCCACAAATTGTTGTTGCTCCTTCATCGCTGATACACTGCCCAGTCGCGCACGGCTTCACCCTCTCCTCTGAACCTCTGTACCAAACTTTGCCCACGGCTTCACCCTCTCCTCTCGCAGGTTCTCTTTCTTTCTCTCTACATTGTTGTTGTTGTCTGCTACCTGTTACTTTGGTTTTGCAATGTACTTGATTAGTTTTACAGTATGGCATGTAACTTGATTCCAAGACTCACAGAAAGGAAATCCATACGTGACATTCTAATGAAGAAAAACACTTCTCCTTCTGATTAGATTTTCTTATGAAATTAAAGGGAGAAAGGAAGAGAAAAAGTATTAATGTATTAGAATTTACTATTTAGTTTGAAAATGTGGTTGATTCAACTTGAGTAAATATGCAAGGAAACATAAAACTCTTCTGCTCTCATTCTTCAATCATTGAACTGGAAGGCTCAGATTAGTAAATATCTTTAGTTGATTTACTCTCCACTGAACTAAGGGTATATTTGGATGAAGAATTTCAAGGAGGTAATATACTTGGTGAGAGGAATTTAAATATTTTAGTGTGAAATATCTTGTTAGGATATTAAACTGAAGAGTTTTAAAAATGATAGGTACATGACTTTGTTTGAGCTAAGTCTGAAATCAGAATCTTGATACCTCTTAGCTCATTGCTGCTTCTTCTCCTTCATCGCGTTCATATTTTCTGTTTCTGTTCTATCAGTGTAGATATGCATTGCCTCATATAACTACTTCATTCCTAGTTCTATTCTTTTGGCCAAATGTTTTGTATTGCTTGCTTTATAAACACTTGGTGCATATTATTTTGGCGTATTAGTTAAGGATATTAGTTTAACATGAATGGTTTTTAAATGTTAGGTTAAAAAATCTCTCATAGTTCTCTCAAACCCTCTCTTTGCTTTGTGTTTCTGATTTAGGGTGAAGGCAAGCCTCAACCCATCTCGAGCTCCCTCTCACTCATCACTCTCTATCTCCTCACTCTGAGCACAAGTAAGATATTTTATTCTAATGTTTTGTTTGCTGCTTTAACTTAGGGATTGGACTGTTGGATTATCTTTTAGTGTTAATAAATTAGCAAAACCTTAGTTTCCCATTTGAGATTCAATATTAATGAGCATATGTGTACTTTATTAAGGTACTACTCATTGTATTGAATCTTGAATTGTCCAAGTTGGACAGTTTGGGGAAAAACTTATTTTTCATTTGGTTAATACTTATTCCTTAATTCCCATATGTTATACTTGAAGAAATTTCGGTCTGATGCATTTCCTTTTGTTCTCCGAGTGCACACTTTGTCGCGGTGGATGTCACCGCGTTCAAGTCGTGTACGTCGGAGACCGATGGGAAATGTTGCCGAAATTTCGTTAAGTATGGGCATGAAAGTTAAGGACTAACTGTTAACTGAGTGTTGAAGAAGTTTCTTCTCGAATGGGATAGGGCCATACCCTGTGATAAAAAAGAGTTGAAGATCTTGGACTAAGTGAAGTTGTTGTTGTAGTTATGGATCGTAATTGGATCGATGCTAGACGCATAAGTCATGAGTATGAGAATGGAGTGGAAGAGTTTTTAGAATTTGCTAAAAGAAATGTTCCCGATAAACTAACTTATTAATTATTTTTGTAGAATAGAATCACTTGCCTTCACTAAGTCGCTTTCTCTGTTTATTAAGTATTAACTCATGCGGGAAGTTAAAAATGATTTAAAAAATGCTATAACAAAGAACAACCAAATAATGTCTCATATGTGGCACAAAGAAATATAATAATTTTAGAATGAAATAGAAACTTGTAGATGGTCCTTGAGTCTGCATCTCTTCTACAGTCTTACAATGTTCTTGCTTTTTTTCCTCTCTTTCTTCTTTTCAGTACATTCTAATTCCATTTCTGCATCATTGGGTTTGCTTTTCTTTTCTCAGCTTCCTTGACAGCACCCCACCATGACAGTCTCCCATCTAGTAGATGATTAGATGTTCCTAGATTTCTCATTTCTAGACCTAAATACCCTTTTCGTTTGTATTAAAATAAAATATATACCTTTTCCTTTTTCTTTGTATTACTTAGATAAAATATCTTGATTGGTCATGTACATTTTCTTATTTTTTTACTTTGGTTTATATGTTTTATTTTTTATATTTTGATCTTATATATTATATTTCATCATTATATTAATCCTAAAACTAATATCATTAAAAAGGAATTAACAAAAAGGACTAATGAATATAGAAGACAAAATATAAAATATACATAGGACCAAAATAAAAAAAATAAAAATATATGTTCTCATTCATTGTTTCTTATTTTGATTTTATACATTATGTTTCATCTTTGATATGAGTTCTAAAACTGACGTCATCATGCACGGATTGACGAAAAGGACTAACGTTCTAACGGAGCATAATGTATAAGACATATTTGAAAAAAATAAAACCTATAGGACCAATATAAAAAAAAAAAGAACGTATGGGACGAGTCAACCTATTTACCTATTATTTATTATTAGACATACATATGTTATTGGTTTAATTACTCTATAGGTCCTCAAACTATTTGAGAATTTTTTAAATAGATCATCGAACTAAAAAAGTATGTAATTGGATCCTCAAACTTATAAATACTTTGTAATTGGGTCTCTACATTTTAAACGTTTGTAATCGGGTCCCTAAACTTATAAATAATTTGTAATTAGGTCTGTGGAGTAGCAAAACAACCTTGTAATTAGAGCATCCTATAATCTCCTTTCAAGATTCTTATCTATCTTGAAGTTTAATAGAACTATTAGATCACTCAGAACAACAAAGATTTTTAAAATATCTCCTACCCCAGGGATCTAATTAAAAATTATTTACAAGTTCAGGGATCCGATTAGAAACGTTTAAAGTGTAGGGATCCAATTATAAAGTATTTAGAAGTTCGAAGACCTAATTACAAATTTTTTTAGTTCGGAGACCCATTTAAAAAGTCCCAAATAGTTTGAGGAGTTGTAGAGTAAGTAAACTAATATTATTTTATACTTTTATAATACTTATTATCCACTTATAATTCAATTTATTTCAATTTTTTAACTCCTATATTCTTTTTCTAGTACTTAATGTTGAAATTTGTATATGTAAATGAAAATAAATTAAAGTTGTATATGAAGCATTATTTCATTTGGCATGTCTCATCCACTATTGAACTTATCAGCTGAAGTTACCATTAATTACCATCATCATCTGTTGACGTGGTATACCCTTCTCCAATGTTCGGGACACATCTTCCACTACCAGCCCCACACTGCTATTAATTCCATAACTTTCCAGACCAGAGTAAAGTAGAACCATCACGAAGAATCGGTTCACCAAAATTAACGACCATAATACACTTCCTCTCTTCCTCATGCATTCTCCTATATATACCTCCACATCTCCATTCCCTCCTCATTCATCAAACGCAACATCAACAAGCACAACTCTCACAGCATTCAGTACAACCGCGCGATTTCCTCTACTTCTACATTTTTCTCTAACAAAAAAATGTCGCTGATTCCAAGCTTTTTGGGCACCGGACGAAGGACCAACGTCTTCGACCCCTTCTCCCTCGACATATGGGACCCATTCCAAGACTTCCCCTTCCGCAACAACACCACCACCACCGCCCTCTCCGGCTTCGACGCCGACACGGCGGCCGTGGCCAACACCCGCATTGACTGGAAGGAGACGCCGGAGGCGCACGTGTTCAAGGCAGACCTTCCTGGGCTGAAAAAAGAGGAGGTGAAGGTCGAGGTGGAAGAGGGTCGCGTGCTTCAGATAAGTGGTGAGAGGACCAAGGAGAAGGAAGACAAGAACGACACGTGGCATCGAGTGGAGCGAAGCAGCGGCCGCTTCCTCCGCCGTTTCAGGCTTCCGGAGAATGCGAAGGTGGAGCAGGTGAGGGCCAGCTTGGAGAACGGTGTGCTAACTGTTACTGTCCCGAAGGAAGAGGTTAAGAAACCTGACGTGAAGCCTGTTCAGATCACTGGTTAATTAAACTTGTCACCACAAAACGCAAACTCATTATAATGTCGTATTTCTGAATCAGATGTGCATGTATGTTACGTAAAATAAATGTAGAGTCGAGTTTGAGATGTACGTGTGAGATTTCGATGGGCTCTGCTATGTGTGTGTGTTTGTGTGTGTTGAAGTATTGTCATTGTATGCAAGACCTACCTTCTGAATTTATCATATGAGAGTATTAAGTTTCTTTTGATAAACTGTGACTTTATATTACTTTGCATTTTTCGTTACATTATTTTATCACTCTGCCGAAGATGGGCAAACGTGTATGTTGTTTACAAAGATGCAACGTGCTGCAATGGCTCCTGCCGCAGGATTGCCACGGTGAACTGATATTCGTTATAATTCATGGGAAAACTTATAGTGAACATAAAAATGTTTGTGTTCTTTTGTTTTGTAATATATATATTTTTTATATATTCTTGAAACGATAGAAAGGAGATAAAAAATAGAATTAAAGTCAGATATAAAGATAAATATTCATGATATTAAATATGGGTTTGGGCACCCTCAAGGATGGTGTTCCATAAAATTTATGCATCTTGAGCCAATTAGAATAATATTTTATCATCATTTTTTGCACTTTGAAAATTTGATTCGTCAAAAGGGAAATGTGTGGATCTCAATACCAAGATCTCTCACTTTGGTTTTGAGAGGTGACAGCTATATTGAAGGATGTTTGGCGGTGTCAACTTTTTTCAAGCATTTTCGGCAATCTTAGGTTTATTGAAACTTCTTGGGCAGTGGAGATTTTAAAGCGATCCATCGTTTATGACATCTCAATTTAGGTTTTAATATCTTCATACTATGCCGTTTGTAATTAGGTGAGGCGGTTGTTGCCATTTGGCTGCACTACGGTTGTTGCTGATGTTCCATTTGTGTGCATAGTATTGACATAAACGGGCGATTTCCTGCAGCCGTTGGGCCACCATGGCTGGCATTTCAGGTCAAAAGCTGGTAGGGTGTTGGGCGATGCAGGGAGATAGGACAGAGATGGAGGGGATGAGATGGAAAGATGAGATGGGGAGATGGTGATTTGGGGATGAAGGGGAAATTAGGGATTTCAGACAGATGAACAGAGAGGGAGGATGAGATGGAGGGAGGGAGTTATGGAATATGAAAAACGACTTCTGAAGTTTTTTCTTTCTCTTAAAATAAATGAGTAAACATTCAATTTGATTCCTGAAATTGTAAGGTCGTATCAATCTGGTCCCTGACATTAACGAAATGGCAAATTAGTCCTTGAAGTTGTAAAACGGTAATCAAGTTGGTCCTTCCGTCAACCCCAATTAGTTAACTCCGTCAGTGGACCTGACGTGGCACGTTAAGTGCCTAGGTGGCACCCATGTAAGCGTCCACATGACCTCCATGTCATATGATGCAATTTTAGGAACCAAATTGATATTAGGGATCAAATTGACACTGTTTCTCTTTTCTCCCTCTACCCCTTCTCCTGCCAGCTACCACCACCAAGTCCACCTCCATCTCCCAAACCACCACCACCACCAAGTCCACCTCCACCTCCCCCACGTTTGCAGCCTCTTGGTTAGTTTTCTGGTTGCGGTTGGGGGTCATTGCTGGTGGTTGGTGGTTTGGTATTAGCTAAAGATTAGTGCCATACTTGATTTATAAATGTGTTACATGTTCATAGAAATTTGGAATAAGTATATGCAGTTATCTGATGTGGTTTTGGTTTGTGGTTTTATGGGCGAGTGGGATTGGTTGTATCTATATGTATGGTCTTTGTAGGTTTGGAGAGCACGGCTTAAAGGAGAATGTGTTGGGCAGAACGTTGTTTGTATTCTAGATCAGCAATTTGCATTTTGATGTGTGGCGGTGGTGGGCTTGGCCATGGAGTTGGGTTAGGTCATGGGTTGGGGTGGAATCGGTGGTGGTGGTTGGGGAGGTGGAGGTCGACTTGGTGGTGGTGGCTGACAGGAGAAGGGGTAGAAGGAGAAGAGAGAATGGGTGTCAATTTGGTCTCTAAAATTACATCATATGACATGGAGGTCACGTGTAGGCATGGCAACAGGGCAGGGCGGGTTTTGTCTTTCCCATCCCCGCCCTCGACTCTATACCCAAAACTCGACCCCAACGCAAATCCTCGTTGGGGGTGGAAAAAACGTCCCCATCCCCGTCCCTGTTAGGGGTCGGGTTTCCCTGCCCCCCCCCCCCCCCCCGCCACAGGAATCGAAATTGCCAAAAAAAAACCAAATCTCCACCTCGCCCCCAAAACTGAAATAGAGAATCAAGAAAAGAAAGAGATGCACTGATGCAGTAAGGGACGGAAAATAGAAGGGTTAATGGGGAAGAAACTTACAAAAAGGGTGCGAACAAAGGCGGGGGTCCTTGACAGCGTCGGACGGGAGTTGGCGGTGCAGAACGACGGCAATGAGACTATTGTTGAGGCCCTTGAGGAGAAAACTTGCTACGGAGAACTGAGAAGGGGAGGAACCATATCCTAAAATCTTGGTGGAGAATGACGTCATGATGGGATACGGTTCGTGGTGGTGAGGCGCGGCGGTGGGGGTTAGGCGCGGCGATGGTGGTTAGAGGCGGCAGATGATGATGGAACCAAATCCCTAAATTCCTAATCGTGACTGAGATTGAGAGTGATTTGATTTGGGACTTTAGGTTAGGTGAGCTAGCGGAGTTGGGCAGAGATGCGGAGTCACCGTCACAGTCTCTGGCTCTTTGTAATGGGGACGGCGGTCTGGAAGACTAGAACTAATGGTTAGGGAGAGGGCTCAGAGGGGGAAGGGACGGCTGAACTTTTTGGTAAGGAAGGGAAATGAAAAGTGATATAACCCTAACTTAACTTTATTATATGGATATTTTAGTAATTTTCTTATAACGAGGCGGGTTCAGGGTGGGTATCAGTATACCCATCCCCGCCCCCGCATATGAAAAGCGGGTTTTCCCTGAACTGGAACCCAAATCCAGTCAAAGCGGGGTTTCCCTGTCAAAATCGAGGCGGGTTCAGACAGGTACCCGCGGGGTCGGATTCTTTTGCCATGCCTAGTCACGTGGACGCTTATATGGTGCCACTTAGGCACTTAACGTGTCATGTCAGGGTCACTGACGGCGTTAACTAACTGGGGTTGACGGAGGGACCAACTTGATTAATGTTTTATAACTTTAGGGACCAATTTGTCATTTCGTTAATGTCAGGGATCAGGTTGATATGACCTTACAATTTCAGGGACTAAATTGAGTATTTACCCTAAAATAAATCGATTGTAGTTGTAAATATAAGAATACAAGTCCCTTTTATGCAAATATATAAACTTTGACCAACTATTTTCACCCATTTGACCAAACTAAATGAGTTGAAAATTCAATTCTTACTACATGTTAAATTCAACGGTCCAGATTAATTGTATTGTAAGGTGTAACATAGACTGCACCTTAAATATGAGGTTGAAATAATTCGTGCTTCTAAAATCAAGGAGGGTGGCTTGTTGTGGTCCTTGTCGACAGTGGTAGAAAATTAGAAATTGAAGATTTGGGCCATGGTGCTGTATTTTTATTTCACACAATGAGAACGAAGACAGACTTAGAGAGATCCAAGAGTGGATTGGGGAAAGGAAAAAAACGGCTTCATGACCTGATCCAAACTAACTCAGTCTTGATTTAGTTTGGGTTGATTTAAAAAATTGAATCTATAGGAGATAAACCTGAAAGTAACTACTAAGTTAAACATTATTTAGTCTATCTTGGTTAGATTTTTGTTTTGTAAATAATATTTACTTGGGAATCTGTAAAATTATTATGGGTCGTTTTAGATTGTGATAGAATTGATTATGAATAAGAAGAGTGCTAGCAATATACTTTCTTTTCAATACATTCTCTCCTATTGGTTGAAATTCATATAGATCTCACTAATTTATGTAAGTCCCACTTGAATTTTGTAGGACCCACATGAATTTCAACCAATAGAAAAGAGGGTGTTGAAAAGATAGTGTTAAAAAATGTGTTAACATTTTTCTTATGAATAATTGATTTTAAAAAAATTGATTTGTATTTGGTAATGATATTTTAAAAGTGGGTTTGTAAGAATCGATTTCGTTTGGATGATAAAAGTAGAATTAATTTTGATGCGTAAATATAAAGAATTTTGTGGGTTCTACATTCAGAATTGATTTTATTCAATCCAAAAACTTGGAATTCTTATTTCTATCAGAATCAATTCTATCCACCCCAGAATCATTTCTATTCATCGTAATTTTGTCATCCAAATACAAAAAGAATAACTTTCACTTCTCGTTATATTATTTTACCAAACGGACTAAGCATTTGAGAAATAATATAAGGAAGTCTGTAAGAATAAAGTGTTGTTGTTTATTTCTATTTCTGCATCATGTTAAGGGAATTGCTTTAGTGCATAAGTTTTTTTATTTTAAACTCGGTTTTTAGAAACTCAAGGTCCAGACGTAAACCAAGCCTATTACAAATCACAGCTTCAGCTGACTGCACTATCAACCTTTACGAAAATATTTGGGCTAAAATTTTCTTAATTCAGTTTATCCAATTTCAGTGGATCAATTCTTTAAATTAATTTAAAAGTACATACACTCTTATTTATTTATTTTAAAAAAATTCACTTCAAAATAGCCTGTTTCTAAAACCTAGTCATCTACTTATATATCTGGCCCGGATTAAGGATCCTATTAGCTAGTTTCTGTTCTTGGAAATGTTGGAACCAAAATGGTCATAGTCCAGATAATCCCTTAAGTTTTGATGTTAACAAAGAGCTAATTTAAGATGAACAAAGATTTGTTATGAACTAACGTTTTATATTAAGTGTGCAGGACAAATCTAAATTGAGTCCAAAGACTATCTATAGTCCAAAGACTTTATCTGGTCCAACATAGTCCAAAGACTTTATCTCGTCCAACACTTATTCTTGGTTTATGACTGGACGGTAATTTATAGAACCTTGAGTCCAAAGACTCTTTCGGTTACCTTCTGTAATAGCTAGTCCAATAAATGCTTTTAAATTTCAAGCGCGAATATCCTGTAAAAGCATTTGAATTTATTATTCCCTGTAAAAGACTTATACCCGTGGGACAAAACATTCTTTGTAATATTCGTACTAAAGTAAAGCATAAGCCAGAAGGTCTCTGTCACCTAAAGAAGTTGACCTTCTTGTTTTGGATAAACAAAAGGCAACTTTCGTTCTACTCAGAGGATATGTCAGCACCACTTTTAGTTATCACCCTGATAGTCTATTCTGTTGATCAGAAACTTCAGAAGCTATCAGACTCAACGGATCAAATGCATTCAATGCTCATCAGAACGGATCCTTTTCCATCAGTTGAAGACTGAAGACTGCTCAAAGAAAAGAGGCTATATATACCTTCATCTTTTGAAAGTGCAAAGGGACTGAAAAACAAGCAGACTGGACTTGAGCAAAAATACAAGTGAAGCAACACTTAGCAATTCAAAATCTTTAAAGAGATACAAGCAAATCTTAGCTCAAGAGATAAAAGAGAAAATCTCAAGCTTGCAAAGCTAGAAAAGCTACTCTGATCCTCATTGTCATATTACTCTCTGTGTAGAGTTGTTTTAAGAGTCTAAGCTTTAGTTTCGAATTCTCACATTTAGTGAGTTAGTAGAACAACCTTTTTCAAAACCTTAGTTTGGTTGAGCCTGAAGAGGCTTGTCTGTAAAAGAATACTTAGAGAACCTGAAGAGGTTGAGAATACTGCCTGAAGAGGTGTTGAATATTTTGTAACAAAAGGTTTTTGTTATAGTGGATAAAGCTCTCAAGTAGAGAGGACTGGACGTAGCTCTTTGGTGAAGAGTAAACCAGGATAATATCTTTGTGTTCTTTTCTCTCCCTTCTCTTACTTTAGTTTTTTATCTAACAATCTAACTGGGTTTGAATTGCGTTTTATTACGCTGTCCTCTTGTCTTAGTCAAAACTAAGTGAGCGTCCAACTTGGGGTTTGGAAGAGCTCTCTTTGCTTTTAATCGTTTTAAGCGTCCAATCTTGCGAAAATCATTATCTGCTTACGAAAAGAATTTAAAATCTTCTAAAACACAATTCAACCCCCCTTCTTGTGTTTCAAACAGGTTCCTTCAATTGGTATCAGAGCTCAGCCTCTGGGTTGAGCACTTTGCCGTGTAGAGGAAAAGATCCTATTGCAGATATGTCTGGACCAGGTATGCCAAGCAGGAGTCAACCTGTTATGGAAGGCACTTCCATGACCAGACCGCCGTTCTTCAACGGTACTCACTACCTGTACTGGAAGGAGAGATTCAAAGGTTTCATCCGTAGTACAAACTCAGCTCTCTGGGCCAGAATCACAAACGGTCCTAATGTTTGTCTCAACTCTGACGGGACAGACAAAGCAGAGGACGACTAGATAGATGCTGAACGGGCTAGAATGGAACAGAATCATAAAGCAAGATATGCTTTAATGTGTGCTCTCAGTCCTGACGAATTTCAGAAGATTCACGCATGTGAATCAGCCAAACAAATATGGGACACCTTGTCTAATCTCTATGAAGGGACAACCAAGGTGAAGGACTCTAAAATCATCATGCTGGTTGGCCAGTATGAAATGTTCACCATGGCTGAAGGAGAGTCCATCCTAGACATGATGGGTCGCTTTCAGACGATCATCAACAATCTGAAATCCCTTGGAAAGGTCTACACTACCAAGGAGAATGTCACCAAGATTCTTAGGAGCCTGCCTAAGAAATGGAGACCTCTTGTCACTGCAATCACCCAGGCCAAAGATCTCTCCACTTTGACTCTGGATGTTTCATCTTTGATATGAGTTCTAAAACTGACGTCATCATGCACGGATTGACGAAAAGGACTAACGTTCTCACAGAGCATAACGTATAAGATATATTTGAAAAAAATAAAACCTATAGAACCAATATAAAAAAAAAAAAGAACATATGGGACGAGTCAACCTATTTACCTATTATTTATTATTAGACATACATATGTTATTGGTTTAATTACTTTTTAGGTCCTCAAACTATTTGAGAATTTTTTAAATAGGTCATCGAACTAAAAAAGTTTGTAATTGGATCCTTAAACTTTTAAATACTTTATAATTGGGTCTCTACATTTTAAACGTTTGTAATCGGGTCCCTAAACTTGTAAATAATTTGTAATTAGGTCTGTGGAGTAGCAAAACAATCTTGTAATTAGAGAAACCTATAATCTCCTTCCAAGATTCTTATCTATCTTGAAGTTTAATAGAACTACTAAATCACTCAGAACAATAAAGATTTTTAAAATATCTCCTATCCTAGGGATCTAATTAAAAATTATTTACAAGTTCAGGGATCCGATTAGAAACGTTTAAAGTGTAGGGATCCAATTATAAAGTATTTAGAAGTTCGAAGACCTAATTATAAATTTTTTTAGTTCGGAGACCCATTTAAAAAGTCTCAAATAGTTTGGAGACTTGTAGAGTAAGTAAACTAATATTATTTTATACTTTTATAATGCTTATTATCCACTTATAATTCAATTTATTTCAATTTTTTAACTCCTATATTCTTTTTCTAGTACTTAATGTTGAAATTTGTATATGTAAATGAAAATAAATTAAAGTTGTATATGAAGCATTATTTCATTTGGCATGTCTCATCCACTATTGAACTTATCAGCTGAAGTTACCATTAATTACCATCATCATCTGTTGACGTGGTATACCCTTCTCCAATGTTCGGGACACATCTTCCACTACCAGCCCCACACTGCTATTAATTCCATAACTTTCCAGACCAGAGTAAAGTAGAACCATCACGAAGAATCGGTTCACCAAAATTAACGACCATAATACACTTCCTCTCTTCCTCATGCATTCTCCTATATATCTTCCACTTCCTCTCTTCCTCCACATCTCCATTCCCTCCTCATTCATCAAACGCAACATCAACAAGCACAACTCTCACAGCATTCAGTACAACCGCGCGATTTCCTCTACTTCTACATTTTTCTCTAACAAAAAAATGTCGCTGATTCCAAGCTTTTTGGGCACCGGACGAAGGACCAACGTCTTCGACCCCTTCTCCCTCGACATATGGGACCCATTCCAAGACTTCCCCTTCCGCAACAACACCACCACCACCGCCCTCTCCGGTTTCGACGCCGACACGGCGGCCGTGGCCAACACCCGCATTGACTGGAAGGAGACGCCGGAGGCGCACGTGTTCAAGGCAGACCTTCCTGGGCTGAAAAAAGAGGAGGTGAAGGTCGAGGTGGAAGAGGGTCGCGTGCTTCAGATAAGTGGTGAGAGGACCAAGGAGAAGGAAGACAAGAACGACACGTGGCATCGAGTGGAGCGAAGCAGCGGCCGCTTCCTCCGCCGTTTCAGGCTTCCGGAGAATGCGAAGGTGGAGCAGGTGAGGGCCAGCTTGGAGAACGGTGTGCTAACTGTTACTGTCCCGAAGGAAGAGGTTAAGAAACCTGACGTGAAGCCTGTTCAGATCACTGGTTAATTAAACTTGTCACCACAAAACGCAAACTCATTATAATGTCGTATTTCTGAATCAGATGTGCATGTATGTTACGTAAAATAAATGTAGAGTCGAGTTTGAGATGTACGTGTGAGATTTCGATGGGCTCTGCTATGTGTGTGTGTTTGTGTGTGTTGAAGTATTGTCATTGTATGCAAGACCTACCTTCTGAATTTATCATATGAGAGTATTAAGTTTCTTTTGATAAACTGTGACTTTATATTACTTTGCTTTTTTCGTTACATTATTTTATCACTCTGCCGAAGATGGGCAAACGTGTATGTTGTTTACAAAGATGCAACGTGCTGCAATGGCTCCTGCCGCAGGATTGCCACGGTGAACTGATATTCGTTATAATTCATGGGAAAACTTATAGTGAACATAAAAATGTTTGTGTTCTTTTGTTTTGTAATATATATATTTTTTATATATTCTTGAAACGATAGAAAGGAGATAAAAAATAGAATTAAAGTCAGATATAAAGATAAATATTCATGGTATTACATATGGGTTTGGACACCCCCCAGGATGGTGTTTCATAAAGTTTATGCATCGTGAGTCAATCAAAATGTCATTTTGTCACCATTTTTTGCACACCCGTGAAAGGTAAATGTGTGGATCTGAATACCAAGATGTCTCACTTTGGTTTTGGGAGGTGACAGCTATATTGATGGATGTTTGGCGGCGTCAACTTTTTCAAGCATTTTCGGCAATCTTCAGGTTTATTGAAACCTCTTGGGCAGTGGAGATTTTAAAGCGATCCATCGTTTATGACATCTCAATTTAGGTTTTAATATCTTCATACTATGCCTTTTGTAATTAGGTGAGGCGGTTGTTGCCATTTGGCTGCACTACGGTTGTTGCTGATGTTCCATTTGTGTGCATAATAATACATAAACGGGCGATTTACTGCAGCCGTTGGGCCACCATGGCTGGCATTTCAGGTCAAAAGCCGGGTTGACTCAGCTAGGGTGTTGGGTGTTGCAGGGAGATAGGACAGAGATGGAGGGGATGAGATGGAAAGATGAGAGGGGGAGATGGTGACTTGGGGATGAAGGGGAAATTAGGGATTTCAAACAGATGAACAGAGAAGAAGGATGAGATGGAGGAAGTTATGGAATTTTGATGAAAAACGACTTTTGAAGTTTTTTCTTTCTCTTAAAATAAATGAGTAAACATTCAATTTGATCCCTGAAATTGTAAGGTCATATTAACCTGGTCCCTGATATTAACGAAATGGCAAATTGGCCTTTGAAGTTGTAAAACGGTAATCAAGTTGGTCCTTCCGTCAATCCCAGTTAGTTAACTCCGTCAGTGGGCCTGACGTGGCACATTAAGTGCATAGGTGGCACCCATGTAAGCGTTCACATGGCCTTCATGTCATATGATGCAATTTTAGGAACCAAATTGATATTAGGAATCAAATTGACATTGTTTCTCTTTTCTCCCTCTATCCCTTCTCCTGCCAGCCACCACCATCAAGTCCACCTCCACCTCCCAAACCACCACCACCACCACCAAGTCCACCTCCACCTCCCCCATGTTCGCAGCCTCCTGGTTAGTTTTCTGGTTGCGATTGGGGGTCATTGCTGGTGGTTGGTGGTTTGGTATTACCTAAAGATTAGTGCCATACTTGATTTATAAATGTGTTACATGTTCATAGAAATTTGGAATAAGTATATGCAGTTATCTGATGTGGTTTTGGTTTGTGGTTTTATGGGCGAGTGGGATTGGTTGTATCTATATGTATGGTCTTTGTAGGTTTGGAGAGCACGGCTAAAAGGAGAAGGTGTTGGGCAGAATGTTTGTATTCTAGATCAGCAATTTGCATTCTGATGTGTGGCGGTGGTGGGCTTGGCCATGGAGTTGGGTTAGGTCATGGCGTGGGGGTGGAATCGGTGGTGGTGGTTTGGGAGGTGGAGGTGGACTTGGTGGTGGTGGCTGACAGGAGAAGGGGTAGAAGGAGAAGAGAGAATGGGTGTCAATTTGGTCCCTAAAATTACATCATATGACATGGAGGTCACATGTAGGCATGGCAACGGGACGGGGCGGGGCGGCTTTTGTCTTTCCCATCCCCGCCCCCGACTCTATACCCGAAACTCGACCCCAACGCAAATCCTCGTTGGGGGTGGAAAAAACGTCCCCATCCCCGTCCCCGTTAGGGGTCAGGTTTCCCTGCCCCCCCCCCCCCCCCGCCACAGGAATCGAAATTGCCAAAAAAAACCAAATCTCCACCTCGCCCCCAAAACTGAAATAGAGAATCAGGAAAAGAAAGAGATGCACTTATGCAATAAGGGACGGAAAATAGAAGGGTTAATGGGGAAGAAACTTACAAAAAAGGTGCGAACAAAGGCGGTGGTCCTTGACAGCGTCGGACGGGAGTTGGTGGTGCAGAACGACGGCAATGAGACTATTGTTGAGGCCCTTGAGGAGAAAACTTGCTACGGAGAACTGAGAAGGGGAGGAACCATATCCCAAAATCTTGGTGGAGAATGACGTCATGATGGGACACGGTTCGTGGTGGTGAGGCGCGGCGGTGGGGGTTAGGTGCAGCGATGGTGGTTAGAGGCGGCAGATTCCCTAAATTCCTAATCGTGACTGAGATTGAGAGTGATTTGATTTGGGACTTTAGGTTAGGTGAGCTAGCGGAGTTGGGCGGAGATGCAGAGTCACCGTCGCAGTCTCTGGCTCTTTGTAATGGGGACGGCGGTCTGGAAGACTAGAACTAATGGTTAGGGAGATGGCTCAGAGGGGGAAGGGACGGCTGAACTTTTTGGTAAGGAAGGGAAATGAAAAGTGATATAACCCTAACTTAACTTTATAATATGGATATTTTAGTAATTTTCTTATAACGAGGCGGGTTTGGGGTGGGTATCAGTATACCCATCCCCGCCCCCGCATATGAAAAGCGGGTTTTCCCTGAACTCGAACCCGAATCCAGTCAAAGCGGGGTTTCCTTGTCAAAATCGAGGCGGGTTCAGACGGGTACCCGCGGAGTCGGATTCTTTTGCCATGCCTGGTCACGTAGACGCTTATATGAGTGCCACCTAGGCACTTAACGTGTCATGTCAGGGTCACTGACGACGTTAACTAACTGGGGTTGACGGAGGGACCAACTTGATTAATTTTTTACAATTTTAGGGACCAATTTGTCATTTCGTTAATATCAGGGATC
The DNA here is from genome assembly GCA_039655645.1 of Ammopiptanthus mongolicus. Classification (NCBI taxonomy): domain Eukaryota; kingdom Viridiplantae; phylum Streptophyta; class Magnoliopsida; order Fabales; family Fabaceae; genus Ammopiptanthus; species Ammopiptanthus mongolicus. The sequence continues at coordinate 88,320,612 of CM077344.1, read as the reverse complement.
AGGTTGATACGACCTTACAATTTCAGGGACTAAATTGATTGTTTACCCTAAAATAAATCTATTGTAGTTGTAAATATAAGAATGCAAGTCCCTTTTATGCAAATACATAAACTTTGACCAACTACTTTCACCCATTTGACTAAACTAAATGAGTTGAAAATTCAACTCTTACTACATGTTAAATTCAATGGTCCAAATTAATTGTATTATAAGGTGCAACATAGACTGCACCTTAAATATGAGGTTGAAATAATTCGTGCTTCTAAAATCAAGGAGGGTGGCTTGTTGTGGTCCTTGTCGACAGTGGTAGAAAATTAGAAATTGAAGATTTGGGCCATGGTGCTGCATTTTTATTTCACACGATGAGAACGAAGACAGACTTAGAGAGATCCAAGAGAGCATTGGGGAAAGGAAAAAAACGGCTTCATGACCTGATCCAAACTAACTCAGTCTTGATTTAGTTTGGGTTGATTTAAAAAATTGAATCTATAGGAGATAAACCTGGAAGTAACTACTAAGTTAAACATTATTTAGTCTATCTTGATTAGATTTTTGTTTTGTAAATAATATTTACTTGGGAATCTGTAAAATTATTATGGGTCGTTTTAGATTGTGATAGAATTGATTATGAATAAGAGGAGTGCTAGCAATACACTTTCTTTTCAACACACTCTCTCCTATTGGTTGAAATTCATTTGGATCTCACTAATTTATATAGGTCCCACTTGAATTTTGTAGGACCCACATGAATTTCAACCAATAGAAAAGAGGGTGTTGAAAAGATAGTGTTAAAAAGTGTGTTGTTAACATTTTTCTTATTAATATTTGATTTTAAAAGATTGATTTTAAAAAAATTGAGTTTAAAAAAATTGATTTGTATTTGGTAATGATATTTTAAAAGTGGGTTTGTAAGAATTGATTTCGTTTGGATGATAAAAGTAGAATTAATTTTGATGCGTAAATATAAAGAATTTTGTGGGTTCTACATTCAGAATTGATTTTATTCAATTTAAAAGTTAGGAATTCTTGTTTCCATCAGAATCAATTCTATCCACCCCAGAATCAGTTTTATCCATCGTGATTTTGTCATCCAAACATAAAAAGAATAACTTTTACTTCTAATGATATTGTTTTAGTAAACGGACTAAGCGTTTGAGAAATAATATAAGGAAGTCTGTAAGAATAAAGTGTTATTGTTTATTTCTATTTCTGCATCATGTTAAGGGAATTGCTTTAGTGCATAAGTTTTTTTATTTTAAACTCGGTTTTTAGAAACTCAAGGTCCAGACGTAAACCAAGCCTATTACAAATCACAGCTTCAGCTGACTGCACTATCAACCTTTACGAAAATATTAGGGCTAAAATTTTCTTAATTCAGTTTATCCAATTTCAGTGGATCAATTCTTTAAATTAATTTAAAAGTACATACACTCTTATTTATTTATTTTAAAAAAATTCACTTCAAAATAGCCTGTTTCTAAAACCTAGTCATCTACTTATATATCTGGCCCGGATTAAGGATCCTATTAGCTAGTTTCTGTTATTGGGAAATCCAAGTGTTTATTAAAGACACCTCCCAAATTATTAAGGGCATTTTCATAAATAGTGTATTTATCAAAATATTTTCATCAAAGAGATATTTTTTATTCTTCACTCTCAAATATGATATTTGCGAGTACTTGCTTTACTCGCAAATATACAAAGTGAGCAATTCTCAAAAAATAACTCACTCACAAATATCATATTTACGAGTGAAGAAGATATTTGCGAAAATGCTATACTTATTTATGAGATTCCAAAAAAAAATTACCTACTCGCAAATACCTTATTTGCGAGTGAAGAAAATTTTTTCACTTGCGAGTGAAGAAATTTTTTTCACACTCGCGAAATCATCCAATACTCGCAAATAAGGTATTTACGAGTAAAGGAAATTTTTATTCACTCGCAAATATGATATTTGCGAGTGAGCAATTCTCAAAAAATAACTCACTCGTAAATATCATATTTGCGAGAGTGTAAACATTTTTCCTACTCGCAAATAACATATTTGCGAGTGAGCCAAACGATAAAAAAAAATTTTAAGGAGATATTTTGATAAATATACTATTCATGGGAGGTACCCCTAAAAATTTTGGGGATATCCTTAACAAAGTCCAAAATCCAAAGCCGGACTCACGACTGATTTACTAGTGAGGTCCATCTATGAATGGGCCAGATCTTCCCAATAATAAGTGTCTTTTTTAAAGATAAGTAACCCAACAATAAGAGTTGTCACTGAGTTTGTGATAGTGTGAGACCTGCTACCTAGACGATTTAACACCCACAACTGTGGATCATCTCCAGCAAGTCTCTTTTCACCAACTTTCCAGCAAAACTTCGATTATTGGATGCTTCCAATAATTTATCTCAATCATTACATGCATCGAGACTCCTAATACATATTGTTACCATATGGGGTACATGTAGAAAAATTTATTTCAATCATTACATGCATCGAGACTCGCAATACATATTCTTACCATAATGTAGAAAAATTTTGGCTGCACCGACTGGAGACGATTCATATCCTGATAAATGCTTGAGCATAGTATTACATTTTACAGTTCATATTTTTTTATTATAAAAAAAGCAACTAATATTTGATTAAACGATTGGGTATAAGTAACATCACACTCGGGATGATGGTGTAGGTGCATTCTATATTAGTATTTTCCAGGACATTCTAGCATGTTTGGGTTGTTGCAAGATGGGCCTCGTCTCTGCATTCCGCCGAATAAAAAGCAAGATGCCCCTCCTTGGCTTTGGATTGACAACTCTATAGAAAAGTTGTTTCGGCACTCGCAATCAATGGAAGACAAAAATATAATGATGATAAGAAAGAGTCTTCACGCTAAAACAAATTAATGACTAATAATTTGTTGTCCCTTGGCCGATGGGTAATCTGCAGTTGGATGGAAATCTTTTATTTCATTTTTCTGTCATATTTTTCATCTTTTATCAATAATAATTTATTATTTAATAAAATAAAATTATAATTGTTCTTACATGGGTCGAGTATAATCCCACCTGAATCTAATGGGGACCTCAACCCACTCATGAAAACAACAGTTGGGCCCAAATCCAGCTAGGCCTCCTCGATGGTCATCCTAAACCCAGCAAAAGGAATATTCCCCCCTGCTATACCAATCCCGGGATACTCGGGATTGGGAACAGATCGCGTCCTATGCGGAGCCAAAACGGCTGAAGGAGGAGACAAACACGGCAGGACAGGCTGTCACCCATAAAGGGCCTTTAATGGAGGGAGCGTATGGGGGGCCTATAAAGAGAGCGACCCCGGATTGTTAGAGACAGAACAAAAAAGATATTCAGTAACACATACCCGAGAGTAAGGTTTTCAGCTTATTCTCGGGATCTAGATTAGAAGAGAACAATTGGCGCCCACCGTGGGGCCCGGTAAAACTTTTCCTTCGCCTCGTTCATGGTTCGAACACGAAGTACCAATATACCGGGCCATATAGAAGATCATCGAGTGCCTCCCATGGATCACCAGATTGATCCGGCAGCCTTCCAGCTCCTAATGACGACGGTCGAAAGACTGAATCAGGAAAACGAGCACATGAAGCAGGAGATGGAAGCACTCAGACACAAGGAGCATCAGACCGACCAATCGGACGCTCATACCAGACAACGCAGCAGATCACCACGAAGGGAGGGTGGAAAACCTACCTATAGTGGCCATCCATTCACTGAAGACATCGTTAACTCTCCCTTCCCTGAAAGTTTCAAGGGTTTAACCATAACCTATGATGGGAGCACTGATCCCGAGGAATACCTCTCTATCTTTAACACGCAAATGTTGGTCACCACTCCTTCCGACGCGGTCAAATGCAGGGTTTTCCCGACTACTTTTCGGGGACCCGTGATGGTATGGTTTTCACGTTTACCATTAAATTCAATTTCAAATTTCGTAGACTTTGCTTCCAAATTTTCCATTCAATTCTCTACAAGTCGGATCCATCAAAAGACCTCGGCAAGTTTGGTTAATTTTAGACAGGGTCAACGCGAAACCTTGTGACAGTTTATGGCTAGATTCGCTCAGGAGACTCTGATGATCGGCGACCTCAGCCCAGCGGTAGCTCTGCATGCCATTCTGACCGGACTCAAAGAAGGTCCTTTTGCTGACTCCCTAGCCAGAAAGCCTCCGGCTGACATAGACGAGCTCCGCGGACGAGCAACCGGTTATATGACCATGGAGGAAGTCGCCCTCGCCAGAAAAAACATTTTTCTCGCATCGGAGGACAATTCCCGACGACGAGAAGAGGGTGGACGGCAAAGGCGTGATCCCGAGAGGCATGATCCTAAATGGTACAAAGGCGAGAAGCAACCAAAATTCGACAGCTATGCCGCTCTCAATGCAAGCAGGGCAGAAATCCTCAAAGAGGTCTTCCGGGCTGATCTCATTCAGCTACCACCTCCAGGGTCGACTCCAAAGGGAGCCGACAGGCACAAACACTGTGAGTATCACAGGAACTTCGGCCACTCTACTGAAGATTGTCGCAATTTGAAGGATGCTATTGAAAGGCTGATAAGAAGAGGGCATCTCCAACAATATACGAGAAAGGATGGAAGAAGGGGACAGGACAGGGAGAGGGCAGAGACGAACCTTCAAGAGGCAGGGCCCCCTCCCAACCAACCTAAAGAGGAGGAGAATAAGCAGATTGACTCACAAAGTTCCCGTCCTGATGGTCCAGCACGAACCAGGGGAGTAATCAACACCATCGCGGGTGGTTTCGCAGGTGGAGGTGAAACAAGCTCGGCCAGAAAGCGGCACTTGCGAGCCATACACACGGTATATGCCATCACAGCTGTACCACACAACACAGGACCTTCCATAACTTTCTCAGCAGACGATCTAAGGGGCATAGCGCCCAACCAGGATGACCCGGTCGTAATAACTGTGGAGTTAGCAAACTACACGGTCAGAAGGGTCCTCATCGACCAAGGCAGCTCTGCCGATATTTTATACTGGGCCACATTTGAGAAGCTTGGGCTCACCCCTGACATGCTCAAACCATACCAAGGTGTTCTAGTTGGATTCTCTGGCGAACACGTTCAGGTAAAAGGATATGTTGAATTATTAACAACTTTTGGTGAACAATCTTCCTGTCGTACCATTCCTATTAAATTTCTGGTAATTGATGCTAACACCTCGTATAATATCTTGATTGGTCGGACCGCTCTCAATGCGCTGGGCGCGGTGGTCTCCACCCCGCACCTAGCAATGAAATTTCCGACACTTTCAGGGGAGGTGGTGACGATCAGGGCAGATCAGAAACTAGCAAGACAGTGCTATGTCGACAGCCTGAATATAGCAAAACGAATACCCGAGGACGACATGACACCCGGATCTTCGAGCACGGTGAACTTAGTCGACTTGGATCCCAGGGAGGACACTTCCGCAGAGCATCCACAGCCTGTCGACCCCCTGGTGAGGATACAACTTGGTGACACACCAGAGAAGCATACCCTGGTGGGAGCGAACATCCTAAGGACAGTACAGGATCAAATAGGGCAGTTGCTGAAAGAAAACGCAGACCTTTTTGCATGGACGGCAGCTGATATGCCGGGTATCGATCCAGAGGTCATCTGTCATCGGTTGGCAGTATGTCCGGAAGCCAGACCAGTGGCCCAGAGAAAAAGAAGAATGGGCGGTGACAAAAGAGAAGCAGTAATCGCGGAAACCCAGAAGCTAGTCGAGGCAGGTTTTATCCGGGACATCGAGTACACAACCTGGTTAGCTAACGTGGTTATGGTCAGAAAGCCCAGTGGGAGATGGAGAATGTGTACGGACTATACTGATCTCAATAAAGCATGTCCGAAGGATTCATACCCGTTACCGAGTATTGATCGACTGGTGGATGGCGCATCCGGCCATGGGTTGCTAAGTTTTTTAGATGCCTACTCAGGATATAACCAGATCAGAATGCACCCATTAGATGAAGAAAAAACCGCCTTCATGTCCGACAAAGCCAATTTCTGTTACCGGGTTATGCCTTTCGGCCTGAAGAATGCTGGGGCCACCTATCAACGCCTTATGGACAAAGTGTTTGCCGCACAAATTGGAAGAAACATTGAGGTGTATGTGGATGACATGGTCGTCAAATCATCAACCGAGGAAGCCCACATCGACGACCTTCGAGAAATACTCGGTCAGGTACGAAAGTATAATATGCGGTTAAATCCCGAGAAATGTATCTTTGGTGTCCAGGGGGGAAAGTTCCTAGGCTTCATGCTGACGCACAGAGGAATAGAGGCAAACCCGGATAAATGTCGGGCAATATTAGACATGCCTAGTCCGAAGACAATTAAAGATGTCCAAAGACTGTCCGGGCGAGTAGCCGCTTTGCAAAGATTCCTACCTCGATCTGCCGACAGGGCTTATCCATTCTTCAACACGCTGAAGAAACCAGCAAATTTCAAGTGGACAAATGAATGCGAAGACGCTTTTCAAAAGTTGAAACATTTTCTCTCGGCTCCCCCCATCCTAACAAAGCCAGGACTTGGTAAGGCTTTACTTTTATATTTATCTGTTACTGACGTGTCCATCAGTGCAGTCCTCATACAGGAAGAAGACAAGCAGCAAAAGCCAGTTTACTACATCAGCCGAGTGCTGCAGGGGGCTGAAACACGATACCAACTTGTGGAAAAACTTGTGTTGGCTTTGATAACGGCAGCTCGCCGATTGAGACCTTACTTTCAGGCACACCAGATCGTGGTCAAGACCGATCACCCGGTTCGGAAAATCTTGCAAAAACCGGAAATAGCTGGAAGAATGATGGCATGGGCAGTTGAGCTCTCGGAATTCGGCATTAGATATGAAGTCAGGGGTCCCATAAAGGCTCAGTGTTTGGCAGACTTCGTCGCCGAATTAACCCCTGCTCTCGAATCCGAACATGCTCTTGTTTGGAATCTATATGTAGATGGCTCTTCTAATGCAAAGGGAAGCGGCGCTGGCATAATTTTACAGGAACCATCGGGAGTAACTTTGGAGCAAGCCTTAAAATTTAATTTCCCTACAAGTAATAATCAGGCCGAGTACGAGGCTTTAATCGCTGGCATCAGCTTAGCAATAGAAGTCGGCGCCAAACAGCTCCGGGTGTGCAGCGATTCCCAGTTGGTTACAGCTCAAGTAAAGGGAGATTTCCAGGCCAAAGACCCTCAAATGACCAGGTACATGAATAAGGTTAAGAGTTTAATTGCTGCTTTTGATGAATTTACAATTGAACATATCAGGCGGGAAGAAAATGTTAGGGCCGATTTGTTGTCCAAACTAGCAAGTACCAAAAAAACGGGGCAAAACCGTTCGGTTCTCCAGGAAACCTTGCATGCCCCAAGCGTTGAGCAGGAAGACGTTCCGAGTGATCCACTCGTCTTGACTTGTTCCGTCCTCGGAACAACTTGGATGGAGCCCATATGGAAATATCTGACAAACGAAGAATTACCAGAGGATCCCTCAGAGGCCAAGAAATTGAAAAGACAAGCCACCTTCTACGTCATTGATAACAGACAGTTATACCGACGAGGGTTCTCGACCCCCATGTTAAAATGCCTACGGGAAGATCAATCCGAGTATGTAATGCAAGAATTTCACGAAGGAATCTGCGGGATGCACATGGGTGGGCAGACATTGGCAATAAAAATCCTGAAGGCTGGGTACTACTGGCCCACGCTGAGAGCGGACTGTGCAAAGCGAGTCCAGCGATGTGATAGTTGCCAACGTTTCTCTCCAGTTCAGCACAAGCCTGTAGAGGAATTGCATAACATCACATCCCCATGGCCGTTCAATACCTGGGGTATGGACATTCTCGGTCCTCTACCAATGGCAAAGGGTCAGGTAAAATTCCTTCTTGTTAGCATTGATTATTTCACAAAGTGGATTGAGGCGGAACCACTAGCCACGATTTCCACAAAACACATTGTGAAATTTACTTGGAAAAACCTAGTTTGTAGACATGGAGTCCCACACACAATAATAACTGATAATGGCACACAGTTTACTGATAAGAAGTTTCAGGAATTTTGCACGCAGTTAGGAATTCAACACAGGTTCACCTCGGTAGAACACCCGCAAACCAACGGACAGGCTGAAGCCGCTAACAAGATTCTCCTGAATGAATTCCGTAAACGAGTAACTGTTGCTGGGGGACTATGGGTCGAAGAGCTCCCTAGCATCTTATGGGCCTACCATGTAACGCCACACTCAGCAACGAAGGAATCCCCTTTCCGCCTAACATACGGCGCAGATGCAATGATCCCTGTTGAAATCGGAGAATCTACCTGGCGTCGTGTTCATTTTGTAGCTGATCAGGACGATGAAGCACGTCGAGCCGAGCTGGACACCTTGGAGGAGATCAGGCAGATGGCACACATCAGAAACGCTGCCGCACAGGCGAAGGCAGCTCGCAAATACAACTCCAGACTCAAACCGAGGAAGTTGAAGTGTGGCGACCTAGTGCTAAGATTGTGCCAAGGACCGAGGAAGAAGACTGAGGACGGAAAGTTCGCGGCGAGATGGGAGGGGCCTTTTTGAATCAAGGAAGAGCTTGGAAAAGGAGCATATAAGTTAGAAAGCCTAGAACAGAAGGAGATTCCGAGGACTTGGAACTCCACACACTTGAAATTCTATTACAACTGATGTATTCGGACGGTGTACTCTTTTTCCTTTTGGTTTTTTTTCCCCAAGGGGGGTTTTGGCCAATAAGGTTTTAACGAGGCACGTCCACGAATCATAAATAAAGTATTCTTACAACGATATGACTTTTCCAAATATGATATATTAAATAATTTGGAAGTACGCCGAAGCCTGGTACAAGTGAATAACTTGAAACCGGGAAGACGGAAAAACCGAGAAACACTCGGACTAAACGACTTTCAAATATATAATTTAGAAGTACGCCGAAGCCTGGTACAAGTAAATAACTTGAAACCGGGAAGACGGGAAAACCGAGAAACACTCGGACTTAATGACTTTCAAATACATAATTTGGAAGTACGACGAAGCCGGGCACAAATACAAAACTTGAAACAAAACAAAAAAAATCGAGAAACACTTGCACAATTCCGCTTTTCTATTTTAAAATGGGCCATAACCAACCCTGATGTCGCAGTATCCGCCAGAGGTACAAAAATATACGAAGGCCAGAGTCCCATATTACTTCAGGTGCTACACGGCACGTTAAAAAAAAAAAAAACATTTTATTCCTATCCTTCGCCTGCCCCAGCGTCACCGTCTGGATTGACCCCACTGGTATGTTCATCCCCATGTGCCTCCTCGACACCTCTATCTACCTCCTCCTCCTCATCATCAGGAAGATCCACCAACTCTCCATCACGGACCTCCTTCAGCAATCCCGTTTGGCTGAAGTCATAATCCGGGGTAAGGCACGCCACTTGCTTCATGGCCTGATTGAAGCCATCCGCATACTGTTTCACCATAGCCATCTTCAATTCATCAATCTCCCGCAACAGTTGGCTTTCTTTCTCTCTAGCGGTTTTCTCGGCACGCTCCGTTTTTTCCTCAGCCGTTTTCAGCTCGGCCGTCAAATTCCCGACCAGGTCATTAAGTTTGGCTTCCTCCTCGATTGCCTGCTCCAGCTGACTTCGCGCCTTTGACAACTCCAGTTCCAACTGATCAACGGCATTAACTCGATTCAGGTCGGCAATGATTTTGCTATTCAAGCGGCTCACTTCAGCCTCGAGCTCTGCTTTCTTCTTCGCCACCGCTATCATCTCCATCTCCATATATCGGCCCATAGCGGCCATCCTCAATCCGTAGGCTTGCATCGTACGGCCAGACTGTTGCCCCCCAAGCTTGTGGTACAGCCGAAGATCGGCATTGTGTAGCAAATGGCTGTCCACAATAGTTTCCGGTTGGAACGTCTGGTTCCAGAGGGACTGCACCTCAGGGGGAACTACTGGATTCCCGGACAATAGGGCCGACAGAGTATCCTCGGTCCCAATCGTGGCCGGGGCCACCTCACCCACCGCTTTCTGCTTCTTCTTCGTCGTCTCAGCCGCGGAGGCACCCGCCTTTCTCCTTTGCCTCCTCACCAGTCCCGATTCCACATCTTTCTCGGCTAAGTCCACAGCTGCAATCGACGACGTCTCCCCGGGTGCCGCTCCGCTTTGGCTCTGTTGGTTCAAAGCCAGGAATTTCTCAAAGTCCTTCTTGTTCAATCTCGGGGCCATAGTCTCTGCACACACAAAAAACCCCGAGCGTCAAACGACCAACCAAATCTATATATATCTATATGCCTATATGTATCTAAATCTCTCACCCATTAGGGCAGCGAGTCCGACCGGGTTATCTTCTACAGTAATTAATCCTCGGCTACGCAACAACAGAAACTTTTCAAGATAATCTACTTCCTTTTTCTCGAGGGGGGTGAGAGAACGATACTCGTACCCCGAAATGTAGTTCGGATTCGAAGTCCAATATAATGGAAATTTGGGTTGACCTCTCTCGTCGAGAAAAAAGGAAGCATGGTTGGCCCGAGCCTGTACCTTGAAAAAACCCTCTTTGAAACCCTTACAAGAGGAAGTAAAAATGTCCAATATACCCCGACGAGGAATACTGTTAGGAGAAAGCCAACCCACCTTGCCTCTCGACCTCACTTCAAAAAAGGAAAATAGCTTCCCGACCGTCGGCCGAAAACCTAGAAAGGAACACAGAACCTCAAAAGATTTGACAAACGCCCAACTATTTGGGTGCAACTGGCTAGGGGCCACATTCAAGCATCGAAGAACCGAGCATTGGAAGTCCGAGAAGGGAAGACGGAGTTTCACCTCGGAAAAAAGGTAGTGATACATGAAGAAGAAATCATGGGGGAGATGAGAGCCAGACATGCATATTCGGTCATCTTTGTCGCATGGAGAGACGACGATGCCACTGGCTTCCCTCGAGTCAGAAATCTCGTTTTGAACTTTTTCCAGTGACCTAACGGTTTGAAACTTAGAAACCCAGGTAAGGGCACTAGGGTCAACCCAATCATAAGACCCCACAAACACAGGCTGACAAGGAACTGGGGAAGGAGTTCCAGAAGAAAAGCTAGGACTGTTTACGAAGGGGGCAGCTTGCAATGTCTCTGAAGAACTAGAGGAAGGTGATATTGGAGAACTAGACGCCATGGGATGAACTATAGGAAAGGAGGAGGGAGTCCAGGAACCCAAAAAACAAATGTGCAGGATGCAGAGGTTCAGAGAAAATTTGGGCGTACCTGGTAAATGGAAAGCTTGAAAGCCTCGAGCGGGAAGACGAAGGGGAAACTAGCGCAGGAACTGTGTTTTCAAACAAGGGAGAATGAAAAGGAAACCATTTAAGAGAACTATTAAGAACCAATTCGAAAAAGGAAGCCCAAACGAAAAGTTTCACATCCAACGGCGCCTGATGCTTAGATCTAACGGACCAAAAAGAGGGGAAGACGAAGGGCCAGGCGGTACGACAGTTGGAAAGCCAGGAGTCAGCGAGTGAAGAGACGCGCCCTGACGTATCCACGCGGCCCTAGGCAGGCGTGACAAGGTCACCTCGAGACAGCCATAATGAGGAGACGTAGTAGGTGACAGGTATCTCTGACACGGATGACAAGACCTGCACCGCAAGACACGGGACGCCCCGAGATACCCCGTGGAGGGGAGTTCCTCAGAGTCCCGGGAACACAGCAACATATACTCGGCCAAGATTTGAATCGTCGGGCAAAAATTATGAATCCTTCTCGCTGCAAGCAACTCGAGGTTTGGGGGACTTCTGTTCCTACATGGGCCGAGTATAATCCCACCTGAATCTAATGGGGACCTCAACCCACTCATGAAAACAACAGTTGGGCCCAAATCCAGCTAGGCCTCCTCGATGGTCATCCTAAACCCAGCAAAAGGAATATTCCCCCCTGCTATACCAATCCCGGGATACTCGGGATTGGGGACAGATCGCGTCCTATGCGGAGCCAAAACGGCTGAAGGAGGAGACAAACACGGCAGGACAGGCTGTCACCCATAAAGGGCCTTTAATGGAGGGAGCGTATGGGGGGCCTATAAAGAGAGCGACCCCGGGTTGTTAGAGACAGAACAAAAAAGATATTCAGTAACACATACCCGAGAGTAAGGTTTTCAGCTTATTCTCGGGATCTAGATTAGAAGAGAACAATAATTCATTAATATTTATGTACATCCTCAACCTTTAATTGATAAGGAACACTCACATATCATTTTTTGAGAAAATAAAATTTTATTCATACACGTCATAGTAAAATAAGGTACAATACGACATAAGTTATAAAGATGTAAATCCAACCGTGTAGTTATATTGAGCTAGTTTCTTGGGTTTTTCCTTTCTTTAGCCATGCTTTTCCCCAGGCTCACATGTTTGCTAAGAGAAATAAAAAATAAAGAAACTATTCCGATGTGGTGGAACGAGTAACAGTAGCTTAAGTTGTGTGTATATGATATTCTTGACGTCCCATCTCCTTACTCCAATAGCTTCCCTAGGGAGCATGTGGGACGTCATTATGTTATTCTGGGAGTCCCATATGGTTAACGGAATATGGGGGAGTGTCTTTTTTCGTGTTGTCACCCTTTACCGGTTATCGTTACGTGTCCTTTTAGAAGGTCTTCTTTGTTTATGCGTCCTTGGCCAAGAGGTTAGGAACTTCTTCCTTCTAACGAGTCCTCGAGTTTTAACCATGTACTCGAGGTGATGATCTCGGTTTAAGGGGTTTGGTTCCCGGCACTCAAGTTTTTACATGCCTTTAGCTTTCGAGCCCTTTTTAGGTATCAAGTGTTTGAGCCTTGAACTTTATTGGGCCTCGGCTAAACCCGATGGAAACAGAAATCAGCTATACTTTTAATCATAACTCATTAGCCATTTTCTTAAATAAAAATCCAAAAAGAAAAGATAATTCAGAATTGACAAAAGCCACAAATGTGATTACCTTTTTGTACTTTTTTTTTCTTTTTCTAATTATCCTTTCATTCGATAGATAGATGAGAGATTAATCTCCCGGATACTATCAGAAGTCTAAGAGGGGACTCATCCCAATAATATTTTTTTCATACACATGAATCCAGGGATCAAACTAATAATTTTTTTCGTATTTTTTAGGTTTAATTATTGAGTTGGTCCTTGAACTATTTTGGAATTTTCAAGTAGTTCCCTAAACTAAAAAAATTTCTAATTGGGTCCCTCGACATATTTCAAATTTTCAATTGGATCCCTGGATAGCAAATCCGTTACTGAACCGTGAAATTGAACAAAATATCTTAGTCCCTCCAAGTCGGACACTCATATCAACAATTTATGCATAATTATTGGGAATTTGGGACTTCTATTCAAGTAATCCACCAAAAATGTCTGGTGTGTTCGAAATCATATTCGTGTGTATACATCAAATTTTTTGGATAATTATGGATAACTTGTTGATATGGATGTCCAAATTGAAGAAAGTTACGGATATTCCGTTCAATTTCGTAGTTCTGTAACAGATTTACTATCCTAGAGACTCAATTGAAAATTTTATATATGTTCAGGGATCCAATTGAAAATTTAATATATGTTTAAGGATCCAATTAAAATTTTTTTTAATGCAGAAACTTATTTCAAAATTCTCAAATAATTCAAGGACCAATTTAATAATTAAACCTATTTTTTATTGGTAGCTGCAAATGATTAACTTAGTGCACGCCGGTCACTGATTGGGTCAGTTGATCATGCATAATAGACGGCACTAACAAAAAAGAACCATATATATGTCAAAGGTCAGAGATATATGTGGGTGTGGACCTCCGTGCATGATTGGCTCCAACAGAACGCAGATAGCTATGCGTAAAACATTAATGTCCCATTTGGATAAACAACTTATTTATACATTTATATTAAAAGGGTTTATGTGAAAAAATTTTATGCATTAAGCTCCTTTTAGTTAAGTTATTTTGTGTTTGAATATATACTCGAAGAAGCGCTTTTAAAATCTATAAACTTGAGAGAGGAAGATGAAAATATTTGTTTTGATGTAATTTCAAATTATTATGGGATATAATTGTCCTATAAAATGTAAAAATAACTTCTTGTTTAAGCTTCCACACAAGTTTTTTCAATAAGCTAAAAATAGCTTCTGAGGGTTAATAAGTTACTTATTTAAGCTTACCCAAATACTTTTTTTTTACATAAAAGCGCTTATATCAATAGAGAAACTCTAATAAGCTGTAAGCTGTGCTATCCAAACGGGACCCAAATCGTTTAGAGTGTCTTATTTGCGAGGTAAACCATTAATTGGGGAGAAAAGATGATGCAGCCATGTTCATGCATTGAAATAATGCAATCTTATACTTGATTCTTAAATAATAGTTACTTAAGATTTAAGGTTTAATAATACTTCATGAGTTATCACCAAATATATATATATATATATATATATATATATATATATATATATATATATATATATATATACTTCATGAGTTTATTCCAGTAAAAAAAAAACATATTAATTTAAAAATTATTAAATGGTTTAAATTTCAAGAAAAAATTAAAATTTTACAAAAATTTATATTTAAAAAGATAGGAAGCAACTAATACATAAGAGAAAAAACATTGTTACTGAATATAATAATAAATAAAAGATAAAATTGAAAACAAGCAATATAAGTTTGCTTAATTTTTTAAAGATGACAAATAATTTAAAACAAAAAATTAATAATCATCATTATTTAAGATCTCTAACAACGGGCACCTGAAACACAGATGAAAGTTATACATTTCAACATCCATACTGTCACCCAAAATAAACCTCTTCATTATTAATATAGTGTAACCCAACCCATCAATATAAACCAGATTTGGTTACAATAGTTTAAATCTAAGGAAAGAGTATTTTAGGATGTCTTTCAAGTTCAAACTCATATGTTGTCTAAGTTGCACCATCATAAAAGTGGTGTAAGCATACACCACTTTTCGTGAGCAATCTCGACCATCCAGGTTGCTACATGTGTGCATTTATCTTTTTAGTTTTGATTGACCAAGTCAAACTGGTCAAGTAAGTCAAAAAGGTATATTTTTTTTTTTTTATATTTGTTAGATAATAAGTATGTTAACAGTTTGTATTTGCACTTGTTTGTTTGTTGGAAATTAGTTTTTTGTTTATTCCTGATGGTCAATTTCGTTTTTTTTACCTGATAACTTTTTGTTATATTTTTTGTAAACCTGATCTCCTTCATCCTTAACGTACGGCTCCCCCCAAACCCCAACAACATCCCTAATAACAGGCCTAGGATTCGTGAAGAAGAAATAAGGGTTCCAAAACTTAACCATACGAAAAGTGGTCCCATAAAACATGCTCTGCTTATAGTCAACAGCCACAAGCACAATCATACCACTCATCTCTGCAAACAAAGCACTAAGCCGCAACAAGGGTTCCCCTACACATTGTGCCCTCAGGACACACGACAAGATCACCCTTCTAGAGGAGCTCGGTGATGCGAGTAGTGCCAGCAGCACTGTCGCGGGTGAGGGCGATAGCAGGGATAGGGAAGAGGAAGCGGGAGAGCTTGGTAACGTTTTAAGTTTTGCGGCTGAGGGCGATGGTGATGACGATAGGGTCGAGTGAGGCTGTAAGTCGCCCATTGTGCACGATGTGTGGCAGAAATGGTGGGTTACACGGTGAAGGAGGGTGCACAAGAGAGGAAGTGAAGATGAAATGGAGAGAGGAGATGTTGGATATCAAAAGGGTTACTGTACTGACCAAGTATATTTAAGATCGGATGACCGAGTATGTGAGGCCGAGCTTACCACTTCAACACATATTTGGCCATCCTACCGAATGTAACTAAGGTCGGATGTCCGAGTATATGTGTAATGAGAGTTGGGCCGAGAATATATATAAATATATATCCTGACCCATTCAAAGGAAAAACCACGTTCTTTTCTAAGACAAATAACCACACCACGACTCTTCTTATGGAAGACCACGTTCTCTTCCCCACCACAATTAAAACGTGCCTTTACAACACGTTAACATGATAACTACCACGTTCCCACGAATCAATGGCAGGAGGTTAGATCGTGTTCAAGGAGTAACGGTTGAAATAAACATCTATAAATAGGGGGCTAATCCGCAAGAACTATGTTAAGCTTTGATTCCAAATAGGATACGTAGGAGCAGAGTTAAATTTCTATCAAGATAACTATATCGGAAACGTTGTTCTTAGAGAGAGAGAGAGAGAGTTTGGTTGTTTCCATTCACATATCTCGGTTTTGGGATATTTGGACGGAACAGTTACGAATTTCAACCCCAATGTGATTCTGATTTACGAGTTTATGGGTTTAGGGTTCAGAAAAGGGGGTGAGAGGGAGATGGAGGAGAAGGAGAGGGGGAGTAAAGGAGGGTAGAATGAAAGAGTCATCATTCCGATTTCATACGATGGAGGAGAATGATTTCATACGATAGGATTCCACAATGATGGTATAAAATCGAAAGTGAGTAAACAAAATATTATGATTTTTTTTAAACAAAATATTGTATCAGTAAATACCAAAATGCAAACATCTTTTGTGCAAATGCCATAACAAGCAAACTACTTTGACCGTTTTACCAACCACAAAAAGGTTGAAAATTCAACCACTACCAAGTTTCAAATGGATGGTGGAGATTGCCCCAAAAAGATTATGCACCCTTGCACCACTTTGGAGAGGGTGCACTATAGAATTCACCTCAAACTCGATGTACAAATATATAATCGATTTTTATGTTATATCTTGATACAAGGGATCGCACTTAGCATGCAATACATTTGGGGATTTCGTTTTAGAAAATAATAATAATTACCGTGATTATTTATTTGAAATAACAAAATAATTAAATTTAAATATGAAATACTCATGTCACATAATTTTTCAAAAAGTGTATAAACTTTAATTGAAGTTCATAATTATACTAACGCTTGTAGATGTGAATCGTAAGCAGTTTGTTTTTTTGAAGTGCGATATTTGATTTAAGTTCTATGAATGAAAAAAAATGCTAAGAAGACTTTACTTTCCTAAAATGGGTCTTCCTAATAATTAATTAGTGTGTTTTAGATCCACGTTTGATAAACGTGATTTTGAATGAAATTAATTTAGATACAATTAAGTTTGGAATGAAGTGATTTATGTTTGGATGTTTTTATTTTTGAAAATAAGTTTGATGTAAAATTTAGTATAAATTTTTTAATCCAACACAAAAGCCTACTTTCTGTAGTTTCTATAAGAATCACTAGTACTTTTGAAGATAAAATTAATTTTACCTAACATTAGCCAAACATTTTTATTTCTATTAAAATTACGTTTAAGTGTTTGATCAGGAGATAAACACAATTTTGGATGTATCTATCATGGAATCAAACACGCACTTAAACTTAATTTAGTTGACGTCGAACCAAAATAAGTTCTGCATACGGAGAGGTTCAAACAAAAATCATTCATTTAATCTACAAAGATATTTTTTTTGTTTTTTTATTCTACAAAGATAGTAGTATCTTTAGAATAAAACACAGAGAATTAATTGAACAAGTTATATTTGTGACGGTGCTTTGTTAACATTTGTAACATCAAATTATATATTTTTTTTGTTGGTACATCAGAGGGAACATCAAATTATATTTATTAGATGTTATACATTAAAATAATTTTTAAATATTAAATACTAAATGTTTTAGAAAAATAATAGACCCCACTTCCAAAACTCAACCAGTTAACTCAAAGGATGAGATCCTTCTTCAAATCCCAGCCTTTCAAAATTATTTTACTCTTTAATTTAAAATATTAAAGATAAACATAATATGACAAGTGGAAACAAATGGATGAGGAATTAATTCTTGTAGTGATTGCACCTCATGCAATTCGTTTTACAATTATGGAGGATTCATTTTCCTAACTCAAAAGGTACTCCAATGTTACTTGTGTTAAACGCCTTGTGAGAAATAATGGAAGGAAACGTAGTTTTGCTAAAAGTAATACCAAATATCATGCTAAATCTCAACGTAAGATAAATTGTTTGTTGATATTCTCAAACTAGAGAATAATTATGGGTGTCGTACCTTAAAATGAATCATATATAAGCTACTATATATTAGATAGAAAATGTTCACAATAATGTCCGTTGTTAATTATTTGATTTGATGACAAACCGTAGACTACTATAATTGATTTGTACGTTAATTTGTCCCTTTTTTTTTTATATTCATGTAATAATTGTGAAGTATGATGTATCCATCGTTATTAATAATGACTAATTCTCATAATATTCGAATCCCTAATTATTTATTTAAGGAACCCAAACTTTTATCATTTAAACTAACCTAAATTGATATTTATCCTTTTTTTTTTATTTTATATGTGTGTGTGCGGACAACGCGGGAGGGATCATTACCTTGTATGTAGTATGAAAATAGCAACAACGGTATAAAAATACAATGGACTGAGGAATAGGATCTCAAATCCAGAATGGACCCATAAGAAACGTGATTGACGGCTACATATGGGCCAAAAAAAGTAGGTTTTAGCCCCATCCATCCAATCGAAACCAAATATTAAAATCCAATATGATGTCAGAGCTACTACTCATATCATAGCAATGTTGTGACCCTCCACGTGTTGACAGCCCATCTCTTCTTGCATGTTACTTTTTTGCAGGCTTTGCTTGATATCTTGCTAGCAAAGCCGAAGCCATATAATACAAAGAGTGAATAAACACAAAGCTTTGATCAATCTATTTTTCTTCGATAAACGAGGGGCTCTTCACTTCCAAGAAAGCCAAATGGGGAGCTTATTCAACCCATTATGAGCATGCAATGCCATCACACAAGAAAAGGGCAATTAATATATTGGTTGAAAACCATAACTCTAATTAACATGTATATTATTAACATTTAAGATTGGGTTAAATTGACGGAGTGAATTGATTTATACAATAAGTTTTAGAGTTATTTTATTGTCCAAAAAGTCGAAGATTATTTGGATCTAAGCTTCTCAACTTATATATATTTTAATTATCTTTTTTTTTCACTTAATTTTCCAAGATATATAAGGTTTGATTAATAATAGAGCGGTGAAACTGAAAACACACTTAAACAATTGGCTTAAATAGCAATAATTGACTTTTTAATGGTGACAGGAGTCTGTTGCTTCATAGGGACAATTGGACAAATCTAGCATCCCAACTATCCCAATTGATTAGTCATGCAACATGTAATAGGATAAAGATCCTCTCCATTTCTCATGATAAATGAAGAGCTCCATTAATATGATTTTGTAGTGTATAAAAGATATTTGGACCCCACCCATTACACATTATCATGTTTATACTCCTAAAACTATAATAATGGAGAGGAAAAATAGAAAGATAAAATGGGATGTATCTCAACTTGATTCAATAACCAAACAAGATTAAAGAATTAATGGCATTCACTTACACCCACCGATCCCTATTTGTCCTTTCATACTAACTGTTTCCAAATCACTAGCTAGGTAACTCACGAGTATGTATCATATGATTGAGCTTACCCATCTAAGACACCCATCAAGAGCGCAAATTAAGCGAAGCATAGTACAAATAAACTCTAGTCTGACCTGCTGACGCTGACAAGTTTCCTTGGATCCTAACAGGGCCAGCTGTTGTTTATTCTCTTTTGAAATTGAGCCTAAAACCAAATAGTTGTAACCAAATCAGGTTCCCAAATGGTTAATGCACGAGAAAGTAACCCAACTCCTATATATATGCATCTAAGAATCAAAACCAAAGGTGGAGAACGGTGAAAGATGTCTGTATCAAGGAGCTAAGTAAAATGATTAATATTGGGCGTTATTGTTGTCTGATCTAGCCACACGTGACATAGGGTAGAACTTATCTGATCTGTTTGCTTGCATAAACCAAATAAATGAAAGCTGGACCGTACGCTCCAGCCTCATGCACAATCGAGCACCATCTCATTCGCCCTATTAATCTTCTCTGCGTTAACAACTTTATATAGCTGTAGTCCACTCCTACTCTACTGTCTACCACTATGATTATACTTATAGCAGATATATAGGACATTCATGATATTTGAAAAAACATCGACAGCAAAATGCAATTTAGTTTATCAATCTTTTCAAATACTTCGAAAAACCAAAGTATTTGAACTTTTTTTCCTCTTCAATATATTAAAAGAGTAAATATTTTCTAAACATTCAAAATTGCTTACAAACATGTTTTAAACAATTTCATATCCATTATAATTCAAAAGATACAAATAGATGAAACTAAATGGTAGCACAATAGTTTTACAAATATAAATAAAATAATAATTAATCATTGAATTTAAAGTAAGTTTTCAATTTAGTCTAAAATTTATTATTATATTTTAAAATTATCAATAGAGAAGCAATTAAAGATATAGGATTTTAAACTTATACTATAGTTATATTAAAAAAATTCAATCAGTTTTAATTTATTCACCAAATAATATTTATGCTTTATTACATTAATATAACTTCCTTTTAGGATAAATCTCTTACCACTTACGAACAAATGATTGATCTAAGTGATAACGAGCTTGAACCCCTTAAGCAAGTGATCAGAGATTCGATTTTTGGTTGTTGTGTATGGAGAAATTAAAATCTGGTCGGGAGAGTTTAATTCTTAAATATCGTCTAATAATTTATGGGATTAGTCTCTACAATTATACGTGAAAAATAAAAACTAATAAAAAAATATCTTACCACTCATGCTTTTGTGAAGAATTACCACACAAAGTAACTTGATATCACATTATTTCTAAAACTGATTATAAAATCCCAATTTAACTTTGGATAAACAATTTTAAGTGTAGTTAAACAACTACAATAAAAAATGAACATCTTTTAATTTGAGTACCAAAAAGTTTGGTTAAAGAAAAATAAATAAAGATACATTTAAAAAATACAATTGGAGTAGAAAAGTTAAAAGTATGAATACGACGAATTTTGAAGTTGTTACAGTAATCCCACCCCAATTTGTGTTGTTAATATGAATGTTATCCTAATAATAATTATGTTTTTGGTGTTTTTGGATCAACGTTTGATAAACGTGATTTTGAATGAACTTGATTTTTTAAAATTAATTTGTTTACAATTGAGTTTAAAGTGAAGTGATTTATGTTTGGATGTTTTTATTTTAGAATAAAGGCCCAAATTACTCATCGACAAAAAATCACGATGACATTTAGGTCCCTGAAAAATAGAAAATATCAATTTGACCCTCAAGAATGTAAAATGTGGGTCAAAATAATCCGTGATAAGGACTAAAATGTCCCTAAAAATTACCCGGAAAAGGACCAATTTGACCTGTATTTTATATTCTTAAGGATCAAATTGATATTTTCATTTCTCAGAGAACAAAATGTCACAGTGTTTTTTTTAAGGATAAATTTGAGTCTTTATTCTTTATTTTAAAAACAAATTTGATGTAAAACTTACTATAAATTTTTCAACCTAAAACAAAAGTTACTTTCTCTTACTTCTTTTGAAATCATGTTTGAAGGTAAAATTAATTTTATCTGACAAAAATATCTATTTTATTAAAATCACATTTGAGAGAGGATAAACGCAAATGTGATACTCTCCACCACCAAACCAAAGGCACACTTATAAGTTCTGGAAATTCTGTCGGATTTTTAAATCACAACTTTTCGTACTTACAAGCATAGTAAAATAATCAATCACTTTTAAAGAATGTTTAATGAATATTTTGACCCTTGTAAATAAGATATAATTTGGTTTGTGCCTCCAAATTTTTTTTAGGTTCTGGTCCCTAAATGTTTTAAAACTTTAAAATTCGTTCCTGTCGTTAGGATACCTCCATTAAGTGATGATGTGGCAGATCATCAGTGACGCATGTAAAAAATATTAATTTTAAATTCCACAAAAATTTTTCAACTAGTTTTTAATCCCCGCAAAGTTCATCAATTTTTGTTTTAATCTCTGTAAAAATTTCTTAGAATTTTGTCCTTGTAATCTCAAAAAATTTTGTAACTAGTCTCAACGGTCACCTTTCTCTGCTAATTGCTGATGTGGCAAGCGGGATATCACGTCAGTCATGCCACGTCGGTGCCACGTCCAAAAATTAGATGTTGTAACAATTTCACTCAATTTGGATACATATTAAAAGTTATACGATACAATTTACAAGTTAGCAACCAGATTCCGCAGAAATCCTAGGAATAATTCGTGCATCTAAAATTTCTAATAATTTTATCAGACTTAAATGAGGTCTTGAGGATGCTAGCTTTAATTATAATATAGTTTCACACAATTCAGACCAGTATAGAGGAAGATACGCATCCCACGATGTAAGAACTATTTACAAAAAAAATTGAGATTTCAAGATTGAAATCCTAAGAATATTTTTTTACAGGGACTAAAATCAAAATTGGTGAACTTCAGAAAAACCAAAAACTTATTTAAAATTTTTTATGGAATTGAAAATTAATATTTTTTTAAACGTGACACTGATGACATGGCACTCCATCTGTCACGTCATCACTTAATCGAGATACCCTAAAGATAGACAAATTTCAAAGTTGAACCAAAACCTATGAAAAACTTTTAAAGTGACTAAAACCAAATCTTATCTTACTTGCGAGGATCAAAATATTCATTAAACCCTTTAAAGAAAATTCAATTGACGTGGTGAGCCCAAAACTGAAGTTCTCCAAAAATCAAAACGTTTAGTATTTACAAGTCATTTTGATTGTATATTTTTTGTTTTTGCCTTTGACAAGTCATTTTGAATATGAAGTGATAACCCAAATTCTTGAATATTCTGCTTTTTCTTTGCTAATCAAGATTCTGGTTGTAGTAAAATAAAAATGCTGCATAATAGTAGTATATTTTTTTTCTTGCACAGTATTCGTGAAATTAATAATGGAGAGAGAGAACAAAATAGTAGTTGTACATTTGAAGAAGTTTGACCGAGTCAAAATCAGAAATGCCTCCCACTCCAAATCAAATCACAACTTTCGAAAATGTCTTCGTTAGTTGCTTCTTTAAGGAAAAATAAAAGCGGGAGATGCAGCTGGAAGAGGACAGAGTAAGCCAGTATATAATAACATATAAAGAAGGGTGGGTTCAGAATTGAGTTATGGGACCCAAAGTACCCATCAAAATCCAACCAACTACGTACGCCTAATTTTATCCCCACCACTCCTTTGTTTCAAATTCAAAGCTATCGACATCTATCTCCCTTCCCCCAAACTCTTCCTCGCTAGTCTTTATTTTTATGTGTTCTTTTACATGATTCAAATTCAATTGGAGGGATAAAAATCTTTACTCTTAAGACAAATACACATTCCTCTCTTTCGTCATTTAACTTGGCTCTTGCCGGTTGTGAATATGTTCAAACCATTCACCAGAAGCCTCATCATATTTGGTTTGAAAATTACAAACGTATATTTAAAATAAAGGATATGTTTGATTTAGTTTTGATTTTTAATTTTTAAAAATTATTTTATAAATTAATTTAAAAAATCGTTTTAAGAAGAGAATTAAAAAAAAATATGTTCAATAATCTTCTTTTCTAAAACTGTTTTAGAGATTAAAAAATAAAAAAACTTATTTTTAAAATATGTTTTGAAAATTAAAAAATAAAAAACTTATTTGATACATATTTTTAAAATAGGATCAATTACGAGTTTTTACTAATAATTAATAATTTTTCATTATTATTTTTTATATTTTTATCTATCCACCTTTTTAATTAAGTATCATTAAATAATATCCTGACAAAAAAGGATATATTTTTATAAAAATAATATATAATTCACTTTCTAAAGTAAAATTAATTAAAACAACGCGATGATAAAATGATATATAATTCACCTTTAAAGAAACATCTATAAAACATGTAATAAAATCAAATAAAGATTAAACTAATCTTTTAATCCTTAAACATAATCATAATTTTAAATTTGGCTCATACATATTATATGAATATCATTTTATATTCAAGATTATTATTTCATGAAATTAAATAAAAAATATAATAATTCAAATTAAATAATAAAAAATATCAAATATTACAAAACTACAATTAAGGAAAAATGATACTTTTTATTTTTTCTTTTAATTTTCAAAACTGAAATATAAAAATAAAAAGAAAAACTTTTAGCTGCTTTTGTTTTTTAATTCCCAAGACTCAAAAACAAAAGCAGATTTCAAAATTACTTTAAAAAATAAGTTACATCAAACAAGTTTTAAAGTTTTTAAAATTTTGAAAATCGAAAACAGATTTTAAAAAAGGAGTTCAAACAAACCCAAAGTATCTATAAAATTCCTTCCAAGCAAACATACATGTCGACCCAAAGATAAGTTTATAACCAGTAAACCATACATAAACTATTTCTTTGGTTCACAACCACAATAAGAAATCATGCACATTCAATGGGAGAACAGTAAAAAGTAAAGGTAACTTCAGGAATTACCTAAAGGAGCTTTCTTTATTACATAGTATAACTTATAACTTATTACACACTGTATACTATAACGAGCAAAAGGGTTTTTCCAAAGGTATGGGTAAAATCTCCCAACACTTTGCTTGCTAGCTGGACTAGAAATTTTGCTCATGCTACCCCATACCTTACGACCTTCGTCCATCACCATGACATGGAAGAAAAATACCTGCTTAGCTTATTACAACTAATAATAATTTAAAGAAAAAAAAGAAAAATCATCCTTCCCTAACTAAGCTGCTATTCTTTCACTATAATTTTTCAACTAAAACCAGATTCAAAAAGCTGCAACCTTTTCCCCAAAAAACACCGGATGTTTTATTGCAACTATACTAGCCAAACACATTCTCGAATTTCACCTTTAAAACAAACCAAAACACCATGTTAACTATCACAAAATACTACTGGCTTCACTAGTTCCTTCTACAACAGAGTTTTCCATGAAGAGAGTAATGTATCTTCTTGTTTCAACTGGTCAAGTGGTCAGTAGGTCCATTCCTGTGGAAGGCGAGTTTCATAGCTGGCTGCCTCTTCCCTGCGTAAACTTAATCTCTGCTGCATGAGAAGAGCGTTTCTCCTGGCCAACAATGCATCTGCAAGCAAATAAAGTCCTACTAAGAACTTCACATCACTTCACTTGGATCCTAAAGATTTTAACTTTCAATAAAACCCACTTACCATAGTCTGTGGCAAAAGCATTAGAGATCCGTGGTTGACTAGTTGCATTCAAGTCATTCATGTTCCTGTAATTCAGAGCATGAACAACCTTTGCTGGTACCACAACTGGAGGAAATCCTGAATATAAGAGCACACACTGCATATTAGGCACAAAATCAAGAAGGCAACACAACACACAAAACATACAGAACTTTGGAAATGAAAAAGACCTGAGCTTTCAGTAACACCCATAGAAGCAGTTGATTTAGCAGCTTTCTTGCGAGACTCTATAGGATTGTTCACATAATGGCGAGGTAAAAACACCCCAGTTCCACCACATCCCCTTTTACCAGCAGATCCACCCGGTAAACCCAGTTTTGACCCGGATCCGTTATATTGTACCCGTTGATTTTGGGGTTGCGGGGACCATGCAGATTGGGGCAACGAAGAAGGACGCGTGCATTTCACGCTATCATACCCAAAGTCACGCCCTCTATTCTGAACCTGTAGCTGCTGCTGAACCAACCAGTTAGGCTTGGCTTGCCTTCCCCAAACAGAACCACACTGTTGTTTCAGGACATGTTCCTCTCTCACCTACACAACCAACACCATAATATATCAACTGGAATGTCGCATTTTACATAAAACTCCTCTAACCCGAGCTTAAGTATAGAGCGAAAAAAGTAAGATTTACTCTTCTATCAGTTACAAGGAGTTAAAATGGGTAGAGATCTCAATAAAATCTAACTAATCAAAATCACAATCAAAATATATACATGTTTACTTTCTCACTTTACACTATGTTCATTTTAAAGGAGTCCTATACTTCAAGCTTAAGCTCACTAACGAGTCTTATTTTTTTAGTAAAGGGTTTGAACAAGTTCTCACTGTTGTTAATTACCTGAGAAGCCTGGTTGGAGAACAAAGTAGCATGAGGGAGAGTGACTGGTCCTCTGTTCTGGAAACCAAACGACGGCGTTTCACCATTTATATGCTTCAACCTCGCGACTTGCCCTGCGGCTGCGTAAATAACTTCCCAGGGGTCATTGTTGTCACCAAACGGCGTCGTCGAGGGTGACGGAACCCGAGAAGACCCGTTTGGGCTTCCGTCGCTAGAGAGAGCGCTGCGACCCGACCAGCTTCCGATTCCACTCAGCGTGGACTGGGGCGACCCGGCTAGGACCCGAGTCTTCTTCAGGTTAATGCTCTGTGTAAAACAAAAGAGTTAGTTAGGTTCACTGAAAGTATTTGGTTTATGAATGTTTGAAGAAATGTCCAAAACTGTTAGTTAGTTAGTTAGTTACCTCAGGTTTGTTGGTAGCGATGCTAGGTGCGGTGAGTGGGTGGTGGTTGCGAGAGTCGTGGTGAAGTGAGGACTGACTCAGGCGACGAGTTAAGGCAGCGAAGAAGTCTTCTTCCTCGTCGCTGCTCTCGGTTTCGGTGGTGGACCCCGCCACAGACTCAACCGGCGAGGAAATACCTAACTCGTAAGGGAACTCGGATGGGAAGCCGAACTCGCATAGCCCCGCATCATCAGCGGCTTTAGCCATGTTATGCGAAGAGGGGGGGTGAAAGGAACGAACGAGTAGTAATGAATGACCCAGCTGAGGTTGCTGGGTGGGTTATTAGGCCCAGTGACCCAAGAGAGAGAGAGAGAGAGAGAGAGAAGAAGAGAAAACAGAGAGGATGAGAGAGAATGAGAAGAGCGGGTGGCAGTACTAGTAAGGAGGGAGTTGGAGCATAGAATGTTACAAAGACAATACTAGCTTTTATTGAGGTTTCGGGGTCGCAGTTGAATATTTTTTTTTTAAAAAAATAATAATATGGAAGATGAAAGAGAGAGGGGTAAACATTTGGAACAAGGGCCCAGAGGTTGGAGACATTTGTCCCTTGTATTGTATGCAAACCCGCCTGCCATTTGTACACTTCGCCCTCAATGTTACATGTATAATAAAATGAGATAATTTTGAAATAATAATTTGATAATGATAAATGTAGTTCAAAATTATAATTAATAATATATTAAATTTGATTAATGGATATATATTTAATAAATAAATAATTTATTAACTATCTATTAAATTGTATTAATCATTCATTGATATATTCATTAATGATTAATGTAGTTCAATAAATGATTAATGAGTTATCTATTTATCACATATGTACTCATTAATCAAGTTCAATATATCATTAATCATAATTTTAAACTGTATTAACCACTAAAAAATTATTATCCTAAAAATTATCCCAATTTATTATACATGTAACACGACTTTTAAGTAATTCACCACCACCGGATAATATGGACTGTCTATGAAGTGTATCATATTTTTTATCTTACATGTTGTTTGATAAAGAAATATCATCTCTTAGATATTTAAATTATATGATCAATTAGAATATATGTTACAAGATGTTGTCTCCACCTAAGTTGCACCTGTAATGTATATATGATCACCATATTATATATGATATAGAGTTTTGGTATATCTTTCTAAATTTTTTGATAATTCTTTTAATATTAAATAAATAGAGATAAATTTAATATTTTTATAAATATAGAAATAATTTTTTATTTATAACTAGAAGAAGATGTAAGAGGAAATTATAAAAGGATATAACATTTCTTTATCATATATCATTTTTAGCAAAGCTTTTGTCTTTTCAAATTTCTTATATCGTGTATAATTTCTTAAATCATATACCTCAATCCCATCCTCCGGCCTCCAGTCATATTTCTTGTCTCTAGTTGCTTTTGAGTAAAATTGATTAAATTCTGGAGTTTGGCCAGTTTCTTACTTTCTTTATCCAGGTTACATTTCTAGGCTTCTGACTCTTGTTTTAAACTATTGGATGTTTTTTGATCAAAAAAACTATTCGATGTTTCTTTTTTCCGAATAGTATTTTTTTTTTTTGTGCTTACCGAATAGTAATTTAGATCTACCGCAGGCTTTGATTTTAAGTTTTTACGTGTCTTCAAAAGATGGGTGGGGTCGTTATATAAGATGGTTAGGAGTTAGGACAATATTCGAATTAAATAAGGATGGACTTTTTGTTTGCTGGAAAATTAAAATAGACCAATAGAGAGGTACTTGATACCCTCACTGTATTTGCATATAGGTATGCTTCAATTTGGACCTTTTATTAAATTTTTAAAAGAGAATGGTATGGAGGGTGGTTAAGGAATTTAAAATGGTAAGTTTTTATTAGTAAGAGATATATTTAATTTAATAGATAGAAAAGTAATGTATTTAATTTTCCAATAAAATGTTACGTCTTCTTAATTAGTGTCCTAAGAATACTGATCAATAAGATTCATTTTTAAATTACTATAATAGTATAATGATTCATGATGGTTTAGGTGTGTTGTGTTATTACGTAACAATTTGAATCTCAACTTTCATATGTCCTAATGGCCAAGTTTTTAGTTTGGGACATGTTTGGTACCATTCGAATTTAATTTGATATTTTGATTGCATTTTTTTTAATTTGATTTAGTCATGATGTTTTTAGTAATGGGGTCTAAGCTCAAGAAAAGAAAATTACAAGAAAATTAAATGGGGAGTAAAAACCTTCATTACATCAAAAAGTAACACCTTAGTAACATGAACATGAGGCAACTCATAAATCACCAACTGATCACCATACTCACAACCCAAATTGGCTAACATGTCGACAGTCTGATTCGCCTCACGATACACATGAGCAATGCACACATCCTAATTAAGCAAGCAACCTTCTCATACGAGACACTAACCAAAATTGGCCTTAGCGAATCCAAGTCCCGAAAAATATGTTAGGTTCTTAATTCGGGGTAGGGATGATAATGGATAGGATCTGGATAGGGTATTATAGTATCAGTCTTCATACTCGCGTCTGAAAAAAATATCCGTATTCGGATCCGTACCCGCGTGGGTAGCAATTTAAGTACCTTTATCCATACCCTTTGGGTACCGAAATATCCATACCTGCACCCATAGTGCTTAGGTCAATAGCTTATTAAGTCTGAAAGGAAAAAATATTAAGAAACCGTAAGTTACATTAATTTTATTTTAAAACTTTGATGTATAATTATAATTATATATATTAATATAAATAAATAAATATATAAATGTATATATTTATATATGCGGGTGCGGGACGGGGTGGGTACTAGAGTACCCGTACCCGCACCCATACCCTCTATTGTTTGCGAATAATTACCGAGACCCGCATCCGTACCCACAAAGCCAGTATTTACCCTACCCATCATGAGTATTTTTTGCTGGTACCCAGCGGGTAGGATCCAAATTGCCATCCCTAACTAGGGTGATAAATTGGGTTGGATCCGACGGGCCAACCCGTTTAACCCGCCTATTTTGATAGGTTGGATTGGGGTTCTCAACCCACAAACTCGTTGTGACCATTCCCGCTTAACCCACAAAGAAGGCAAGTCAGAAGTGGGGCGGGACGGGTAGGCCCGCCAACCTGACTATTCTAAAAATATACATTTTAATTTTTTTTAATAGTTTGGAGGCGGGTCCGGTTGACCCACCACCCGCCAAACCGTCAACTCAATTTTGCTTTTTATGCCTATTTTTCTATCTTTTATACTTTTTTTTTACCAGTCAACCTGTCATTCCATTTTTTCAGTTTTTTTTTGTTTTTGACCCGCCAACCCACCACTAAACGGAATGGGTTAGGAGGTCTAACCTATTTTTTTTTTAAACGGGTCAACCTCCGTCCCATTTTAGGCCGGTCAATGACAGATAGGGATGGATTGATTCGTTTTACCACCATTATCCTTAACCTCAAAGGACCATAAGGCTTATTTCAATCCCTAATTAACAATTATTTGTTTAAAAAAAATATAACTAGTTTGTAGAAACTAAGAATATGGAAATATGTTTTCTGTATATTCAATTGTGTGTCAATGTACAATGAGATGCTCCTATTTATAGGGCAGGATAGGAGACAAGAGAATAAAAATAAAATCCTATACAATAACTACACATAAAAGCCTAATCAATTACAATATCAATAACAAATCAAGCCTAATCAATAACAAATCAATCACAATATCGTAACATCCCCCTCAAACTCAAGTGGGTTCAACGGTAACCAACTTGAGTTTGGACAATAAAGTGCGAAAGCGACTAGGAGAATGAGGTTTGGTGAACAAATTAGCCGGCTGATCAAGAGTGTCAATGGAGACAAGATGAAGATCATCACGTAGAAGATGTTAACGAATGAAGTGACAATCAATCTCAATGTGCTTGGTGCGCTCATGGAAAACATCATTGTGGGCAATTTGGATGGCACTGCGGTTGTCACAATAAATATCAGTGGAGGAAGACTGAGGTATCTCTAAATCAGCAAGAAGCCAACGGAGCCACAATATTTCAGAAGTAGTATCAGCAAGTGCACGATATTCGGCTTCAGTGCTAGAGCGAGCTGTTAGAGTTTGCTTCTTGCTTCGCCAAGAAATAAGAGAATCCCCGAGAAAAATACAAAAAACCAGTGGCGGAGCGACGATCAGTGGGATCACCGGCCCAATCAGCATCAGAGTAGGCTCGAAGAGTCAAAGGAGATGCAACAGAGTAATGAAGACCATAAAACAAAGTACCCTTGATATATCGAATAATGCGGAGGACAGCAGCATAATGGTTAGTACGAGGGGCAGCCATAAACTGGCTAACCAGATGAACAACATAGGAGATATCTGGTCGGGTAACTACAAGATAAATCAAACTGCCTGCTAGCTGACGATAGAGAGTGGCATCATCTAGCAAGGTGCCATCCTGAAGAGTAAATCGAACATTAGCTTCAAGAGGAGTGTGTTCAATATTACTATCAGTGAGGCTTGCTCGGAAGACAAGATCGGAAGCATACTTAGCCTGTGAGAGAAATAAGCCATCACTAGAAGATAAAACTTCAAGCCCCAGAAAATAACTTAGAGGTCCAAGATCCTTCATCTCAAAATGTTGACTCAAGAACTGCTTAAGTTCAAGAATGCCGGCAGAATCATTTTCAGTAATAATCATATCGTCAACATAAAGAAGCAAGACAACAGTACCAGTATCTGTCTTACGAGTAAAAAGAGCAGAGTCATGACCACTAGAAGAGAAACCCAACTTACTGATAGTGCTGTGAAATTTAGCAAACCAAGCCCGAGGTGCTTGTTTGAGACCATAAAGAGCCTTACAAAGAAGACAAACTTGTATGTCGGACAAGTGTATCCCGGAGGAGGAAGCATATAGACCTCTTCTTCGAGCGCACCATTAAGGAAGACATTTTTGACATCCATTTGTGTAAGTGGCCATTGGCGAGCGGCTGCAATGGCAAGAAGAGTTCGCACAGAGGTGATGCGAGCAACAGGGGCAAAAGTTTCTTCTTAGTCAATTTCATATTCTTGAGTGAACCCTTTTGCTACCAGATAAGCTTTGTACCGCTCAATAGAACCATCACAAAGAGTCTTGATTTTATATACCTGCTTGCATCCTACAAGAGGCTTGCCAGAAGGAGGATCAACAAGGTCCTAAGTATGAGTTTTCTCTAATGCCTGTAATTCGTCATGCATAGCTTGCTGCCAATGAGGATCGCTAGAGGCTTCCTTATAGGACTGTGGTTCATGAAGGTGAAGCATAGTTGAAAAACAATGGTAATCACGAAGATAGGTAGGTGGAGTTCTTACCCTATGAGGACGCTCAACGGTGGGAGGTGCAGGATCAGCGACTGGAACAACTTCATCAGAAACAGAGGAAACATCGGAAGAGGCTGGGAGCTCACTGGAAGAACCTGCATCTGTGTCACTAGGAAACTAACCAACATCGGGGTTAGTAAAAAGAGGAGTGGAAGTGCCTGGAATTGACTTAAACTTTGACAAGGAAGAGAACATTATATGTTCCCAGAAGACAACATGACGGGAGATACGGATACGCTGAGATATCGGATCCCAACAACGATAATCTTTGTGTTCTGTGCCATAACCAAGAAAACAACAAAGACGGGCTCGAGGCTCAAGTTTAGTGTATTCATGAGGTTAGAGAAGGATAAAACAAGCACAACCAAAGACCTTAAGGGAACTATAATCTGTTGTAGTGTGATAAAGACGCTCAAAAGGAGAAACATTACCAAGGACAGAGGAAGGGAGATGGTTGATAATATGGACAACGGTAAGAGCGGCTTCACCCCAGGCACGTTCGGGACAAGAGGCTGAGATAAGCATGGCACGGACAGAGTCAAGAATGTGACGATGTTTTCTTTCAGCGCGACCATTCTGTTGAGAGGTATATGGACATGAGAATTCCGACAAGGTACCCTTCTCACCAAGAAAAGATAACAATTTAGAATCACGATATTCCATGACATTATCTCGGTGAAAAACCTTAATGACTTTAGAAAACTGTGTTTGAATCATATTGGCAAAGTTAACGTAAATTTGTGTAAGTTCATGATGATTTTTCACACGTATAGCCAAGTAAAACGAGAGTAATCATCAATAAACAACACAAAATACCGAGATCCTCCCATAGTAGGTGTGGGAGAAGGGCCCCAAATATCAGAATGCACAAGATCAAATGGTGCAGCTGAAATAGAAGAACTATTATTAAATGGTAAAGCTGGTTGTTTAGCAGTTTGACAAGTAGTGCAATTAAGAGATTCAGTTGAAACGGATCCTAAAAGACCCTGAGACACAAGAGGACGCAATTTACCAAGAGAACTATGAGCAAGACGTTGATGTCAAAGCTCAAAGGGAGAGGTGGTGGAAGCGGCACAAATGTTGGACACGGGAGGAACATGCAGGTTAGTGAGCTCCAATTGCCTTCCGATCTTACGTCCAGTCCCTATGAGTTGTCCCGTCCGCGGATCCTGCACACGATAACCAGAGGAAGAAAAGGTGACTTCATAACCAAGATCACATAATTGACCAATCGATACAAGGTTAAAATTAAGCTTAGGAATGAGATATGTGTCAGGTAAACTGAGATTAGACAAGGAAATAGAACCCTTATGACTTACAGACATAAGAGATCCATCAGCAGTGTGTATGGAACAAGCAATATCATTATCAAATAAGGACGAAAAAAGATGAGATGCAGAAGTCATGTGATTACAACAGGAAGAGTCTAAATACCATTTAGTGTTACCTGATGTGGTGGAAAAGGCTGCAGGAGTATTACTATTACCATTACCAAAGGAAGGAAGAAGTCTTTTAAGAAGAGACGCAAGATCATTGATGGAGAACGCAGGCAATGTCTGGGAAGGAGAACCCGTAGATTCATTGGCAGTGGTAGCTAGTACAGGCCTAGAGGAACTGGGACGAGGTTGATTCCTGTTCTGGTAAGATCGTGGAGGACGAGTGAGACAATTCTGAATTAAATGTCCTGATTTCTTGCAGTATCGACAACAATTTGTAGCAATATGACCCTTTTTCATGCAATTGTAACATTCAATAGTAGGACAATCAGAGAATGAATGCCCGAACTTATAGCAATGACGACAAAATCCTTCCATTATAGCACAATAAAATCAAATAATAGCACTATTGGAGCAGAATTGACGAAAACTGGCTGCAAAAATAGAAAGATCTCACCGAAATACTTAAGGAAGGGATAACAAGGATGGTCAACACGCGGTCAACGGAGTCAGAGACGCTGGTCAACGGATCAAAGTACTGATCAACACACGGATCTGGAGCGGGAAAATGGGTCAGATGCACAGGCGCGTATAACACACCCGCGTACGTTTAGGCTGCGCGTGGCGGCGCGTCAACTATTGAATGGTGGCGAAATTTCACCGGCAGGTAGATCAGAGGATAGCGGTTGCAGCGGTATAGCGGTGAGATGAATCGGTCACCAAAGCATGCAGAATTGGAGGACATCGACGGTGGAAACTTTGGAACCAACAGTGAAGAAAACAGAACAGAGAAGGGGAATACCACAGGAAAAAAAAAACTAAGGAATCGTAAGCCTAAACTCTTGATACAATGTAGAAACCAAGAATATGGAAATATGTTTTCTGTATATTCAATTATGTGTCAATGTACAATGAGATGCTCCTATTTATAGGGCCGGATAGGAGACAAGAGAATAAAAATAAAATCATATACAATAACTACACATAAAAGCCTAATCAATTACAATATCAATAACGAATCAAACCTAATCAATAACAAATCAATCACAATATCTTAACATCTTTGAATCGGTAATTCTCCATGATGATAAGATCTGAATATAGGGTGTGATATCCTTTGAACTTTTGTTTTAGTTTGCTTAGACTATATTTTTGTTTGTGACACATCCTTTGACCTTTCGTTTTAATTTGCTTGCGAAACTGGCAAATTACTAATTATTTGAAGCGCAAAGGATAAGAATGAGCATCATGCATAATTAGAAAGAATCATACCGAGTGATATCCAATCCGTAATGCTACCACAATGATGTGTCTCTTTTCCACCATTTTCTTTTTTTTTTTTTATAAAAAATGTTTAGATTAAAGGAAAATATATGTCTTTACAAACTCAGAAAAGATCAACAACCTCAACGATAATTTATAATAGAATTTATATATTAATTATCATTAGAGGAAACTTGAGAATCGAACCCAAAACATAATAGATATAGATGAAAAGTTTGATCAAATGTGTCAATCTTTGTTGGTTCTTTTCCACCACTCTCAATTCTAAGCAAGCGTTCCCGTTTGCACACGCCAAAAAAATTGCTGCAATTATATATTCACATATTTCGTAGAAAAGTGAAATGAAGAAGATTTCTTGAGTTGGGCCATTCATTGTTTACATAATTACATATCACAAACATACCTCATTACATTGAGCACAAATTAATTGTGTATTGTGAAGATCACTGGCGTGTACTCCGAATTTTCGGATCTATATATAAGCAAAAAAATATTTATATTTTTTGGATTCAAATATAAATAAAAGTCAACCAAATCAACCCTATTTAATGCTAGTGTTTCAAAAATATCCTTTGATTAATTATTATTTTTATTTTTCCAAGAGCATTGTACACTCTGAAGACATAATTTTCAAGAGCATTATACACTTCCAAGAAAGGTTAGTTTAGTAACTATAACTTATTTTTTATACAAACCAAGACAATTAAACTAATATAACTAACTTTCTTAATACATGTGAAGTTAGTTTTTTTTGCTTATATATAGATCCGGAGGGAGTATGTATTTTCCATAAGAAACAGCATTGAAGGTTTTTTTTTTTTTACTAAAGCATTAAAAGTTCAGAAAGGTAATTTTACAATAATAAATAAACAATATATAATAACATTTAATTTGTAAAACAATTTGTTGAATTTGTTTTATATTAGTATTCAATGATTTAATGACACATTATTAAAAGAGTTAAATTAACAATAATGACTTGTAATGCCCTTATTAAAAATTTCAATCTCGCCAGAGTGTCAATTATGTTAAAGGCTTGGTTCAATACTAATTTAGTTTAGTCCAAAATTAAGCTAGCTTTGTTCCTGGCAGGGGCGTGCGCATGTGGTCTAGATCTATATAAATATTAGGCTTAATTACAGTTTTGATTCCTGTAGTTCTATCAATATGTGATTTTGATCCCTATAATTTTCATTGCTCAAATCAAGTCCTTATACTTTCACAAATGCTTGATTTTGGTCCCTATAGTTTCAATAACTCAAATCAAGTTCTTGTACTTTCACAATTGCATGATTTTGGTTCCTGTAGTTTAAATTGCTCAAATCAAGTCCCTGTACTTTCAAAATTGTCTAAAAATTTATTTGATAATTTTTTTATATATTTAAAATATTAATAGATATAATATATTATTATAATATTTATATAACTAATAATATAAAAAATTTCATCGTATAATTATTTTAACAATGAGAGGAAAACAAGTACTCAGATATTTATATAAATAATAATTGTCTACAATTTCAAAATATAATATATATATATATATATATATTATTTAATTAAAATTAAGATTTTAAATTTTTTTATTACATATTTTTTATTTTTTACTTGAAGTTAATTAATTATTCGAGTAGTTATTTTCCTCTTTTTGTTAAAATAAATATAAGATGAAATTTTATATATTATTAGTTACATATTATAATAAATATATTACTTTTATTAATATTTTTAATATAATAAAGATTAAATTTTTACCTCATAAATTTTTTGACAATTTTGAAAGTATAGGAATTAGATTTGAGTAATTTAAACTATAAGGACCAAAATCACGCAATTGTGAAAGTACAGGGACTTGATTTGAGAAATTTAAACTATATGGGTCAAAATCATGCACTTGTGAAAGTACAAGAACTTGATTTGAGCAATTGAAACTATAGAGACCAAAATCACATATTGGTGAAACTACAAGGGCCAAAAATGCAATTAAGCCTAAATATTACTAGTTAAATAAATTACAAAAGAAAATAATGGTCCTAGGTTTTTTTTATTTTTATGTGTGGCTTTGTATGCGTGTAAATATTATCAATTGAACTTTATAAAAAAAAATTAGGTTAAAGTAATAATTTGGTCTCTACACGTGATATAGGCTCTTTATTTAGTTCCTATACGTAAAAATTTGGAAATGAATCCTTACATGCGCAAACGTTAGCAAATTCGTCTCTGCCGTCAGCAAATTAGTCCTTATACATGACATAAATTTTTTATTTTGTCCCTAAACCTAGAAAAAAAAATTAAATTGATTCTTGTATATGGAATCGATAATAATTTTGCCTCTATCGTCTGCCAAGGTGCTCAAACTCAACTAAAGATTCTTTTCGTATTGATTATTTTTTATATATATTATATAAATCTATTCATTCAGAGTCAACTTGGATAATTTCAGAATATAAAACGTACCATTTACGGACCATAATATACAATTTTTACTCTTAATAGAAGAAATAGATTGATATAATATATAAAAAATATTCAATGCAAAAAGAATCTTTAATTAGGTCCGAGCTTCTTGGTAGACGACAGATACAAAATTATCATCGATTGCACATATAAGAACCGATTTAATTTTTTTTTAGGTTTAGGGACCAAATCAAAAATTTGTGTCATATATAAAAACTAATTTGATGATGGCAGGGACGAATTTGCTAACGTTTGCATATATAGGGACCAAATTTGCTAACGTTTAAACATATAAGGACTCATTTTCATATTTTTTCCATATAAGGATTAAATGAAGAATTTGTTCACGTATAGAGATCATATTATTACTTTAATCAAAAAAATTATATGTACGGTACTTATGACAAAAAAACAAAAATGAATTATTTGACTAGAATTTAACCTTTTGTATGCATAGATAGGTACAGGTTACGGCTCCATTCTGTCCAGATGTTCACAAATTCTTGGATCATGCAGCGACTTTGTTCTTTACTCTGTATATTGCTTTCATTAGTCGATGGTGGAAGGAATGTGAATACTTTACTCTGTATATTACTTTGATTAGTAGATGGTGGAAGGAAAATGAAATTCACAGCTTTTAAATCACAATATGTGTAGTGATGGGTTTGCTTATAAAATGCTTACTATTGTCCATTTTCTTTGGCCAGTCCATTTTCTTTATAGGCCAGCATAAGACACTTCAATAAGGATTTTCATAATCTCTCTTTTCTTAGAAGATGGCATTGTTATATTATGATATATGCAATACAACGACACTAATTATATTTGTACGTTACTGATGAATAATTTAGCGAATTTCTGAAAAATAAATTGTCATTTTCTTTCACAATACAAAATTCTAATTCTTTTTGAAAAAAAATGAAAAAGAATGCAAATTCCTGCAATGACAGCTATTCTTACTCTATACACGCTTGTTGTGGCGTGGCTTTTGAGGTTTTCCTGCTCCTACAAATGTATATTATATTTGCCGTCTTATTTGACAAATGTGGGGAGATTCATATATGGGATTCAATTTGTACAGTGATGCCAAGTAAGATACTTGTTTTCATGTGGAGATGGTCCTTATAGCTAGCGGTTGCGGGAATGTCTTCCATCCTCACTCCAAATGTTGGAGGATTGAACCACACACTAATAATTAATAGACCTTGATATAATAAAAAAAAAAATGAATGGTCAGGATTAAAGAAGGGTAAGTGGATGTTTAGGGAAAATGTGATAGGTCAAAACCGTACTATATTGAACCTCCCAAAAGTCATGGCTCCGATAGAACCATGTTCTCCTCCGGCATTGCCAATATACGACGCCATGGCTCCGGGACCGTCCCTAGCTCCGGCGTCGGGACTCGACGGCCACACCACCACTTCAACCGCGAAGCTCAGGATAAGGATCATACAAAAGTTGCTCTATTAAGGCCAAATCACGTATACCTATATTATACTTACTAAGCTTCTTGACATTCCCGTTGGGAGCTATGGTTAGGCTTTTAAAGAAAGACTCAAAAATGCATGTTGGTAGAGTTGGTTGCATCAAAGTACACGGTTGGACCCAAAAAATTTCTCAACTGAGACGTGTAAGGATATGCTGATGCACCCTAGGAATGCAATGGAGGGATGTCGAAAACACTATGTTTTTGTAGCAGAATGGCTAACAGTAAAAGACAATCAAACTACATGCAAAAGTCAAAAGCATCAGAGTAGCAATTTGAACTTTGAAATCATTTTTGACTTTAAAGTGAGTCTGGTCCAATATTTTAAGGGTTTTCATTATGCATTTGACACTAGGATCACCATGTAAAACAGAAGGGTATACACTATACAGTCGGCAAGTTCAGGACAACATGTCAGATTAAATTATTTGCCAACCCTGAATTATAATGACATAATGGAGGGCTTGTGGATATACTGAGTAATAACAACTTTCATTATAGCAGCCCAAAAAGAGTAGCGAGAGAAACCAAAAACAAGGCAGATAGATGCCAAGCAATAAGAAGAATATGCAAAGGTAGATGGACAAGAAGAAGCGTATGATGAGGGAGTTGTTGCACCTGCACTGCACTGCACTGCACTGCCACCTTAATTTTTTTTCCTGTTATTCCACATTTTTATACTAGTGGCTTACTACATTTTAGATCAACTAAGAGCGGCGATTTCCATGGTTGCGGTTGCGATTTTCGCATTAGCCGGCATCGCCGTTGACGAAGGAGATGGCGGCAACATCACGGAGAAACTCTTCAGGTCGTTGATGGACCTCTCGTCGGTGGCGTCATGTTCGAAATTCAACGAGTAACTGAGGGCGTCGTAATGGAAGTCGGCGGTGGTGTCGACCAATCTTGGAGATGAAGTTGCAGCATTTGTC
Organism: Ammopiptanthus mongolicus; assembly: GCA_039655645.1. Taxonomy (NCBI): domain Eukaryota; kingdom Viridiplantae; phylum Streptophyta; class Magnoliopsida; order Fabales; family Fabaceae; genus Ammopiptanthus; species Ammopiptanthus mongolicus. The sequence continues at coordinate 88,281,132 of CM077344.1, read as the reverse complement.
CTTGAGGTGTGGGAAATCGGTGGAGGCACAGGGCTTGTGGTGTAGCCAGAAGCTCCGAGGGCTTGTGGTGAAGCTGCATGGGTGAAGGAGAAAGGTCAACGAAGAAGAACGAGGGAGAAGAGAGGTGACGACACACCTTCAAGAGGGACCCACATAGTACCAATTTTTCATGGGAGTGTGTGCTTCTATTACCTGGAACTTATAACCATTACCTGCTATTACCGGTTGTTTTGATGGAGGACAGATCCTCAACTTGATAGTTGGAGTATGGCCCAGCGGTTGCTAGTGTGATGTAGCACACCGCGCGACGCATCGGTCAGTGTGAATACGAGGAATGTTATTTGTATCTCAAAATAGGACATCTATAATAGACATCTCATTTTGTGTGTAATTTTTTTTTAAACTTTAATTATAAATTTAAAATCTATTCAAATTATACTCATTTAAAATGAAATATTTATTATAGATATCTCATTTTAGATGTATAAATAACATTCCTCCCGACCTAATGGACAGTTGGCAATTATGGTGAATATATCCACAGTTGTTCTGCTCTTTTCGTGTCTGAGAAACCTGATAACTATAGTAGTTTTTTTCTATCCCTTTCCCTTTTTTTTTCCAGATAACTACGGAATTTATGGAAATAATCTAGTTAGAGTATTAGAGTGAGACTTTTCCCCCATCTTCTAAAAAGGATTGGATATGACCCACAAAATCATTAGCTTAAGGCTAAATATGAAAATAGTTACAAAAGTCTCATCCCATTCCCTCCTATTTCCTATATCTTTCCCAACTTGTCTTTCATACAAAATTTCATACTCTTCAAGTATGGTAGTAGCTATTGGCCTCTTACCGATATGATCATATTGTTATTTGTTTTATTTAATCTTTATTGTAAAATATATCAATTTTTTTTCTCACAGTTTTCTCATACTCTTTTAATATAAAACTAATCAATTCAAACTTGCTTACCATTTAAGTTATCCGTTATAAATATATAATTGTGTATTTAAATTATATTATTTTTAAACCATGATGGGGACATGATCAATTTCAAGTCTTCAGCTATCACCAATTTAGGTTTTGATTATTTTAGATTTCTATTACAGCAAGCGGAAAAAATTGGCTTCTTGAGATAATTTTCTTGAAGCAACAATTTCCTCCTTCCATCAAACTTGTATTGGGAAGCCAAATTTTTAACATTTTTTGTGATACAAATTTAAAAAAAAAAAAACATACACTCAGAGCATCTCCAATATAACTCTCATTAGGGATGCTCTTAGAAGTTAGAAGTATACACAAGCTGAGTAGAGTTAAATTTTGATTAGATTGTGTATGATTCATTTGATAAACAAGTTAAATAAGGTAAACTTTTTCGTCAAATAAAAAAAATTTTTTTTTTGCCTATAAAAAAAAGAGATTAGTGTACAAAACTTAAACTTTAATTGAGCCCGATTTAATGAATGACAAAACTTAGATGTTATTTTATATATGTATTACTTTATATTTTCATTAATGTATTGTTACACATATTTTATTTTTATAGAAAAATAGAACCACAAACATCTATTGATCTATAGAATTGCACTAAGTTTTGTTCTTTAAAAAAAATGATTATGCTTTGGTCATTTACATAAAATAGGATATAAGTCTAACTATCAAATTTCATGTTCATTTTACTTTTCGTTGATTATTTTGTTAACTAAACATGTTTGAGATTTAAATTTATAGTCTTGGTTCAGTTAACGGGATGGATATAATGCCGAGTTCAAACTCATTTTCTTATAGAGTCCTAAACAAAACTTAGCTTGTTGGGAATACCTTCACCGATACATGTGCTTTTAAAAACAAGTAATTAAAAAATATAAAAAAATGCAAAAAAATTAATGTGGGATAAGAAAAACCTATTAACAAAATTTCAGTCAAAATAAAACCCAATTATCAAAATAAGATAATACTATGAGAACTTCTAATTTTCTATATCTAACAATTTGTATCTTTACATCTCTATCAGGCCTTTTAGAATGTATCTCAAAATTTGTTTTATAAAACTTAAAAACACCTCATGACTAAGAGCACTGCGACTGAACCCTCATAAGAGGAGAAAGACCTTTAGGCGAGAAGTAAGTGGAAGATTCGAAAACAAGATAGGGATTTTTCGGGGAGGGATTCATGCCCTCCTAGAGAAGAAGACTGGATGAGAGATAATCCTCCACCCAAGTGATCCTATGCTCAAACACTTTTAGAGAGTGCTTTTGACACGGTGTCTACAAAAGGATGGGAAAAAGAAAAGGGCCCTGCTACGGTACCTTGACAAATCTAACTGTATTGGTGCAATTGGAATACGTATTTATCGTTGTCATAATTAGTTTCTCCGCTCCATTTAATGCATTAGTGTCATTAAATTTATTTTTTAGTAGTGAAACTTACAGACATATTGCAATTTAATATTTAATAGTAAAATATTTTTTTTTACCCCTGATAAATTTAAAGTTGAATTCTCTGATAACTCAAGTGTAACTTTATCTTGCTTAGTGGCCCAACCAAATGGTGAGAATTATTTGACTTGATCTATTAACATTACCCATTTAATTGAGGTGACGCATTCTGATTGGATATGGTAACTTTACCCCAAAATTATTGGGGATACAAGAGAAAACACCAAATTTAAATAACCATTATTAAATTAGAAAATATATGATTTAATTTAAAATTTTTTAACCATCAGATTTAGAAACCCTATAGTCTTATCTTTTTTCTCCCTAGAACACTAAAGAGAGGGTAATTAGGATTGGTAAAACAAATTAAACATTAAAATCCAAAATGAAAAAAGTTAAACATATTTTTTAACTTTTAAATAATCATTATTATTAATTTAAAAGTGAAAAAAGAATTTACCTACCTAGGGACTAAACTGCAAAAAAATGAAACTTTCTTTACTAAATGGTCAAAGCATGATATGACTATATTAAATGATACATTTTCAACTATTGATCCATTATCCAACTGCATCAATGCAGTTAAATTTGCCAAGACATCATAGAAATTCTCAAAAGAAAATTGAAGAGGAGAGCAAAAGAAAAAGATCAAGAAGGTTCCCAAAAACCCCCTTTTCACAGTGAAGTATGACGATAAAGGTTGCCCTCATATTACTCTATCGAATGAGGAACGAGAACGGATCTGTAACCCTCGAAGGAACACTCTAATTATAAAACTCCTGCGTAAGAAAATTGGATTCTGTTCTCTTCTAATCTAAATCCCGAGAATGAGCTGAAAACCTTACTCTCGGTTATGTGTTACTGAATATCTTTTTTCTTGTTCTCCCTGGCGACCCGGGGTCGCTCTCTTTATAGGCCCCCCATACGCTCCCTCCATTAAAGGCCCTTTATGGGTGACAGCCTGTCCTGCCGTGTTTGTCTCCTCCTTCAGCCGTTTTCGCTCCGCATAGGGCGCGATCTGTCCCCAATCCCGAGTATCCCGGGATTGGTATAGCAGGGGGAATATTCCTTTTGCTAGGTTTAGGATGACCATCGAGGAGGCCTAGCTGGATTTGGGCCCAACCGTTGTTTTCATGAGTGGGTTGAGGTTCCCATCAGATTCTGATGGGATTATACTCGGCCCGTGTAGGAACAGAAGTCCCCCAAACCTCGAGTTGCTTGCAGCGAGAAGGATTCATAATTTTTGCCCGACGATTCAAATCTTGGCCGAGTATATGTTGCTGTGTTCTCGGAGCTCCGAGGAACTCCCCTCCATGGGGTATCTCGGGACGTCCCGTGTCTTGCGGTGCAGGTCTTGTCATCCGTGTCAGAGATACCTGTCACCTACTACGTCTCCTCATTATGGCTGTCTCGAGGCGACCTTGTCACGCCTGCCTAGGGCCGCGTGGATACGTCAGGGCGCGTCTCTTCACTTGCTGACTCCTGGCTTTCCAACTGTCGTACCGCCTGGCCCTTCGTCTTCCCCTTTTTTTGGTCCGTTAGATCTAAGCATCAGGCGCCGTTGGATGTGAAACTTTTCGTTTGGGCTTCCTTTTTCGAAGTGGTTCTTAATAGTTCTCTTAAATGGTTTCCTTTTCATTCTCCCTTGTTTGAAAACACAGTTCCTGCGCTAGTTTCCCCTTCGTCTTCCCGCTCGAGGCTTTCAAGCTTTCCATTTACCAGGTACGCCCAAATTTTTCTCTGAACCTCTGCATCCTGCACATTTGTTTTTTTGGGGTTCCTGGACTCCCTCCTCCTTTCCTATAGTTCATCCCATGGCGTCTAGTTCTCCAATATCACCTTCCTCTAGTTCTTCAGAGACATTGCCAGATGCCCCCTTCGTAAACAGTCCTAGCTTTTCTTCTGGAACTCCTTCCCCAGTTCCTTGTCAGCCTGTGTTTGTGGGGTCTTATGATTGGGTTGACCCTAGTGCCTTACCTGGGTTTCCAAGTTTCAAACCGTTAGGTCACTGGAAAAAGTTCAAAACGAGATTTCTGACCCGAGGGAAGCCAGTGGCATCGTCATCTCTCCATGCGACAAAGATGACCGAATATGCATGTCTGGCTCTCATCTCCCCCATGATTTCTTCTTCATGTATCACTACCTTTTTTCCGAGGTGAAACTCCGTCTTCCCTTCTCGGACTTCCAATGCTCGGTTCTTCGATGCTTGAATGTGGCCCCTAGCCAGTTGCACCCAAATAGTTGGGCCTTTGTCAAATCTTTTGAGGTTCTGTGTTCCTTTCTAGGTTTTCGGCCGACGGTCGGGAAGCTATTTTCCTTTTTTGAAGTGCGGTCGAGAGGCAAGGTGGGTTGGCTTTCTCTTAACAGTATTCCTCGTCGGGGTATATTGGACATTTTTACTTCCTCTTGTAAGGGTTTCAAAGAGGGTTTTTTCAAGATACAGGCTCGGGCCAACCATGCTTCCTTTTTTCTCGACGAGAGAGGTCAACCCAAATTTCCATTATATTGGACTTCGAATCCGAACTACATTTCGGGGTACGAGTATCGTTCTCTCACCCCCCTCGAGAAAAAGGAAGTAGATTATCTTGAAAAGTTTCCGTTGTTGCGTAGCCGAGGATTAATAACTGTAGAAGATAACCCGGTCGGACTCGCTGCCCTAATGGGTGAGAGATTTAGATACATATAGGCATATAGATATATATATTTGGTTGGTCGTTTGACGCTCAGGTTTTTTTGTTTGTGTGTGCAGAGACTATGGCCCCGAGATTGAACAAGAAGGACTTTGAGAAATTCCTGACTTTGAACCAACAGAGTCAAAGCGCAGCGGCACCCGGGGAGACGTCGTCGATTGCAGCTGTGGACTTAGCCGAGAAAGATGTGGAATCGGGACTGGTGAGGAGGCAAAGGAGAAAGGCGGGTGCCTCCGCAGCTGAGACGGCGAAGAAGAAGCAGAAAGCGGTGAGTGAGGTGGCCCCGACCACGGTTGGGACCGAGGATACCCTGTCGGCCTTATTGTCCGGGAATCCAGTAGTTCCCCCTGAGGTGCAATCCCTCTGGAACCAGACGTTCCAACCGGAAACTATTGTGGACAGCCAGTTGCTACACAATGCCGATCTTCGGCTGTACCACAAGCTTGGGGGGCAACAGTCTGGCCGTACGATGCAAGCCTACGGATTGAGGATGGCCGCTATGGGCCGATATATGGAGATGGAGATGATAGCGGTTGCGAAGAAGAAAGCAGAGCTCGAGGCTGAAGTGAGCCGCTTGAATAGCAAAATCATTGCCGACCTGAATCGAGTTAATGCCGTTGATCAGTTGGAACTGGAGTTGTCAAAGGCGCGAAGTCAGCTGGAGCAGGCAATCGAGGAGGAAGCCAAACTTAATGACCTGGTCGGGAATTTGACGGCCGAGCTGAGAACGGCTGAGGAAAAAACGGAGAGTGCCGAGAAAACCGCTAGAGAGAAAGAAAACCAACTGTTGCGGGAGATTGATGAGTTGAAGATGGCTATGGTGAAACAGTATGCGGATGGCTTCAATCAGGCCATGAAGCAAGTGGCGTTCCTTACCCCGGATTATGACTTCAGCCAAACGGGATTGTTGAAGGAGGTCCGAGATGGAGAGTTGGTGGATCTTCCTGATGATGAGGAGGAGGTAGATAGAGGTGTCGAGGAGGCACATGGGGATGAACATACCAGTGGGGTCAATCCAGATGGTGACGCCGGGGCAGGCGAAGGATAGTAATAAAATTTTTTTTTTTTATTACGTGTCGTGTGGCACCCAAAGTAATATGGGACTCTGGCCTTCGTATATTTTTGTACCTCTGGCGGATACTGTGACATCAGGGTTGGTTATGGCCCATTTAAAATAGAAAAGCGGAATTGTATAAGTGTTTCTCGATTTTTTTGTTGTTTCAAGTTTTGTATTTGTGCCCGGCCTCGTCATACGTCCAAATTATATATTTGAAAGTCGTTAAGTTCGAGTGTTTCTCGGTGTTACCGTCTTCCCGGTTTCAAGTTATTTACTTGTACCAGGCTTCGTCGTACTTCCAAATTATGTATTGGAAAGTCGTTTAGTCCGAGTGTTTCTCGGTTTTTCCGTCTTCCCGGTTTCAAGTTATTTACTTGTACCAGGCTTCGTCGTACTGCCAAATTATATATTTGAAAGTCGTTAAGTCCGAGTGCTTCTCGGTTTTTCCGTCTTCCCGGTTTCAAGTTATTTACTTGTACCAGGCTTCGGCGTATTTATATATTTGAAAGTCATTAAGTCCGAGTGTTTCTCGGTTTTCCCGTCTTCCCGGTTTCAAGTTATTTACTTGTACCAGGCTTCGGCGTACTTCCAAATTATTTAATATATCATATTTGGAAAAGTCATATCGTTGTAAGAAGACTTTATTTATGATTCGCGGACGTGCCTCGTTAAAACCTTATTGGCCAAAACCCCCCTTGGGGAAAAAAAACCAAAAGGAAAAAGAGTACACCATCCGAATACATCAGTTGTAATAGAATTTCAAGTGCGTGGAGTTCCAAGTCCTCGGAATCTCCTTCTGTTCTAGGCTTTCTAACTTATATGCTCCTTTTTCAAGCTCTTCCTTGATTCGAAAAGGCCCCTCCCATCTCGCCGCGAACTTTCCGTCCTCAGTCTTCTTCCTCGGCCCTTGACACAATCTTAGCACCAGGTCGCCGCACTTCAACTTCCTCGGTTTGAGTCTGGAGTTGTATTTGCGAGCTGCCTTCGCCTGTGCGGCAGCGTTTCTGATGTGTGCCATCTGTCTGATCTCCTCCAAGGTGTCCAGCTCGGCTCGACATGCTTCATCGTCCTGATCAGCGACAAAATGAACACGACGCCAGGTAGATTCTCCGATTTCAACAGGGATCATTGCATCTGCGCCGTATGTTAGGCGGAAAGGGGATTCCTTCGTTGCCGAGTGCGGCGTTACATGGTAGGCCCATAAGATGCTAGGGAGTTCCTCGACCCATAGTCCCCCAGCAACAGTTACTCGTTTACGGAATTCATTCAGGAGAATCTTGTTAGCAGCGTCAGCCTGTCCGTTGGTTTGCGGGTGTTCTACCGAGGTGAACCTGTGTTGAATTCCTAACTGTGTGCAAAATTCCTGAAACTTCTTATCAGTAAACTGTGTGCCATTATCAGTTATTATTGTGTGTGGGACTCCATGTCTACAAACTAGGTTCTTCCAAGTAAATTTCACAATGTGTTTTGTGGAAATCGTGGCTAGTGGTTCCGCTTCAATCCACTTTGTGAAATAATCAATGCTAACAAGAAGGAATTTTACCTGACCCTTTGCCATTGGTAGAGGACCGAGAATGTCCATACCCCAGGTATTGAACGGCCATGGGGATGTGATGTGATGTTATGCAATTCCTCGACAGGCTTGTGCTGAACGGGAGAGAAACGTTGGCAACTATCACATCGCTGGACTCGCTTTGCACAATCCGCTCTCAGCGTGGGCCAGTAGTACCCAGCCTTCAGGATTTTTATTGCCAATGTCTGCCCACCCATGTGCATCCCGCAGATTCCTTCATGAAATTCCTGCATTACATACTCGGATTGATCTTCCCGTAGGCATTTTAACATGGGGGTCGAGAAACCTCGTCGGTATAACTGTCCGTTATCAATGACGTAGAAGGTGGCTTGTCTTTTCAGTTTCTTGGCCTCTGAGGGATCCTCTGGTAATTCTTCACTTGTCAGATATTTCCATATGGGCTCCATCCAAGTTGTTCCGAGGACAGAGCAAGTCAAGACGAGTGGATCACTCGGAACGTCTTCCTGCTCAACGCTTGGGGCGTGCAAGGTTTCCTGGAGAACCGAACGGTTTTGCCCCGTTTTTTTGGTACTTGCTAGTTTGGACAACAAATCGGCCCTAACATTCTCTTCCCGCCTGATATGTTCAATTGTAAATTCATCAAAAACAGCAATTAAACTCTTAACCTTATTCATGTACCTGGTCATCTGAGGGTCTTTGGCCTGGAAATCTCCCTTTACTTGAGCTGTAACCAACTGGGAATCGCTGCACACCCGGAGCTGCTGGCACCGACTTCGATAGCTAAGCTGATGCCAGCGATTAAAGCCTCGTACTCGGCCTGATTATTACTTGTAGGGAAATTAAACTTCAAGGCTTGCTCCAAAGTTACTCCGGATGGTTCCTGTAAAATTATGCCAGCGCCGCTTCCCCTTGCATTGGAAGAGCCATCTACATATAGATTCCACACAAGAGCATGTTCTGATTCGAGAGCGGGGGTTAATTCGGCGACGAAGTCTGCCAAACACTGAGCCTTTATGGGCCCCCTGACTTCATATCTAATGCCGAATTCCGAGAGCTCAACTGCCCATGCCATCATCCTTCCAGCTATTTCCGGTTTTTGCAAGATTTGCCGAATCGGGTGATCGGTCTTGACCACGATCTGGTGTGCCTGAAAATAAGGTCTCAATCGGCGAGCTGCCGTTATCAAAGCCAACACAAGTTTTTCCACAAGTTGGTATCGTGTTTCAGCCCCCTGCAGCACTCGGCTGATGTAGTAAACTGGCTTTTGCTGCTTGTCTTCTTCCTGTATGAGGACTGCACTGATGGATACGTCAGTAACAGATAAATATAAAAGTAAAGCCTTACCAAGTCCTGGCTTTGTTAGGATGGGGGGAGCCGAGAGGAAATGCTTCAACTTTTGAAAAGCGTCTTCGCATTCATTTGTCCACTTGAAATTTGCTGGTTTCTTCAGCGTGTTGAAGAATGGATAAGCCCTGTCGGCAGATCGAGGTAGGAATCTTTGCAAAGCGGCTACTCGCCCCGACAGTCTTTGGACATCTTTAATTGTCTTCGGACTAGGCATGTCTAATATTGCCCGACATTTATCCGGGTTTGCCTCTATTCCTCTGTGCGTCAGCATGAAGCCTAGGAACTTTCCCCCCTGGACACCAAAGATACATTTCTCGGGATTTAAACGCATATTATACTTTCGTACCTGACCGAGTATTTCTCGAAGGTCGTCGATGTGGGCTTCCTCGGTTGATGATTTGACGACCATGTCATCCACATACACCTCAATGTTTCTTCCAATTTGTGCTGCAAACACTTTGTCCATAAGGCGTTGATAGGTGGCCCCAGCATTCTTCAGGCCGAAAGGCATAACCCTGTAACAGAAATTGGCTTTGTCGGACATGAAAGCGGTTTTTTCTTCATCTGATGGGTGCATTCTGATCTGGTTATATCCTGAGTAGGCGTCTAAAAAACTTAGCAACCCATGGCCGGATGCGCCATCCACCAGTCGATCAATACTCGGTAACGGGTATGAATCCTTCGGACATGCTTTATTGAGATCAGTATAGTCTGTGCACATTCTCCATCTCCCACTGGGCTTTCTGACCATAACCACGTTAGCTAACCAGGTTGTGTACTCGATGTCCCGGATAAAACCTGCCTCGACTAGCTTCTGGGTTTCCGCGATTACTGCTTCTCTTTTGTCACCGCCCATTCTTCTTTTTCTCTGGGCCACTGGTCGGGCTTCCGGACATACTGCCAACCGATGGTAGATGACCTCTGGATCGATACTCGGCATATCAGCTGCCGTCCATGCAAAAAGGTCTGCGTTTTCTTTCAGCAACTGCCCTATTTGATCCTGCACTGTCCTTGGGATGTTCGCTCCCACCAGGGTATGCTTCTCTGGTGTGTCACCAAGTTGTATCCTCACCAGGGGGTCGACAGGCTGTGGATGCTCTGCGGAAGTGTCCTCCCTGGGATCCAAGTCGACTAAGTTCACCGTGCTCGAAGATCCGGGTGTCATGTCGTCCTCGGGTATTCGTTTTGCTATACTCAGGCTGTCGACATAGCACTGTCTTGCCAGTTTCTGATCTGCCCTGATCGTCACCACCTCCCCTGAAAGTGTCGGAAATTACATTGCTAGGTGTGGGGTGGAGACCACCGCGCCCAGCGCATTGAGAGCGGTCCGACCAATCAAGATATTATACGAGGTGTTAGCATCAATTACCAGAAATTTAAAAGGAATGGTACGACAGGAAGATTGTTCACCAAAAGTTGTTAATAATTCAACATATCCTTTTACCTGAACGTGTTCGCTAGAGAATCCAACTAGAACACCTTGGTATGGTTTGAGCATGTCAGGGGTGAGCCCAAGCTTCTCAAATGTGGTCCAGTATAAAATATCGGCAGAGCTGCCTTGGTCGATGAGGACCCTTCTGACCGTGTAGTTTGCTAACTCCACAGTTATTACGACCGGGTCATCCTGGTTGGGCGCTATGCCCCTTAGATCGTCTGCTGAGAAAGTTATGGAAGGTCCTGTGTTGTGTGGTACAGCTGTGATGGCATATACCGTGTGTATGGCTCGCAAGTACCGCTTTCTGGCCGAGCTTGTTTCACCTCCACCTGCGAAACCACCCGCGATGGTGTTGATTACTCCCCTGGTTCGTGCTGGACCATCCGGACGTGAACTTTGTGAGTCAATCTGCTTATTCTCCTCCTCTTTAGGTTGGTTGGGAGGGGGCCCTGCCTCTTGAAGGTTCGTCTCTGCCCTCTCCCTGTCCTGTCCCCTTCTTCCATCCTTTCTCGTATATTGTTGGAGATGCCCTCTTCTTATCAGCCTTTCAATAGCATCCTTCAAATTGCGACAATCTTCAGTAGAGTGGCCGAAGTTCCTGTGATACTCACAGTGTTTGCGCATGTCGGCTCCCTTTGGAGTCGACCTTGGAGGTGGTAGCTGAATGAGATCGGCCCGGAAGACCTCTTTGAGGATTTCTGCCCTGCTTGCATTGAGAGGGGCATAGCTGTCGAATTTTGGTTGCTTCTCGCCTTTGTACCATTTAGGATCATGCCTCTCGGGATCACGCCTTTGCCGTCCACCCTCTTCTCGTCGTCGGGAATTGTCCTCCGATGCGAGAAAAATGTTTTTTCTGGCGAGGGCGACTTCCTCCATGGTCATATAACCGGTTGCTTGTCCACGGAGCTCGTCTATGTCAGCCGGAGGCTTCCTGGCTAGGGAGTCAGCAAAAGGACCCTCTTTGAGCCCGGTCAGAATGGCATGCAGAGCTACCGCTGGGCTGAGGTCGCCGATCATCAGAGTCTCCTGAGCGAATCTAGCCATAAACTGTCGCAAGGTTTCGCGCTGACCCTGTCGAAAATTAACCAAACTTGCCGAGGTCTTTTGATGGACCCGACTTGTAGAGAATTGAATGGAAAATTTGGAAGCAAAGTCAACGAAACTTGAAATTGAATTTAATGGTAAACGTGAAAACCATACCATCACGGGTCCCCGAAAAGTAGTCGGGAAAACCCTGCATTTGACCGCGTCGGAAGGAGTGGTGACCAACATTTGCGTGTTAAAGATAGAGAGGTATTCGTCGGGATCGGTGCTCCCATCATAGGTTATGGTTAAACCCTTGAAACTTTCAGGGAAAGGAGAGTTAACGATGTCTTCAGTGAATGGATGGCCACTATGGGTAGGTTTTCCACCCTCCCTTCGTGGTGATCTGCTGTGTTGTCTGGTATGAGCGTCCGATTGGTCGGTCTGATGCTCCTTGTGTCTGAGTGCTTCCATCTCCTGCTTCATGTGCTCGTTTTCCTGATTCAGCCTTTCGACCGTCGTCATTAGGAGCTGGAAGGCTGCCGGATCAATCTGGTGATCCATGGGAGGCACTCGATGATCTTCTATATGGCCCGGTATATTGGTACTTCGTGTTCGAACCATGAACAAGGCGAAGGAAAAGTTTTACCGGGCCCCACGGTGGGTGCCAATTGTTCTCTTCTAATCTAAATCCCGAGAATGAGCTGAAAACCTTACACTCGGGTATGTGTTACTGAATATCTTTTTTCTTGTTCTCCCTGGCGACCCGGGGTCGCTCTCTTTATAGGCCCCCCATACGCTCCCTCCATTAAAGGCCCTTTATGGGTGACAGCCTGTCCTGCCGTGTTTGTCTCCTCCTTCAGCCGTTTTCGCTCCGCATAGGGCGCGATCTGTCCCCAATCCCGAGTATCCCGGGATTGGTATAGCAGGGGGGAATATTCCTTTTGCTAGGTTTAGGATGACCATCGAGGAGGCCTAGCTGGATTTGGGCCCAACCGTTGTTTTCATGAGTGGGTTGAGGTTCCCATTAGATTCTGATGGGATTATACTCGGCCCATGTAGGAACAGATTCAATATTCTGAGGAAGAAGGTTGAGCAAGCTTGGGCCAGAAGCGATATAATCCAATTAATTGATGTGCCTAATGATTTCTTTTTTGTCAGATTCCGATCTCAGGAAGATTATGAGTTTGCTTATTATCACCCCTTACTCGTTTCTTTGCACTTCCAACAAGTTCCTCATGGTGTAAAATCGTTTATGTGCTTGGCAGCGTGGGAGTCACATGAGGATTTCCCTCGTGTAGTTCATCAGAATTGGGGTAAGGATATTAATTGAAATGATAATATTACCAATTTCACAACAACTTAAGGAGAGAAAAAAAAGCTTTTGCTCCGTATTAGAGGAATCCAGCAAACTAAAACCTAAGGATCCAACCCTCACCTTGATAGATTGGAGAATTATTTGAATAACAGGTTGGATATTATCCTCGAAAGAGAAGCAATTTGCTCCAAAACTCAAGAAGAGATTGGATCCGAAATGGTGATAAAAATACTAGGTTCTACCATGCTAAAACCTGTTTGCATAATAGGTTTGTATGTATTGCCTTCTTCGGAAACTATCCACAAACTGCCTGAGCAGTTTATTCAAATTGAATCAAACTCCAAATTGATCTTCAGTAAGTGCTCTGTTTGAATTCAAAATGGCAGCTTTGATAACTATCTTTCTGACAATTGAACTTCGAATGACTTCCATCATACCTACTCTTTGACATTTACCACAATATGGCTTTCTCGAATTAATAGTATGAGCTTCTAATATTTCTATGTTTATAGTCCTTCTATCGGAGAGATCCCTTGATCTTATAACAATTTCTTCCATGAGACTTTTTCAACAAACAAAAACCTTTGACTTTAAATATCTCTTTTATTGAACTCACGGCTTGTCAGAAAGATCAACATTACGCTCACATCATAGGTTATTTTGACACAACATTTTCTTGCTTTCAACCATCATCCAAAACTTTGGCTAAGAGCTTAACACCATCTTGCTTGTTGAAATGCCCAATTATAGCTTTTGGTCTTTATATGTCTTGGTCAAATGGTTCATCAAATTCTTTAACATCTCATCAAAGGCTTTGTCATCAAAACCATTTCCATTGATTAAAAGTACTAGCTTTATCTCTTTCAAAGGTTCTCTCGACGTAACCTCTTTCTATTATGAAACTTAGCCAAAATCTTAACCATATTTTCCATAAAACAATTAACATTACCTTTGATCTGACATAATTCTTTATCAATCGTAAGTTTAAATTCTATCTTGAGGTCTATATTATCATTATGGTTACCCTTGCTTTCCCAAATGAGTAATAATTGAATTTACCATAACCTCCCCTTAGGGAAGGTGAGTGAGTATAACTTTTAAAATTAAAGTGATGTTAGGTGCAATGAGTCGAAACTAGGTCTGTCAAAATTGGCCGAGGCAAATGGACGGCCTTGATTAGCTCGATATAAAGTGTGAGCTGGGTTAACAAAATTTTAGCTTGAAATAATTTTAGCCCAACTCGACCCGGACTGAAGATTCGTTGCCTCCACATGGGTTGGCTCGTGGTGGGTTGGGTGTAAAGACCCAGATTGCTTTCAGGATTGTCGACTATCCCCAAAAATCAACGTGGGTCTTTTCTACATGCTTTGTCCTCATTCATACTTTCTGAGAAAACTTCCCAAGAGCTCATCCATCTCATAATTGCTCCAAGTCAAATATGCTTAACTTTGGAGTTCTTAAGTGATGGGCTCCGGAAAAGAAGATGCATCTTGTTTGGCATATTTAGCACATCCTTAAGTTTAGGTGTCATAATTTCACATAAACTATGTTAGAACACTTAAATACGTGTTCTAAGGTCTATAAAAAAAATTCATACTTTTCATTTGCGTTTATAATATTTTTCATACGGTTGGATTGTTTTTATTTTTCATGGTCATCACACTTGGCCAACCCCCTGCACCGAACAATAATTTAAAAATATAATAAAAATTAAATTTATTTATATTGCATAAACAATGTTATTATAAGAATAATAGAATGTGCTAGAAAAGTAATTAAGAAAAGATTTGTATTGAATGCTTGGAAAGATAATTTGTATTGAAGGTGGATATGTTCAGCTGCTCACCATGCATTATTGAATTTGAAGGATGAGGAATATTTAATTTATTTTAGTCTTCAACGTTGCCAAATCAAACAGTTTGTTTATATAGTTAAGAAATGCAAAAGCAAACATAATTTATTTTAGTATTCATTATATTGATTACATCGTTAAGAAATAATTTATTTTTAAAATATGGGTCCATAGACCAGTCTGTTTAGTCTGTAGCCTGTAAAAAGTGGGGTTGTGCTAGAAAATTATTGGCCCACAATTAATTTGGCCTGACCCAACCCAGACCTTAAATATGTTGGCATGTCACGGGCTGCCACGTATGGGTTGAGTCAGCCCGAATTGATAGCTCTAGTCAAAACGTAAAAGAAGACAATATTATTTCCTTATTCTTTAATAAGATTGAATTACTCTTTTGGTCTCTCATCTTTTTTAATTTATTCAACTTGGTCCCTCTATTTTATAAATGTTCAAGTTGGTCCCTTATTTGTCAAACGTTAACCAATTTGGTCCATTTCGTTAAGTTTCACTGTTAAGTTTTCCTCTCGCCGGAAAACTTCATCGGAATCTGGAAAACTTCGCTAGAATCTTCCCCCTCTCTTTGTGGAGCAACTGGATCCTGACCCATGAAGCAACTGGATCCTAACCCATGCCCGCTTCACTTTTTTCTTTTCTTCTTCTCATCAAACCCTAGTCGTTGATAATCCGTTGGTTTATCTAGTTTTAACTACGGTTTACTAATTGATTGGATGATTATTGTTGAGTTAATTCTCGGTTTTTGCCCAGATTTATCTTTGTTCGTCTTTAAGTTGTGTTTTGAGTCTTTTTAGTTTGTTTTAGCGTTTTTCTATATTTTAGAGTCAATTATTTGTAATTGGGTATTTATGCTTTCAGGTACTCAATGATAGTTAAAAAAGTGAAGCTTTGGAAGCAAAGAAGAAGTGAAGGGAGAGAAGCAGGAGTTGCTAGAAGAAGTAATTCGCGTAGCGAATGTAAAGTCGCTAAGCGAATGACTGATCATGGGCTGGGCCTGATTTCATAATTGGTATTTGCTTAGCGAATCGTGCGTCCAAAATTGCATTTAGGCTTTACGCCTAAGGAAAAGAGGGTTGATTCATTCATTGATTTAATTCTTCTTAAGCTGCGTTTCCCAATTTTTGAGAGACAAATTTAGAGATTATGAACATGATGGTGTATGTTGAATTTCAATCAAATCAAGTTGGAATATCTTCAAGCATCATGAACTAAATTCCCTATTCTAGGGTGACGATGTAACCGCTTACAATGGTTTGGTAATAGTATGGCTAATTTCTGATTTCTTTTTATCTCTTTTAGGTTTTTCTCCCAATCTTATTGCTTTTGATTATAGTTGCAAATATAATTGAATGATTAGCCAATCGTATCGATACCGACAGGAGATATACGTGTCTAGAGCATCGAGAAAAAACCATAGGGTTGATATAGATAGACATATCATGTTAATCTTATGCAACTGCTATAGAGAACCTAGAACTTAAGGAGTTTCTTAATTCCTAATTTACATAGACATATGGAATTAGGTTTTAAGGAATAAATTTCATAAAAGCTTGACCAAGAGACATTGAAATTACATTAGGGTTCTTGGTTGATATTAGAATATGATTAGAAATTAGGATTGATGCCATACTCGCGCCAAACCGGAGTTCGTATATGAAGATGGATTCTTGTCTATGAGAATTCAGATTCTTAGATCGGTGAAATCGGAGCCCTAGAGCTTTCTCAACTTGAGTAAACACATCTTTCATTCTTGCATTTTATCATTGAAGTTCTTATTTTTAATTATTCAATTTATTTAATCATTAAATTCCAACTCAAATATTGGACGTTCAAATAGTTATTGAGATTGAGAATTGGTAATTGGTCACCCCATTCCCTGAGATCGATACTCGGAACTCTTCAGTTCCTATTACTTGCGACAAATTAGTACACTTGCTATTTATGTCCATCAAGTTTTTGGCGCCGTTGCCGGGGATTGGCATAACCAATGTCAGTAGTATCAAACGATATAACTACTTTGAACTTTGTTTTTAATATCATTTTTATACTTTTCTTGAACTTCTAACCTTGGTTGGAGTTTCTTTATGGTGGTTTGTTTGTGCATGCGAGGTAAAGTTGATCCTGAAGACTTGGTCTTTATCCCTGAAATCGAAAGACATTGTCGATCTACTCGGAAAGCAACCAAGGCAAGAAACAGGATAGCAACAATTGACCCTCCTGTGATTGAAGAAATTGATTTTGAAGAAATTGAAGTAATGACAAACCTACCACCATACAGGCCACTTACGGACTACTCTCGTCCAAGAGTGGAGGATTGTAGTTCAACTATTGTGAGGCCAGCTATTGAGGCAAACTCTTTTGAAATCAAGCCCAATGTGATCAATTTGATTCTCCAAAATCAGTTTGATGGGCGAGACAACGAAGACCCTCACAAGCATATCACAAGATTCTTGGAGATTCTGGCTATTTCCAAGCAGCAATGTGTTTCTGATGACGCCTTTCGATTGAGAGCTTTTCCCTTCTCACTTAGGGATAGAGCTCGAGATTGGTTTGATTACATGAATCCCGAAAGTATCACCACCTGGGATGAGATGGCGCACAAGTTCTTGACCCGATTTTTCTCTCCTCAGAAGGCTGCAACTTTGCAAAGTGATATTCATGCTTTCAGACAACAAGAAGGAGAGTCATTGAATAAGGCTTGGGAGCGATATAACATACTCTTGCGTAGATGCCCAAGTTCATTCTTTGACTTATGGAGGAAAGTAAGCTTCTTTTATAATGGGCTTCTTCCAAGTATTAAACAGCATTGCGACGCAGCAGCTGGTGGATCTGTTATGGCTAAATCAGTGGAGGATGCTTGGGAATTGCTGGAGAGGATGGCCAACAATGATTATCAAAATAGGGGGAATGATCGCATTGTTCATCCCAAGAAATCTGGTGTGTATGAAGTGGATGTTAATACATACGAAGCAGTCGTAGCTCAAAACAAGCTTCTACTTCAGAATCTCGCTCTCTCCAAAAAATCGGTCAATGCAGTCAGTGATCGTCCGATCATTTGTGGGTATTGCAATGGGGAGCATGATAGTTCAGTTTGTCTGAGTGGCCATTTTTCAGAGGAACATGTTGATGCCTGCCATAATTTCTATGACAACAAGCCCAGGAACGACTATCCAAGGCAGCAGAACAACCCCAACTACAATTCTTATAATCCGGGGTGGAGGAATTTCCCAAATTTATCATGGAGTAACTGTGATACTCAAGGGCAGCAGAAGCAATAATATGGTACCTCATCCAACAATCAAGCTCTTCCTAGGTTTACTCCTCCAAATCAACAAGTGCTAACTCAAAGAGGGAAGCCAGATTGGGAGATAGCGCTTGAGAAGTCAAATGCCGCATTATCTGCCTCCATTAGTTCGAGTAATGCTTCAACTAATGCAGCCATTGATAAATTGTCAACTCACACTCAGGCTTTTATTCATGATTTAGAAAGGCAGATATATAATTTGTCTAAGAAGTTGGACGAGCGGGCTCCTGGTACTTTCTCTGGTAATACCGAGAATAATCCTAAGGACCATTGCAATGCCATAACTACAAGAAGTGGCAAAGTGGTGGAACCTAAGATAAATTCTTTGGTGGAGGAAGAGAAACATGAGGAAGAGTCAAATACTGAATTGCCAAAGGAAGAGAACAGAATTGCTACAGAAATCTTTGAAGAATCAGAAAAGGGAAGGGGAAGCATGAGAACTTTAAATTTGTGGATCCTGAATTTGCCAGGAAGAAAGTTGTTGAAGCAAAGGATCTCCCCTCATTCATAAAAGTACCTTACCCTCAAAGATTGAAGAAGTCAGCACAAGACAAGCAATTCTCTAAGTTTCTGGATATATTCTGCAAGCTTCAAATTAATATACCTTTTGCGGAAGCACTAGAGCAAATGCCAGCTTATGCTAAATTCATGAAAGAGTTGCTTTCGAAGAAGCGCAAGTTGGATGATGAAGAAATGGTTGCCTTGACTGAAGAGTGCAGCGCCATCCTGCAAAGGAAACTACCACAAAAATTGAAGGATCCAAGGTCTTTTAGTATTCCTTGCAGTATTGGGGAGCTAACATTTGGCTAGGCTCTTTGTGATTTGGGAGCGAGTATTAATTTGATGCCCTTGTCCATGATGCGAAGACTTGGCATTAAAGAGGTGAAGAATACGATGATGTCCCTTCAATTAGCAGATAGGTCAATTAAATACCCTTGGGGTGGTTGAGGATTTGCTAGTTAAAGTCGACAAGTTCATTTTTCCTGCTGACTTTGTGATTCTTGATATGGACGAAGATGCTCAGATTCCGCTTATATTGGGTAGGCCATTTTTGGCTACTGGAAGAGCATTAATTAATGTCTAGTAGGGTAAACTGACTCTAAGGGTGCACGATGAAACAGTGGTGATCAATGTTTTTAATGCAATGAAGCACGGGATAGAGAAGGAAAGTTGTTACAGCATTGATGTGGTTGAGCCTCTAGTTCAGTCACTTGCTACTACTGGAAACCATGGTTCATCACTTGAAAAAGCGATGGTAAAATCCCAGGGTATTGAAGAATTAGTGGAATTTGACAATGCAGAAATTTTAGAGATTGAACGACAAATGGATGCACTGCCAATTGTACCAAAAGAAGAGTCACTGATCGAAGAGCTTGTGAAGGATGGAAAAGTCGAAGAAGTGCAAAAGCCGGAACTTAAACAACTCCCTACTCACCTAAGGTATGCATTTTTGGGTGAGGAGGGACACTATCCGGTAATTATCAACAAGGACTTAAAGACTGATGAGGAAGAGAAGCTCTTAAAGGTACTCAGGAACCACCAATCTGCCATAAGGTGGAAGATCTCTGATTTAAAAGGCATCAGTCCCACTTTGTGCACTCACAAGATCTTAATGGAAGAAAACTACAAGCCGGTAGTCCAACCTCAAAGAAGACTTAATCCGGTCATGAAAGAAGCAGTGCGTAAGGAAGTGATGAAGCTCTTAGATGCGGGGATCATTTACCCAATTTCAGACAGTGCATGGGTAAGTCCTGTTCATGTGGTACCCAAGAAGGGGGCACTACTGTAGTGGTTAACGAAAAAAATGAGATGATACCAACGAGAACTATTACAGGGTGACGAGTTTGCATAGACTACAGAAAATTGAACGATGCAAATCGTAAGGATCATTTCCCCCTCCTTTTCATTGATCAGATGCTGGAAAGGTTAGCCGAGCATGCCTATTATTGTTTTCTGGATGGATATTCCGGCTACAACCAGATCATCGTGGATCCACAAGATTAAGAGAAGACGGCTTTTACTTGTCCTTTCGGGGTCTTTGCATATAGAAGAATGCCCTTTGGTTTGTGCAACGCTCCAGCAACATTCCAGAGGTGCATGCTGGCCATCTTCTCAGATATGGTGGAGAAATACATTGAAATATTCATGGATGATTTCTCCGTCTTTGGGTCATCTTTCGATCACTGCTTGGAGAATTTGGCCTGTGTACTGCAGAGATGCCAAGACACCAACCTTGTCCTTAATTGGGAGAAATGTCATTTCATGGTGAAGGAAGGTGTGGTGTTGGGGCATAAAATTTCTTCGAGGGGAATTGAAGTGGATAGAGCAAAAGTGGAGGTGATTGAGAAATTACCGCCTACGAAAGACGTGAAGGGGATCCGGAGTTTCCTCGGGCATGCCGGATTCTATCGGAGATTCATTCGTGATTTCTCCAAGATCGCTAAGCCCATGTGCGACCTATTGGGAAAGGATGTATCCTTTGTTTTTAATAATTCCTGTTTGCATGCATTCAAAACATTAAAGCATAAACTGGTCACAGCCCCTATTATCACTGCCCCTAACTGGGACTATCCTTTTGAAATTATGTGTGATGCAAGTGATTTTGCAATAGGGGCTGTCTTAGGACAAAGAGTTGAAAAGTTTGTCCATGTGATATACTATGCTAGCAAAGTCTTAGATGATGCATAACTGAACTATTCCACCACTGAAAAAGAACTTTTAGCAGTTGTGTATGCTCAGGACAAGTTTAGACAGTATATCATAGGATCTAAGGTTATTGTTTTTACTGATCATGCTGCAATCAGGCACCTGATAACCAAACAGGATGCCAAGCCTAGACTAATCCGTTGGATTTTGTTGCTACAGGAATTTGATTTGGAGATAAAAGACAGGAAAGGATCAGAAAATGGAGTGGCGGACCATCTTTCCAGGTTGCTTAACCTGGATGAGGAGGAGAAACGATTGGTTATTCGGGAGGAGTTCCCGGATGAACAACTTTATGCTGTAACTGAAGTTTCTCCTCCCTGGTTCGCCGATTTGGCAAACTACAAGGCTAGTAAGATCGTTCCTGAAGACCTCACTTGGCAACAACGGAAGAAGTTTTTCAGCGATGCCAAGTTCTATGTGTGGGAGGATCCGTACTTGTTTAGACATTGTGCGGATGGACTCCTAAGGCGATGTGTTCCACAGTTTCAAGTGGAGGACATCTTGTGGCATTGTCATGGTTATGAATATGGAGGCCATTTTGGAGGCGACAGGACAGCTCAAAAAGTTCTCCAAAGTGGATTCTATTGGCCCATTATCTTCAAAGATGCAAGGACATATGTGGAAAGGTGTGACCGTTGTCAGAGAGTTGGAAACATATCCAAAAGGCATGAGTTAGCCTTAAATGGCATCATGGTGGTAGAGATCTTTAATGTGTGGGGCATAGATTTCATGGGACCGTTTCCACCCTCTTTCTCATACAAGTACATCTTAGTGGGGGTGGACTATGTGCAAGTGGGTGGAAGCTGTAGCAACCACAACTGACGATTCGAAGGTTGTCACTGAATTTGTGCGGAAGAACATTTTCGCACGATTTGGTGTTCCAAAAGTCATAATCAGTGATGGAGGGTCACATTTTTGCAACAAGAAGCTGAACTCTGTACTTACGAAGTATGGGGTCAATCACAGGGTGGCCACTCCATACCTTCCACAAACAAGCGGTCAAGTAGAAGTGTCCAACCGAGAGTTGAAGAGAATCCTGGAAAAAACAGTCAATGCCTCACGGAAGGATTGGTCCAAGAAATTAGATGATGTGCTTTGGGCGTACAGGACAGCTTTCAAGACTCCTATTGGTTGCTCCCCATACCAACTAGTCTATGGGAAGGCTTGTCATTTGCCAGTTGAGTTGGAACACCGGTCATTTTGGGCCACTAATGCGTTGAACTCTGACTATAAAGAAGCTGGTGAGAAGAGATCGCTGAAGATAAACGAGTTGGATGAGTTTAGATTGCAAGCGTATGAAAATGCGCTCATTTACAAACATTGGACAAAGGCATGGCATGATAAGCATATTGTACCCAGGAGTTTTGAATCAGGCCAGAGTGTACTCTTGTACAACTCTAGGCTCAAGCTATTTCCGGGTAAGCTAAAGTCCCGGTGGTGTGGACCTTTTGTCATATCTCGTGTTTTTCCACTTGGAGCAGTGGAATTGCATAATCCTAAGGAAGGAAGAACTTTCAAATTCAATGCGAAAGAGTCAAACCCTATATCGGGGGTGAGTTTGCCAAAGATGAAGCCGAGTGGAATCTGAAGTAGCCCCTTCGGGGGCATTGGGTCAAGCTCGGGACGTTAAACAAGCGCTTATTGGGAGGCAATCCAATTCAATATCCTTTTATAAATACCATGTAGTTAGTTCCATCTAGAGTAGGAATTGTGTTTCAAGTTTTGCATTGTTTCTTGCATTTCATGATTTTTTTTTTTTTTAAAAAAAAGTTTGCTTTATCCGCTTAGCGAATGAGGTTCGCTACGCGAATATAGCGGATCCAAAAACTGGCCTCTGTTTTTTTTTTGCGAAGCGAAACACTTTCGCTCAGCGAATACAGGGCAGAAAAAAATAGCACCTCTCTGGTTCGCGAGGCGAAACACTTTCGCTCAGCGAATATGGGGCACCCAGAATCCACCTCTCTGGTTCGCGAGGCGAACCACGTTCGCTTAGCTAAACTAGGTAATCACAAAAAAATAGCCTCCCTGGTTCGCGAGGCGAGGCCATATCGCGTAGCGAATATGCTGATACCAAAATAAAGAGTCTGTGTGTTTCGCAAAGCGAAAACTATTCGCGTAGCGAACTTATGGTTCCTGAATTTGGAATTTTGTCCGATTCGCGTAGCGAAAATTTATTCGCATAGCGAATCATGCCTGGTATAAAAGGTTGCGAGGGAGTGAAGATTCTTCACACTCCGTATCTCTGCTCTCTCGCACGACCCAGCAACCCCAAGCGTTCCTTGGTGCTTTCTTGGTCACAACTTCAAGTTCTTCTTGCTTTCCCTCTTCTAAGCATCTCAGGTAACTCTTATACCCGCTCTTACATGTTGAAACTGTTATCTGTGGGGAAATACTGAGTTCTTCACGAATTGCGATCTTGAACCTTGATGTTTGGATAGAGGATCCCAATTTTTCAATGTCCTATAATTTGCACACTACATATGCATAGAAAATCAAGTTTGGGATTACCAAGTTGGAGTTTTGGGTTCATTTATGCATTGGGTATTAGGATTTTCAATTTTGGATTTGAACTTGGGTGTTACCATAATGTTGTTTAGTGTTAGTTCTGAAAATATAATGTTGTCTATTGTTTGCTTTGGGACTTTTCTGTGTTTCAGGTATGGCTCCTCCTAGGGTTGAAACACAGGCCATTCGTCCTAAGAAGAGGCGTGTTGACAACGCCTCGACCTCTCAGGCCGCTGATGATGATTCTCTCATTTATCGATCTCCGGAGCACAAGCAACATTATGCCTTAATTGCTAGGAAACAATTTGTAGCGGAGAGGCGAGTACAGTTGTTACCGCACCAGTTTCTGGATATACAAAGGCGAGGTTGGAAGAAGTTTACTGAATTTCTTGAGCGAGTCCACATAAAACTCGTGAAGGAATTTTATGCTAATGCTTACAATCCCAAACCTGAAGACAGAAAGTTTGTTTCTGCGGTCCGAGGACGAGAAATTGTTTTTGATGGTAATACTATTAATGCCTTCTTTGGCATTGTGAAGAATTGGCTAGGAAAATGCCAGTACGAGCGCCTTCCGGCGATCGAAGAGATAGCTGAGGATGTGCTCGCTGTTTGTTGTACACTAGGAGCACAATGGGAGACAGGACCCTATGGAAACCTGTTGAGGATAAAGCGGAAGGATTTGACGCCTCTAGGAAAAATGTGGAAAACCTTCGTGCACGCTAATATCCAGCCTTGCTCATATGATTCCACCATACCTGTACCTAGGGTGAAGCTGCTCTATGCCATAATGAAGGGCCTAACTATTGATATTAGCGGAATCATCGCCTTGGATATCCAAACTAGTGCGAATTCCTTGACTACGAATGCTCTGGGCCATCCATTTTTGATTACGGAGTTGTGTGCCCAGGCTGGTTTTGAGGTGCCTAAGGAGGTGGATGTCAAATATAAGCAGCCCCTTGATGCTAATAATATCACTCGCTACTGTTTTCAGGAGAGGAAAACAAGGAAGCCGGTTGAGCGGCAACAGGAGACCAATGAGCGGCCACAGAGTTCTAGGCCACGTCAGCACCGGACGTTGGATGACTATATGCAGATGCTGACCCTTCAGCATGAGGAGCAAAAACAGATGCACAAGGAAGGGATGAGCTCTCTTGTTGTATCGAGAGACTTGAGTCGGGCACAATCTAGTGCCCAGATGGAGGGCAGGGCTTTTGAGTTCCATTCTGAGGCTGAGCTGAGTGCCCTGTATGGCTGGCGTGACTGGTCTCGAGACGAGACACATGCCCCAGCGGGAGGAGGGCCGGCCACTCAGCGTGCACAGAGGGCTGCTCAGTCTACAGAGCTTCAGAGAGAGTTTGATGGTGATGGTCCAGAAAGTGACGTGGACCCAGATATACAGGCAGAGGAGAATCTTGTTGATGTGCTGTAGTCTTGCAGCATCATTTTGCCGTATATTTTGTCGTGTTCTTTGATAAACTCTAGTCTTCATTGATGTAAATCATGAGTTGTCATAGAAACACTTTTATTTTATGAACTGGAGACCCATTTTGGTTTTGATTTTATATTGTCATGCATTTCTTTTCTATTGAGTTGAACAGGTGCCTTGAGCATACTTGCCTCTTGTTATGCTATACCAGAGAGGAAATTGGAGGAGATAA
Source organism: Ammopiptanthus mongolicus (assembly GCA_039655645.1). Lineage (NCBI taxonomy): Eukaryota > Viridiplantae > Streptophyta > Magnoliopsida > Fabales > Fabaceae > Ammopiptanthus > Ammopiptanthus mongolicus. Next base: position 88,256,253 of record CM077344.1, on the reverse strand, counting down.
CATTGAGAAAATGAAAGCGTGAAAAGGATTCTTTATTGAACCTTTAAGATTTGTCTTCCTAACCTTCTCTTTTTATTTTCTTAGTTACAATTTTGACTATCCGTGCACTTGAGTCTTTTGCTGTTTTGCGATCAAGTCTTTGAGTCTTTTGAGTAGAGTCTTGGCAGATTTAATGTGATCTGATTTTTTGAACCATACACTTTGTCATGCATTTTTGAGAATGTTACTCCCTTGGGTGAGTGGGTGAAGCTTGTGACTTGAGAGATATGCTACGTGCGAATCAAAACGAGTTGAACACTAGATTCCTGACAAGTTTGGGGTTGGAGCACTTGGCATAATTAATTAGGACATGGATTTCTAGTGCGTCCATGTGAGGAAAGTTAGGTCTTAAAGAAACATTCACTGTTTGAGCGAGTAGCTGTTAAGACGCATGCCCTTAGGTTTGCTCTAGTCTTAACTTGATTGCATGAATATATGTTGCATAACATGATTGAGGCATTTTTGTTCTAAAAGAAAAAAAAAAACTAGTGGCCAAATAAGCTTACCTGGATATAATGAATATCTCTTGTTAACCCACTTGAGCCTTAGCCTTGTTCTTCTTAATAGCCTTAACTATGAACTAAAAATCTCTGAAAAACCAAGTGACCTAACCTTAACGGATTAGTGGAGCATTGGTATATGTTAGTAAGGATTTTGAAGACCAAGTTTGGGGTGGCAGGAAAGATGAAAGGAAAGAGAAAGCTGGAAAAAGTTAACCATTCTAGCAAAAAAAAAAAAGGAAAAAAATCTGCTCCATTCGCTAAAATTATACATATATATATTGCTTGAATGGTTCGAAAGGGAAAGGAAAGAAGATTTAGTCACTAGTAAAGAAATAGAGGCAAAAAGTCCCCAGTTGGTACTTTATTTGAACATGGAGAAAAAGTGAAAACTTGTTACATATTTGCTCCTTTGATCTGTAAGGTTCTAGCTAGTACCCTTCATTGAATCCATCCTTTTACCTTGGCCTCATTACAACCTTAAAAAGTCCTCATGATTGTGCATTTAGGTGTTTTGTGGGATCTATGTTGAGATGAAAGGCAAACCCATGGAGTGCGTGCTTAATTAGTGAAAAAGTAAACACAAACCTAAACACTTGAGAGATTGAGAGAAATAAATCGACCTTGTGAGAAAGAGACCATATTGGATACCTGATGATTGTGTTTGGTATTTTCAAACCCCTTATTTGATGGATGATGGTGTATATATGTGAGTATTAAAAAAAAAAAAATAGGATTTGATTGATGGGCTATCTCTCAAGTTACTTGACTTGCTGAACCTTGATCTTATAGGAAGTTTGATTGATTGAAAATCTGTACAAATGATTGAGAGTTGCATGATTGTCAGGTTCATTAAATTTGCCATTATTGAGTCTTCGTTTGTGTCTTTTTATTCTTTAGTTTGCTTGAGGACAAGCAAAGTGCAAGTTTGGGGTATTTTGATAATCAGTTGGTTTATCTAGTTTTAACTACGGTTTACTAATTAATTGGATGATTATTGTTGAGTTAATTCTTGGTTTTTGCCCAGATTTGTCTTTGTTCGTCTTTAAGTTGTGTTTTTAGTCTTTTTAGGTTGTTTTAGCGTTTTTCTATATTTTAGAGTCAATTATTTGTAATTGGGTATTTATGCTTCCAGGTACTCAATGAATGTAAAGTCGCTAAGCGAATGACTAATCATGGGCTGGGCCTGATTTCTTAAATTCGCATAGCGAATTGGTGTTCGCTTAGCCAATCGTGCGTCCAGAATTGCATTTAGGCTTTACGCCTAAGGAAAACAGGATTGATTCATTCATTGATTTGATTCTTCTTAAGCTGCGTTTCCTAATTTTTGAGAGAGAAATTTAAAGATTATGAACATGATGGTGTATGTTGAATTTCAATCAAATCAAGTTGGAATATCTTCAAGCATCATGAACTAAATTCCCTATTCTAGGGTGACGATGTAACCGCTTACAATGGTTTGGTAATAGTATGGCTAATTTCTCATTTCTTTTTATCTCTTTTAGGTTTTTCTCCCAATCTTCTTGCTTTTGATTATAGTTGCAAATATAATTGAATGATTAGCCAATCGTATCGATACCGACAGGAGATATACGTGTCTAGAGCATCGAGGAAAAACCATAGGGTTGATATAGATAGACATATCATGTTAATCTTATGCAACTGCTATAGAGAACCTAGAACTTAAGGAGTTTCTTAATTCCTAATTTACATAGACATATGGAATTAGGTTTTAAGGAATAAATTTCATAAAAGCTTGACCAAGAGACATTGAAATTACATTAGGGTTCTTGGTTGATATTAGAATATGATTAGAAATTAGGATTGATGCCATACTCGCGCCAAACCAGAGTTCGTATATGAAGATGGATTCTTGTCTATGAGAATTCAGATTCTTAGATCGGTGAAATCGGAGCCCTAAAGCTTTCTCAACTTGAGTAAACACATCTTTCATTCTTGCATTTTATCATTAAAGTTCTTATTTTTAATTATTCAATTTATTTAATCATTGAATTCCAACTCAAATATTGGACGTTCAAATAGTTATTGAGATTGAGAATTGATAACTGGTCACCCTAATCCCTGAGATCGATACTCGGAACTCTTCAGTTCCTATTACTTGCGACAAATTAGTACACTTGCTAATTCTGTCCATCAGTCGTCCCTACCTTCTCCCATCTACTCAGCTGCACCACACCATCCCAAACACGAAAATTTCATGATAACAACCTCATCAAGTCAAGATTCTTGATCCTTTTGTGCGTTTGTCTTTCCTTGGTTCATAATGATTTCGTAGTGCAATGCACCAATTTTGCACTCAAATTCCTCAATTCGTATATGATGCCCTTAAAGTGCAGGTCGCTAGAGATTTTCGGCAAGCAAAAATGCAACTCCAATTGCAGAGAAAGGGGAGATGAAGGGGGGAGAGAGGAAGCCGGGAAGGGAAGAAAAAGGAAGAGAGAGAAAAGAAGAGAGAGGCAGGAAGATTCCAACGATGTTTTCTAGCTATATTTCCAAAATCCGTCGAAATTTTTCGACGAGAGGAAAACTTAGCGGTGAAACTTAATAAAAAGAATCAAAATGTTTAACATTTGACAAGTAAAAAACCAACTTGAACATTTTTAAAATAGAAAGATCAAATTGAATAAATTAAAACAAATAAGGGGATCAAAAGAGTAATTTAGCCTTTTAATTAATATCTTTAACACACTAATTAACAATACTCTTTTCTAATTTCTAATTGCGACAAAAATCAGAGATGGAACCCACATGTAAATATCACGTTGCTGAGGTTTTGCTAGTGGCTCCCTCCATTGGGATCTTTGATTGTTACTTTAATTAGCCAACTCTGCGTCTTAACGAAAGCGAAGGACATAATCATTACGACATTTGACCCATAACTTTGCATTATTACTCCTTATTAGTATTGGTTTCTTACTTTTTCTCCTGTCTAGTCTGTGGCAAGGAATAGTGAAATCGTCAAAAGAATTTAAATATCTTAATCTTGTTTGTTCCTTTACTGTCATGCAAAGCTTCATAGTAAATCATAAGTTGATCTTCATTTGCTTGGCGATAAGTGATTAATATAAAGGCTTCCTTCCAATACTACATTTACGCATGCTCATGAGCATGCCAATCACAGGACACGCCGCAAAGGGATGGAAGTGGAAAAATCGGGTGCACATTTCTTCATCTTTACCCCGCACCTTTACTTTACATTATATAAGGGCTAAGGCATGCTTAATATATTGGTTCCTTCATTATTTCTGGCTCGTTTGGTTTCTAATTAATGATCATGAACACTACCATGCCGATCCTTATCAGAAGTTGATGAACTTGGACTCAATTTCAATTTTCTTTTTTGGTGTAATTAAGTTCAAATTCTGAGATTAGAATTCGGGAAGGAGGCACAGAGAAAATTATTTATATTTCCGTTAATTTTTTTTTTTCAATATCGATTTTAAGTCATTAATATATATATATTTGTATAAAGAATGATGAAATTGAAAATTAAGGTTGGCAGTGAGCTAAACTAACTCGTGAACGACATTACATTTGATTCATCAACAATTTAACAACAGCTAAAATTAGAGTTTTGATATACTTGACTTGTTAGTTTGTGATATATCCCCCCTCCTCTCTTTTTATATTTGTATTAGGTCCTTTTGGTCTATATTAATATGAGAGTATCCATTTCCCATGTTTTTAATATAAATCTACATATAACTAAAGAGATTTTTATTAGTTAACATTTACATTATTTTATTATTATAACATGTTAATCAACTTATATATCTCCACCGCTAATACTAATCAATAGTGATTTTAAAACTTAGTCGTGTTATGATTAAACAATTTATAACTTTATGTATCACTGATCATAAGTTGAATAGCATAAGTTTGTTTTTTATTAACAACTTAATAACATAATTTTTTCCCGCAAAAAAAAAAAAAAAAAGGGAAATGGTCGAGTATGAAGGTAGGTTTCGTGCAACGTGTACAAATCATTTGATTGGTGAGTTACATTTTATAACTATTTTTTTAAACTTTTTTATCTTGTCTGAATTTCGTTTTTCTCTCTCATAATTTTCCTGATTCATCAACATTGTGTACATGCTTGTCGTACTAAAAGCACCTGCATCCTAGGTCGATTGTTATTATGGTGATTAATTTCTTATTGATATTATAATTGATTAGATTTTATATGTAGTTATTGTATACGATTTTATTTTTATTTATTGTCTCCTATCCTGTCCTATAAATAGGAACATCTCATTATACATTGTAATACAATTGAATATACAGAAAACATATTTATGTCTTCTCGCCTTTAGTTTCTAACATGGTATTAGAGTCAGAGCCCATCTTCCAATGTTTCCGTTGTTTGCCGCCTGTTCCATCAGGGGCATCGCCTGTTCCGTCAGGTATCTGTGGAGGGTTGGTGTTGAAAGTCTCATATCGCCTGACTCTTCTTCCGGGTTGCGGTTTATATACCTGTTGGATAACTTCACTTAATACCAATTGGTTTTAGGATGAAATCTAACAAATACCAAGGGTGGGGTGCTTGTATAAGCATCTCATGCTTAAAAAAAGTAGACAATGGATCTCTATACTTTAAAAGCATATTAGTAGGTCCCATTTAGTAAAATTGTTAATAAAATATAATGATGTGAGATAACTTGTGGGGTTCATTTAGTAAAAAAGTTAAAGATGCTAGATTGAAGAAATGAGTTGTTTAAGTTGTAAAAAATAAGTATGATATATGTGTAATGGTGGATCCAATTTAAGAACCCAAAAAGTAAAAAAATGGGTTGTTGGGATGGAGATACTCTAAATAGTGCAACTCAAATATAAATACATGTGTGTTTTTAATCCACCCGGTGATTGGTATGTTGCTTTTTAATCCTAATCGAGGGGTTTAGGGATTTTGTTTATTTGTTGTTTGGTTTGAGAAAGAAAATAAAAAAAAGAAAACAAAAAGAAAGAAAGTGATAAGAAAAAAGAGTGGATTTTAAAGGTTGTTTGGTATGAGAGAAATATGGAAGAAAGTGAAGAGAAAGAAATGTGATATTCTTTCTCTGCTTGTTTCGTAGGATAGAAAGTGAAAAAAAGAAAATATTTTTTTTTATTAAATAGACAATTATACTCTTATTAAGAATAATAATAATAACAATTTTCATTAAAAAAGTGAAGAGTTATAATTATAATAATTTTAAATTTTATTATTTATGTATATATATTTTATTATAATAACTCAATATTCTTTTCTGACATATAAAAATAAGGATTTGGATTCCCTAACTTTAGAGAGGAAAGTCACCATGACTTTTGGTCTATAGAAGAGAGAATGATGATTATAAATGAGGAGATAAAGATGAGAGAAAGAGAGAATGATTAAAGAGAGAGATAGAGATGACTTTCCCTCCCTAAAGTTAGGGAATCCAAATCCTAACCATAGCTTGTTATTGAATGTACATTAATGGTAATGTTAGATAAAAGTCAGATAAAAAGGATGAGTAGATTTGTAATTTCATAACATTTAATCTCCTATTCTCAGGTTTTCTTTGCTGCCGTGAGGAGAAACTTTTTTGGGTGGATCACACTAAATCTTTTCTCTTTTCTCTATTTTCTATTCCCACCAAACGGGATAAAACTACAAAATCCTCTCATTTTATCTCCTCTAATTTTCTCTTCCATTTTCACTCCAACCGAACAAAGTGTTAAGATTTAGGTTGAAGATGACTGGAACAAAGGGGTTAGGGATTTTGGGTTAGGATTTATGTTGAAGATGACAAGAAGGAAAAAATAGGGGTTAGGGTCTGTTTGAGAGTTTGGAGGGAAAGGGAGGGGAGAGATTTGTGTTGCAACGGAGGAGAAAGAGTTGCAAGGGAGGAGAAAGAGATGGGGAAGGGAGGATAGTCCCCCACCTTGCATGAGGGTTTATTTTCCAACAAAAGAACCAAAACCCGTCCATTTAGGGAAATAAAAAAATGAACTTGAGGGGGGTTTTGGAGGCTTTTAAAATTTCTTTACATGCTTCTTTCTTTTAAAAAACTCTCAAAATGTTTTTCCCTTCCCTCCTTTCCCCTCCCAACTACCAAACAAGCCCATAGAGACTTTTTTGGTTGGTGCTTAAGCCTTTAGAGATTTCATGCTAAAAATGTGCAATTATTGAAAAAAAATGCAAATGGTGGTGGGGGAGGAAATTCTATAATATCACACGATTTTAGCAATAATTTTTGTTTTGTTTTGTTTGAAAACATGGTACTTTGCGTGCAACAGCGGAGACTAATCCCGCAAGGAAACTAGGATCCATTTAAGGGGCTGTCTTCTCCCAACAAATGTTTTTTCATATACACCGACTAAGGATGGCAACGAGGCGGGGAGTACTCCCCCGCTTCCCGTCCCCCATTTTTCCTGGTCCCCATCGCGCTGAGTTTTTCTCCCTCGTCTCCATTCCCACAGATTCGAAGGATCCCCGCAGGAAGTTCGGGGACCCTGAAAATTCATAAAAAAACAAGTAATTAACTAAAATTCAATAAAATATAAGAACATTAAAAATCTTAAATATTTAAAGTTAAAGCACTCTCCAAGAACTCCAACAAAATAATATATATATATATATTCCAAATTAATAAAATATATCTATAAAATATATATATTCACATATCTTTATAAGGATGTTTTAGTAATCTTTTAAGGATCAGGGAGCCAACGGGCGGGAAGCATATTCCTTGTCCCCATCCCTAAAGTGTCTTCGAAGGGATTTTCTCCTCCGTCTCTGTATGAAAAAATTCCCCGTCCGCAAGGCCCTATTCAGGCCAATTCCCACGGGGATCCCCACGCATAGAAACAAATTGTCATCTATAACATCGGCCAATGATCGAACCCCTGGCCACATACTTATAGGACTCGAGTTTGCCACTCGTAACACACCATGTTTGTTTTAGCAACAAAATTTAATTTCATCATAGCCATGTGCAATCAAAATCACTGTTGTGGCACCATTCACGAGGAAAGGAACTAGGTATAGAGATGGCAATGATATCGGGAGGGGGCGAGGAGTACTCCCCTGCTCCCTGTCTCCGTCCCCAATTTTGTCCCCCGTTCTTCGTCATAGGGAGTTTTTTTTCGCCCGTCCCCAATCCCCACGGATCTCGCGGTTCCCGGCGGGGAGTTTGGAGACCTCGAAAATTCATAAAAAAAATAGTAATAGGTAACTAACTAAAATCCAATAAAAAATAAAAACACAAAAAATCTTAAATATTTAAAGTTAAAGCAATCTCGAAGACATTATAACAAGTTCAACATTAAATAGTATACATATATGTTTAATATTTTATTTATTTAAAAAAATATATCTATTATATATATACACACATATTTTTAAGGATATTTTAGTAATATTTTCGGGATCGGGGATTCCATCGGACGAGAAGCATGTTCCTTATTCTCGTCCCCAAAGTGCCTTCGGTGGAATTTTCACCCTCATCCCTACGCGGAAAAATTCCCCGTCCGCGGGCCCCCATTCGAGACAGTCCCCTCAAGGATTCTTATACACGAGTATCAATTGCCATCCCTAACTAGGTAGCAAAAAACATACCACTTGTCAACCAATTTGTCCTAATACTTTGCCCCAAGTAGGGATGGCAATAGGGCGGGACGGGTGCGGATAATGCTTCCCCCACACCCGTATTCGTCAATATCCGTGGATATTTATGGGTTAGCGGATATCCATGGATATCCGTGGGTATTTAAGAGTCTAAAATAAAAAGTAAAGAAAATAAAATTATACAACATAATATAACAATATATTATATTAACATTATATGATATACTATATGTATTTTAAAAAAATTATTATTATGGGTTTAACCACTAAAAGGTATGAAATAATAAAGAAAATAAAGTTTATTTCATCTCAAAGTGATAGATGTTGTCATAATATATAATATATATTTAATAAAAAATATTTATTATAAATATGGGGATATCCGTGGGACGGATACTGTGATCTTCATCTTCATTTAATAGGTATTCATTTACTGTCTACTACAAATAATCTATCAAATATCCGCGGATACGGATAATTTTGTCATCCCTAATCCCAATTGTGGTTTGCAATTTTTAAATTGTAAATAAAACATGTACTATACCTTTTTCAGGTAATAAACATCCTTCGTTGATTTCTTTCCATGTGTCTTGTATCTTTCCCACGATTGGATTTGGAGTGGGCACCGGTGCACGCTAAAACCAGATACACGCCTTTAAACCTCCCTTGACACAAACAGCAACTTCCTCAATTAAGATCTATTGTAGACACCTGGATGACCTTGAACTTTAAAAAATGAGTAAAGAATTCATCACAAAAAAATGAATAACGGTCCTTTTCATTTTTTAAAAAAAATTAAGGACTTTATTATTATAATTTTTAATATATAAAACACATAAAAGTCTAATAAATATTATCTATTTTAGAAATAAATATTTTTATATATCCAAAATTATGATAATGAAATCCTTTATTTCTTTTGAGAAATAAAAAAGATCTTTACTATAAAAAAATAACGAAGTAAAAACAGATTAACCAAAACAGTTGAGAGAAATTGCTATAGTAACTTAATAGTTACTACGTGGCTCTGAGGAATTGTCAAGTGTTTATTAAATGATGATTGTATAATAAATATTTTAAAAAAGATTAATGAAATGTATGGTAAATTATTTTTATACCATACTTAAAAAAAATATGGTTATAGTAAAATTCTTATAAGCCTTCATAAATATTTTTGTGGTGAATGATTTTTGTTGGAAGATGAATAATGATTTGGTAGGACAAAAACAAAGAAATGGATATGGCATTTATTGCAGCAAATTCTATAAGATCCCAGTATCAACAAAAATCCCGTGAGTGAGCAAAGAAGCATCAGCTGAAATCCAGGAACATGTACATACATTTCATTGATTGCAACGTGCCATTAATGTTCGTTCAGTGATGCAGTGGGGTAGACCGTTTCAGCCACAAACCATGGATTCATATGGAGAATTAAGCAAATCTATAAACAAACTTCTCCTAAACCCATTTTGCATTAATTGGAAAGTACTGCATGGCTTCTTAATTAAATTAATTTGAGTCTAGTTTTTCAAATTCGATACACTTACGAAAATGAATTTTATAAAGAACCGTATTCATATGTGAAATGAGTAGGTAGACTGAATTATGGTGAGAGTGCCACTTCATCAATCATCTGATCATTCAGCCATATTATCAGATGTTGCTGTTCTGGTTTTTATCTAACCTGTTCCATCGGCAATCAAACTCAACTACAACACATCCCCTGTGATGTGCACTTCAATGATGACAACAACCATGCTGACCATCTTAAGTGTCACTGCCAACTGATCACGACCATGAAGGTCAATTGTGCCCTTCAAATAGGAGAAGTTGCACGAATTGAGTTTGTAGCCACAAAGAATGAGATGCTCTTCTTTGACAAGAATCACATATATGTACATTATCAGATTGCTCTTTGCAATTTGGAACCATCCCCCCAAGGACAAACTGTAGCTTATAGCTTATAAAATAACATATATAGGATAACATTTTATGTTTTTTTTTAGGATCGGGAATTTCTTCTTTTGGATTCCCTATTCATCTTCTCATTAGTATAATATCAATCATTGGATTAATCTAATAATTATTATCAAAGATCTTCAACTATATTAGATTAATCCAATGATGGAAGAAAGGATAAAGAGGTAATCCCGATGGAGATGAACCATTATCTCTTTTTTATGATAAAATTGAAACAAAAAGTTTGGGTACAATAGATCAAGGAGAGGCAAAACCGTTTATTTAAAAAACTTATTATTTCTTAATAAATCTGTTAAGGCTAGTAAATTTTGACTCATAGAATAGACAACACTCAATACATTAACCGAAGGAAAATGATAAGTAATAAATGTCAATTTGGATTTAATTGGTATATATTATCAGTGTAAAGATTATTTACACGGTCAATTAATCATACATTGTTATATCATTAAAAATATAAGATTTTTATTTTAACTACCTTAAAAAGTCACTCACACAATGATTTGTAATTTGTTGACAGTGTAAAAACTTTATATTGACAATACATATATCAATTAAACTCTACGAATTTATGAAAAAAGTTACGAATAATAATGGCTGTTTATCATAAATTGATTAGAATCATTTTTATTTTTATTTAATAAATTTTTTTAATTAGTATATCTTGTTAGTATAAAGATTTTTTATACTATTAATCAATCATAAATTATCATATTAGTAAAAATGTTTACTCCTATTCTAACTAGCATAAAAATTACTCATATCATAATTTGTGTTTAGTTAATTGAGTAAAAACTTTATACTAGTAAAACATAATAATTAAACTCTTAAAAAAAAACGGTAACACATGAACGTGTAATGCATTCTTACATTTTTCGTCACATTACTATTTATATTGAATAACAAAGTTAGTAGATGGATTAAATTGGTGCGTACCGTTAGTGTAAAGATTTTTTTTATATTGATAACTAATTTTAAGTTTTTACATCATTAAAAAAATTAATTTTTATCCTAACTATTTTAAAATTTACTCACATCATGATTTGTGAATGATTATCAATATAAAAAGTTTTATTCTAAAAATATATACCAATTAAATTCTAAACGGAATTACATAAATCCATACATCCTGATAGAAAAGAACTAATAAAAAAAATCAAAAGTAATCGAAATATTACTAGAGACCAAGTATTGCTCTGTTTGGTATTGTGACACCCTCAAAATCCAGTGCCACTTTCGTAACTCAACACACTTAATAAAACGATAAATAAAATTTTGCTGGTTTTACTTTCGGAAAATAAATCCTTTGTATAAGCAGATTCTGGAAATCGTGACAAAATTTTTTCTTATTAATACGTATAAGCACCACTCCAGATAAAACAGAACTACTCATATGCAATAATAACAAGGTGTATATATATATATATATATATATATATATATATATATATATATAATGGACAACAAGTCCCTTTACAACAGAACGAAAAAGTGTTAAACTTCTAAAAGCTATAAACTAGGCAGCGACAGTCTGGAATCATATCTCTAAAACCTATGGCCATCAGTAGCCGTTAACAGACTACCCCAAAACCGTTGCCTCAAAAATAAGGTCTACACCCTAAGCTGGTCCGACTAATGGAAGCCATTAGACAATCCCCCGGAGGGAGGTCCAATGCTGGAACCAGGGGAAGAACTCTGGGAACCTACGTTCCCGTTCCCCTGTGGATGGGGATCGGAAGCATCCGAAAGATGATCCTCCGGGTCCTCCTGAGGATCCTCCTCAGGGTCTTCCTCCTCCTCCTCTTCCCCCACATCCTCCACGACGTGCTCGCCCGCTACCAAGACAAAAGGCGGGGGAGGCGTCTGGGGTAGCTGTTGCTGCGGGGACTGTGCAGCGGGGGCGACCGATTCGATCACACCCTGCTCCATAAGGGCCTGCAGCATCAACCCGATGGGAGGGAGAGGCACCTGGATGGTCTCCACTGTCCTAGTACTCTTCCGCGGTCCCGTCTCAGTCGTCCCGCTTACGGTGCAAACCGGTCCAGTGTACGCCGCACTTTCCACCCCTGGGTGGATAACCCACGCGGCTGGGTCCGTCCTCCGATCAAATGCTAGGACGCGCATCCCGGAGTGCGCTAGGTGATCCAACGTCGGCTCCATCTGTAAACACGATACAATATATATACAAATGGACAACCCGTCCAAAAACATGCAAGGGTGAGAAACCAATATATAAATCCATAAACAACAACTATATGCCCAATCCACACAACAGGCTCATATACTGTAACTCACTCAAATCATCATATAACATGTCATATATCATCAAGTACAAATGGCGGTAAATGCACAAGGGCTTCGTACCCCACAATCAACGTTATCTCCTAAACGTATGCATGGCACTTCCATATATCTCAACTAATATTCAAACTAGATTTCTAGATTTCCGGAAATCCCATCACCATTCGCAATGAGCTGATCAGGCTCTAAAGATTTACACCAATATTTGGCCCAAGAACGAGTACTTTGAATCCCATGACACTACGCGATTCTCACATGGGGGCGCAATCAGAAGTACTCCTCAAGAATACGGTCATACTATATTGTCCAACTCAAGGCACAATACATTCCCAGAATACGTATGACACCATTGTCCATCAAGGCACAATGTCATGACAAATAAGTCATCTCAGGTTCTCCCTGCTTATCAAGGTCCCCCGTATCACGGCACGTCTGCCCCGCATTAAATGCATGAGAAACCTATCTAGTTTCCGATAATGATCTTTGTCGCATCAATATTTCCTCGTTGTAGCCTCAATGCTAACAATCACCATAATGTCTTAGACTCTTTAAGCCTCAAAACACATTTTCTCAAAAGAGGACATGTAGTCCAAAACAACTCAAATCCCAACATCCCTAACCGATGCACCAGTCAAGGACGCCGGATTCAAGATCATAAAAACATCCTCAAGCTTACAGGACCACAAAGATTGTCCCTAAGCCGACAGGATCGCAACTAACACGGATCCTTGATCCACGTGTTCTGCAGAACCCTAGAACCCCGACGTCTCGGTTTCTAGTTTCTAAGCTTTTAGCTTTAAAACCACTTTCCTTGAAAACTCGAAAACCAAAAACCCAAATCTCCGATACTTACACAAAGTCATCGGGATCGGTTTTCCATAAAACAAAACTTGGTCCAGAGACCATTTCTTTTTTCTTTCGTTGTTTTTCGGTAAAATACGAACTTAAAACAAAACTTGCACAAACTCATTTTTCTTGAATAAACTTAGTATGACTTTGGAAACCACATTTCTCAAAAGGGTTAACTTATCAAATTAAGACATATTGAAGGTTTCTAATGTCCTATTTGCTTTTAAACTTCACTTCTTCTTATCAAAACACATTTCAGACTTTTAAAGCTTTTAAGTTACACGATGTCGGATCCTAATCAAAATTAGGTCCTCTAATGCCTAAATCCCACAGCAGGGCACACTATACATCCATATAACCATTCACCAAGTATAACATGCATTCAACTATATCAGCAGTTACATCAATACATCAGCACATCAATGCATATTCCAATCAACAGCAGTCAATCAAGAAATCAACTAACATCAGATATAAACTATTTAAATACAATACAAACACCGATGCAGCACATAGCCGTCGGAAATGGAATTCCTCAGGTTTATCCCCTTACCTCTTGTAGCTTCCAGCTAAACTTTGAACACCCGATCAACTTGTTTATCGCCCCAGCACGCTGCCGATCACTACATACACGTAAAACATATCGGCATTAACTTACAAAACGAAGATTTCTCCTAGTGCACCACCCCTAGGGTTTGGCCCTATTACACTAAAAATAGCCAGGGAGCTCCAAAATTTCTCATTTTCTGGATAACACCCTAACTAAGTGTGACAGCCCTAGATATCAGATCAGATCATCAAAAACCAACCAAAACCCTACCCTACACACATAGGGGGGTCCGGCCCCTACCTAGAAAATATAGCTAGAGGGATTTCTTGGCTCTAAGCTCTTGGATCATACAAGTATGTCATGAACCTAGGCCATAGAAATTGGTTTGGTACAGATACGATTTTCCTACAATTTTTCATGGATTTTCAAAGATTTTAGGGACAAAACCCTAACATCCTTGATCATGAAAATATGAGGAGAGAAAGGAGAGATTGAGAGAGATAGAGTTGAACTACTACCTCCTATGATGATCCACTCCAAGTTTGATGAAGGTTGCTCCACAAAAACTCAAGCTTTAGGCCATCAAAAATGGAGTCTTGGAGAAGAAAAGAGAAAGAAGAGAAAGGAAGAAGATGGAGTGTTGGAGGGAGAGGGGGCTGCCGAAATTGAGAGAAGGAAAGTAAGAGGATGAGAGTAAAAGTTGGTAGATATTTAGGGTTTATTAGTTTAATAATAGGAAAGGTAAATTGGTAATAAAGTTAACCAAGGGCAATTTGGTCAATTCACATCCCGATATTTGAAATCGTCCCGACACTGATATGACTTCCTCAAATAACTTGATACAATCTTGGCATGAAAAACATCTGATCGTGGGTCTCGAAAAACCCTAAGACAGCTCGAATCGTCTCCTCGATCGATTATCGGGCCGAATATAAAATATTATTTATATTTTGGACGTCAGGACACATTTTAGGAAAAAGATAGAGGAATATATTCTAAGACTAATGGTTTCGTTCGTTAGTCCAGATTAGGTCGTGATAGTAGAAAACACTATCATTTGAAAAACGTAGATCGGTTTTTGTTTGAGTTTTCGGCACAAAACTTAACCGAAGGATCCTACGATTTTATGAAACAAGACTATGATTTTAGTTTTCCCAAAATCATTTTCTAAAACACAGATAAAAATATAACTCATTAATTGAGTTTATCATCCTTAAAAAGTACGAAAAATCGGGATGTTACATATATAGCGGTTGCAAATCGCGATGGAAGACAAACCACAATTGACATGGCATTTTTGTGATTATTCTAAATGAAAAGCAGAAGCTGCTACATTGCAGCTTCCGAGTACGAAAGCAGCCGCATGTTTGATGAAGCAAACATGATGCCAAACTGGTGCTATACCTTTGTCAGATAAGTAAATTTCAATGTTAAGTTGGTGATATACACAACTCATATTGTTTTATTTCTTTTATCCTTCTTATACTTTTTAAAAGTGACTTTAGTATATCGCAATTTCCTTTCATTTTCATACAAGAGTGTACAAATTATTCCAATTCATGTTCATATCTAATTCCATAAAGTCCAATTCCCGCCAAAATTGAGTTTGAGGAAAGGAAAAAGAAAACGACGAGACATCAGACATCATGCTCATGGTGTGATGGTGGTGGAAATCAGTATAATAAAATTACCTACGGAGGGAAAAGGATGACAACAATAGTCAAAGTGGCGATGGCGGGAACTAATCACACCTTTCGTTGCTACATTTATTTTTAAGAAATTAAGAAATGCATTCTACTGATTGCGAAAGCATATGAAGGCTGTGTTTGACAAAAAAAAGTAAAAAATAGGAGAGAAAATAAGAGAGAAAAAAGAGGATAAAAAATAAGATGATTGTTTAATTATTTGGTAGGAGAACAAAATGAAAGAAAAAAACTAAAATTTCTCTTTTCTTTTATTTGATTATTATGTAAAAAATAAGAGGAAAAAATAAATATTCATAAAATGACATAATAATTTCATATAATAATTTTAAAAAATTAAAAATGAATATTTTTTTGTCTTTCTACAAAAGACAAAATTCTTTTCACATTTTTCAAGACTTACCCACACTTTCAATTTTCTTTCTAATCGGGGAAGAAAAATAAACATGTGGACCCCACTGATTTTTGTTCATTCCTTCCGCTTTCCTTTTGATTCAAACAAGGAAAAACTAATTTTTTCTTTCTCTTTTTTCCCCTCATTTTTCTATCATACCAAACAAAGTGTAAGGATAATTGTATCTATCATACAAGTAAGATGTTATTAAAAGTTCCACTTATCATTCTCAGAAAGATTAAATATCAAATATCATATATGCAAGTTCCTTATGTTATCCGGACAAACAAATAGGAATGATTAATGATTAAAAATGAAATCGCAAGAATGAAGAAAAACCCAGTAAGAACATCAACAACAATCAAAGAATTCACTAATGATGAAGTTTAGGACTTTAGGGTTTCACTTGCAATTAATATGAGTTTTCTCTTCTTAAAAAAAATTGATTCTTCTTCAAAAGCCAAACACTCCTTTTTGTTCTATAATTAATCACACAATCATGATTTAATTAATCACACTTAATGATTTCCCTACTTGGTCAATAAAAAAGCCAATAGAGATTCACATTAAGACTTGAGAGGCTAATCAACCGAATTAGTTAATTCGATTTATAAAAAGAGCTATGAATTGGTCCTTAAATAACCCTAAACCCGATTCAATCTAGGGTTCCATTAATTAATTACAATATGGTCGTCTATCAATCAATTAACTAAGATTTTGTCAAGAGTACCAAAATATTAATAAATCATTCAAAGCAATAAAGGAAGCCCAATTAAAGACAAAGTAGAAATATATATTAAAAGTTAAGGAAAAACCATAATCAAAGTTTAAGATCCACCCTTGGCCTAAGTCAAGCGCTTTAGTCACTCATAATAGAAATAAAAACAAGAAACCAAACCTATGTCGAGTTTCATGAAAATCAAGGAAAAAGAAGAGGAAAAATGAATCACAAAGTAAAAACCCTTTTCCCAAGAATCGATGTGTCGCAATCTCTTCAAAAAATGTTTCTTTTTGAGTCATCGTCTGGTGCCTTAAGTACCTCTCCAAAAATCGTGATCTCCATCTCAATCTTAGTTTAAGGGTATTTATAATGAATCGCAACTTGAAAATCAAAATCGTCCTTCTTACGTTGCACTGTCGTGCTTCGCTATGCATGATTGTGCTTGAACTATGTAAGCCAATTAAGAAGGGATAAATACCTTAGTGAGAAAGGTAGGTCAAATATTAACTCAATCGGTAACCGTTAGACAATATAAACCTCAGCAGAGGTTGCATACAATTTTAAAAATGGTTGGTGTCAGGTATAATTAGGTCAAACCTAATGGGATGTGAGTGTAATTCTCCTTATTATAAATTCTTTATTTTATAAATAAATATTAAATGAAAAGGCATGTCTGGTAGAGTAAATAGTTTTTTTAAAGGGAAAATATGTTGATTGATCCTATACGTTTATTTAAATTTTCATATCGGTCCTATAAGTTTTATTTTTTTCAAATTGGTAATACACGCTAGGTTTCGTTTTCACGTTAGTCATTTCCGTCAATTTCGACCTTACGGCGTCAGATCAAAAGCCACGTGTGACACTAATATTATAGCCACGTCAGGTCAAAATTGACAGAAAGTACTAATATGAAAACAAAATATAACGTGTAGGATCAATTTGAACAAAATAAAACTTATGATACTGACGTAAAAATTTAAATAAACGTATAGGATCAATCAACCTATTTTACCTTTTTTTTTTTAAGTCTAAACCTTAACTTGCATAATTCAATACCCATTTCAAAAAGTCTAAAATTGGTTTATTTGTTAAATATGTCAGACTTATATGAGCCAAAAATAGGCTACGTTGTGGCCTATTTCCAACGGTCCTCTACACCTATCTCCTACATCTACTTATTCTAAAAAATAAAAAATAAATTAATTTCATTTCCCATGTTTCTTTTTTTCATCATTCTTTCCCAAAAAAAATGTGTATAAATAAGTGTAAAACTAATTGTCTTTTTGATGGTGTATGTAATTGTTGACATATTGAGTTTTATTATGATATATTATTAGTGTAAAGTTCTTTTTATGACCCTGTTTGTTAAAAATTAGCTGATTGCGAATAAACTAGTTGATTGCGAATAAGCTTATAATTGATAGCGGATGAGATAACCGATAGCAGATAAACTAATTTATTGAATTGAAAGTATTTAGCAAAACTATCGATTCAACTAATTCATAAATATAAAATGACATGCTTATATATATTTTTTATATTAATTAAATTTATATATATATATATATTATAGCTTTAAACAATTATTAGTTGTAATATTTGAATTTGTTTTAAATTATTTATCAGTTGTTTATATGTTATTTTAAATTATATATGCTATTTTAAATAATTTATATTATTATAGACGTTTTTTATATGCATTCTTATTATAGATAACATACCGAGATTTAAAAATTATATACTTAAAAATTATATAGATGACATAAAAAACTTGAACATGCGTAATAAAAAATAATCCAAAAATGTAAAAATAGTATAATAATTAAAATAAAAGTTTAAGATCCTTTTAGGATTATAATATTTTACTTTATTTTATTTAAGAGAGGATAAATTAAGGACGAGTTTAAGTAAATTAGTAAGGATAAAAATGTGGAAAAAAAATAATACGATATAAATATAAGCTCAAACACTACTTGAAGTAGCGTCTGAAAATAATATTATAAGCTAGTAAGAAAAACATTTGCCAAACGGGACTACAAATTCGTCCGCTATAAGTTATTTGTTATAAACTAGTGGATTGGCCTTGTCAAATAGAGCATATATCATCAATCAATTATATATTACAATTTACCAACACGGTGTGACACGAGTGACAGGTACTAGAGCCCCTTAAACATGTAATCATGGATTCAATCGCTATTCGGTATGTATGAAATGGAGTCCAGTTTCCTTACGGGATTATTCACCGTTATTGCGCATATTCAAATATTTTAATGATCTACCAACAATCTTTTATATAATCGTCCATTAAAATTAAACCCTTTTCTATTATTGCCTGTTTGTTTAAAATTCTTTCTGACGGGAACTGGTGTTTAAAATGCCGTTGATAGAAAGTTCCAACTGAAAGCTTTGAAAAAAAGCTCATCTGACCTCCTGGAGACATGATTCTTCACGTTGGTGTTAAATAAAAGTTAAACAAGTGCGTAGTATAGTTACTTTGCCATTTAGAAAATGATGTTTTTACTATTGATAAACAGTACCTTCATAATCTTAATTATATACATAATTTTTAGAATACTTTAATTAATTTTTTTTAAGAGTTCATAATGCAATTAAGAGAGAGAAAACATTTTTTCACTGATTAATGTAGAGGAATCACTTTTTTAAGCGCACAAAATCCTTGGTTGAAGTTCTCTCTCATCCGGTTTTCCAATTCAACATGATTCAATGATTCCTCTATGCTATTTACTGGTTTTATCCCTCCTTTCGGGACCTTTTTTTGGTTCCACCATAGATCTTTTACACAGAAGCTTAACTAGAGGTTTTATGCGCTTAGAATAGTTGTTTCTCCTTGTTAATCTTTGAAAAATTGATAGACATTGAATAAAAGGACTGAATTTGCAACATTGAAAAAATAGAGGAACCAAATATGAACAAAAATAATTTTATTGATCAAAATCGCATATGACCAATAATAGATAGAATAAAAGTGTAATTAAAGAAAAAAAATATTAGACATGGATCCAGGTAAGATTCTAATTTTAGCTAAAATTTGTTGACGCAGTCGGCTCCTAATTATTGTTGGCCTCTTATATAACTATTTATAGGCAAAATACATATTTTCATTTTATATCTTAATTTTTTTTTTTTGTAGATTTGTCTTTTAAATGTTTGCTTGAGTTCGCTTAATTACAGATTCAAAACTTTCAAAATGTGTTTCACCATTTTTCCTTTTATCCTTCTTTTAATTGGTTTTTTTCTCTTTTATGGGCTTAAACCCCTTCATGAAAGAAAAAAAAACGATCCAATTCATTATTCTATCCACTTGCGATGTCTAATACTTTATCCGGATTGTTAACGATACCCCCAATTTATTAAATATATCCTCATGAACAGTATAATTCCCAAAATATCTTTAACAAAAAAAACCTTTAAAAGTTAATATTTTTTTTCCCTCCATTCTTACCCTCGCAGATTATCAATTTCAGAGAGTTGATAAATTTTATATGGAATCTCACAAATAAGTTTATCATTTTCGCAAATATCTTCTTTACTCACAAATTAGGTAATTGCGAATTTTTTTCATTTTTGAACCCGCAAATAGGGTATTTGAGAGTGGTGAAAATTTTCCTTCACTCGCAAATACCTTATTTGCGAGCGAAGGAAAAGCAAATAAGAATTATTTTAAAAATATTGATTTTAATTTGTTATTTGTTTCAGTGATGCCGCGCAGCAGGGGAGTAGGTTGGTTGGCCGATAGGGAGGTTGAGGCTGAGGCCACTAGGATGGCGGTTGAGGCTGCGAGAGCAGAGGCTGAGCGACAGCGACGAGAGCAACGGGATGCTATGACTGCTTCGCACCGTCGGAGATTGGTTGATAGTCGAGCTGTGGCCCGAGCAGAGGGGGACATCATAGACTTCAACCTCAGCACGAGGCACCTCAGTACGAGGAGGTCGAGTCATCTCAGTACGAGCCACCTCAGAAAGAGGGACATGAGGACGAGGGACAACAAGACGAGATGTATATTGATGCATGGGCAGAGGAGGGACCATTTTCTGGAAGATCTTCTGATACATCGCTGCTGACTTCATTCAGGGACCACATAGCTTACAACTTGTGGAACGAAGAGGTAATTATTGTTTACTGTTTTTAAAATATTTAAGGTTTTTTTTTTATTTTACTTTTGTATAATTCATGACAAGGCGTTTATTTTTATGTGTGCAGGACCGGGAGGAACCGCTTATGGTTTTTGCGCACGGGAAAAAGTGGCAGAAGTGGTTTGGTGAGCGTCAGCCACTACCACCTGCAGTACAGGCTCATGTCGATCGAGCTGGTCTGTCTCCTCTTATGTATTGCAGCTATCCGATGATAGATAACTCGCTGCTGACAGCGTTTTCCAAGAGGTGGCACCGGGAGACCAGCTCGTTCCACCTTCCGTTCGGAGAGATGACCATCACGCTGGATGATGTGTCATGCATTTTGGGCATCCCGATCAGAAGAGCATTGTTTATACCCCCCGAGATGGACATAGATATTGCTATATCAATTCTACAGTCGTTGTTGGGGGTATCTTATGAGGAGGCTCGGGCGGAGGTGACGGGCACTGGGTGGACATCTGTCAGTTTATCTTGGCTGCAGAACCTTTATGATGCATGGAGTATTGAGGGTCCGATGGACGAGGCAGCAAGGACATTCATACTGATGCTCCTCGGGATGACTCTACTGACGGATAAGACAAGCACTCGTATTGACTGAAAATATATCGAGCTGCTGCGTGAGTTGGAGCAGGTAGGACAGTGGTCATGGGGCGCTTTAGCCCTACGCCACTTGTTCGGTTATCTTGGCGATGCCACCAGGTTAGCGTGTCATGCGTTAGCGGGTTACATGACACTCTTTCAGGTACCAATGTGTTATGAAAGTAAAAAATTAAATTTACAATTGTTTTAACTCTGACATGTTTTCACAACTGATTCGTTATCTGTGATAGGCCTGGATATACGTGTATTTTCCTACTTCTGTGGTAGATCGGAGGCTTGTTGAGGGTTACGAGGGTGCGTGTGTATGCTCTAACCGCTGGAGAAGCAAGAGGGGTCATGGGAGGATGCTTCCATACAGGCAGGCACTAGATGCGTTGACCGCTGATAACGTGTGCTGGGCACCATAGGCCGCATATAAGCAGTATTGCCCATTCGATCCGGTGGTACACTTTTTGGGGTACCTTCAGTGTAGAAACACTATAGTGCCGTACCTGCCTGAGAAAACTAGTTGTAAAAAATGGAATAGCCTTCCCATATTTACTTATCAGAAAATGGATCCGCGTATTAATAAATTATTCTGTATTGAACTCATTATTCTTTTTCCTTTTTTTCTTCTAGATGTCAGAAACATATTAGCATCAAAAGGTTTTAACGAGTGTGTACTTTTTTTTAATTGCTCACTCACAAATATCTACTTGCTTCACTCACAAATATGACATTTGCGAGTGAGGAATTAAAAAAAAATACACACTTATAAATATGATATTTGTGATAATACAAATAATTTATCCACTCACAAATAATGAACGACAAAAAAAAATATTTTTGAAGAGATATTTTAATAAATATATTATTTGGAAATGTCCTTAACAGATTAGGGATGTCCTTAAAAAACCCAAAATAGCATGTTTCTGGCTTCTACGGGACCCCGGTGGGAAAAAAAAAATCCTTTGATTTAAAAGGAAAAAGAAAAAGATAAAAAGTGGTGGGAATTGCCGCCAAACATGTTTTGAGTTTGGCGCCTAAAAAGAAGAGAGAGTGAGGCAGTGACATCTGAGGCATTACTTCACTATCAAGAACAAGAATAGATATCTGCGCTGCTCATCGCTAAAGTAAAGCCTTGGATGACTGATGATGATAAGACAATACAACCATACCATGCATTTTTCGTTGAGATAAAAGTAAAACTTATGTGTTGTTTTTTAACAATATATATGTAAGGCCAATGTTATGGATATTTTAAATAATTTATATTTTTTGTTAATTAAATATAATTTATTTTTATTTCTAAAATTATTATTAATTAATAATATATGAATAAATAATTTAAAATATAAATAAGATTTATTTGATATATATTATCAGTGTAAAGATTTTTTATACAGTCAATCAATCAAAAATTATCGCATAAGCTAAAATATTTGACTTTTATCATAATTATCTAAAAAATCACTCATATCATGATTTCTGATTAATTGACAGTATAAATAACTTTATACTGACAATGAATAACAATTAAACTCATACAAATAATCACACTTTATATAATATAATGATTTTAATTATTATACACTGACAGTGTAAAACATTTTTACAAAGACATTCAATCATAAGTTATCACATCAATAAAAAAAATTGACTTTTATCCTAACTATCTTAAAAGTCATTCATACGTTGATTGATGATTAATTATCTGTATAAAAATATTTTATACTGTCAGTACATAATAATTAAACTCTAATATAATTATTATACATATTATATTTTTCTTAATAAAATATCATATATTTTATGTACTTTTTAAAAAATAACACCATAAATTTTGTTCTTCTCCTTGTCCTTGTCTTTTTTTTTTTTTCATTATTTACTTTCTTAATTATACTTATTGTATACTAGTATTTTTGTTGTTTTGCAACCAGTAACCACTCACAGGAACGTCTTTACGAAAGGGATTTTCGGAATTTGAATTCAACGAACGGTCGGATATATTAAACTTTGCTCTGCAGCTGAACCCACTATCACTTTCTTATTTTTGACGGATTGTTGATGCTATTTCAACTTGATAAAAAATTTCTTAAACCAGTAATTTTAGTATTTGTCAGTTTTCAACTTAATTTCTATACATACAAAAAATCAATTCAGTTTCAATATATACAATTGATCATTCTGATTTATTGCTGTTGTAATATCCTTTAGAAATTAAAATATAGATTGAAAATAATTTGTTATTAATAATGATTAAAGTGAAAATAATTATAATATATAAGAATAAAAAAAAAGTCTATTTTTTTGTCCTTAAAAATAATAATCATTTTTAATTTTGTCTTTATATTTTAATTTCAACAAATGATGTTACAAGAATATTAACGACGATGATAAATTAAAAATAATTGAATATATTTAGACCGAATTAATTTTTTTTATATAAGGATCAATTAAAAAACAAAAGTCCCATATAAATATTAAAAAACAAAAGTATAGTTTAACATTTACTATTTAAGTTTCTAAAACTATAAGTAGAGTTCGTTTAGGTCACAACTATTGTCCATTATCACCTTAGAACTTTTAAATTAGTAATATTATATACATATATTTCCATAAACTTTTATAATTGTAACTCAGGTGGGTTAATCCAATAAAAAAACGCGTGTTAAGTATTATATCTAAATAGTGGAAGAGCAAATCATCATTTTGATCCCTGAAAGTATGAGTCGTTATCAATTCAATCCCTAAAAGCAGTTAAATTATGAAAAAGTTTTTCAGTGTTAATTTTGTCAGTCAAATTAGTCCCTCAATATTAATTTCACTAGTCAATTTAGTCCTTGTCAGGAACTAATTTTATTAAGGAAATTAACATTCAGGGACCTTTTCATAATTTAATTACTTTCAGGGATTGAATTGACAGCGCCTCACACTTTCAGAGACTAAAATGATGGTTTACTCATGTTTTCTAAATCTAAATAAAAAAGTAAAATGCAACAAATTAAATCTAAATAATCAAAAACATATATAAACCTTGGTTATTTTTATATTGTATATAAATCTAACAACTTAATGCTCATATTTAAGTTTAACTTACCATTTTTCATCCCATTAATTCAAAACACTAATTTTTTATTAAGTTCACTTCACTCAACCAATATCTCATTAATTTAAGAAGTGTTACTAATTAAAAACACCATAAGTTTTTCTTCCCATCTTTTCAATAATAATAAAATTTTGAGTAAACCTTCATTATAATCCCTGAAAGTGTGAGACACTATCAGTTTAGTCTCTAAAAGCAATTAAATTTCGAAAAAGTCCCTCAATATTAATTTCGTTAGTCAAGTTACTAATAAAATTAACATTGAGGGATTTTTTCATAATTTAACTGTTTTCAGGAACTGAACTGACAACTACTCATACTTTCAGGGACCAAAATGATGATTTACTCTAAAATTGTCTCAAAAAAGTTAAAATAAAAAGCTTTAAATGAAAAATAAAACATTTAATTATTAAAAATTAAAAAAGGCTTATTTTTTTTATTTAAATTTCTTTTATTTGTTAGCAAAAACCCATTGTGATAGTAGTATATTTCCCCTTCCCCTAATTATCACAATTTTTCTTTTCCGTTAACTGACTAGTCAACGTGTTTAGATGATTTTGATCGCTTAATACTTCCACCATACCTCACTTCGTAAAGGTTAATTTATTCTTTGCCATGGAATTGTAGTATAACAACGTTCAACTTAAATTAAATTTCTAATTTCTAATTTGGTTCTATAATTGTAAAGTCATATTAATTTGATTTATGTGACTAATTTCATCACTAAAATTATAAGATTCGTATCAAATTGATCCCTGACGGAATAAGGATATAAATTTTAACCGTACCAACGAATAATATCCGCAACCGATAAAAAATGAATACTTTAATAAATATCCATGTATAAATTAAACGAGTATTTTTTCTACCTGCTTTTTAATGGGATAGATAATATAATATCCATACCCACAGATATTCACTAATTTAAAATTACTAAAATATCTCTTTACATATATAAATAAATTACCCTACTTTTTTCACTATTCTTATTATGTTTCTATTTTGGCTGCCGTAACACCCACCTCTCAAATTATCACTCTCATTCTTCAGCCACATTCTCTCCCTTTCAGAAGTCCCTTTCTGAATTTTGGATTATTATTTATAGATTATTGATTATGGATTAATGCTCATGTGTAAATAATCCAATATTTTAGATTTGATTGAAATAAGGTTTGAATATTTACATTTAAAAAATTTAGGCCAATGGATTGAAATGATGCTCATGTGTGAATGGATTAATTCAGACCCATTTATGGATTAGTTTTAATAATTAATATTTTAATTTTTTATTTAATGACATGTAGGATTGTACTATTTAAATATCATATTGATTAGTATATTTACTATAATACTTTTCAAACACAAGAACTTATCAAACCAATAAGAAGCTAATGTAAATTAGTTTGAATTTCATGTGTAAATAAAATTTTTTTTGAGGTATTGAATATCCATAAATATTAATAAATTTGTCTAAAACTCGTTAGATGGATATCCGCAAGGATATAGGACGGGATCGGATGCTAAATTCATCTAATGGAATGGGTGGTGGGGGATATTATCCGTACCCACCCTGCCCCATTTATATGCTATAATGAAAGGATTAAATTGATTAAAGTTTAATAACTTGAGAGATATTTTAAAAATTTTGAAAACATGAAAGATCAAACTAATATGATCTAATAATTTGAAGAATGAATTTTACGAAAAAAATTGAAGATTTACTGATTGAACTTATGTATGTTGCTCAAATATGACACATTTTTGTCTGATTGTTGTAACCCAAAAGAAAAAAAGGATAAAAAAAAGCGGAGCGATATAATCTTTTCACCGTCGTTTTCATTCCGATTTGGTTATGGTACGAATATAGACAAGCACAGCAGTATCAGAGATCCGCCGAATAATGGATGCGTTGAATTTGGCTTTATTGATGGACACACATATTGATCTCGTTACGATTCATTTGTTTTAATTTTTGATATAATTGATGTAAAAAAAGATAATTTTAAAAAATCAAGATTAAAAAAATTAATTTATATTAGTTTGATAATAATATTTTAAAAATGAGTTTAGAATAATTGATTTTAGTTGGATAATAAAGTAAAATAATTTTTGAGATGTAAATTAAAGGTTATGCTAATGAATGTCCTAAGGACATTATTTAAGAAAGCCTAAAAATGCAAGTTTTTATTGGAAAGTTAAATATATCACTCCTTCAAATATTAAATACATCGATTCTCAATAAAAACTTTCTTTACTTGGTTCCTTAACCAATGTCCTTAAGGCATTCGTTAGCATTCTCCAAATATAAATAATGAATTTAATTATTATACATTGACAGTGTAAAACATTTTTACACAGACATTCAATCATAAGTTATCACATCAGTAATAAAATTTGATTTTTATCTTAATTACCTTAAAAGTCATTCATACCATGATTGGTGATTGGTTGACAGTTTACACTGTCAACACATAATAATTAAACTCATATATAATTTTGTGCGTCCTACACCTACAACCAATTTTACTTAATAGAAAAGCTAGAAATTCTTATTTATCTTAAAATCAATTCAACCTAAATTAAAATCGATTTTTTGGACACAATTTTGTAAACACATGAGTAAAAACTTAAGCAAACATAGAAACATATTTGAGTTTTATGGATGAGAGTTCTTTATTTTAACATTAAGATTTTAGTTTTATGATATTTTATATATATATATTTCAAAATTACATGAAAAACAAAAGGATACCACGTAGTATTCCTATTTCAATATAAACAAAATTAGGGTTGAAAAACGGACCAACCTATTACAAACCCATCAATAATAGGGTAGGGGCATAGGGCGATCCATGTTGATAAAGTGGGTTAAAACTCCTAATTCGTCCCGTTTAGCGGCAGGTTTACCCATCAAAAACAAAAAGCTGAAAATAGTCTGGTGAGATGACGAGTTGGGTCATTAAAAAATAGAATAAAATATTATAAAATATTGAAAAAAAGAAAACAAAAAATGGGTTACTGGGTTGATCTGTCCGTGTTGACCCACTTCCTTGGCGGATTAATCGGGTCGGATCAAAACGGTTGATGGGTTGAAGACTCCAACCCAATCTGCAAAAAAAATCGATCCTCTTCTTTTTCCTTTTATGTTAGATGGAGAAATATATAAAAACAAACTTATTTTTGTGTGAGTTCATTAAAACTTGATTTTATTTATTTCTCTCTCATAACATGAGAGAAAAGGAGAGGATCCAAATAAAAAAAAAAACAGGTTAAATGAGTTGACCCTACGGGTTCAACCTGTTTTGTCACCCCTAAAAAAAACTTTATCCAAGGCATAAAATTGGAGGACTAGAAAAAAAGAAATAGGAAAAATAGGTTGATTAGTCACATAAGTTTTTTTTATTGTTCAATTTGGTCCTATAAGTTTTATTTTTTCATATTGATTATATACGTTATGCTTCGTCTTTCATATTAATCCTAAAACTGGAGCTGTCATGAAGAAATTGACAGAAATGACTAATATGAAAGACGAAACATAACGTATAGGAGTAAAATGAGAAAAATATATGTTTTATTTTTTTTTCATTTGGCCTTATACTTTATGTTCTGTCTTTCATGGTAGTCCTGAAATTGACGTTGTCGTGAAGGGATTGTCGGAAATAACTAACATGAAAAATGAAACATAACGTATAGAACAAACTGAAAAAATAAAACGTATAAAACCAAAGTGGAAAATAAAAATAAAAAATGTACCGAACCAATCAGGATTTTTTTTTAAATAACCCTAAAAAAAAATTTAAATACCTCCTTCCCCTCATTATATACACTAATACCCCAATTTTTTCCCTCTCACTTTCCTCTCTCTCTAAACTCGACTTCCCAACATGTATAATTTTTTTTTTATTATTTTTGCTGTTTAGAAGTCGGGTTTGGAGCACCCAGCTTCTCAAAGTGATTTTTTATATTTTTATTTTTTCTTAGTTAAGAAGTCGGGTTGAGAACCTGACTTCTCTTAGGGTTTTATTAATGTTTTTCGAATTTTAACAAAAATAATGTTTTTTTGGTTTTTTATTAATTTTTTTTGAAAATTTAATTAAATTTAATGGGTTTTAGGGTTTAGGGTTTAAACAATGTGTGATTAATTTTTTGATTAAATAATTGTGTCGGATGTTAATTATATGATAACAATAATCGTTTTATGGTTTTAATATTTATTTTTTGGAATTTTAATTAAATTTAATGGCTTTAGGGTTTAAAAATGTGTTATTGATTTTTTAATTAAATAATTTTGTGGATGTTAATTATATGATAACAATAATGATTTTATGGTTTTATTATTTTTTGGTATTTTAACTAAATTTAATGGTTTTAGGGTTTGGCGCAATCTGTTTTTTTTAGTAGTCTATTTGGCGCAAACTTCTGAACGTCATAATCGGCTGCTGCATACATGCACAGTATGTACCTGTTTGGCGTTCCATCATTCCCAAACTAGGCAACCACTAACGGCGCTCTGCAGCAACCTGAGCAACCCGCTGCAGTTGATGAGGAACAACTAGAACGACGTCGTCCACACCGTAACCGACGACCTCCACGATGTGAGACTGGTCAGGATTTAGGAGATTAATTTTTGTGCACTTGCCATTATCGCCCTTTTTTCATAAGTAATGATATCATAAATTTTTTTAGCTTTTTGGTACTTAATTATAATTAATGTATTTTAATAATATTATTGATTATATTAATCATATAGGGTTGCGAAATATTATCCGTTGAACCCTAAAACCATTAAATTTAATTAATTTAAAAAAAATATTAAAACCATGAAACGATTATTGTTATGACATAATTACCCTCCAACATAATTAATTAATTAAAAAATTAACCACACATATTTAAACCCTAAAATCCATTAAATTTAAATAAAATCCAAAAAAATAAATAAATAAACCAAAAAATAATTATTTTATTAAAATTAAAAAAAATCTAAGAGAAATCGGGTTCTTTAAACCCGAGAAATAAAGAACCCGACTTCTTAACTACGAAAGTCAAAAAAAATAAAATGGGATGAGAAGTCAGGTGTCCTTAACCCGACATCTAAATAGGAAGAAATAAAAATAAAAATTCAAATAATAGGAAAGTCGGGTTTAGAGAGAGGACAAAAATGAAAATACTGTATATATAATGAGGAAAAAGGAATATTTGAATATTTATTTATTTTTTTAGGTTATTCAGAAAATTTTTCGAACCAATCAACCTATTTTATAATAAAAGAAAGAAAACAGTACAAAGTTACGGGGAAGCAAACAAACAAACAGAGAAGCAGTTATGGCTTAAGAATATCGATTATTTGGATCTTCTATATTATTATTGTTATCGTGACCACTCCTCTCTAAAGAACACAGCTTAAAAAAATAGGTAACCAATTCCAGCAAGAGGACAATGATTCGTGTTTGGATGATGGAGAGGTGTCATCGTCTTGAACTTTTTGTAACATGGGCTACTGAGTGTGGTCTGACTTTACTTTTTATATTATAATATGATATATGACAATGTTGTCCTCTATGTGCTACAGTCATGGGCAGCACCTAAGCCTATTGACGCTGCACATGCCTCCACTTTCACTCTTCCATTGTCCACTTCAGTCCCTCGTTATTTATTAGGGATTGCCAGCATTTCTGATTCAGTTAGTTACGTTCCCACAATAAGTTTGCATTTCTTCACAATTGTTATCTTTTCTTTCTCTCTATTTTTCTTTAAATTAATTTTTTTTTGTTCCCTTTCAATTTAATTTATTTAACTTGATCTTTCTATTTTAAAAATATTCAAATTGATCCATTACTTATTAAATGTTAAGTAATTTAATCATTTATGATAAATTTTATCATTAAGTTTTGGCTAAATTACTCTTTTGGTCCCTTATTTATTTTAATTTATTCAACTTGATTTCTCTATTTTAAAAATGTTCAAGTTAAATTAATCATAAATTAAGTAAAAGAGAGATCAAGTAGAATAAATTAAAATAAATGAGAGACCAAAAGAATAATTTAATCAAAATTTAACGATTAAACTTAACGGAAAAGATTAAATTGCTCACATTAGGCAAGTAAAGGACCAACTTGAACATTTTTAAAATAGAAGAACTAAGTTGAATAAATTAAAACAAATAAAAAATAAAAAAAGTAATTTAACCTAATTACTAATAAAGTCAATTATAACAATTGATCTTTATTGGTTTTATATTTATCTTAAACATATATTTTTATTTTTATAAAAGAAATTAATTTTAAAATTATAATTCACTATAGTATAAATTTAATAAAAATATATTAATAAATGCAGACAGGACAAATGGGTAGGTTCAAGTTTTAACGCTAGGGATATACGTGCACCGAGGTTAATAAAAAAACCCACCATCACAAAGCTATTCTAACTGGC
Source organism: Ammopiptanthus mongolicus (assembly GCA_039655645.1). Lineage (NCBI taxonomy): Eukaryota > Viridiplantae > Streptophyta > Magnoliopsida > Fabales > Fabaceae > Ammopiptanthus > Ammopiptanthus mongolicus. The sequence continues at coordinate 88,225,327 of CM077344.1, read as the reverse complement.
ATAAAATTCTTTTAAAATGAGTTAGAATAAAATGAAAAAGTAAGAATATATCCTTTTTAAGTAATTATTAAATATGAATATATTCTTATTTTCTTATTTTATAATTTAATTTATATTTGAGGGGTCTAATCCCTCAAAGAGAAAGATATTTATACAATATAAGCATTTTTCATTCTAATTAGGAGAGAGCCAAAGGGCAAAACAACCCAAATAATAAAAAATATATATCCCAAAATGCTCATCCATGAGAATTATTTACCATTCTACTCATGATTTTGTACCCCTACTAAGAAGTCGGCCTTAGCACTGTCGAATTCCCATCTTGTCTATTTTTTTTTAAAAAAAATACGAAATTTATATGTATTTTAGTGTTTAAATTATATTTTATGAGTATAAAAATATAATTAAAATGTGCTCATACTAACATAACACAATTTATTTACATTTATATACTCAAAGCACAATTTAAACACACATAATTTACTCTAAAATTTTTGGAAAAAAATAAACAAGAAGGAATTGCCGACTTCTATGCAAAATATGAGCATTTAGGTAAATAATGTGAGTATTTGTGTATTTAGTTTTTTTAATGATTAAAAAAGTATTTTTGCCGACCCAAACACACAAATTATCAATGACTTAAGTTTTTTTTTAATCATTCCTGGAGTGTGAGATTAATATGTTGGAAGGCTTTCCTTCGTCATCAACATAGTAATATAATTAAAAGTTGAATTTTTTTCTTAATTATTATATGTATTTTTATCCAATTCTTATATGTGATTGATAGGTTCTGAGATCCCAACCTAATTGGGATTTCTTTGCCTATAATGATGTTTTTACATGCCAATCTGATTTATTGAATGCATAACATGTTTGTGATATTTTTCTAACAACCTCCATATACAATGGATTTGGATTATAGAAAGGGAAAATCATAATGAATTTGTGTGTATAAAAGGGAGAGAATGATGATTAAAAATACGAAGATAAAAATGAAAGAGAAAATGATAAGTAGAGGAATAAAACCAAAGTCATGATGATTTTCCCTACCTTTAGGTAGGGACTCCAAATCCATATACGATGTATCTGTGCATAGCAATCTCATATCACCGACTGCAGCGGGGAAGTAACGTCCAAAGAACAAACACAAGTGGTTTCTTGTTCAGGAAAATGGATATCATGTAGTCAATAAATAACACATTTACACATTTATTAAGTATGTATCATTAAATCAATCATTAAAAGTGTTTGAGAAAACCTAAAATTAATCCAATAATACACATTTAATGAATGTGTAAATATTTTATTTATTGACTATAGAGGATCTGGGTTCCTTGTTCAGCCAGTAAATGACACACAATTATTGCATGCAAAATGAAAGAAGTTATCCTTTTTAATTTTTGTTTTGGTTTGCATAAATCTCAACTCAAGACAAGCGTTTAACTATACTGAAGGCTAAAGACGCAATTTGTACAAAAAATATACTGCTCTTTAAAAATGAATCTGACATCAAAAGAATACTAAAAGACATTACAATATTGCTTAATGGTTAATTACTTAATATAAACTCGTTATGGACGAACATGTCTCATTGTTCTGCGGGAAAGAGACGGTGTGTCGGGGAACTCCATTTTAGAAGTTTCTTGGAAAAGTGAGTACTTCCACATCCACTGCAGAATCTTCCACCGTTTTGACCAACTGCTTTCTTCCATCACCATGCCTCCACCACCGTCATTCACAAAAAAATAATCACAGTGATGACAACAATTGTTTGATAAAAACACAGCAATGACATGGCACCAAGAATATAATATTGAATCTTAACCACGCTTGCTCACAATATTAGTTGTTTATTTTAATTTTTAAAAGGAGCATCACAGCTAGATCGAAATTTTAGGAAATAATAAATTAGAAGCGGTGCCAGATAGGGAAAAGCCCCTAAACCAGGATCGCATTCCACTTCTCAATTGCATTTGCATGTACAGTATTATAATACATGCATTTAGAGCCAACACGCTTCTTACAAAATTAGGTGTAACTCTATCAGGCTAAATGAGAGAGGATGCATTTAATGGTTCGCCATGCCAGTCATGAATGAATATGAAGTTCACTGAATGAACATTTGCATCACGACCATTTATTGAATAGAGAATACCTGAAACAATCTTGTCTTCTCTGTAAGGGGAATGTTATTACTATAATCATGTATACCTGCCAAAATAGTATTCATCTGCAGTCACTGATCAATGGCCATATTGAACGAACTTAAAATTACAAGAAAATATGAGCTGAATAAAGAAGAGAATCATAAAAATGATAAATCAAGAATCACAATGTCAATGATAGGAGAGTAATAGAAGCATAAAATAAATCAAAAAATGAAAAATAAGACATGGAATCAGAATTTAAATAACAGCCTTTTTTATTGCAGGCAAAATGGTGCAACTTTTACTGTCCAGGTAGAGCAATACAATTGAGCTCCGAATCCATTTACAACATTACAGTTGTTTGTCTCACATGTTTCTGAGAAAGAATACATGGTTTACATAAGATTAGAATGAACGGATTGCTACTATACAGTTTTGAGTAATGAATTCTACGCATCTACACAAAGCATTTCGCCCTGAAGAAACCATTTTAAGAGGTTTCTACTGAGAATATAAATACATCAGAAGCTATGATTCTCTTGTCGCTATGAAAATACACAAGGAAAGTGTAATTATGCCAAAAAAAATGAAGTAATATGATTGGCAAATCATTGCAGAAGAGGGAAAGAAATTCAAGAATCAGTATTGACATTGATGGAAAGTTGCAGCGAAGGTTGATGATGGTTCTTGCTCTTCTCCAAAAATATCTGATTGGCCATCCAAGGAAAAATAATCATTTACATAATAATATCAAGTTAGGAAGGAATATAGGATGTAAATTATGATGCAAACAAGCTTATATCAATATAAATGGAATGAACGATGGTCAAAACTTCCATTCGAAGTCCTAAACGAAGATGATGACACTTGCCCTGTTCTAAAAAAACACCCCAAAAAACATCTACCCACGTTAACGAGCCTATTAAGCATTTAAAACCAGAAAAGAAATCAGTTTAATTTGAAAAAGTAACTTTCACTTGAGATAATAAATCACAGACCCACTTGGAATAACAGGGAACCCAAGGCTCAGTTGTAAATTCATAGACTAGAAACCATCTATGCAGGTACATACAGAATAATATATGTCTATCAGCATCCATCAATTGCTAATTGCTAACAGAAACCTAAAATCATCAACATTAAGAGGGTGTTTGGATTAGCTTTGAAAAATATATTATTTCAATTATCGATTATATGAATAATTGATTATTGTTACGATCGATTAGTTTTATGTTTGGATATGTTTATAGTTTACTGAAAAACGATTTTAAGATAATCTGATTCATTTGAATTGTATAAAAAAAACTTATATAATAAATTACAAAAAAATAGTATGATATTATTGATTTAGATTAATAATATTTGCTTGATAGTTGTTTTACAAGGATAAAATGAAAAAAATTGTTTGTTTTCAAAATAATTACAGTTTTTTTTTTTCAAATAATGCTCAAATTATCATCTCCTCCAAAAACCGTTTTTTCATAATAAAAAACTTTGTTTATACTTCAATCAGGTTTTCCAAACATGTGTTAAACCCAAAACAACTCTTGAGAAAAAACAACTTCTGTACAAAATTAATCCAATCCATACAGCTCTAATAGCAAAACTAAAATGTTAAAGAATTGTAATTATGACTCAGGAATCTAGAACTCAAATAAAAAAACCTTATTGCGTCTATTCCCTGTAGATCTCTACTCAAATTTAATTTAATGTAGGTCTAGTACTTATATTGTTCCAAGAAAACCACTGCCCTAGTCGTCAAATACCAAACCATCAGGCAGGGGAGTCTGAGCATATTACAGGTTCTCATCCACCTAAGACGATTTGTGGTGCTCCCCATTCCCTCAGCATGTTAGCCAAAAGTAAATAAAACGTAAAATTGAACTTATTTTAAAATATTGGTTAATTAGAAGAAAAAAAGTTTAACAGAGTCCCAAGCTACAACTTTATTTTGAGGCGAAGTTTAGTAGCATACTAGCATATATGGTCAAATACAAGGAACTAACTTGGTGAAAGATGTCTTGAGGTATATGGTATGTGGTACATTAGCTTACCAAGAGAAGATCCTCATCAGTACCGAAGGCTTTGCGAGCTTCTTCTAAGGACTTTGAAGAGACCCTCTTATGTTTCCTGCATAATTTTCAGGGAATTTGGAATTTGTGAATTTATAAAGATTTATCCACTCAAATAATATGCAGATATTTGTCAAATTCCAGCAAAGTGTATATAGAATTTTGCTTTTTTAAAAAATGACCAACGTCATTTGTTTTGTTGTCCCCTGCTTTATCAGCAAATTAAGGCACTGTGAAAAGGAAATAAAGCTATCATGAATTACCCAGTAAGAATGTAGTAGATAGAAACCATGAACACTAAAATTTAGTAAGAATATTCACATGGATGGGTTTTCCCATCTAAGGCATGTAGACATCTAAATTTAAGCAATTGAAGGACAGTTTGTATGCCTATGCTACTAAACTGATCGGGCAGGTTATTTCATCATATATATGGCCATAGAAGCAGAATATGTAAATTTGATAATTTAAACTTCACAAACCAAAATTGTAATCATTAACTGACAGTAGGACTGTGACCCTTCTAAAAAGTTGGCATGCTCATTCAAGTACAACTAAGTTTAGGACCAAATGGTAGATCCAGCAAAACCAAAGGATTAACAAACAATACCAACGATATAATCAGAATGGAACCATCATCAGTATCATTAAACATCCACTGCCGGGAGAAAATTCATAAACAATGGAACTAGAAAGAACTTTCTTTTAGAAATCACGTAAATATGAATGCACGATACAGCAGATGCAGCCTATGTGTGAATCAATGAATAAATAATCATGCAGAAACTAATATCTGTACAAACGCTCAGATGGCATAACAATACATAAAGAATTTTTAGGCTGCCTTGAAATATGACTTGCTGTGACTAGCAATAGCTCCAGTTAAACATCTGTATTCCTGTCATTTTCGTTAGAAAAATCTACTACGGTAAGTTTTTCCTCCTGGAGATTCTCTAAATTTTAGATTTCGTATTATGAATTCTTTGGTTGATTCATATTATACCTAAAAGACGGCAATGTTTATGTATAACATTGTCATAAAAGTATAGTAGATGATATCTTTGTTATTATATAACTCCTAAGGAGACACATACCTGTCTATAATGATTTTACTTAAAATAAAATAAGATTCTTTTATTTTTTTTAAAGGAAAAAACTAGAAGCCATTGCGTTAAATGACACTGAATGTATTACAGTACTCCCTAAATGTCAAAACAAAATTACTAAAAAATGGATTCTCTGTGGATTGGCTACAGTAAGAGATAATGATGAAAATCATGCACAGAAACAAAAATTGCTTGTACAGTTTTACCTAATTGTAGAAAGAATGCATTAGACAAAAAATAGGGGTAACACCTATTGAGGAAAAGATGGTAGAGTCTTACCTAAGGTGGCTTGGTCATGTGAAAAGAAGACCAATAGTAGTCCAATAAGAACAGTGTACAAGATGGAGGACAGCTCAATAGTTAGAGGTAGATATACCAAGAAAAACTCTAGGTGAAACCATTAAAAATAACTTAGATCTAAATAGCCTTTCTAATGACTTGGTTTAAGACACAACACAATGGCATCATTTGATCCATGTTAGCCAACTCCACCTAGTGGGAAAAGGATTTTGCTATTGCTATTATTATCCTAGGTCTTAATAAGGATAAAATAATATTGTTCCGAAATTTTTTAATACAATAACTAGATATTCTCTGATTAAGTATAAAGCAGGAAGAGAGGATACTTAGAACTGGCAGGATCTCTAATCTCAAACATATCTGCTCCAGCATCATAGCCACATATCAACACATAGTGACCTGGCAATAGAATTTTTCTACTTAGTAATTGACTTCATAAATTGAATAATTTCAGAATTTTAGAATGAATACTAATAGAAGTATGAATCCACTACGAGGATACTGACTGATTTCTCACATCTTAAAAAAAAATCACCTCATATTCATGATTGCAAGCAATCAGAATGTTGGAGTTTAGGAATTAGAACTTTAGAAGATCATTTAGTCTTTTTTAGCAGAAGCACTTAACATAGCTACAGTAACATGTAAATATACATTAGCTGCCCTTCCCTGCCCTTCTTAAGAACACACTTACAAGCAATAAGCTATCTATGTATAATATATTATATAGAATATTATTATTAAATTAATGTGATATGTATAAAAATAGTTACAGCAAAGCAATTTAAATCCGTGCTTTTTCCCCTAAAGTTATAAAAGCTTGGTTTTTCTAATACATATTTCCTTATTTTGGTTCCAACTTGGGCAACAAAAATTATATTCTGTTTGAACCCAAGTCCCACAATCCACAACATTTTCCTCAAAGGAGTTTTTTGCTCCTTATATATAGCCAACATTTCCACCATACTCCATGGAAGCCATGGAAGATGGATAGTTACATGCTAGGTTTTTGGGAGAGAATCAATAGATTCCTTTCTGGGAGCCATTCATCCTTCCCGAACGCAGCAGACAACTATCCGTTGTACTGCGCTCTCCAAGTGTGTATGTCCCCCCCTTCTTCCTTACTGTGGCAAAACACTTTTCAGTCATTTATTAAGAGATTGATATTGAATGAGGGCAGAGGCGCATGGCGCACGTGCAGCCAGTACATTGGCCCCACATAGCATTAAACAGTTAAAAAAAATGAAATGAAGCAAACAGCCCAGGTCGAATCAGGCTTTGAAGGTCAAGCAGGTTTCACATAAACCAATGAGTTTACCGGGTTTGAAGGGTTCAATACATCCCAAATGCATATAAATAAATTAAATCTAAATATCAATCCTCACCTGTGTAGCCAGGATTATTGCTGAAGGCACCAGGGACATGATCATCCTCTTGCCATACATGACTAAAACAGAACCTTTTCAGAAGCAGATTGAATTGCCCATCACCAAAGAAAATGACATTATCATGGAAGAAGATAACAAACTAGTGAAGAATTTATATTGTGCCTGGGGTGGCAAATTTTCTAAACAAAAAAAAAGGATATCAATGAATGAACTTGGTTTGCCTCAACTGCTATCTAAAGTTGGTAAAAGCATTTGTAGTATGTACATGTTGTACAGTACAGTTACTGTCAATTAAGTGTTGAAGCCAAATAAGAACAGAAGGGATTAGAAGAAAGCGGTACCTCAATTTGCTGTGGTCAACTAATGCAATAGCAATATATTTCCCAGACAATATGAGAATAGAAATCGCTTCTCCACTAATTGACCTACACTGTAAGAGATGGAAAGGTTTGTTGGCTACTTATAAAGAAACAATAAAGTTGTAAGCAAATATACTGTCTCCAAACAGAAGAAATGACAAATAGGCATAAAGTTCTACTTGTCAGTTTCTTCCAATTCCAACAAATCTGCCAGAATACACCATACTAGCAAAAAGCTTTATAACAGGCTGATTTCCTACTCTATTAATACTAATGTATGTAGTAAAAGTGCAACTAATTTTACACCCTTTAATTATTTCCTACCATGATAAATGTAACAATAAAACATTACTAGAAAGAAATGACCATATAACATTTTCCTTTTCTTCTCTAATACGTGACAATCTAAGAACTCTCAGATTCATACTGAGGGGATCCGAGAAAAAAGGTGTAACATACCTGTATATCAATTCCAGCCTCCATTGCTTTCTTAAATAGCATATCCACTCTCACTAGATCATTAGGCAATTCCTCCTGCATAAGATTTAAAACAAACTGTTATCAACTTAATGCAATAGATAGACAAAGTATTGAATGCATGCCAAAAAAAAGATCCCTATGGAAAAGGTTGTTAAAAATCTCTTATAAACCAACATTGAAAGTGACAAGTATAAAACCGACATGACATAACCTATAAACTAGTATCATTTCCACCCAATCATGATTATTAATAAGACCTAAAGCCAAGAACGGATACGTTTTAGGCAAAACAAGTGCACTTTTCTGTCAACACTGGTGAATCACATAACTGTGTGCCATTTAATTGTGCACATCTAGACAATGTCCTCCTGGATAATATCGTGATACCACTCCATATTTCAATCCCTCTCAAAGAAAAGCTTATAACTTCAATTTGTTTAACTACACAGACAATAGTATGCAAAGACAAAAATTAGACAAAAGTCACAAAACCTGCCATTTTGGTCCTCAAAAGATTTTCGGAACAATTTGGTCCTCAAATGATAGTTTTTTGGTATTGAAATAGTTAATAGTCCAAAAGTTACGGTTTGCACAAACCAAAAATCACCAATTGAGGACCAAATTAATGTCGCTAATTTTTCAAGAACCAAATTGATGTTTGGAAAATCTTGATGACCAAATTGGAGAATTACTCTAAAAATTAAGAGCTTATAACTAATTCAGTATGACAGTGAATCACCTTGTAAAATGATTCAACACAATAGTTTGGATTTGCACCAAATGTCACTGTGAAGTAGGAAAAAGTAACAGAAAATCTCTGTAACAAATATGCCAAATCAACAGTCCAAATGCTGCAAAACAGTGGCCAACAGTGAGACAAGTCGGAAGTCCGTCATATGTTTTCATATTGAATTAATGTATTCATTTTTTCAGTACATGATATTCATCTGTTTTAGTTTTTGATTCAGAGCAATAGATAAATTAAATGTTGTAAGAAAAAATAAAGTCACAATCATTGACAGCAATCCTAGAAAGTATACAAAATTAGAACTTATATCATGTTTATATTTAACCACTTTTCATTAAAAAAAACTTATTTTCCTTTTTTCTTTCCCTTCTTGAAAAATCTGATAAGCACTTTGGTTTGTGACTTGAATCTTCAGCAGTGTAAGCAACGACATAATTTATATGTAGAACCAGACTATCCTAATTCCTATATTTCAAATTTCATATTTGCAAATCCATCAATACTTGATGACCAACTTCAAGTTGGTTTCTAAATTTTATCAGGGATAATAAGGAAGTCTCTGTCATTTCATGATTGGTTTATATAAGAAAAAAAACGGGCAACATATTCTGAAGCAAACTTTAGTTCTGACTGTTAAACTCCAAACAGATAACGAAATAATCATTTCATTGACGTAAGTTCAGTTATCAAGTCTTCGATAATTTTATTATAATGATCTAGTTTTGTATGCTCTTGAGCAAAAGTCGATGACAACAACAAAATTATTAAATAATGATATAAATATATGCTATAAAAAAACAAAATTAAAGCAATATAATCTGATTATCTTTATGTGATGAGTTGACATGCAAAATATAACTGACAATTCTGTGCCATATGAAAGAGGAAAGGGTAAGGCTAGATATATATAATATTATTATATTAATCACTATGCAGCAAATATATGTATCTAGTCTAGAAAATTTGACGATACCTAGGTCCAAAAGTTAATTTAAAGAATAAAAATACTAAAAAACCCTGCCACCTGATTAACATTTAAAGATTGTCAATGATTTTCAATGAGACAAAGACATGGGGGGGAGGACTTGAGATATACTTGCATAGGCATAGTCCTACAGTTTCCGACACATGGTTGTGAGTTTGCCTATCATAGGCACTTTACTTCTCTTAACCTATTAAAAATGCCTGAAGTTTACTTCCTTCTTAGTTGCATTAGACATAGTCGTGTGTATATCATCAAGGATCTTCAAGCGTTTCATATAACATAGTAACTATGACTTCTAAACTTTTATAAAAGAGAAGACCTAGTTGTGCAGCATAGTGCAGCCAGTGCTTGAATATCGCAGTCGTTGACACCAATAGTTTTCAAAACCATCGCAACACAAGCAAGGCCACAATCCCATGCATATATTTGGTTTACATGTGGTACCTATAAGCATGATTGGGATAAACTTTGTTACATAATTGCAGTATAACATATCAAAAAAAGGTCATGCTAATCAGTGCCCTAGGACAATGGGTAAGGAATAAAAAACATATTTTTATGGAAAACAAAGTATAATACTTCTTCAATATTAAATACTATTACACGGATCAGTTAGTTGAGAATTAGTTAGGAATTTGTTGAAAGTCTGTTAAAAGTTGGTTATCACTTGTGCTATATATATAGAGGTTGCAAATGATTATAACAATTCAATTCATTCTTTACTTTTCTCATTTTGTAAACGAGTTCTCTGAGCACATTGCTCAGGTCTCAATCTCCCTCAATACAATCATGTATTTTCAGTTGTTTGAATGCAAAGTGTAGATTCATTGATTCAATATGGTATCAGAAGATTTTTCTTCCTAGTTCTTCCGCATTTTCTTTTTCGATCCTACACTTCTTGCGTATTCAACTCTGTTCTTCGTTTCCCTTCTTGGTTATTGTTGCATTCTTGAAGATGGAAAATCAACCAAACCCTTACCTTCTTCATCCTTCTGATAATCCCGATCTTGTCCTGGTTTCTCAACCATTGACCGGTGAAAACTACAATTCATGGCGACGTGCCATGAAGATGGCTCTCATCGGCAAAGACAAGCTTGGCTTCGTCGATGGCTCTATCCCTGCTCCTCCTGAGGATGATCCTCTTCATCATCTATGGCAGCGAAACAACAATATCGTTGCATCCTGGATTCTCAACTCAGTCTCCCAAGAAATCACGGCTAGTGTGATTTATTCCACTACTGCTGCAGCCATTTGGAAAGACTTGCAGGAGAGATCCCAACAACACAATGGACCTCGTGTGTTTCAGCTTCGGAAGCAATTGATTAGCTGCACTCAAGGCTCCTCATCAGTGACCCAATATTTCACCAAGATCAAAGGTCTTTGGGAAGAACTTGGTGAATTTCAACCGGTTCACACATGCACTTGTGGAGGAGTACAACAACTCATTGAGCACCTGCAAAATGAGTATGTTCTTATTTTCTTGATGGATTTGGGTGATCAATATAGCCACATTCGAGGACAACTTCTCATGATGGAACCATTCCCAACCATGAACAAAGTCTTCTCTTTAGTGCTCCAAGAAGAGAAACAAAAAGAGGTTGTCAGTCCCTAATTGGAATCGGATCCACAACTTGCATTTGCCCTTCAGTCTCATGATGGGTCTAAGCACAAAACTGGCCAAAAGAACCATCCTCTCTGCTCTCACTGTGGCATTCTTGGTCACACCAAGGATAAGTGTTTTAAGTTGCACGATTATCCTCCTGGCTACAAGAAGGGTAAATCACCTCAAATGGTGAATCAAGTCACGGATCAGATGCAAGATCCTGATTCACAGATGAGCAATCAGCAGTATCAGCAACTAATAGCCTACATCCAAACTCAAATGGCCCGAAACCCCATTACTGATGCAGATCATGGAGATAATTCCATAGTTGGTATGAGCTATTCAATCAAGTTTACACATTCACATAGTATGTCTAACACTTGGGTAGTAGACTCGGGTGCCACTTCACATATTGCTTACTCTTTGAAATTCTTTGATTCATATCAATTTTTGTCTAACAAATTTGTTGTTCTTCCAAATAATTCTAAGATTTCAGTGTCAGCTATAGGAAAGATTTCCTTAGGTCCTGACTTAATTCTTGAAAATGTCCTTTACATACCCGATTTCCACATCAACCTCATATCAGTTAGTGCTTTATTACAAAACTCTTCTTATTCTTTAGTGTTTACTGACAAGACATTCTTGATTCAGGACACCAAGAAGCATAAAGTGATTGGAAAGGGTGACCTTCATCAAGGCTTATATGTCCACACATATGTAACACATTTTACTAAATGTTTACATTCCAATAAAAGTAGTTTGCCTGTTTGTAATGCTGTTAGTCACACTAACATTTGTATTTGGCATGCACGACTCGGTCATTTATCTTATCAAGCTTTAAGACTTGTCACTAATAAAAGTACTTTACATTTTCCTTCAAATGCTAGTACACAATCTTGTCAAATTTGTCCTTTGTCTAAATTTCATAGACTTCCATTTGTAGCTCATAACAATCACTCTGAATCTCCCTTTGACCTCATACACGGTGATGTTTGGGGTCCATATCAGCATCATACTTTTGACAACAAGTCATATTTCCTTACCATTGTTGATGACTGCACAAGGTATACATGGGTGCATTTGATGAAATATAAGTCTGAAGCATCCCAATTAATACAGTGTTTCTTCAAGTTTGTTGCCACTCAATTTGGTAAATCCATTAAAGCAGTCGGAACAGATAATGCTAAGGAGCTACAACTGACTACTTTTATCCAATCAGTTGGAGTTGTTCATCAGTTCTCCTGCCCTCACAGACCCCAACAGAATTCAGTGGTGGAAAAAAACACCAACATTTGCTTAATGTGGCCAAATCTCTCCTTTTCCACTCTAAGATTCCTTTGTGCTTCTGGGGTGAGTGCATCAACACAGCGGCTTTTGTGATCAACAGAACTCCTTCCACTAGTCTGAATGATTGCTCTCCTTATGAGAAACTACACAATGCAGTGCCTGATTATACTCTGTTGAAGGTCTTTGGTTGTTCGTGTCATTACTTCCCAGAGAACAAAGTTCAGTCCACGAGCTACACCTTGTGTCTTTATGGTATCCTACAGGTATCAAGGGTTACAAGCTCTATGACATCTAGCAAAACAAGTTCATCATATCAAGAGATGTGTTGTTTCATGAAACTGTTTTTCCCTACCACTCACTTCCAGACCAGCCACACTTACCAAACTTCTTTCCTGATATAGTCATCCCAAGGCCTATACCAGACACACTTTCCTCTAATCAACCTCTAACCCCACAAAACCCACAAAATGCGAACCTTGCACCCCCTACACCAATTCCCACTCAGCCAACTCCCAGAAGAACTACCAGAGTTTCCAAACCTCCTTCTTATCTCCAAAACTATCAATGCCAAGTGAACCTACCCTATCCAAACACATTTTTCCTATAACCACCTTAACTCCTTTTACAAAGATTATGTCCTGCAAGTTTCAACCATATATGAACCTTCCTTTTATCATCAGGCAGTCCCTCATCCTGAATGGAGAAAGACCATGGCAGAGGAACTCGCTGCCCTTGAAGCAAATAACACCTGGACAGTTCAAGCTTTACCCCCGGGGAAGAAATCCATTGGTTGTAGATGGTGGGTATACAAGGTTAAATATAAGGCAGATGGTTCTTTGGAGAGGTAAAAAGCTCGCTTGGTAGCTCAAGGTTTCACTCAACAGTGTGGTGTTGATTTTATAGATACCTTTTCACTTGTTGCAAAACTGACTACAGTAAGACTTTTACTGTCCATAGCAGCCCAAAAAAGCTGGACTTTTATTCAACTTGACATCAAGAATGCATTCCTCAATGGAGATTTGTTTGAAGAGGTATACATGCAGCTTCCTAAAGGGTATCCTATCAAGAGGGAGAACCTTATTTGCAAACTCAACAAATCCTTGTATAGCTTAAGACAAGCTTCACGACGGTGGTTCCATAAATTCAGCACCACCATAACTCAACATGGTTTTGTCCAATCCACATGTGATCATTCTTTATTTTCCATGGGCTCAGGCAACTCCTTGATCATCCGACTAGTATATGTGGATGATATCATCCTTGCGGGTCCAAATCCAGAAAAAATCCAACAGGTACAACACCTTCTTCAAACCAGTTTCAAATTGAAAATTCTTGGTGATCTGAAATATTTCTTGGGACTAGAAATAGCCAAATCTCCAAAGGGATCCATTTATGTCAGAGAAAGTATGCACTTCAATTACTCCAAGATATTGGCTTCATCTCTGCCAAGCCAGCATCCATTCCAATGGACCCAAATATCCCTTTGAATGATAAAGATGGTGATCCCCTCTGATATTTCGGCCTACAAAAGACTCATTAGGAGGCTCATGTACCTTACCATTTCAAGATCGGATATCACTTATGTTGTAAATCGTTTGAGTCAATTCATGACAAGCCCAAGGACTCCTCATTTACATGCAGTTCATCATATCCTTCAATACCTCAAAGCCACACCAAGCCAAGTAATTTTTTTCCTTCTAAGTCTTCCCTTCGGCTCACTGCATATGTGGATGCAGACTGGGGGAGCTGCCAAGTTACCTGGAAATCCACCTCAGGATTCTGCATTTTCCTTGGTGAGTCTTCAGTAGCTTGGAAATCAAAAAAACAACCTACAGTTGCTAGATCCTCAGTTGAAGCCGAGTATAGGGCTTTGGCCTCTCTTACATCCGAATTATTGTGGCACAAACAGCTGCTCAGAACCTTTGAAATAGCAGTCCAAACAATCATGGTTTTTTGTGAAAGCAAGTCAGCAATCTAGCTAGCTTCTAATCCCATGAGCCATGAAAGATCCAAACATGTAGATATTGATTGTCATTTCATCAGGAAACATGTACAGCCTAACTTCATCAACCTTGTTCATGCAAACACTCATCAGCAGCTTGCAGATCTACTAACCAAAGCCCTCCCCAAGCCACAATTCCAAGCACTCATCTCCAGGTTGGGTTTGCTCAACATTTACCTCCCAACTTGAGGGGGAGTATTACACGGATTGGCTAGTTGAGAATTAGTTAGGAATCTGTTGAAAGTTGGTTATCACTTGTGCTATATATAGAGGTAGCAAATGATTGTAACAATTCAATTCATTCTTTACTTTTCTCAGTTTGTAAACGAGTTCTCTGAGCACATTGCTCAGGTCTCAGTCTCCCTCAATACAATCATGTATTTTCAGTTGTTTGAATGCAAAGTGTAGATTCATTGATTCAATAAATACATCAATACTCAATGAAAACTTTCTTTTCTTGATTCCTTAACAAGGGCACTGGTTAGCATTCTTCATAAAAAAAAAAAAAGATAGCAGGCAAAGATCACATGCACTTACTTCAATGAAGAGTGAGCGGCGTAAGGAAGAAGGATGAGAATCTATGTTACTTGATGGTTGTTGAAACAGGTAGGGATCTATCACACTCAAATTATCTCCTTTTAATTCTCTTTCACCCTCCTTGTTAAGAATCTTGTTGAATAGCAAGTATATGGGCCACATCAATGACCAAATTGAGCAAGTAAAAACTCAAACAAAGGTTCAGGACATCAATAGAGTCCAAATTGTCGTGTATGTTGAGTCTCAACTCTCAACCAAATTGATACATTTGCAGTATATATATATATTCTACCTGCAGAAGCTTTGATACAAAACTAATTAGAATTCAAGCATAGAATTTTTCAAATTCTTTCCAGTTAGGAGCTCCAATTTCTAAACCCATTGAAGGCCACAACAACACCTAAGAAGGAGTTAATTAAACTATAAGGATTGCTCAAGTTAAATGCAAATTGCCTAAAATCAAACCAGCATAATGATCAAAAGGAGTCCAAAGCTGATCAAATTTCATCTTGTAATTCGGTAATTAAACTAATTGATATGATCGGTGAAATTATTAAACAAAAAAAAATGGATGAATAAGTTTGATTTGAACAAATCTCGATGTAGCATCAAACAAACAAATAATCGGTGGAACTATAAGAATAAGTTGGAGGAAAGATGAAAAGGGAAGCAGGATCAAACAGATAATATGAGATTGAAACGAGATTTATACGTACAGAGGCCACCGGTGAAGAAGGTGCGTGTTCAACGCGGAGTTAGACAGGTTCAGCTGCTTGGTTGGTGCCTTTTTCAATCCTTCTCTTCATTTCCTTTTACGTACAAATAAGTGACATTTTAGATCATTACAAAATTAAAAATACGTATTTCATCTTAAATAATATAAAATATGGGTTAAATTGATCTTTTTTAAAAAATTTTAAAAACATTTTAATTTTTAATACAAATTATTTTGATTTATATTTTACATTTTTAAGAATTAACTAAATATTTTTTATTTCTCAAAAATCAAAATGTCATCATAATTTTTTATCGAGGATAAATTTAAATCTTTAATCTATATTTTTTTGATCTCTTCTTCTCGCGTTTTCTTCTACTATTTCTTTCCTTTATTTTCTCTTTTTTTTCCAAAAAATATTTTTTAACGTTAAAATATGAATTTAATTATTAATTTTTTTAGAATTGAATTGAATTATTTAATTATATAATACACAATCATAAACAATTTTTATAATATGAATCAATTGTATATAGATTTAATTAATTGATATATATAATTAGTGTAAAAAAATTTAAATTTTTAATCAATCATAAATTTCACATCATTAAATTTATTTCACATCATTAACTTTTTTTTACTCTTATCTTAAGTACTTCAAAATTACTAATACCATAATTTGTGATTGATTCATATTGTAAAAAAAATTAACTTGACAATATATCAAAATTAAACTCATTATATATTATTAAATAAAT
The DNA here is from genome assembly GCA_039655645.1 of Ammopiptanthus mongolicus. Lineage (NCBI taxonomy): Eukaryota > Viridiplantae > Streptophyta > Magnoliopsida > Fabales > Fabaceae > Ammopiptanthus > Ammopiptanthus mongolicus. The sequence continues at coordinate 88,208,840 of CM077344.1, read as the reverse complement.
AAAAATGTTGAACTTTTGTAATAACTACCTTTAATAACATGTTGGGTGATGATATATGATTAATTGGAAGTGTCAATTGATAATATATCAAAATTAAACCCTTAAAATATTTTTTAAATTTTATATTTATAGTGTTAATGTTTGCTATTTAGATTCAGACTGAGTTATAAACTCACTTAACTTAACAACCAAATGAAGTGGGGTAAATTATTAGTATGGAAAAAGCTTGAAAAAAACTATAATTTCATTAAGCAAATAAGTTTTGAGCCTGTTTTTTTTTTTATTATCATGATATAGGTACGGAATATCTACCACCATTAGCAGTAACTAATCTCTGTCGGGGAACCTGTTGGACACCCAAGGTGGGTTCTTCCATTTCAATTAGGTTTTATTCATACACAATAATCAGGATTTGAACATCTAACCACTTGTTTAAGGTGTCTGAATCCCTTATCATTCGGACCAATCACATATTCGTGTTTTGAATTTGATTTTGAGACATGGTCAACGTATTATTTTTTACACCATCCATTAACAAATTTTTTTTATGATATGACAAGTGATAATTAATTAAAAATATAAAAAATCTTATACTAAAAATGCAAAATAATTAAATCCACAAGCTTTCCACTTATCTCCGCTACTTTTGCTCGTTAGGTAGCAAGAGACATGTGCCTAACTTTGATATTCTTCATAGAAGTCATGACTAATTATTGGGGGAATTGATATAGACATAACTTGTTTAAATAATAATTAAAAAAGTAATTTATAAGATCTAAGTTAGCTTTACCTAAGTATTTTTTGTGACAAATGAGTCATGGCAATAGTAACCTTTGCTTCAAATACAGTGACTGATATTTAAATTGTTAGGTCACTTATCTTGGACCTGCAATGAGTTAGTAGGTAAAAATAAATTTGGCATTGATAAATTAAGACTTGCATTTTAGCCACTGATTAATAGACTATCAGACTTACAACTAAAACTAAACTAAATAACAAACAGGTAAAATTGTTAATACTTTTAACCATTTTCCAACATTTTTCAAAGACCAAGATTTGTGAGAAGAAGAAGAGGTGTGAAATAAGAAAGTGGAAGAAGAAATATGCTTCCATAAGAAGCAAGAGCCCTGTAAAAAATAAAAATGCCAGCTGTGATGAAGTCACGTGACTTACCTTCCTCAAGTTGTAGAAGAGGTGTGAACCATCAGATGAAAGAAAATCAAACGGCTGGAAATGAGAAGTAAATCGACGGTCAAAATGGGAGAAGATTTGGGCGGGAAAGTTTGCTTAGAATGCGCCACGTGTTAGGTATTGTATTTGGTCAATGTGATAATTAATTAATAATTAATTAAAAATTGGGCTTGAAGCTCCAAATGACTAATGGGCCAAAGGTGTTGTCCACTACGGCTCATTACTTCAATAGGAATTCTTCCAATTTTTAGACGGGGGTGGAAAGAACATTGAAGCATATTTTATTTTGGATAAAATTCCTAATTTTTTAAAAATAAATTATTTTAAAAATATTTTAATAATATAGAATTATCAAATTTAGTGAATAAAGAAAGGGTTTAATTGGTATACACTATCAGTATAAAGATTTTTTACACAGTCAACCAATAAGAAATTGTCACATAAGTTAAAATGTTTGAATTTTATCCTAACTACCTTAAAAGTCACATATATCATGATTTTTGATTGGTTGACAGTGTAAAAAACTTTACACTGACAATGCATAACAATTAAACTCATAAATGAAATACTAATAAAAGCTTAATGTTAAGAGAGAATGAGGCATTCTTCATTAAATAAAAAAATTTAAAATATCAACAAAAAATGATTTATTTAAAAAAAATAAAAATTATATAAAAATAAAAAAATTGATATGATAAATTAATGGATCTATTGGTATTGGGAGTTCAGAGTTGTAAGGATTGGCTTATGAATTATGTTTGTTTGGGAGTTTTGTTTTTAAAATGAATGATCCTATGGCTTGAACTATACCAATCCAAAAAGTTGGTTTGGCTGCTGTTCAGTGGTGGACCCAAGTTGGGGTTAGGGGGGACACAGTTTTTAAAAATTACACTTACTATTCTATATATTTTTTATTTTGACCCCACTAAAATCTAAGTTTTGCACGGAGTGCTCTAACACTCTCGTTTCTCTTCTTCGATGTGCAGGGGCATACAACACACTCTTTTCCTCGCAGTTGCATCTGTAGGTAGATGTTGTAGTTGACGGTTGGTATTGTTCACTCTCTTTTGTAACTAAGAATGCCTTTATTTAGTAATATTTAATTTAGTTGTGATTGGAATGTGATTGGTGGAGAGGTGTTGGTTTTCAAGAAGTTTAGGATGAAGTGATGTTTTTTTTACAAGGGGTGAAGTAATGTTAATCATATTTTTTTTCTTCCCTTTATTTGTTTCTTTATTTGTTTCTTATGGTCCCGTGTTTGTGCTTTATTAGGAGAATAGTGTTAGATACATCATATATATTGTTTTACTTGAGGTATTGCTTTATTTTATTATTATTATTATTATTATTATATATGAAGTTATTATTATTATTACTATTGAACATGGATTTGCAAATAATTTTCATTTTAAAATCAATTTTTTTTCATGACAACGAATTAATTAAATCATAATCAAACGAAATATTTATTTAACTAGATCATTTTTTTTCTTTAGATATCTAATATATTAATCTAACAATAGCAAGCACAAAAAAAAAAAAAATTATCACATTATATTAAGGATTAGTTTAGACGCAACGACTTGTTAATTCCTTAAGAAATTTTTGGCACCAGAGCCGCGATAGCTTGGTGATCCTAAATATTTTTCAGGACCTTTGGCTATATGGTCTGGTGATCCCAAGCTTATTTTACAAATAAAAACAGTTAAGTGTTAGCTGAGATGTCATTGGCTTTGGGACACATGACAAGGTTGGTGGATTTGTGAAGTTTTATCCACTTGATTTTTCTTCAACAGATTTAGTGATGCTTGATAATCAACTTCAGATTTACATCATTGATATGCATAGCAATGTTGAATTTGCGTCTTTGAAAGGAATAAGTGATCTTTCGAAGAAGTTGATTCAATTTTTTTAAAATTTTAATTTTTAAAAAAAAAAAATTGCTTCAAAAACATTATTAATTTTTTAAAATATTTTGCCCCTACTGACCCAGGGTACTAGATACGCCACTACTCCTATTGGCTAGAAAGAATTTTCCAAATCCAAAGCAAATCAAAGTATCAAACGGATGAAATTTGGTCGGTTTAAATTTTCTTTTCCTAAATTTAAACTAACCCGACCCCGTCAACATTCCTAAAAATAGGGACGTAGTCATGTAGATATCGTATAACACATTCATAGGAGGTGATGAGGTGGTCCATGCTAATTACACTTGTATCCAGGGATGGAGCCAGAAATTTCATGTGATGGGTTCATGACCAAATATACATAATATTAAAATAACAATAAAAAAATTTAACTAACATATAAAAGCAACTTATATGAAACGAATTTTATGTATAATTGGAGTTTAATTGTTATACACTGTCAGTATGATAAGAAGTGAAAAGAGGGAGAGGTTGAAATCCCACTGAAGAGGGAAAGCCTAGAGATAGAGAGGAAAACTTTGGCAATTTTTCTACTTTCTTTTCATTCATTCCTCCATGCTACTTTATACCCAAAACTAATTCACCTAATTAACTTGGATCTAAGGACACCTGTCCCTTTCTTAGTATTTTTACTAATCGTAGAAATTATAAAATCATAAATAACTACTGATCTAGAATCTTCTATAGACTCAGATGTAGTCATTGTAAGTGGCTGCCATTTGTATTTTTTTTCTTGAGCCTGTTTTGTGCTACATGCATTGTATCATTACCGACCCTTTGATTGATCTTGTACTCAAGATCAAAGTGTGGTACTGAACAAGTCAACACATGTTCAACGGTGACTTTGTTGCTCTGGTGTTCTCTCCAATCAAACCATATCATTATTACTTCCTCTTGCATTTTTGGTAAAAGTTTTACTGAGCTTGCAACATCCCCAACAGTGCATAAAGACTGAATCAAGATATTGTAAATAACAACATTTGGATTGATGCCACATTCAGGCATCTTAGTAAGGCATTCAAAAGCTTCCTCAGTCATCTTTATTCGACAGAGACCATCAATTATAGAACGAAATGTGAAGATATAACGTTTAAATCCATTTTCTAAAAGCATCCCCAACATCACTCGTGCCTTAACTATTGCATCATTCCTACAATGGCCATTAATAAGAGTATTGAAAATAACAAAATGAAACCTCTAAGTTGCATTTCTCTAAAAACCTGAGATGTTTTGTCCATTAAGTTGGCCTTGCAGAAGCAATTCAATATCATATTATGTGAAAAGATATTTCAAAGCAACCCATCACTTATCACAACACTAATCACTTGACAGTCTTTGAAGATTGCAGCATATTTCCAAAGATGGAATCCACGTTGCCCAGAATGTTGCATGACTTGTAAAATTGGCATGTGGAGTGAGCAGAAAAAGCATCTTGACTGCCTAAGAATTCACAGGCCGCAATGACAGAAAGATCAATATTTAATCTGAATGTCGTCGCTTGGTGAGCAACAAGCCCTGCTGTGTTTTGGATTGTGAGATCATTCCTAAGAATAAGAGAAAATGCCCACAACAACCGTGACGAGGCCCAACCCGTGACGAGGCCCAAATCCATATCGAAGCCTAACAAGCAATTCAACGATTTACCCATTGCCTGCTAAACCCTACGTTTGTTTTGTGTTTCCATGCTCCAAGGGCCTATGGCAGCCATGGCGGTGGAGAAGGAGCTCGTGTCGGAAACCACTGCAGCAGAACCAGAAGTCATCGTAAACATGGGTGACGAAAATATGGACCACGCATAGACCTCCGAGGTTGACAGTGCTTCTTCGGATCCCTAAACGCTTACAACCACGATGATAATGTTGACATTCTCCACTGTTTTCTCCATCGCTAGGGGGTGCTTCCAACGTTGTTTCAATGAAGCATACGAAGACGCTGGAGAGGAGACCGAAGATACTTATGTCGGCAACAACAGAAAGGAAGAAGCAAGAAAATGTTGGTGACCTGTTGACAACGATGTCGTGCGGACAAAACTTGAGCCGAAATTTCACATCCATGGCGAAGCAAGCATACTTCATGGCTTTTCTTCCCCTAATTTTGTTCCCTAAACTTTATGGCGCAACTCCAAATGTGCAACCATGAAAGCCGAGGTGAAGATCATCTCCGTCGTTCGTTTGGCCACAGGTGCAGCAAGGGCATCTGTCTTATGGTGCGGTGCAGCCATGGTAACTGACCTATGACAGGTTGGGTATTGTTGGGGTGGAGTTTTCGGTCCGTGATGGCGGAGTTGTCGGTTGCTGGCTTAAGTGGAAGTACCAGAGCCAAAGATAACGCAACGAGATTGGAGTGACCTGAGTGCAAAGGTGGAGAGGGTGGTCGCTGGATTGACAGGAGTGGATTTGCAATTGGGTCTCGAAGGTTTTGGAGGTGGGTTTGCAGAATTTGGAAGGTCTGCAGGTAGGATTCATGGCAGTGATCTTGAGTATCTCGGAAGTCAGTGAAAACAGCAGTGAGGTTGAGGATATATTCTTGGAGTTGGATGAGGGCTGATTTTTATGTATAGGAGGGGGTGGTCATGGTTACGGGAATGAAAGCACTAATGATAAAAAGTGAAAAAAGGGAGAAGTTGAATTCCCATTGATGAGGGAAAGCCCAAAGATAGAGAGGAAAACTTTGGCAATTTTTCTACTTCCTTTTCATTCATTCCTCCATGTTACTTTATACCCAACAGAATACAAAACTAATTCACCCAATAACTAGGATTTGAGGACACCGGTCCCTTTCTTAATATTTTTACTAATTGCAAAAATTATAAAATCCTAACTAATTACTGACCTAGAATCTTCAGTAGACTTAGATGTAGTCATTATAAGTGGCTCTCATTTGTATTTTCCTCTTGAGATAAGAGTCAAACATTTTTACTCATGTGGCAATTTATGATTGGTTAACAGTATAAATTTTTTTTACACTAATAATGTGACACCCTCAAACCGATATCACGTTTTGTAACCCAAAACACCAATAATGACGTTAAATAAAACTTGCTAGTTTTACTTTCGGAATAATAGTTCATTTAATATATCTTATTAAGTCTTGAAAATCGTGATAAATTTTTTCTTATTTATCAACCATAAATAACCATAACTCAGAGTAATAGCAGAATACCCATATATATATATATACACATTAACAACTGGTCATATACAGACGACCTATGGTCAACATGTCCCTTTTCAAAAAAAAAACTAGAAAAGCAAGCTACTAAAAAGCTAAAAACTAGGTAGTGATAGTCTAGAACCATATCACTAAAACTCATGGCCATCAATAGTCGCTAACAGACCACCCAAAAATCGCTATCTCAAAAGAAAAGTCTACACCCTACGTTGGTCAGACTAGTGGAAGCCGTTGGATAGTCTCCCAAAAGAGGGTCCAACAGGTCCATCAGAAGAGTGGTCGGGGGAAACTACATCCCCATTGACCATCCCTGCATCCCCGGCTCCCTCAGCCGGAGCATCCCCATTTTCCAGAGGATGATACTTAGGTTTCGCGATGAGCTCCTCCTCGGGATCCTCTTCAGGATCCTCCTCCTCCGGCCCCAAGGACACTAAAACAAACGGAGGTGGAGGGGATAAGGGAGGTTGTAGCTGTAGAGGCTGGGCGGCTGGGATGTGGTGTTGTAACTCCCCCTGTTCCACCAGGTACTGCATCATCATCCAGATCGGTGGTAACGGGATCTAGACGGTCTCGACGGTGTGTATCCACTCCTGAGGTCCCACCTCAATATTCCCTTGCAGAGTGCAAACTGAGCATGTGTACGCCGCACTGGTAGCCTCGGGATGTATGACCCAGGCGGCAGGGTCCTAACGATGATCAAAGGTGAGGGAGCGGACTCCCGTGTACGCCAATCCCTCGCTCCCCAAGCTCATCTGTGCATATAGTATATATATATACAACTAGAAATAGAACAGTCCAGAAAAATATGCAAGGGTGAAAAACCAATATATGAATCCAAAAACGTCAACTACATGCCCAATCACAAACAGCAGATTCATACAGTATATCTCACCAAACATTATCATGTATCACATAGTACAACATATATATCCATGTATTAACAGTAAAAACACAAGGGTTTCGTACCCCACAATCAACGTTATTCTCTAAACGTATGCATGACACTTCCATATATCTCAACTAATATTCAATTCTAGATTTCCAAAAATCCCATCAACATTCGCAATGAGTTGATCAGGCTCCTAAATCATTGACCCGTAGGCTCTAATGATTATCACCAATAACTGCCCCAAAAATGAGTACTTTGAATCCCATGACAATACGCGATTCTCACATGGGGGCGCAATCAGAAGTACTCAACATATATGATCATACTATATTATCCAACTCAAGGCACAATACGTTCCCAAAACACGTATAATACCATTGTCCATCAAGGCACAATGTCATGACAATAAGTCATCTCAGGTTCTCCTTGCCTATCAAGGTCCCCCGTTTTCACGGCACGTCTGCTCCACGTAAAATGCATGAGAAAACTATTTAGTCTCCGATAATTGATCTTTGTCGCATCAATATTTCCTCGTTGTAGCATCAACGCTAACAACCACCATAATGTCTTGGACTCTTTAAGCCTCAAAAACATTTTTCTCAAAACAGGACATCTAGTCCAAAACAGCTCGAACCCAAACATCCCTAACCGATGCACCGGTTTAGAATTTTGGATTCAAGAGCATAAAAACATCCTCAAGCTTACAGGATCACAAAGATCGTCCCTAAGCCGACAGGACCACAACTAACACGGATCCTTGATCCACGTGTTTCTGCAGAACCCTAAAACCCTGTTGTCTCAGTTTCTACTTTCTAAGCTTAAAAACCACTCTTTCTCGAAAACTCAAAAACCAAAACCCAAATCTCCGACACTTACACAAAGTCCTCGGAATCGATTTTCCATAAAACAAAACTTGGTCTAAAGACCATTTCTTTTCCTTTCGTCGTTTTTCGGTAAAACACAAACCTTGAAATACAGCTTGTAAAAACCATTTTTCTTGGATAAAACCAAATAACTTGAAAATCACGTTTCTCAAAATGCTTTTGCTCAAACGGTTAAATTTATTAATTTAAAAACTAATAAAGTTTTCTAAAACACTATTTATCTTAAAAAACATTATTTTTCGTTATTAAAAACACATTTTCACAATTTCGCCCTTTTAAGTTAACTTTTCCTTAAAAGCAGCTATTTATTATTATTTTATTCCAAAAGAGATAATTAATTATTTTCTCTTAAATTAACTTTGGAAAACAATAAAATATTATTATTTTTCTCCATTCCATATCTCAAGCTTTTAAAGCTTTTATGTTACACAATGTCGGATCCTAATTGATATTAGGCCCTCTAATGCCTTAAATCCCACAGCAGGGCACACGATACATCCATACATTTATTCGACAGTTATACCAAGTATCCACATACATCAGCAGTTATATCATGCATAGGCAAATCAACAGCAGTAAATAAAACACTCCACCAATAATCAGATACAGACATTTATTTACATTACGAACACACCAATGCAGCATATAGCTATCGGAATTGGAATTCCTCAGGTTTATCCTTTTACCTCTTGAAGTTCCAAGGGTAAGCAGCAGTCGCCCGATTGATCCGAAACCATGCTCGACTATCTGCCGATCACTACACACACATAATCAATCAAGGTATTAACTCAAAAATACAAAGATTTTTCTTATTTCCTTACCCCTAGGGTTCGGCCCTTTGACCTTAAAAATAGCTAGGGAGTTCCACAGATTCTCATCTCTTGGATACCTTCCTAACTAAGTGAGGTAACCCTAGATACCAACTCAAAACATCAAAAACCAATCAAAAACCCTACCCTTCACTTAAGGGGGGGTCTCGGCCTCTCTATAGAAAAATAGGCTAGAGAGATTTCTTGGCTCTAAGCTCTTGGATCATGCAAGTATGTCATGAACCTAGGCCATTGAAATTGGTTTGATATTAAAAGGATTTTTCTACAATTTTTCATGGATTTTTGAAGTTTAGGGGCAAAAACCCTAACTTCCATGAAAAATGATTTTTAGAAGAGAGAAATGAGAGATTGAGAGAGATAGAGAAGGTTAGTTACCTCCTAGGAGATTCTCCGTCAAAAACTAGTGAAGTTGCTTTACATCGTTAACCAATCATAAATTGCCACATTAGTAAAAATGTTTGACTCTTATCTTAACCACTTTAAAAGTCACTTATACCATGTTTTGTAATTGGTTGACATTGTAAAAAATTTACACTGACAATACATAGCATTCAACTCTATTTTTAAAGCTAAAATAATTTGATCAATGACTATAAAATATATTTCAAAAATAAAAAAAAATAATGTGAGAATATGGTTATCGTTGTGCAGATATAATGTCTCACATGATTATTGTATTTGTTGCATGTTTTTTTTTATGCACAAACAAGTACCTGCAGTCCATCAATGTATCAAACAATATAATAATAATGTTAGAACCTAACTTGAATTCTTAAGTTATTTTTAGTGGATCTAAAAATTTTCTCTCTTTACATTGGTTCTAGAGTTGTCAATTTTTTTTTTTTGTAAGAATGGTTCTTATTAAAAAAACCATTATCCACCTTGTTATCCATATGGTGCAAAAACACATAATAACTCACAAAAACAAGCACTGTAGATGCTCAAAGTGGAGCAAAAAGCAAAAAGTTAAAAAAGGAGATGGCAACGGCGGTTTCGAGGTGCAGAAACGGTGAGTTTCGTTATCTGAATAATTTATAGGGTGAAATTAAAATGATACTTTACTCTACCCTAAAAAATAAAAAATGATACTTTATTTATATATAATATATATTTAATTAAATTTTAAAGTGAAGGTCCAAATTAGTACCTACAAAATTTCGAGAACCCACTTTTAGTCTCTTAAAAAATAAATTAACTATTTAATCTCTCAAATTTACAAATACGGGACACTTTACAATATGTTTGGTTTACCTTAGCAAACCGTTTGAGTCCAAACATACGTTTGTCCCAAAAAAACTCTATAGATAATTTGTCCTAAACGTATGTTTGCAGCTTCTCAAGTGTAAACCAAACATACACTTAGTCCCTCAATTCAATTTCAACGTTTATTTACTTGCCTACGTGTCCCATTAATCATCTTGTCTAACTCGTTAGTGGTCCTACGTGACCTATGACGATTTTTTTATGTATATGTGGAAAACGAATAAAAAGTGAAAAATGTTCACAATTTTAAAACTTAAATACCTAAAAATTACGCACTTTTTTCACAGCGAAAATTCGTTATAGGACACGCAGTGTCACTAATGAGCCAAGTATGGTGGTTAATAAGACATGTGGGCAAGTAAATGAACGTCGGAACTAAATCTAAGGACTAATGTCTCCCGCGTTTATAAATTTGAGAAACCAAATAGTTAATTTATTTTTCTCAAGGACTAAAAGTGGATCATGAAATTTTTTAGGGACCAATTTGGACCTTCACTCTTAATTTTATATAAGATACATAACATTATTTAATTTTGAGTTATTTTTATATATTTGAATAAAAAATTTTATATTATCAATTAATCACAAATCATCTTATAGAATCACATATTTTTAATAATATAATAAATTATGACTTATTAATAAAATAAAAAAATTTAGACCGGTACCATAGGATGTAATTTTTTTTTTGGCTCAAAACTGTAGGTTTTAATAGGATGTAAAATTCAACTATAAAAAAAGCATTATAAAAAGGATCTTGCTTCCGTACCCCATTAATTCTAAGGGTTTTCGTACCTTATATAATGGGATATAATTGTTGGAAGGTATTAATTGTTTCAAATATTTTTTCATTTTGTCTTTTATATAATGGGATTTCTTGTTCTATTTCTTTAAGGTCCATATTTTCTTCGTGTAAAATAATTCCTTCAAAATGTTTTATCTTTTTTCTTAGATAATTCATTGCTTCTAAAATATCATATTGTAGAACAACATCAAATTTTTCTACAAGAGTAACTATTTTCCCGGACATATGTAATCCTAATTCTTCTATATACTCTATCATTCTCTTAATTGGTTTTCCAAACGGATTAGTCTATTTTCTCTCCAAATAATACCTCTTTCAACTAATTTTCAAACTTGTTCATCTAAATAATCTTCTTCTTTATTTTTCAACAAAGTAGACAGATATGCATATTCATCTCTGAGTTGTAATTTTATTATTTGTATTGTTTCTTTTATTTGGGTTTGATTTATGCTGCAAAATTTTCTAATTCGTTTTTTATTCGTTTCAGCATTTTTATTTTATAATCTATTATGCTTTCTATTACACAGTCATCAATAAAATCTCCTTCTTGTTGTTTCCAATATTTAATTTCCTTCTTAAGTTCTTTTAACCATTCTTTTAACATAGTAATAGTCTTCATGCTATTAGTCGTTCAAGTCTCTTTTTTATCCATTTTTCTAATTTTATATGATGTGCTAACATGCTTTCTTTAAGCCAATAATCTTGTAAAGTTGTTGGTTTATCTTTTTGCCAATAGATTATCTTTTTTCGATTAGTTTGTGGCCAATCTTTTAGGGTGAGATAAGTTTTCATGCTATTAATTTTTCTAATCGTTGTTTAAAAATCTGAATACATGTTTCAACTCGTCTTATTTGGTCTTTAATTATAGGGTTAGGATTTTCCTTATCTAATTCTTTTAAAGTTTTACAATAATTTTTTTAAAATTATTTATAGTTATTTTTATATAGCTAGCAGTTTTCATTATCTAGCTCTGATACCATTCTGGCCCAGATTTAGTGTTTTGAGTTTTTTGTTAAATTTTTGTTGATTTCATATTTTATTTTTGATATACAAGGTTAAATCATTCACTTGATTTACTAATTATTAATATTTTCGCTGGTACTTGTACTTGTACTTCTTTCAGATTCTAGCATCTGAATAGGTCTAGGAATATAGGGTATTCTTAATGATTCAGCTTTCTTTAAAAAAATTCCTAACTTAGTTATTTCATTTTTACTTGAATAATAAATTTTTCCAATATCTTCAAATAATTGAGGGACATCTATTCTATCATTATTTCTGAAAGTAATACTATGGTGCGAATTAGTTAATGCATAATTTACACAGTAGGTTACTGAAAATATTTTGTCTCCAGGTCGCATGAGATTTTTTCTGAGAAATTTATGTTCTAAGGTTAAAGATTGATCTAATCTTTGAGTACTTAAGGGGATTCCTATATTAGGATGAATTTCAAATTTTAATTTTACATACGCTAAGTTTCCTTCGATAACTCCTAATATTTTATCTCGGACATCAGTTATGCGTTCGTCTTTTAAGACTAATTCTAAGGGGGAATCTATTCCTTCTTGAAAGGTTGCTTTTATTAGGATTTGGACTGCACCTATGTGAATATATCCTATTTTTCTTCTATGTGCTTCTATTTCTAAATTTTGTCTTAATTCTGAAATCTTTTTTCGGTTTAATAGTTGGATATTTGTACTACCTTGAGCTTCAGTTATGTCTATGGGAGTTTCAGTAATTATTTGGCCATAGTAAATGATATTTTCTTTTTGAATAAACCTTTTCATTATTCCTCCGAATCTTTCCTTTCCTTTCATATTTACAGTTTTAGAAAGATCTAATTCTTCTTTTTGTATTTTTTGAAATAAACGAGGATTAATAAGAATGTTTCCTTGATAATTTCCATCTTCTTCAGTAATTTGAAGGTGTTCTATATCTTCATTAGTTTCTCTAATCTCAGATTCAGAAGTCATCATTAATCTTAAGTGTATGAAAACTAGTAGAGTTGCGTCATACCTGATTGGGTTTTAACGAGCTATAGTGCCTTTTGGTCCACTGCTGCTTCCGCGTTCTGAGTGCATGATAGATCTACTTCACTTTTGTGCTTCTGCTTGGATGTGGTCATGACTTGGTATATGAATGTTTGATCGTAGTAAAATAAGTGAAGATAATTGATGATAAGTAGAAGAGTAATTTATTGATGAAAGTATTTACAGGATGGTATTCTCAGATACCTAGTATCCTCTAAGAGGAGACTATCAGCTTTCCTCAACTTGGGGAAGCTCGGGTGAGAGTTTTTTCCAACTGATTCACTCTGATTTGCCTCAGCATAAGAGGTCTTACTTATAGGCTAAGGGATTATTGTCTATTTATATTATTAGCCCTATAGCACGTAAGTGCTTACATCAGAAAACTAATAATTCACATGATGTCGTCACTGCTTACATCATTCTTCAATTATTGCTTCGTCTTCGGAATCTTTTCCTTGTGGCTGATAGCTAGTAGTGGCTACTGACGTGTCTTGCTTTATGCATCGTTCACATGCATGATCCCCATTTTCTTTTATTAATAAGCATAATTTGTGGAGAATGGCTGGACAATAATTCATAGCGGGTCCCTCTAGTGCATAGAATGGCATCTCGAAATTTGTCAGTAGGGCTAAGTCCTTTTCTCTGATGAGTCTTCCACTGGTTTTGCTTAGAAGCAAAGTATTTGGTCCTTTGTACAAAGTTTTAATAAATGATTCCCTTCCAATGGTTTGACATTGAGAGTATATACTGGCTAATTGATGAACTATGAAGTTATTAATTTGGTCTTCATCATAGTCTACTTCAATGGGTTCGTCCATTAATGGGAAATTGTTATTATTGATACCAATAAAAACTAAATGCTTAGCTGGTTGTTTAGTGGTGAAGTCTGGATAAGCTGAGTAGAATTTTAAGAAAATAGCTCTTTCTCCAACAATATTTTTTCGAAACAGCTGAACTGCTGCTTTGAAGTAGTAAGGAAATAGATTAATTTCTTCCCAGATTGGGACTTAAATAAAGATATTCAATTAGACCAAATTGGAATAAATTGAACGTCAAGATTGACGGTGCTCCTGATGTAAGTACTGCTTTAGTGGCGAATAATTTACGGTCCAACATATACATACAATTGTTTTTTTCTTTTTCTGTCCAATGAATTAATCGTTTAAGGTGTTCATAAAAGTTTTCTTTAGAGAATTGGACTTGAAGTTCATGTTCTTTTCTAGTGATTATTGGGAAATTGTCCAAGAAAGAAGGAATTCTTCCTAGAACCTTTAGTGTTTTCTTTGGTTCCAGTTTCAGAGTAGTGGTTTCTGCAAAAGTTCTTGGTCCAAGATAAATTTCTTTACCTTTGGCAATCTGAAAGTCTTTCAATGCTTTTTCTGCTTCTTCCTTTGTTGCATAGGATTTGTGAATAACTCCTGGAACTTTCTGACAATGGGGAGCTGCTTTGTGCCACTCGTCATAAATTCCTGGAAATGGTCCATTAAAAATAGCGTGCCATTTTTTATTTCCTTCTTTTTGTGCTTGCACTTTAATTTCTGCTGGAATTGCCTGTTCTAAGAAACCTTCAGTTTCTAATTGTAAATCTAATACCTTGATGTCTGCTTCGAGCAAATCTAATTCTCTTAATTTTTGATCTCTTAGTGCTTTTTTGAGCTCTCTTTGTCTTTTTAGCATTTCCGTTGTTCCACGCTCCATTCTCGGGATAGTATATCTGCAAGAACATTCTTTTCTCCCTTAATATGGGATATTGAATAATTATATTCAGATAATTTCATTTGCCAGCGGATCAACCTTCCTTGCTTATAAGTGCCTTTATGATTAAGATTTTTAAAGCTTGCTACATAAGTAGAATCGGTTCTAACAATAAATTCTTTATCAAACACATAAATTCGATGTTTTTCCAACATCCGAATAAGTGTTAAAGTCTCTTTTTCTTGAGTAGGATAATTAATTTCACTGTCTGTAAATGTTACAGACATGTATCGACAAAGTAATTCTTTCTTTTGTCCAGGGGGTTTTGCTTTCATAACACCTCCCCAACATTCATGTGATGCATCTGTTTCGATAATAATTAGATCATCATCTGCGGGATGGTATAATTCAGGAAGCTGTTGACATAAGTTCTTTAGTTCAGTAATAATTGCTTCATCCTCCTTTGTCCAAGACCAAAGAGCATCTTTCTTTAACTTCTGTTGTAATATCTTGCGTTTTGCTGCAAGATCTTTGATAAAACCTTCATTTGAAATGTAGGTTAGTAGTCCAAGAAACCTTTGTAATTCCTTTTTATCTTTTACAGTTACAAGAAAATTGCTAAGTTTTTCTAACACGTATTTCTGCATTACTAATTTTCCTTTTTCTATTTCAAGACCTAAATAATTGATTTTTTTTTTAGCTAAAACTATTTTCTTTTTACTTAATACGACTCCATGTTTCAAGAGTTTATTCAGTACTATGGTTACTTTATGATAATGATCTTCTAAATCTTTTTTTGGTAAAGACTAGTATATCATCTATATAGATAAGGCAAAAATCCTTATATTCTTTGAGTATTGAGTCCATGTATCTTTGAAAGATTCCTGGGGACTGCTTCATTCCCATAGGGAGTACATTCCATTCATATTGTCCTTCGGGACAACTGAAGGCTGTTAATGCCTTAGATTCCTCAGTTAATTTTAACTGATAAAAACCTGATTTGCAATCAAAAGTACTGAACCAAAGCATATTTCTAATTTGTTCGATAATTAAGTCTTTTCTAGGAAGAAAGTATGCATCTCCTTCCATTTCATCGTTTATTTGTTTATAATTTATTACCATCCGTCTTTTACCACGTTTAATTTCACTATGATTTTCTACATAAAAGGCTGGAGCTGAATGCTTACTTTTGAATGGTCGAATTAATCCTTTTGCGAGCATTTGCTTAATATCTTCGACAAATTCGTCTCCATCGTGTTTTGTATAAATCATAGGTTTACATTTTATTTCTTGAGTAGGATCCTTTAATTTTAATGTGATTAGCTCAGTGTTTTTATTATTTATGTTTGGATCTAGTGGATGGTCACTGCATAATTGTTCTAGTAAGTCTTCAATGTGGGCTGGAATTCTTCTGTTTGGTCCTGAATTAAGTAGGGCATAGCTAATTTTTTGACAAAGAATAGTAAATAGTTCACCACGTTGCAGCTTGCTAAACTCTGATTGTTTCGTAGAATAAGTACATTGAGAAGAATGAAGAATTGGTATAGAAAGGATTTCACGAGTTTGAGTATTTCGTATATATGGTGTACAAAGTGCAATGTATTCTAAGTATTAACAGAAAGGTGAATAAAGTCGTAAGAAGTTATTGCCTAGGATGACATCTATGCCTGTTTCTTGTTGATAAATCGTTGGAACAATAAATCGTTTTTGTTGTATTTGTAAAGTTATGCGATTGACTACCCAGAACAAAGAGTGGATAGATTCATCAGCTATTTGTATTTTTAATGGCTTTTCTAGATATTCCCATTTGTCAAATAATGCTTTTGTTGCTAAACAAATACTTGCTCCAGTATCTATGTAAGCTTCGGTTTCTTTATTACTTTTTTCTATCTTAATTTTAATATAAGTACTATTCAGATTCTGTTTCTTCTGAAGATAGTTCATCATGTTCAGAATATTCATAAACACTATCATCAGTAGTACTTAACTCTTCTTCTAGTGGTTCGAGATTATATATTTTATAAACTTGTTTTATCATTTTGGCTTTCTCTTTAAATTCTTTTTCTTTTTTCTGAGAACATTCGTTTGCATAATCACCTTCTTCATTGTATATCCAGCATACACATTTCTTTTTTCCTTTCGAGCAATATTTTTTAGGTGTACGTTTTTTCTTAAAGTATTTTTTCTTTGTATCTTTATAGGCTTTTTTCTTTGGGTAAGTTTTGCTTAATTTTGGTTTTCCTTTTTTATAATATTTTCTTCTTCTTTTTATGGGATTACATCCGTAGTTTCCAGGTAATTCTATTTCTGGTAATTCACAACAAATTACATTTCTTCCTCTATTTAATTGTCTTATGGTTTCTCTATTTAAGCATTGATCTCTTAATTCTTTTAAAAGTACTTGATAATTCCTCTTAAGGTTTTAGCTGTAGTTAATGGATTGGCTAACCAGATAGTTTTTATTTTTTGATTAAGTGGAAAGGGTAGTTTATCTATAAAAATTTCTTTATATGTTTCTTTAGTTTCTGCATCTAATTGATAATAGTATTTTTGGTATTCACAAATAAAACTTTCTATATCACACATATCACATATTTGCATTTTATTTAGGTGTACTTTAGTAGTTTCATGTAGGTATCTTTTTACTTCGGCACTTTGTTCAATACTAGCAAATCCTATGAATTATTCATAAATTAATTCCATTATAAGCCTTGCAAAGTCTTGGTTTATTGGTGTTCGCTGTATATATTGTTGCCATAAGCAGAGTAAGTTCATTGATCCATTGTAAGAGTATTTCTTCCTTGTTTTTTGCACAATCAAGGTTTAGAATATTTTCTGATTTAATAGATTCATATCTAGGTTTAAATTCATCTGAAATTTTAGACCATTTATTATTTCTTTTTATATATCCATTATTATGCATCGTTTTTTCTTCCATATTTTCCCACATTTTGAAAATTTCTTTTCTCTTTCTATTTCTTTCAGGTACCATACTATCACTTGTTTCTCCATGATGCATTCGTATTTCGTTAAAATCTGTTTCATCTGAATAGGAGCTATAATTTAGAACTACTTCTTCAGTTTCATTTGGGGTTGAGTTAATTGGTTCTGCTACCTGTATCTGATTGTGTTCTTCTTCAATTATTTTTAATTGTTCAAGAAGTTGTTGAATTTCTTCTAAATCAGTCGATCTTTTTATTGTTTCAATATAATCAGTTTTTACCCTCTCCATGTTGTTCTTGGTGTTAAGGATTCTAAATAATGTAAGGGTTCAGGCTTCTTTTCGTTTAGTAATTCTTCTATATCTCTTTTTGTAATAGGTTTGTTATTAATTTTTTCTTCTAATAGGATTTCTAATTGTATAAGAACTTTCTTAAGTTTCAAATTAGCTTCATTTTCTATTTTTTTTTCTTTTTCTTTATCTATAGTTCTTAGTGTTTCATATATGTCTGTATACTTTGTTGATTCGTTGTGTGTATTATGATAAATATATTCTACAATTTTAGAAGTATTTTCTACCATTCATATAAAAAAATTAGCTTTAGAAAAAGTAGCGGCCATGCACAAACAAAAACCAATAGTCAAGGGCTAACGGTGCCTCTGCTTTCACAAACGAATATAAAAAGGATACACTTTTTCACTTTTGTTTTGGATTTTCAACTAATTCACTGTCAAAAACAATACGCGAGTCGTCGTTGCACATTGGCCTTTAGTCCTTGATCACGTTGCTGGTTTGGGGAGGTTGAACTTCAACGGGACAAAATGGAGAAATTTGAATCGAAGTATCTGTTAAAACTTAAAAGCCATCTTTCGTGGGACAGGGAAAATGAAAAATGAAAAAATGTTAAAGGAATTATTTTAGGATGAATTAAAAAAAAACTCATCCTAATTACTAATTAGAGCTTTTGTCTTTCAAGTGGATCTATGGAATATTCATAAACTTAGATTCTTTGAATCTGTTATAGGATTAATCTCCGCTCGGATGTTTAGTTATGGTGAAGATTCTTCATCCGTCTTAATAATATTTTGTAAGATTCGAACCGATGTATTATACACTAGCTAAGTTTGCACCTATTGGGAAATTTATCAACTTTCGAAGTTAATGTTAGTTTTTCTAAAAAAAGAAATTCATTTGCTCTTTTCTATAAAATATAGATTTTTTTGTGAACAAAAAACAAAATAAAAAAATATTGATTCTTACTGTTTCTCATGCTGTTGTGTGTATCTCTTTCTAAAAATAATAATACATCTAGGATAAAATATTTACGTTAGATTTACAAACTTGAAAGAAGATATTCAACATTTTCAAATGGCATTGTTTTTGAGAAATAGTAACAAAAATCTTAATTTGTATTGCAATTTTAAGTGCAAAAGTTGTAATGTTGTATCAATTGTATATTATTATAATTATAATTATAATATAATAATTTATATTGTACATAAATTGACGATTTGCCGACCTACGTTGAAGTAGGCCTTCTTTTATACAATAAAAAAAAGACATTGTTTCTTTACCGAAGATTACGAAAAATTCCGGATTGTTAGGCAAATTTTATTTTATGCTCTTACAATCAAAAGTTGTTGCAAATATGTGTCAAGCAACATGACCAGAATTAAGAAATGATTGGGGAGATAGATTAGACCTTATAGATGAGCAGTCCTCATGCTCTCGGTCTCTCTTTTCTCTGGTCATGTAAGTAATTATATATGACCGATAAATTAATTATATATGATCGATAGATTTTCTATAAAGAGTATGTTTGACTTTGGACTGAGGGGTTCACAAAAGGATGTTGAGTGTTAATATTTTATTTTCAAAATAAAAGAAGAATTTATCCTGCAGTGGTTGATTGAAATGAAAGTGGTGTGTAACTCCAGACGACTTTCTCCTGTAATGTTACAGGTTCGAATCCTGGAGTCATCATTCAAGGAAAAGTTTTACCTAATCATCACCCCTTGTCCGATGGTTAGTTTTACTACTTATCAGTAGGGATACCCAGTCAAAGATAAAAAATAAAAGAATAATTTATTTGGTATGCAGTGACGGTATAAACAAAATTTACATTGTCAACCAATCATAACTTGTCACATTAGCTAAAATGTTTGACTCTTATTCTAATAACTTTAAAAGTCACTCATATCATAATTTCTGATTGATTGACAGTGTGAAAAATTTACGCTTCATAATCGATAGCAATTAAACTCATAAAAGGATTAGAATGCATACATACATAAAAAAAGTTATTAGAGAATTACATAAAAAAAAATTATTTTAGTTTTCATTTAAATTTATCAAATATGTGGAATACTTCTTTCTTAAATAAAAAAAGTTGTCGTTCAAAACTCATTCATCCAAACACGTCTAAAGAATTTGAGGGCATGTTACGATATGATTATGATATATTTTGATATTCTAATTAATTTGTTTAGATATGGTTATGATATGTTTTATATTGCATTTAATTAGGTTGAATTATATATTTATTCTAGGGTTGATTTTATATTTAAGTGTAATTAATTTAGGATTCCTTCTATCTCTGTTGTAGCCCTATAAATAAGACTAACCCCATGTAACTCATCTATCGATTGAGAAATACACTTTTTATTTAGTCTCTTCATTGTTCCTCCATTTCTAACATGGTATCAAAAGTTTAGGCTCGGGATCCTTATTCCTGTTGGCTCTCTATTGTTTTGGTTGGTTTTCTGATCGTCTATATTGGTTCTCTGTCATTCCGCAACCACTTCTATTGGTGTCTAAGGCTTTGAAATACACTCCTACCTGTTATGATGCAAACATTTGATATATCTCGGCCTTTTTCAGTGATGTTAAATGCTTCTAGTTGTTGATACTATCGGACACCAGGACACTGAAGTCACTTATTCGCCAACACATTCTTTGTGTTAGAACCAAAACAGTAATGGCTAATGAACCCCTAAAAGTTTTAATGATTAACAAAATTATTATATGTTTATTGAATTCACTTGAAGTCAAGTTTATGCTAATCCATAAGATCAAAAGACCTTCTTATGTTTCTGAATTCAGACGGTTCTCCAAATCCAAAGTTTCATCTAGCTCTTAAAGGACAAAAAGCTCAATGCAATATCTTCCTCCAAAGAAACTTCATGATTCGTCCAAATAATCTTTTGGACTATAGTGGTGAAGGTTTACGTACTGACATGATCATATAGTTTTGTGTGTCCAACTGTCTATACATATTGTGCGTCCAATTGTCTACACTGATTGTGCGTCCAACTGTCTATATAAATGGTGCGTCCAACTCTTTATATATACTTGTGCGTCCAACTAACTTTATTTTGCAGATGGCGTGGCTCTCTCTTTCAAAAGTCTTAATTGTTTTTAAAAGGAAATATCTTTTTCACATAAGACAAAAGAAGGCACAAAAGTCGTACACAACAAACCACGTAGAGCAAAAAATCACCTAGAGCAAAACGCTTGTGGGCCATAAAGGCAAATCAGTCTGCTACAATTCAAGCTGCTACTACCAAAAGCATCCTCATTCTAAAAGGACAATTACTCAACGGAGAACAAATGGCAAATGGATTTGTGCCTAACGGATATTTGAATGCGTCTAAATGGAAAAGTTTCCTACTTTTTTTGAAATCAGAAGGTTAGACAAAGCTATAAGAAGACCCTCTTCTGAACAAGAAAACAGAGAACACAAGTGAACACAAGAGCAAGAAAATATTCAAGAGAAAATTCATTCAGCAACAAAAAACTTCAAAGCAATCACTCTCTGGAAATTGATCTGTAAACCTTCCTATTCTTTCATTGTAAAGTTACAAACAGATTGTTAAGAGCTGTATCTTGTAATACTTTCACTCCAGTGAGTTTGTAAAAAGCTCGAAAAACCCCTCTGAAGTCTTAGGATTTGTTGAGCTTGGAGAGACTTGTCTGTAAAAGAATACTTGTAGCTTGGAGAGGTGTAGAATACTTGGAGTTGTAGTCGTGGAGTGACTTGGAAACAACTTGTGAAAAGTGCTAAGTGATTTAGTGGAAAAACCTTCTCAAGGAAGGGACTGGACGTAGCTCTTTGATTTGAAAGAGTGAACCAGGATATCTTTGTGTGAACCTCTCTATCCCTATCTTGTTAAGTTTTATTTATTTACTAACTTGGGGATTGAAAACAAAGTATCTTAAACGTTTGTAATCGTTTTGGTGTGTTCTTTCATCTTGCTTGTCTAAAACGTTTGTTTGAAAAAGGTTTTCGAAAATCGGTTAAGAAACACAATTCAACCCCCTTCTTGTGTTTCCCTGTTTCACTTTCACTTTGTAGTGCTCTTCGTCTTATCCCTATTGGCACTCTCAACCAACCAACTGATTTGCACCCCAAAGCTCATCATCCTGGTCATTTTCATACTTTGGTTTCCAAACTCTAGTTGGTTCCTTTTGCACTCACTTGAGTTTGAGGGGGAATGTTACGACATCATGATGATATGTTTTGATATTGTAATAATTTGTTTTGATATAGTTCTGGTATGTTTGATACCACGTTTGACCAGGTTTGGTTAAGTTTGATTATAAATTTATTATACGATTGATTTTGGAATTATGACGAACTTCGCGTAACCATTTATCCATTGAAAAATACGGATTTGGGTTCCCTGCATTCAAAATTCACTACATTCACTCATATACCATTAGATGCATTTCAGTATGCATTAAATAAATGAAATAACAATGATCCAATAGTGTATATGAGTGAATACAGTGAATGTAGGGAATCCAAATCCGAAAAGTACATGCTTTTTATACAGTTTCGTTGTTGTTCCTCCATTTTTAATGTAAAGAACTAACAAAGTTTTGTAATATACAAGAGCTTACTTTAGTACTAAATAAATTTGAAATTATTTGTTAGGATGGACAACCTCACTATTATTTACAAGAAAGTATGTAGACACATTGTTACTAGTACTATTTAACTCTCCTTTTTATGTATCAGCTACAAATGTTATTTTACGCACTAACGAAAGTTCTGTTTTTTATTCATGGGAATACAAAGTATCAATTTATGTGATTCTAACAAACTAATATTAACTAATCAATGTGTTCAGGTGGTGTGGGGGGAGAGGGAAGAAGGGAATAGGAAAAAAGAGGAGTACATTATAGAAATTTGAACTCAGGTACACACGATTTATGTCTCACAACTTAACCAATTAAGTTGACTATAGGGGCCAAGAGAAAAAAGAGTTTTGTAGCCTCTGCCAATATCTAACTACTCCTTAATGACCCTATTGGTAGTAGTTTAAGGATTTAATTAGAATATATTTTTCGGTTTAAATGATAATCAAAGATGTATTGTCACATTATTAAAAATATTTAATTTTTATAATAATTATCTTAAATTAATATCATATATAAGATGATTTATAATTGGGTACAATGTAGAATTTTTTATATGGATATTGTATCAAAATTAAATTCACATTTCAAGTAAAAGATGACCAAAATTGATTACTCTAGTTATTGGATAACCATTGTTTCTCAACGCTGGATCCTTAATAGTTACTCCCTCCGTCCTATTATATATATCATATTTACAAAAAAAATTATCTGAAAATATATGTTATTTTTTATTTTTCAATGTAATATTACATGCTTTTTGCCAATTTTATCTCTAATTATGTTTTTAGAATTCTGTTATGTGATGCATTGATCGAAACCATGACTTTTTTTATTTTCAAAGTGAAACATTTAAGTGATTAATAGCTACATTTTGTTGTATTATCAATGTCTTAGAATATTTATTTTTTTCGTTGAATGTAGCTTATCATTAATGATAACATAATTTGTAAAAATAAATAAAATATAAATAATGTTAATTTGATAAAATTGTTCTTCATTTTTTTTTTATTTTTTTAATTTTTTTTAAATCGTGTCATTTAGTATATATAATAAGATGGATGAAGTAGAATTTGATAAAATGAGTCTGAAATATTGTATCGGTTCGTTAAACAGTCATTTTTGGTGGATTGGGTTAGTCATATTAATCTACCAATTCAAATAAATCGTCCCATATAACGCACTGGTTAAATGGGTGGGGGGGGGGGGGGGGCGATGGTTTGACTTCTTGGGTTATATTTAATACTTTGAAATTTGAAACTAGTTAAAGCTGTTCATAAAGGAAAAAATTGACTACACTTTACTACTATTTTCTGTATTTTTTAAAAGCATTTGAATGTTTTACCTATCAATTTTTAGGGTGTGTTTAGAAGAGTTTATACAAAGTTTATGAAAATAGTTTATGATAAAAAATTTAAGCAAATAATTTAATAAAATAGTTTCTGATTTTTTCATAAGTTCTTTTTATTTTATTTTCATAAGCTTGTCAGAAAAACTTAAAAATATAAGTTATTTTTAGCTTATTTAAAAAAGAGTTTATTTCATAAACACTTAAATAAGTTATAAACCCAAACGTATCCTTAATCTTACCCAACAATTTACGTGTTACTCGCATTTCTACTTTCTACTACAGATTCATGCATGAATACTGTTGTCATGCATAATTCATTTTTATTTTTTTTATTTAGGCGAGTTGACCGATTAACCCACTATAAAAAGGATTGGATCAATTCACCCACCAAAATTTCCAAATTTTCTTAGTGTTTAGGGGGCGTGGGGGTCAACCTATCCCATCTTGTTTTGGGCATGTTGGTGGTGGGGCAAACAATAATGTAGACACGAACAATTAAGAGCATGTTTATATAAAGGATATTGCTAATGAGTGTCCTAAGGGTTTTTTTGAAGAACCCAAAAAAGACATATTTTTATGAAAAAACTAAATCTACAACATCTTAAAATAATAAATACATCATTTTTCCATACAAACTTATTTCTTTTGAAACCTTAATGACTTGTTAGCATTCTCCTTATATAAAGTAAAATTAATTAAGAAAAGACTAGTTGTGTGGATTTGGGGCACACAAATTGTCACGATAAATTTATCAGTGATATAGCTGGATATTATACCAAAAATATAAGTGATATAATTTAATGATTGTATATGTATTAGCTCTTAAATATGAGGACAGAGTTAAATAAGGCAGCCAAATCTAATAGCCATTGAATAGTTATAAATGGCATCAAGAACTTGATAGCAGCAGTTGGCAGATATAGACAATACTTGATCAATTACGGCCTTATTGTGGTAGCATTTTCAATTAAAGCTTGTAATATTTTGTATTAGTAATATAAATTTTTTTAGTTTAAAAGTATAAACCGTAAGGATCCACATAGATTGAGAGTTTATCATGTAAGTATCCTTTTTTAATCAGTCTTACAAACTTGGCTAACTCCTACACCATCGACAACTAAATTCATGAATGCAGAATTTTAGAAAATCATGACTCCGTTAAATAAAGTACTCTTTTCACTTAGTAAGTACTTAATTCATGCTCGTGCTTGCAAAATAATGTGTAATCACGGTCTTCCATTTGCACTAATCTTCACTTAATAAAGTACTCTTAATAATAGTTAAAATCTTTAAGGTTTAGAAAAGTCAAGACTCTACTTATCAATACATTAAATACAACACTTTTCTATAAGAAAGGCGGCTTCTACCGTGAAGTCCCAAAGTTTGGGTACATCGGTGGAGCTATGGATGAGAATAGGTCAGGTCGTTCGTCAAGAGCCTATGACCTAGCCGATTTAAAGCCTAGTCTGGCCTAACCTACTTAACAAAATTGTCAAGTCAAGACTTTTTAAAAAGCCTATATAGTTAAAAAGATCAGGCTAAGGCTTTAAAAAAAGTCTATTAAGCCTATAGCCTAACCTATTTAAGGCACACATATATAATATATAATTTAATATATAATACTATAATATATATATTATTTATAATATTTATATCATTTGAAAGTAAAGACCTATTTATCCATTTAAATGTAGATGTTTACTTACAAGTTTATTTGTGAAGGTCTAACGGCCTATTTATCAGTATAGGCCTACCAATCTTTTTCTCATTAGAGGCTTAAAAGCGTATTTACAAGTGAAAGCCTATGACCTATTTATAGACGGAGACATATTTAAAGGTCTTGTTGAAAAGTAGGCTTTTAAATAGGCTTTCAGGCCAGGCCAAACTTTGAAGTAGGCTAGACCTTAAAAATTGGTCTATATCAGGCTAATAGGCCAAGCTTAGGCCTTGAGATTGGAACAAAGGTCAAGCTCTGGCCTGTCAGGGCCTAACTCGACCTAGCCTATTCCCACCCCTAGGTGGAGCCTTGGTTTACAAGTAATTTTTCTTATTTTTTATTTTACTTTCTATTTTTTTATTAACCAAAAGACAATCTTACCTCCTTCCCACTCACCACTCCGGCCACCCCTCCACCCTCACTAATGGCTGCCTATCACCACCCCCTCCTCATCTCCACCGCCACTCACCCTTTTCCACCATAACCAACTTCCATTTCAGACCTGGGCAATGGTTGGTGTACGCCAAAGGAGCTTTAGATCTGATGGCATAGCTTCAATGGTTGTTGTAGTTATAGATATGATGAGTGTTGAAGCCAAATACAAAAAATGACACCCAAAATGAAATCAAAATAGAATCGAAACGTAAAGGTAAAATGTCGATTCGGTTTGTATGCAAAGAAAATAATCGATACTCAGACACAGGAAAATATGATGGTCGTCTTTCTGCGGGTTGGGCATTGTACAATGAATTGGTCGAAATTGCACGATACTTGACAGAGTTTCCGACCAACAACGTTAAACAAGGTTTCTGATCACCGCCGCCTTGCTACCGCGCGTGCGATTCATGGAGTTATGTCGAAGCTCAACGGTTGGATGATACAGGACGGTGCGCGCGGTGGAGCATGGCTGGAGAAGACGACTGGGAAACGACGACTCTGGTGGTGGCGTGGATCTGAGTGGTTGTATTCCTGACGGCAGTAGCTTTTCTGACATCGGTGGCAGCAGACGAAGATGGAGACAACGACAACGACAAAGGCACAAGTGGCGGAAGCCATGCTGGTGACGATGAGCTTGGAGGAGGAGGGTTTGAGGAAGGCATGAGTTAAGAGTAAGAATAAAGTTGTAATTTGACTTTTTTAAGCTATCTATGTTACTCTTATGTCTTTCTTTTTTTTGAATATGAAATCTGGACATTAAATTATTTTAATAATATATCCAATGACTGAAATTGAGGCATCATTGGTATACTCCAAAATTAGAACTTCACAGTAGAAGGCATAAAAAATTTGCCTTTTCAATTTCTTAGGGTTCGTTTGTTTTAGATTGTGATAGAATTGATTATGAATAATTGATTTTAAAAGAATTGATTTTAAAAAAATTGAGTTTAAAAAAATTGATTTGTGTTTGGTAATGATATTTTAAAGGTGGGTTTATAAGAATTGATTTCGTTTGGATGATAAAAATAGAATCATTTTTAATGTGTAAATATAAAAAATTTTGTGGGTCTTATATCGCAGAATTGATTTTATTCAATCCACGATTTTTCACCCAAACAAAAAAAACATAAAAAGAATAACCTTTGCGTCTTTTAGCTCCCTCCCTCTGCTTACAGTTACAGCCACAGTTACCAGGTTCAAATTTTTTTATTGATATTTTGAACGTACCCGGTACTCTGACTGAGAGCGAAAGCCAAAGAGACGTTGGTATAGCAGGTGGTAACTGACTGACACATATCTTTTGAGCTTCAAACTTGAAATCAAATTTGTAAGAGAGAGAAAAAAGAAAGTGTGTTTGTGCATGTTTTGTGCAGCATCACAATCCTTTTCAGAAAAAGCCACACGTCTTCATCATCCCATCGTCTTTTCCGTGAGATTCTGTCCAGAACAACCTTAGCCGTCGTCCCTTCATATAATCCATAAACCCCACCTCACATTTTCTGCCTTATTATTCTTTTTTTTTTTCTTAATAAAAGTTGTTTCATTGTTATGTCCAAAGCTATGTACTTGGGACATTCTGAGTCTAATCTGAGTGAGTGGTGACTACCCCATTTGCCTTTTGAGACTAAAAAAACTCTCTTTCCTTACTGTTATTGTGGAAAAGTTGTCCAAGATGGATGCTTTGTGTATGAAGAATGAAAATTTTCAAAAGAAAAGAGATGGGGTTCGGTCATTTGGTGGTAATGGAGCTAAGAATGAGTCCCTCACCGATTCTAGTGCAGACTCTAGAGGTACCAGTTTCAGTGGATCGAGCTCCTCAGGTTCCATTGAAGTAGCAAAGGAAAAAGGGTCTTCTCCTCTTCCTCCTCCTCCACTTGGTTGGCCTATTCTAAAGGCTACAGTCTCCAAGTGCTCAAAATTTGATGAAAAAGAAAATCAACATAAACCCCACTTGGAAGATACAAAATTTACCACTGTCAATTCAAAAATTTCAGGTTCATTTTTATTTTTAATTTATTTTTTTTGGCTATGTATATTATGATAGTGCTCTGTTTGGGAAGTAGAAAAGGTATGCATACAACAATTTTAGAATCTAATAGTGGTTGGTCGCCGTGGAAGTGGGTTGGGATGTCAGACGACCTTTTTCTGGAGTCGTCACTCTGGATAGAGGTTTACCTAACCGCAGCCGGTCCGAGGGTTAATCTCACCGCTCGTATCTTATGTTGAGATACCGGTAAAGACAAAAAAAAAAACATCAATTTTAGAAACCAGAGAAAAAATAGCGACCATTCAGGCAGTGTCTTAACAATATTTTTTTTCAGTTAAATCGGTTGGAGTTAAACATCCCTTTGAGTGGGTTAAGTCATTAATATTCATTTGGTATGTTGTCTAATTAGTCTAATTATTGCTAATTACTCGTTTTGTTTTTAATTGAAGCAGAAATTGATATGATGAAGGAAAGGTTTGCAAAATTGTTGCTTGGTGAAGATATGTCAGGTTCTGGAAAAGGGGTTAGCTCTGCCTTGGCCATCTCAAATGCTATTACTAATCTGTGTGGTATGCTTTCTCTCTTGCTTGCACACACTCAGACAAGCTCATTTTTTTAAATTGAGAAGCTGTTTAGTTTGTCTTCATTGGCTAATGCTTCAAATTTATGTTTTTGGTTTAAATTTGAAATTTGAAATTGTATCGTTTGTTCAATTTGAATTTTATGCAACATGTACCTACTGCATTTGGTCAATTATGTAGCCACTGAGATAGGCTCATGTTGTAATTGAGAAACTGTTATTGACTTTATTGGCAAATGCTTAAAATTTCTGTTGACTTTTTTGTTTAAATTTAAATTGTAAAGTTTATAATTTATAATTTAATTCAATTTGAATTTTATGCAACATGCAGCCACTGTATTTGGGCAATTGTGGAGACTAGAACCTCTACCTTCTGAAAAGATAGCAATGTGGCGGCGAGAGATGGAATGGCTTGTTAGTGTTAGTGATCACATTGTTGAATTAATACCTTCTTGGCAAACATTCCCTGATGGAAGTAAGGTTGAGGTAAAATTGTATTGAGTCCTAACCCCAATGTTTAACTCTGATTTTATTCAACAGTGTAATCATCATATTTCTAATGGGGTGCATTCTGCAGGTAATGACTTGCAGGCCTAGGACAGATATTTTTATCAACCTTCCAGCTCTTCGTAAACTTGACAACATGCTTCTTGTGAGTATTTGAAATTTGAATCTTGTTCTTTAATTGGAAGAGGCAACATTAAATGATTGAGGTTTTCATTTAATGTACATTTTCCTTTATCACAGGAAATCTTAGATAGTTTCACCGCTACAGAGTTTTGGTATGTTGACCAAGGAATTGTAGCCCCAGATGCAGATGGTTCAGCTTCTTTTCGCAAAATAGTTCAGCGGCAAGAAGAGAAGTGGTGGCTCCCCGTGCCCCGTGTTCCCCCTGCAGGTCTCAGTGAGAACTCAAGAAAGCAGTTGAATCACTCACGAGAATGTGCACACCAAATACTAAAGGCAGCCATGTCTATCAACAGCATTGCTTTGGCTGAAATGGAAGTTCCTGATTCATATTTGTTGGAAGTCCTTCCTAAGGTCTAAATTCTAACATAAATTGACATTTTTTTAATGTCATTATATGATTGGAAAATGATGCTGCTACATCATTTTTGTACACCATTTTCACACTTGGTTAACAATGTACAGATATTTGGTTAACTGTGTGTATTTTGTGATTGACTAAGCTAGTAATCAATTATCAATATTGGTAATTGATTACTAACTTGTTAATCACGTAGTACATGTTATTAACGAGAAATTTGTATATCATTAACCGATGTCAAAATGATGTACAAATTTTGCGGTGTCAATAGCTAAACTGATCATAAGATAAATGGCCAGACATGTATATGGGATTAAACTATTAAATGGCATGCTTCGGTTACACTGTAACTGATGACATTGTCTTGAATTTTAATTTGGGTTTTCACAAAGAGTAATTTCAACATGCCATATCTTTTCAGAACGGAAGAGCTTGTCTGGGGGATTTTATTTATCGATACATCACATCGGATCAATTCTCCCCGGAGTGCCTGCTTGATTGTTTAGACCTCTCCTCTGAACATGTTGCACTAGAGATTGCTAATCGTGTGGAAGCTGCAATTTATGTATGGCGTAGAAGAGCTCACTCCAGACCTTCTCCTAGTCGCAACCGTTCAACAACAAAGTCGTCTTGGGGGATGGTCAAGGACTTCATGGTTGATGGAGATAAGAGAGAACTGTTAGCTGAAAGAGCTGAAAACATTCTACTTTCCTTAAAGCAGCGGTTCCCAGGCTTAACTCAAACTACCCTGGATACCAACAAGATCCAGTGCAACAAGGTTCCATGCATCTCTTTTCTATCCATCTACATAATCACTCACTTCCCTATCTAATGTTTCTCTCACAGCCTTCATACAAAAATAATTCTTGCCTAAATGTGATAGTTTCATGTTGGATGCATTATGTCAATCACAGTATTCGATTATTAGTAACTATAATAGTTACCCATTAATTAAAATTTGTTAATAGTTTATTGACCTAGTGCACCAAGTTTATGCAAGAATTTCTGAGCCTTAACATTAACACATTTCACTCAAACATTTCAGGATGTTGGCAAATCCATACTGGAGAGCTATTCAAGAGTTCTGGAGAGCATAGCTTTTAACATTGTAGCTCGTATTGATGATTTGCTATATGTGGATGACCTGACCAAACATTCGGATAGATTTCCATTGGTTCCTGCAATGGTTTCTCAGCAAAAGGGTTCTTCACGTCCATTCTCAGTGTCTGTCTCAGGCACTCCACACAAAGCAGCTGTTGGCACACCTAGCTTTTCACCTGCCCCACTAATTAGTCCTGCAAGAGGGGAGAGAACTCCTCTCTTCAACAACAATAACAACAGCATCAAACCTCATCGTCGTGGCTTTGGGGTCAGAAGAGTGTTGTCAAATTATCTTGGAGTTGAGACAAAAACAAAGATGTGTAGCAAATCTACTGAGGTGATGAATTGTCCAAACCAAGGTAGCAAAAATACAGAAAACCAAGAACATCAGAAGGAATCATGTGCCCTGAAAAACAAGACAAAATGATTATTCTTTACAGAAGTCACTTTTCATGCACCATGAGGCACACGGTTAAACTGGTTGGGGAAGGTGGAGCTCAAAGTCCTGTAAACATTTATTGCTTGTTTTTTTTTTCGTTTGTAGTATCATTTTTGAATATTTATAGGTAGTTGAGTATTCAAATTCGTAGTTATTACAGTCTCTTACTGAAATCTGAAGCAGTTGGTGTACATGTTCGTGTGTTTAAATTTGCTGGAAATCAAGTTGACATTTGAATGATATTTCATCAATTAATTGACAGATTGTATACCGAATCAACTCTAGATTGATTTAAGAATGAGATTGGTTGTCAACGGTTTAAGGCTCCATTTGGCAAAAAAAAACTGATAAGTTAGCTTATGGTTCATAAGCTAAGTTTTAGCTGATAACTGAAAAGCTAGCTGATTGAATTTGAAGTGTTTGATAAAATTAGCTGTTGAACCAGCTTATAAATGTAAAATGACATAAAAGGACATATTTATGACAAATATAGTAAAGTGGGAATTTCATTAAAGGAATGAGAGAAAAGTCAATAAGCTATAACTTATAAGTCATAAGCTAAATAAAATAACTTATGGCTCTATTTGGCAAGTCCAATAAGCTAGCTTATAGCTTGTTTGACTAGCTTATAATCTTGTTTGACTGAAATAGAGCTATTTGGTAAACAAGTTTATATCATTAGCTTATAGCTTTTCTTCATGAGCTATTTTATTTAGTTTATGGTTTATAGCTTATAACTTATTGATTTTTCTCTCATTTTTATCCTCATTCATTTAATGAAATTCCCATTTATTATGTTTGTCATAAATATGTCCTTTTATGTCATTTTACATTTATAAGCTAGTTTAACAGCTAATTTTACCAAACACTTCAAATTCAATTGGCTAACTTTTCAGCTATCAGCTATCAACTATAAGCTTTCAGATAAAAATTAACTTATCAACTATAAGCTAATTTATCAGCCATTTGTGTCAAATAGAGCCTATGAAGAAAAGCTATAAGCTAATATCCTTTTATGTCATTTTATATTTATAAGCTAATTTTATCAAACACTTCAAATTCAATTAGCTAACTTTTTAGCTATCAGCTATCAACTATAAGCTTTCAGTTAAAAATTAGCTTATCAGCCATAAGATAGTTTATCAGCCATTTGTGTCAAATAGAGCCTATGAAGAAAAGTTATAATCTAATGTGATAATCTTGTTTACCAAACACATTTATTTCAGTCAAACAAGCTTATAAGCTAGTCAAATAAGTTATAAACTAGCTTATTAGACTTGCTAAACAGAGCCTAAGACTACACTTCAGAGCATTAAGAGTCCCATACATATTAAGTGACAAATGAAAATTTCGGACAATTGTACTTAAAACAACTCTAATGACAGTTGCTTAACTAATTCTTCAAATTAAGCACGGATTCTTGTTGGGAGCAAGTTGATATAAATGTCAAATGTAAAAATAGTTGCTTCTATATTGATACTTATATAGGAACCATCATTAAAAAAAACACAGAACAAAAATCAATAGATCTTCATTCGAAAATTGAAACAAATAAATGAAAATAAAGATGTGGGGTAACTTGTGGGACTCATTTGTTGAAATTTTAATAGTTGTACCATTGGAGTATAAAGTTGCTTAAAGCAGTATAAAAAAAAAATAGTGATATGACATGATAAAACCCATAAAAAGAAGTGTTAAGCAAGTCAAATGAATTTAGAACATTAAAATTGGTGATTAATGAGTAGAGGAGCTTGATAAAAAGTCATTCATCAATACAAAAACATAGGTTTTTTTTTTTTTCTCTAACTTTAATTTAGTTTTCAGAGGGTGCATCGTACAATGACCCTAAAAACATAATGGGGCTTGTAGTTCGTGTACTGGTATTTGGAATTTGGAATAGATGAAAAATGGCAACGGAGGTTCATAATTAAAGATAATGGGGCATTCCGAGAATTGAACTCGGGACCTCTCGCACCCTAAGCGAGAATCATACCATTAGACCAAATGCTATATCAAAATCTTATAGCGTATCGATCGTTGAAGTCTGTAATAACACTGGAAGATTAATCAATCCAAACGTAAGACATTCTCTCCTTAATTTCTTTCGTCTTTATTGAGCCATGTGAAGTTTTTGTCTTATTATTTAATATAATTTCAAATGTCTTGTCAAAAAACAAATGTAATTTCAAATGTATTAATTAATAGTTATTTTTTTGTTAAATAATTTATAGTTATTTAATACTACTTAAACTGTACATCATTAATTATTTCGATTTAATTTTTCTCTTTTTCAATACTAAAATTTCCAATATATTAAGCTAGAGTATATATTGTCTTAAGAGTGATTAATCTGAAGAAAATCTAGACTCATCTCACTCTCAACTTTTCCTTTACTCCTCTTTTCCTTCTTTCTCATCAATGGGAGTAGGTGGTTTTGGGCTATTTTTTTGGCCTGAAATCATCAAACTACATCGTTTTTTCTCTCCTTTTATCTAAATAAGTGATTTTTTCACATAAATCTGATTTTTCTTTCATGTTTTTTCGTAATATCGTCGTCTGAGTGCGGCGTTTTTTGTTCATCGTCTGGATGCGGCGTTTTTTGGTTTTCCTTCTTGTTACAGTGTTAGTTTTGTTCAGATTGACAGATTCACTTCGATTCATTACAGATTTAATCAAGCCTTGGACGTCAACGTTACAGATCTATAGGCACGAGTATTCCGATCACTTTAATTTTGTCACATTTGTAAGCATTTTGTCGTTTTATACTATTAACCTAGGTACTGTGAGTTTGTTCGCAGATTCATCTTTTTCAATTTTTAATGATGTTGAATTTGTGTTGTTTTCGATATATTTTGAATGAATGAATAACTTTTTTTAGTAAAAGAAAATAGTGATTAATCTCGTAGAAGAGTGCTCTCATTTTTATACAATAACATAAGTGTGTTTTTAATTTCTTTTTTTTATTACTCAAATATATTAAAATTAATTCTGTATATTTTCATTTTAAACGTAAATATTTTTTATTTTAATTTATACTTAATTTTTTTTTATCTTCTTTATAAATTTAAAAATATTGCAGGGATACTTACTAGTTTTTGATAATGTAAACATCAAAGTGTATGAGGAACGTGTCAAAAAGAAAATTAAGTATGTTTGAAGAAAATGTATCAGGTTAATGAAGTTTTTTGTTATCAGCTCATGTATGCAATATTTTTTTCCAGGTAGACAACACGGATGCAATTTAGCAACACACACACACATATATATATATAAAACATATTTTCAAAATAATTAATAATAACTATCATCATAATATGAAGACAAAGACATTAATGTTAAAATTGTCAAATTTTAATATATCTACCAATATTTACAATTAACCATCATTAAGAGAAAATTTCATAAAACTGACTTCACAAACATGTTACTCATCATCCTAATTGCATAATCAATCAACCAATTCGATAGAAATAGACATATATACAAAACCCCCAAATTTCAAGCTTTTACAAACCATAAGAATGGAGGTCCCTAACAATTGAATGAGAAAGAGGGAGGATTGGTTGGCTGGTGTGGTGTTATGCTACTGCTTCAGAGATGAAAAAGAGAGGCGAAGCAGCGAATTGACGACGACTGTGTTGGACGATCGGCGGACGAATGACGATTGTGCTGTGTAAGAAAGAAAGAAGAAGAAACAATGGTTGGAACGTGAGATGACGAAAGAGGAAAGTGAAGAATGAGTCGTGTGAAGTCTAAACGTGAGAGAAATGAAGAAACAATAGTCTAAACGTGATGAGATGAATAAAGAGTGAAGTGAAAAATCAATGACATGGGTGCAAATAAATCAACAAGGGGGCAAAAGTAACATATATTAGATAATCATAAATTTCTTTTAAAATGAGTGGGTGCGTGTGCCCACACTCACTAGCATGTGGATCCGCTTCTCTCTCTCTATCATATATATATATATATATATATATATATATATATATATATATACACACACACACACGGAAGATTTAATTTGTATGTTTGTCTTGTATCTGTAATATACGCGTGTGATAATATATGACATGAGATGAAAACACTAGTGGAAAATACCTTTTTCACGTCAGGATTTAACATCGGTTATTTCAAAACCAATGTTAAAAATGGAGACGATGACAAACTTGTAAATAAATGGTTGAGGAAACACACTTTTAACATCGGTTATTTTTAAAACCGATGTTAAAAGTAGATGCGGTGACAAACTTGTAAATAAATGATTGATGGAACAAACTTTTAACATCGGTTGCTTTTTAACCGATGTTAAAAAGTGACTTTTGACATCGGTTAAAAAGCAACCGGTGTTAAAAAGTGAGTTTTAACATTGGTTAAAAAGCAACTGATGTTGAAAAGTGAGTTTTAACATCGGATCCTTTTCTAACCGATGTTAAATGTCAAAATTTTAAATTTAAGTCTCGCGCGTTTCTCTCTTCATCGTGTACGATACTCTCGTTACTCATCATCTATGTTCTGTGCAAGCCCTCATTCCCGCCGTTTGGCCACCACATTTCTTCAACGAGCCACCGTGACCATCGTGAGGTCCACCGCCAGAAGAGAACACCACCGCGAGCCGCGACGTCCATAATCCCTACCACTGTAAGTCACTGTAAGTCCTCCACACCATCGCGTTATTTCATTTGTTTTTGTTTCTGGTTTACGTTTTTTTGTTTAGATTTAAGGATTTCGGGATTTTTCTTGTTTTGGTTTAGGGATTTATCTTGTTTTGGACGAAACCCTCAAATCCTGCCATGAGGGCTTATCTGAAGCAGTCGCAGCACAAAAGCTCCAGGTTAACTTTCTTCCTTTTGTTTTTTATTTGAATCCTTTCACATTTAAACTATATTCTGCATTTCAATTATAATTGAATGAAAATAAAGTAATTAATCGGTTATAGTTAGAGTTTTTTTTCTTTGTATTGCGTAGTAAGCAGTTACCCACATGCATTTGGAATGATTTTTGGTTGTTGTTTGTTTGCTAAAAAGTCAAGATTTTTTATTCTCTGAATGCTTCTGTTTGTCAACCTGATAAATGAGCTTTGATCATTATATAATCATAATTACTATTGCCCGATATTTTTTAAATTTTTTTGCTGAAATTGCTTGAACTTGATGAATTATATTTTTATGAGTTGTGCTTGTATTAGCTTCTTTTATTTTCAAATGTATGGTTAGATTGTTTAATCCTTTATAAAGAGTTTGCAGGAAATATTGTTTGCCCGTATGTTTAGGTCTCTCCTCATCATTTGTAAATATTGTTTCTTTTCAAGAACATGGGGGTAATCTTAATGAAGCTGTCAATGCACATTTTAGTGAAGGAGATAGAAATTTGTCAATCAGGTGCGCTCTTTTATGTACTGCCCTTAGTAATAGATTCAGAAATCTATATTGTCCAACTAGTATTACTCTATCTTCTACATGTTCCTGTTAATTCATGTGATATTGATATATTAATTCATTCCTTCGTGGCCAGAATACATGATACATTTGCTGATGTTCCACAAGATGATTTCATGGATATAGATGATGAATTTCATGCTGAAATTCGCAGACCTCTATCACTTTTGTCAGAGCGTTTAAAGACATGAGGGAGCATTTTGTACAAATTTTTTTTGACTATACTAAATATCTTAAATTAGATTTATAAGTTTAGGGTTTATGATTTATGTTTGTATATGAGTTTCTGGGATCTGGATTTATGTTTGTTGAATTCTGGATATATATATATATATATATATATATAGAGAGAGAGAGAGAGAGAGAGAGAGAGAGAGAGAGTTCATGTTTATATATTGTTGGATTCTGCAGGCAGAAAAAGGAATTATGAAATAAAACCAAATTTTTTTTTTCAAAAAAAATAACTTTTGACATCGGTTCTGGATTCAACCGATACTTTTCACATCGGTTATGACCTTCAACCGATGTCAAATGTCCACTTTTAACATCGGCTACATTTAGAATCGATGTTAAAAGTGACTTTTGACATCGATCAATAACCGATGTTAAATGTCACATTTTTAACATCGCCTGTATTAACACTACTGAAACAACCGATGTTAAAAGTCATTTTTAATCGATGTTAAAAGTGTTTTCTACACTAGTGGAATATGAATGACAGTTTAATATTGAAAATAAATTAAGGAGCATGTAACAGGCAAGTTCGAGGCCCAATATGACTAAGCCCAATGTTTCTCAAAGATTTGACTTGCTTTCCCAACAAAATGAGTTTCACATCCTTGAAACTCACTGTTTTCTATATAAGTATTTGAAAACATGTAACAAATTAAATGTAAATAAGGTGATATTTTTGTAATTATTAGTGAAAACAATAAATGAAAATAGAAAAGTGAAAACAAAGCAAACATGCCCTTAATATCCAAACTTGAAGAAGATGTTAGCAAGCGACCTGAAATGACCTAATTATCCTTTCTCTCCAACCTAATCACCGAGTGTCACTACTATAAATAGTGGGAGGAACCATAAGGGTAAATACCTTCCTGCTTATTTCATGCATCTTGCATTCTTACTTACCTGAGGGATAGAACCCTTGTAGGTATTTAATCTCCATCTCCCATGCATTAAAACTCGAAGGAAATTGCAAAAAGGAACACATTCTAGTCTAAATTGCCCAATAACTCATTATAAAATCGAACCCAACAATACTTGATTGCATCATACTTTTGAGGATCTTTACCCACAACAAGATTAGTATATATGAAAATTAGAAACACTAGTTCATAAAAAAAAATTAGAAACACTAACAACACATTATTTTATAAGTTTAGTTGCTATACACAGATTGTGTAAACGTTTTTTACATAGACATTCAGTCATAAATTGTCAAATAAGTAAAAATGTTTGATTCTTATCCTGGGTATCTTAAAAGTCATATATATAACATGATTGATAATTGATTAATAGTATAACAATGCATATCAATTAAACTATTATTTTATACATTCTTTCGAAAACACTGTTAAGTAAATAATATGGGCAATCCAAAATATCTATATATTCTTTATTAATTAATCGTAATTTTAGTTTTTATTTTACAAATATTTAGCACAACTCTTTTTCTATTTGGGCTTTTGCCTATGGTATATCTCCGAAAAGAAAAAAGAATAAAAAGAACGACAGGTAAGAAAATGAAAGATCTTTGATGATGAGCAAGATTTTCATACGATTGGTCAAATGATCGTTTGAGTGGGTTAAAGGGATAAGCACGTCCCATTAATGTATTAAGGAGATATATAGAAATATTTAAATATTAGGAAAGAGTTTCGTGCAACTCAAAAAATGTTGGGAAAATATTTAATTAACATAAATAACATACATATTTTCTTAACATTATAAAGCAATGAAACCATTTGTGGTTGCATGTCGATGTTGAAAACTATGGCACAAACTTTGAAGATTGTTTATGCCATGATCTTCTTCTTTTCCTTCTTTTTTCTGGTTATCGCGAGTAAGTCTTTACCCCAACCTTTTCATTTTTCTTTCCTTAACTTACAGATATGGTTTCATTGACTTTCAATGACATGTCTTCATTTTTGCATCATATCACAGAAAGTTGTAAGACTCACTCCGACTGTGATGAATATTGTCGTCCTTTTCGGAAATTTGGGCTTTGCTACGACAATCTCTGTGGTTGTTGGTCGTAACAGTTCAGTTGAATAGTAATTTTACATTAATTTTGCACCTTTGAATTTATTTGCACATCATAAATTTGTTACTCTTAGGATTTTCCGCACAATGCATCTTTTATTCGCTGATCTTTCAATTTTATGACATTCTCAACAAAATATCAAATTATAATTTGCAGGTATTTTGAACTTTGTTCGCTTATGGGATATATGGAGAACAACAATAAGGCTGAGCTAATTAGCTACTTTAGTTAATAAACACAATATGATTGTGTATTAGTTTCCAATGTAATAATTTATTTCACTTTTGCATTTTGATTCAATAATTGTGGGTGAAAATCAGGGTAAAGAATACATTAAAAATGTATGGAGAGGGTCATTAGTAGGCAATGGAGCTTAATAAATGGAAATGAGTTTTAGGTAATATGATTATATACTTATGAGAGCATGAATGTTTTTATGTATGCTTATGTGTTTAGTATGGTTATTTTAAGATGCAATTAATAGAGAGGTTGAGAGACAAAATATTACGATTGGATGGTGAATATAACACAGAATGAGTTCTCCAATCATGGCAACTCAATCGATGCACCATGGATACAAACTTGGAAACATGCTATCTTATGACGGTATAATTTGTAGACTACTCTAATAAACGAATTAAATTTAAAGAGGAGATTATAATTATTGGAATCCAAAATAAAATTAACTAGGTGGTTTTTTTTTTCGACAAAAAAATTAACTAGATGGTTATTAGGCATTATATATGGAATCAATATAACTATATAAAATTAATTAATTATAACTAAAGCTAAAAACATACAAGCTACTTAACTATAAGCATTTAAGGTAGCGTTTGACCCAACTTATTTTTGGCTTCTCTTCTCCTTAAAAGTAGAAGCGGGGCCAAACAATTTTTTTGAGAAGCTCTTAAAATAAAAAAAGGAGCTTATGTATAAAGAACAAATGTTGAAAATAAGGAGCTCTTAAAAAAGCTAATACACGGAGCTTTTTTTAACTTGTGTGGAGCTTTTTTCCCCTCCGACCTCTCTTCGATCCCCATCCCCCTCTTTTTCCTTTTTCTTTTTTTTTTCTCTCTTCTTCTCGTTGTTTCTAACCGTCCGTCTCACTATCCCTCTCTCCTTCTCCAGACGTCGCCAGCTCTTCTCCTCCGCCGCCGATTCTTCTCCTCCGCGCCCTGCATAACCACCGTGGATGCGGCTCCATGCTGACCCTCCTTTTTTCTGTCATTTGTTATCTTCATTTCAGTTCTTCTGCATTTGTTCTGCACCCTGCATTTCAGTTTTTTTTTCCCGTTTTTTATCTTCATTTCGAATCTTCTAAGTTTATTCCTTGCGCCCTATTGTTTTGTTATCTTCCGCTCTGTTATTCTGTTCTTAGATCTGTTTTATACTAACAAGAAAATAGATTGTAGATTGAATATGCGAAAAGGGGTAGAGCAAATTCGATTGACACACCCACTTCTCTGATTATTAGGCATGACTTTTGATTCTCAATTGTAAGAATTAAACCAAGAATGTAGGTGAGAATTTATTACACTGCCTAAGAAAATTTGCACCGATTGAAGAAGTCAGGCACCTACACTCTACTGTGCAATTACAGCTGCAAAACTGCAAAAAACCTATAAGCTTTTGAAGACCTTTGTGTGATTTCCTCTGCACATGTATTATCTGTTTAACTTTACAGTTGTTGTTTTCGTCATAACAAAGTTACCATTATTATATTGTTATGATTAGCCTATAAAAGGCTCTGTGCTTGTACTTGTTTTGCATGACAAGTGAATTGAATGAATATTAACATTGAGAAGTTCTCTTCCTCCCTGTGTGTGTTGGTGAGTGTGAGAGAAAAGAAATTCCTGGAGTGAGATATTTATGTACGTGTGTGTGATATCATCAATGCTTCTCTGGTTTTGGTTTTGGTTGGCTTGGTTTGAAGTGGTGCTACTAATCTAGCTCTGTAAAAGGACAGATTATGCAGGATGGATTTTGTTTGGAGTGGTTTTTTACACATACTATTGCATATTTGCATATACGTTTTATTGATAGATTTTCTTAATTTTGTTTGAATATTTCATTTATCAGGAATATGTAAAATTTTTATAATTAGATATCTTATATTTTAACCTTAAATAAAATCAAATTATAAAAGTATTATAAAAAATACCAAACAACTTTTAGCTTAAAAGTAGCTTTTAAGTTAAAATAAAATAAAATTACCAAACAATTTTAGCTTTTACTTT
Organism: Ammopiptanthus mongolicus; assembly: GCA_039655645.1. NCBI lineage: Eukaryota > Viridiplantae > Streptophyta > Magnoliopsida > Fabales > Fabaceae > Ammopiptanthus > Ammopiptanthus mongolicus. The sequence continues at coordinate 88,167,688 of CM077344.1, read as the reverse complement.
TAAAACTCTTATTTTTAACTTCTCATTTAAAATAGCTTTTAAGCCCAAAATAAGTTAGGCCAAACGCAACCTAAGTATAACATGTTGATACCAAATTTTGTCCATTGATTTTTTTCTTTAATTTGGTATTAAGGAGACATAATTGAAAATTATTACCCTAAACATACTAGTTAGTACGTATTAGGGGTGTAATCGGATCGGTTTGGATTAGATTTGAGATAATTTAGCATCCGATACAATTAAATTTTATTAGATTGGATTTGATCGCATTTTGAAAAAAAATTCTATGGATCCGAAACGAACCAATCCGATTAAAGTCGGATCAGATCATCGGATTAGTCTAATTTTAATTTACTTGAATTTTAATTTCAAAAAAATAGTAAAAAATTTAAAAATACTATATAAAAATATAAAAAAACTAATACAGTAACAAGTAAGAGGAAATTGTTAATAAAAAAGATAAAAAAATAGTTAATATATTAATTTTGTTAATAAAAATAATAATATTATAATAAAATTAAAGTTTAATGAATATTTTGGTCCCTGCAAATAGGATAAGATTTGGTTTTAGTCCCTACAAAATTTTTTCATAGGTTTTGGTTCCTAAACGTTTTAAAACGTTGGAATTTGTCCCTGCCGTTAGGGTACATCCGTTAAGTGATAACATGACAGATGAAGTACCACGTCATCAGTACCACATGTAAAAAGTATTAATTTTTAATTCGATAAAAATTTTAAAATAAGTTTTTGGTCTCGACAAAGTTCACCAATTTTGGTATTAGTCCCTATAAAAATATATTCTTAGATTTCGTCCTTGAAATCTCATTTTTTTTTTTAAATAGTTCTTATCTCGTGGGATGCGTATCTTCCTCTATACTTGTATGAATTGAGTGAAACCATATTAGAATTGAATCTAACATCCTCATCTAAGTGTGGTAAAATTATTAGAAATTTTAGATGCACGAATTGTTTCCAGTAATAGCTAGAACATAGCGGGATTTCTGTAGAATCTTGTTGCTAACAACTTGTAAATTTATCGCATAACTTTCAGTATATGTATCCAAATTGAGCGAAACTGTTACATCATCCAATTTTTGGATGTGGCACCGACATGACATGGCTGACGTTGTGTTCTGTTTGTCACATTAGCAATTAACCGAGAAAGGTGACAATAGGGGCTATTTAAAAAAAATGAGATTACAGGGACAAAATTCTAAAAAATTTTTTTACAAGGATTAAAACCAAAATTTATGAACTTTGTCGAGACAAAAAACTAGTTTAAATTTTTTTGTGGAATTTAAAATTAATATTTTTTTACACGTGACACCGATGATATGGCACTCCATCTGCCACGACATCACTTAAAGGAGGTACCTTAATGACAGGGGTGAATTTCAAAAGTTTTAAAACGTTAGGGACCAGAACCTAAGAAAATTCTTTCGAGACTAAAACCAAATCTCACTCTATTTGCAGAGTCCAAAATATTCATTAAATCTAAAATTAATAATGTTACCTTATTTTTTCAGTGAATGGTTTGGTTTGGATCGGACGGGTTCAAATATTTTGAATTCGATATCTGAACCGATTGTCTTCGGATTCATTATTTTAAATCCGATCCGATGAACGGATCCAAACCACCAAAATTAATATGAATCGATTCGGATCCACCAGATTCGCGGATTGGATCTGATCGGCTTACACCCATAGTACGAATCACCTCACCTGATGTGATAAAACTACGTGTATGAATGAATATTATTAATATTTCTCGAACAAAAATAGCTCAATGAAATATTTGTAAGATGAGTAAATATCTAATTTGGTTTCTGAAATTATAGGATTATATCAATTTAGTCTTCTATATTATTAATATTCTAAAATGATCCTTAGAATTGTAAAATGTAATAAATGCATCTTTAACATTATTTACTTAGTTTCAAAAGAATCTCTAATATTATCAATTTAATATCATTATAATTTATGTAAATATCAATGGAGGGACAAATCTGATTAATTTTTAATAATTCTAGAGATCATTTTAAAATATGAGGGACTAAATCGATACGATGAGGATCATAGGTAGTATTTACCTCTACTAAAACCGAAACGAGGGAATCAATGTTTTTTTCTTCTTACTTTGGTCCAAACAGTGAGTCACTCAGCCATCCTCGAATACCCTTTCCGATGAGTTGAGCCGTTTCGAATTCCATGGACAGATCCACCCCAATGTCATCATCATCTTCTTCGTTCACGAGTCTCCACATCACCGCCCTGGACGCCATCGTCAACGTCAACTCCCTCTTCACCCTCGCCGTCTTCATCGGCTTAACCTGGAACCCCAACGATCCCCAAAACACCCTCAACACCAACCCATCCTGCACCCCAACCGCCGCCATCGCCGAGAATCTCATCGCCTTCCACGTCTACTCCTTCAGCTCCTTCCTCTTCTCCAGCCTCATCGCCCTCGCCCTCAAGCAAGCCATCCGCCTTTCCCGCAACCGATCCTCCTTCCATTACCCTCCCCCCGTCGACGAGTTCTTCGCCCACATTAACAGCACCGCTCTCCGGGTCGGGATGCTAGTTTCGGGTCTCGGCTCCGTTTCCGGGTGCGGGTTTCTTATGTTGGCTCTCGTCAATGTGGTTCAGATCAAACTTGGTACTTTGGCTTGTGGCAGCTCACACGCTTATGCTGCTGTTATCCCTCTTTTGATCCTCGTTCCTATTGCGCTTCTCGTTTACGTTTCTGTTGTTTTGTACGCTTTTACTCGCTAACTTCCATCTACCTATTTGTATTTTATACTTATTTACTATCACTTCTTAATTGGGATTTGGGGTCTAAGTTCATCCCCTTGCGAGCATATACCTTTACCGGATCCCCTCATGTGGAAGTCTCGTGCGCTCCACCACCCTTTTACAGGTATGCTATTTCTAATGTGTGAAGGATTATTGTGAAGATTATTTTTGTATGCATAGAGGGATAGAGTAGTCTTATATCCTTGTTCAGCCTAACATTTGTGGTTATCTTCGGATGGAGCAACATCATGCCTTTTGTTTATTCTGCCTTATTTAAAATAACAGCACCGCTAAGAAGAAGGACCACTATTGTTATGTGCCAACTGTTCAAGTGATGGGTGGTGGTATCTGATAAGCTTCTGGAGTTTACTTGTAACAGCATAATATCTCAAAAGGATGATTTCAGTAAACCAGTTGCCTTACAATATTATTTGCTAAGGATGATTTTGTTTTGCAGTTTACTCATTGCCTTGAAGAGTGAAGAGTGAAGACCAGGGTCAGGAGTCAATTCATGACCTTGGACATTAATGGTAGGAGTCTTGTGGAGAATGTGAATTGTAATTAGCTGTCATTAATTTTATCAAAAAAAAAAAAAAAAAACTATCATTATGTCTGTTGCACCTATGTTATGTGTGATTAGTAAAGCTTAGCTTTTGGTGTATGTCAATCTGTTTTCTCTCTCTGATTATGTCTCCTTCTTCCTCAATGAAATTTTCTTTTCTCATTAGCCCTTTGTACTAGCTATAGTTGTTGATAGCCTTCTTTTGTAAGAAATCCACCATCAATAGAACAGTGTAGAGAAGTGAAATTCATGAAATTCTATTAATGTTGTTCCGTACATTTGGTGCTTTCGTTGACCACCATGGCTAAGAACACAAGGATGAAAGATCTTGCAGCTGATCTGACACTTATGCTAGAGCTAATGGAAAAAAGGGATCAAGAGTATTAGGCCATATTTGAAAGGATCGAATTAGTGTTGGAAACCATGGCTCATAGTCAGTCCAATGGTGGAACGACTTCAGGAACTGACGGTAATTCATTCTATAAACAATCATTTAAGGTAAGGAACATTGAATTGGAGTTCCCTTGTTTTGATAGCCAGATGCATTGTATTGGATCTTTAAGGCTGAGCAATTTTTTGAGTATTATGATTCTCCTAATGATCAACGTTTGACAATTGCTGCTATATCCTATATGGACAACCATGTAGGTCCTTGGTTCCAGATGATAAGTAGAAATGATCAATTGCAGTCATGGCAGAGCTTTCTATTACATTTTTTTTTTTTATAAGAAGAGCTTTCTATTACATTATGCTGTTCCTTACAACAGCCGAGTTTGTGAAGGGTTGAAAAGAGTAGTTTGTAAATCTCCTGTCCACTTTTATTGCCAGCACTACATGCTGTAAGTCAATAATGAATTTGTGTTGCACCTAAGTAAAACTTATGTGAAAGTAAGCATATGGAAATTTGAACCACTGGAATACCTCATATCAATTAGCAAGGGGGGTTGTTTGTATTTTTTTTGGTTTCCAAAGTATTTCCCCGCTTCATAGGTCCTTTTGAATGAAGGGTAGGGAAAGGAAAGGAAAGGAAAGAAAAGAGGGTCCGTTTGAATTCCTTTTTTAAAAATTGTTTTTCATTTTTAAAAATTTAAAAATTGAAAAACTTGTGTGATGAATCTTATTTTCTAAAATAGTTTTGAAATCTGATTTTGTTTTTTAGTTTTGGGAATTAAAAAACTGAAATAGCTAAAAGTTGTTTTTCTTTTCACTTTTACATCTCAGTTTTGAAAACTAATCAGACAAGAAAAAGTGTCACTTTTCATTAATGGCAGTTTTATAATATTTGACAACTATTATTATTTAATTTAAATTATTACATTTTTTATTTAATTCCATGAAATAATAATCTAAAATATAAAATTTATGGACCAAATTCAAAATTATTGTCACGTATAGGGGTCAAAAGATTAGTTTAACCTTTATTTGACTTTACCGTTACATGTTGCTCTATATATGTTTCTTTAGAGGTGAATTATACAGTATTTTATCACCGTATTCAAGCGTTATTTTAATTACTTTTACTTTATTAATTAACTTGTTATAATATATGTTACTTTAGAAAGTGAATTATATATTACTTTCATATAAAAATATATCCCTTTTTATCAAGATATTATTCAATGGTATTAATTAAAATAGTGGGGTATATAGAAACATAAAAAATAATAATGGGACATTATAAATAAAAACTCGCAATTGATTCCATTTTAAAAATATGTATGAAACAAATTTTCTATTTTTTAATTTTCAAAACAAGCTTTCCAAGAAAGTTTTTTCATTTTCTCATCTCTAAAACAGTTTTAAAAGATAAGATTACCAAACATATTTTTTTTAAGTCTCTTCTTAAAACAGTTTTTTAAATTGATTTATAAAATAGTTTTTAAAAACTAAAAACCAAAACTAAATCAAACATGCATTCTTTTTAATGTATATTTTGGATTTTTTTAAAAAAAATGAATAAATATAATGAGGGAGGATCATATAACCTTTTAACTATCCTTTATTTATTTTTTATAAACATTTTATAATTTATTAATTTAAAAATGAAAAACAAGTCTTTCCCTTCCTTTTTCCTTCAAAACACTCCATCCAAACATACCTAAAATAGTTTTTTGGTAGATATACACTAAAATGGTTTAATTACATGTAAAGCATTTCATCAACTTTATTATTTGATTTAATTTGGGATAATGGGCTGTGTAAAAGGTTTTCAGCGTTCGCCAACGTTGCCGCCCATAAACGGATGGTGGGCTTTTAAAGTACTCGCCTACTCTCCATTCTATTGTATGTGTATATACACACAGCTCATTAAAAAGGAAAAACACCAGTTGTGGGCATAAATATACAAGGAAACATAATGGCTATTATTTATTCAGAAAAACCTCAGTTAAATTCATTCACTTGATTTGTACATAAGAGCAAAGCTAACAACACACTCTTTATCAAACTCTTTTTAACACATTCCTCATTATTGAATGGATTTCATGTGGGGCACACTAAATCACATTAGCCTAACTAGCGGGTCTCACATGAAATCCATGCAATAATAAAGAATGTGTTAAAGTTTGTGTTAAAAAGTATGTTGCTAATCTTTCTCTAGTACATAATGATAAGGAAGTGGCAAAGATCGAAAGTAGGAGGATTCAAAATTAGGGATAAAAAATGAATACATGCTTTCCGGAAAAAATAATAATAAGACAAATGTTAACCAGTATCCTAAGGGCATTCGTTAAGGAATCAAAGATAGAAATTTTGTATTGAAAGTAATGTATTCAATACATTAAACATTAAAATGTTACATTTTTCAATAAATTTTTTCTATCTTTGGATTTCTTAAATAATGTCCGTAGGACATTTGTTACTAAAACCCTAATAAATAATTGAAAATATCACGCCATTATTTATATTTTACTTCCAACAAATATTTTCTTGTCAAGATTGAGATAAAAATAAGGTGAAAACTGAAAAGACAAAGTAAAGTGTTTAATTTCTTGGTAGAAGCGGCCGCAATATAGGTTTAAACTTATACAACATTTTTCAATACCAACATTGTATTTTTATACTCAAATGCCTATTTTTCTTTTATAGTTTCTCTCTCATTACTTCACATTATAAGGATGCGTTTCGAAAAACTTATTTGGGTTTATCTTACGATATAAACGTTTCTACAAGTGTTTGGAATAGTTTATAAAAATAACTTATGATATGTTCATAACATATTTTCAGCTTATTTTAATAAACTTCACATGATAGCTTATAGAAATAACTTATACTGAATTTATGCAGAATTTAAGCCCATAAGCTATTTAATCGATTGTAGAATCAATTTATACATAAGAAACGCTTATCACATAAACTCTTAATTAATCTGTATATCGAAACGAGTCGTAAGAGACATTGGCATTACGTTGAGGTCAAGCCTCTTAAGATTACTATTCACTAGTGCTGACTCACACATATCCTCAACATATGTATACCAAGATATTAAAGTAAGGTAATTAAAATAGTATTTTCATTCTCTAACTTAATTTTTGGTTTCAAGTTAGTCTTAGGAGAAATAATATTTCATTTTGGTCATCCAAGTTTTTAACATTAATCAACGTCAATCCTCAACCTTAAATCTGTTACAAAGAACATTAGATCTGTCACCCTCCCTCCTCTTTATCCTCTTCTCTTCTCCTCTCTGTCTCTCTCTCTGTCTCTCTCTCTCTCTCTCTCTCTCTTCACCCTGTCGTCCCTCCAACTCCTGCTGCCACCACCGTCATTGCTTTCCTTCTATGCACCTCCGCAGTCCATCCCATTCACCAAAACCCTTTTTGTCCTCCCTCTTCACTCTCCTCTCCTCCTCCAAGCTCTAATGTTTTGTCCCACAATCCAACTTTTGCACAACTCGGAACCTCGCCATCTTCACTAAGACAGACAAACACAACCCCAAGTCAAACACCTACTAACCCAGCTGTTGGAAACCGACCTATCAACACCATCAAACTCCACCCAACTCTTTCCATAGCCTTATTGTCGTTAGCCAAACAATCGGACACAACCATCAGGTCTTAGATATGCCACTCGTGGTGAATGATGGAACTTCGACTGTTTGCTATCAAACTCATGGTTGGGAAACTTTGGGTTTTTGTGTTGTTGACGATGAAGGACAATGGAGCTCTATCGCATGCCATAGTGGTGGCTTAAAAGCAAAGGATGGAACTTGCAACTCTAGGATTTATGTTTGAAATTGATGCTTAGTGATAATTTGGGTTTTGTTTTATGGGTTTTCTGTTTGGGAAGGAAGGAGAGGGAAGAAGGATATAATTTTATAGAAAAAGGCTATCTTAGAATGGGTGAGTATGAAAGATCTTTTGGGATTTTCATGGTAGATAATGCTTGTTAAGTTGAAAATTTTCATTGCGGATAGAGGAGGATGGAGGATGGAGATGCATATCGTTAGGCCGGCTCAAGAGTGAGTAAGACCTAAAATAGACTTTGAATGAAACCTTTTTATTTTAAGTGAGAGAGTGTATCTAGATCAGGTCATGTTTTAGATTAGGTTTTTTTACCAGCATCTATGACCTCTTTGCTCTATAAAAACTAAGTGTAAATAATTTTTTTAATAGTGGACCTAAAGTTAGGGTTTTAGTAGCTTCCCCTTGGCCGGCCATGCATATCACCAAGGGAATAGGGATGGAAAAATAACCCAAGTAACCTTTATTGGAAGGCCATTATGATTTTTAAGTAAACCACTCAATTTTTAGTTTATTAAGTAGGAAGTTATTAATTAGTATATGGATATCTTATATACTATAGCATTAAATATCATGTCCATATATATATACATGGGATGGGCACACTCACAAGAGAGTAAGGACGTGATATTATTAGTCACAGTAAGCTATATATATTACAAGGGATAGACCCAGAAACCGTAAAGCACATGCAACGGGATCACGTGATCATAAAACAACACTAAGGTCAGTTAATCAACCCACATGAAACCTTCTGTGTAGTAAAATACAACAAACTCGGCAGGGAGTAATTATGGCTTCAAGCTACCGCTGAGGGTTGACTTCTGCTCATTTAACTTGTGTGCTACCTGGTTGGACGAGGGTTGACTAGCTTACTTCTACACCAGACAAAAGTACCTAAAACATGTTGCCAAAAGAGTACTAGAGTACCATGTCTTATTTCCATAGAGTTAAACTAGAGTAGTAGAGTATTGGTAACGCATAGTAGGTCGATCATCATCCTGCAATTAAAAGCTTGGTTAATAAGTGAATCAATTAATTAAATAGACGTTAAGAATTTGCTTTTTATGTAGTAGATTCCAGCAGAATATATATATGCCAAAGGGTTTAGTTCAATTCGTTTGTCATGAGTATAGTTCCTAGTCCATTTCTAACTAAAATTTTAATCCCATTGCCTCAGTTTGAATTTCCTGTGCCTTTTTCATGAAATGGGTATCGAATTAATGATTCATGTTCAACTTCTTGAATTCTACGTATGTAGGCAATTCAAAGTTAAATACCTGGTCTACAGGATGATGAGTTTATGTACGATGGCAGAGTGGTGTTAATAATAAAGAGAACCTGCAGAAACCGAAAATAGCTAGGAACGTTTAAGTGAGCAAATTGTGTTTCAGTTAGAATATCAGATTGTATTATTTTATTTTTTAAATTGCTTTAGCTACTGGTCCAAGACTGTCCTACCTTGCCACCAGTTCCCTCTTGAAGCGCTGTTTGAATCGTTACCATCGGGATCATCATCATCCTTATCTTTCTTGAACTGCAAACATGAAGCCAAAAGTTATATCTTTTATGACATATAAATATATAAACTAAGAGCACTCCACAACGCATTTTGCATTATTAACTCTCTTTTACTAGTCCGTACAATATCACATAAGATTTAAAAACTATCACTAATTTTTACTCCAATGGTAGAACCCATTTTTGGGTTCTTAACTTATTTTTATTAGATCCTGTAATTAACTTAACTTTCATAAAAACCTGATTCTTTCATAAGAACCGTTCTTACTAAAAACTTTTAGCTCAGCTTCCTACGACAGTGGTTCTTGTTAGAACCGATTTTAAAATTTAAGAACCTCACTAAGAACACTGATAGGAGATGGCCTAAGAACTATAAAGTACGAGCAATATTATTAAATATTAACATACTCTTTTTAATATTATCTTTAACACGTTTTTTTATTGAGTAAAATTTATGTGTCACTTATTAAATAGAAACCGGACTAATGCAATTTAGTAGGTATCACATGAAATTTACTTAACAATAAAGAAAATGTTAAAAAAGTGTTAAAAAGGATATGTTGTTAATATTTTTCATAAAGTATTTGCTCCTCCATCATTGCATGTATGGTTCATATCCTATTTTATTCATAATTAATGGGTCAGTATAAATGAAAATTAAATTATAAATCTACCAGTAGTACAATTTCCATGATATCTCATCAAATTTCTATATTTTTTTTTATTTTGGTCACAATAAACTAGTTATTTATTTAAATAATTTTTTCATGATTGATTAAGGAAGAAAGAGAAATACTTGAGTGTGGTGTCTAAATTTTTTTTTTTAAATTATCATTATCAATACTAATTTAGTGATTTTTTTTAAAACACTGAAAATACATTTTATCAGTCTAAAAATTAAAATTCTTAATATTTCTCACTCTTCAAGAGTATATTTTTAAAATTTTAACTTTTTATTATTACGTACATCAAACACTCTGTATCAATATTAATTCTTTTATCTTGAAAAAAATAGAAAATGTGAATTGACATGCGGATCGATAGGCTAGTAAACAATGATATATCTCCAATACACCAAGGATCAAAGTGCTGTCAGCAGCACTCCCAGCTCTCTATTCACGCTTCGTATTAATCACTCATCATAGCTTTTTAGAACAAAAAATTAAAATTTGATTAATTATCAAGTGTTAATAATCTCATTATGTATACCATAGTAATGAAAGGATGGAAATTAAGGCACTCACAACATGGTGATGGTGGGATTCTGTGGTCCTGGTTCTTGGGGAATAATTTTCTTGTCCACCATAGTAGATTGATGAACTGTAGTAGCTGGGCTCCACTGTCGCATTCTGATAACTACTGGGACTAGTATTCTTGTTAGAGACGCCACCGCTGCTTTCACCTTTGTTACTGTAATTGCCTGAAACGAGTCCAACTGAAGCATTATTACTAAATAATCCCAGACATTAAAAAACCATATGTTCCCTATACGTTGACAAGATTTGAGGTTCAAAAGGGCATTAGGCCGACCCAATAGTGTGTGAGGCCTAAAACAAACTTTGAGTAAGATCTTTTTATTTTAAACGGGAGAGTGTATCTGAGTTAGATTATACTTTAGGTTGGACTTTTTTGTCGGTATGTGACTTTTTGTTTTAAAAAAATTAATAAATAATTTTTTTATTGATGGACCTAAAACTAGAGCTTTAGTAGCTTCCTCTAGGACCAACCCTCATATATATAAATATATATATATATATATATATATATATATATATATATATATTCTCAATTCAAAGTGATATATATGTATAGCGAACCCGGTGCTCCATAATTTCTGTCTCCAGTGTCTTGCTTTCTGGAATCTCTCCCTCCAACCTGAAGTTAAGAAACAGTAACAGGGTTTGAGTATATGTGCTTTATATGTTCGTTATAATCCACAAACAATTTTATGCTATATGCATATAGAGATCAAAGCTTCTAACTTTAATCAGAGAGTGCCAGATTGACACCTGCAGGCTAGACCAAAAGGATTTTAGAAATTCATGTCTAAAATTAACAAGGTGCTTGCTTGCTTAGATGTGTATCTCTTTTATGGAAAATATATATCTAGGATTAAATAAATTTTTAATCCTGTTTTGATTTTAGTTCTTATGAATTTTTTTTATTGATTCTCATTCTTGTAGGGTTAGAAAATTTGGTCAAACATCCATATTGTTAGTCAAATCGCGGTTACCATGTGCCACATCACCGGTTAACATCGGTTGACTAACAAAAGAGATATTGACCAATTTTTTTAACTTATAAGAACTAAAAATGATAAAGAAATTTCCTTAAGGAGAAAAAGGGTATGAAAAACTTATAGAGTTGTATAAAGAGTTTGACCATATAATGGAGTCCATGGCTATCATGTAAAGGTGCTACACTGACTTAAATGAACACTATGTGTCTTTAAAGTTGGGAAGTTTCTTTTGGCATTACAAACACACTAAGCTATCATATTCCCGAAAAGACTTGTAGGTCAAGTCAGAGAACAACTACTATGCCTTATTGCCATTACTATAACTCACAATCTGAAAAAAAAAATGTAGGCCAGTCTATGTATATATATATATATGATAAATGATGATATTGAGCACCCTTGCATGTACATAAACAAAATTAAGGCAATTAACAATAGAAGTGGGAGAAGGTCATGCGTACAGTGGATGGAGGCGGAAAAATGGAGCCAAAGATGCTGGTGGAGGAAGATGAAGTAGAGGAGGGGTCCTTTGGACCAAAAAGATGATCAAAGTTGGTGGGCGATGAGGAAGAATTACCTCCTCCCACTTTCTTTTTGTTGTTGTTGTTCTCCATGTCTGGTGTGATATGTGTAATACTTACTACTATTTAATACCAAGCTTTAATTTCTTGAGAGCTAGCTAGCTAGCTAGCTTTCTTTGTCAACCTTAACGAACAAAACTACTAGCTAGTTTGATGAGTATCCCCTTAACGACCAAAGATTGGATAAGATTTGCAGAGAAGAAGCCAACAAAAGAGATAACAAAGAGAAAGGCAGAAAGGAGCAGAATAGAGAGCAGAAGGGAAAAGGAGAGGAGAGCACGTGATGATTGCAGATGTGTTGGAAGATCAAACGTTAAGGGGCTATTTATAAGCCCAAAAATATGCTGCGCCCATGTGCTCTCATTCAATTTCCATCTCTTTACCTCTCTTGCTCTCTCCTCCGTGACACATGGGTGCACTGTTGGGACCCAAGTGGACATGATGCCCAAATCCAACTCCATGGTGCCACGTGTAATTGTCCTCAATCTTTGACTTTTCTTTTCTATGAAGAGATTGTTTATTAGGAGAATGTGACGGAAATCAAGAAAAAAATTTATTTAAAATTAATTTCATACGGAGATTGTTAATTAGTACTAGTAGTATTCTTACATAATGATTAAAGAATTAAGAAATTAAATTTTTATTGGAGGGAGAAGTAATACATTTTATTTTTCAATGCAAATTTGTTTGTTTTCGACTCCTGAATCAGTATCTAAAAAGCACTAATTAACATGACTCATTTAATATTTGAAGAAATAATATACTAATTTTTTAATAATTTGTTTTATTTGATTCCTTAATCAATAACCTGTGAGCATCGCCCTTTCTATTATATAATCCTCTTATTAAAATGTTTTTCCAATGCAATATCTTACTATATCGGGGATTACTTAAAGTATAAAGAACTCAGGTCCCGTTTGGATAGCACAACTTACAGCTTATTACAGCTTTTATGCAGATATAAGCGCTTTTATGTAAAAACAACAGCGTTTCGGTAAGCTTAAATAAGTAACTTATTAACCCCCCAGAAGCTGTTTTTAGCTTATTTTGATAAGTCGATTTTTTAGGTTATTGAAAAACTTTGGGTAGAAGCTTATACGAGAAAGTGTTTTCATATTTTATAAGATAATTATATCCCATAATAATTTGAAATTACATCAAAACAATCATTTTCATCTTCCTCTCTCAAGTTTATAGATTTTAAAAGCGCTTCTTCGAGTATGTATCTAAACACAAAATAACTTAATTAAAAGGAGCTTAATGTATAAAAGATTTTCATATAAGGCCGTCTAATATAAGTGCTTAAATAAGCTGTTTACCCAAACGGGACCTAAGGGTTTCTTTGGGTAAACGGCTTAATTAAACACTTATAAGATAAGCGCTTATCATATAAGCGCTTATTTATAAGCTATTTCTATAATCAAAGAAAAAATATAATCAAACTGATTTCATATAAGTGATAAGCTATTTTCATAAACTATCCTGGAGAGCTTATCAAAATAAGCTGAAAACAGCTTATATATGGATATGTCATAAACTGTTCCCATAAGCTCTCCCAAACGCTTTGACAAGCGCTTATGCCAGTAGATAAGCCCAAATAAGCTGTTTATAAGCCAATCCAAACAGACATTAAATAATCAAAAGAAATTACAAGTGTAGTGCTACACAAACTGAGTTCCAAGTTTTATGCACTACTAGAAATTCATGAATTACTAGCGGATTTTCCTGCGAATTTTTTTGCAATTTTTTTAAAAATAAGGTTTTTTCTTATAGATTCAAAATTGTAGGAAATTTTGACATTTCCTACGAATTTTTTTACAAATTTAAATTTTTTCCAAGAAAATTTGCAAGAAAAAATTACCCACGAAAGTATTATTTATGGACAAAAATTTATTGAAAAAACTGTAGGAAACTTGTTTCCTACGAATTTTTATGTAAAATCCATAGGAAAATCCACAGGTAATCAAAAAATTTCTAATAGTAATATGAGGAATTAGTTACGTTTTACCCATCTTAAAAATTTTAAAAATATTTTCTTCTTTGGATAATTGGAACATTATTAGGCTAATTGTTCTTTTGGACTGAGTTATCAGGTTAATTAATGTTATTAACTAATTATGGGAGAGTTCTTATATGAGACCCTTTTATTAGAAAGTTACTAGTACAAGTTAATTGATATTGGTCACTCTAATTAGGATGCGTATATTCAGATAAAAAAAAATACGGATGGCGAATTAATTTCAATCTAAATATACCTATCTTCCGAATATTCTTGCCCTAAGCTTGTCTGCTTAGACAAATAAACTGGTGACACAGGTTTTGATTTGTCCAATTGATTCCGTTAAGTAACCAATATGAATAAGTCCTTAAAACAACTAGACATGCCCTGTACTGATTTTTTTTTTTTTTTTTATCTAAACTTATACGTAGCGTGTGTTTGGATAAATATTTGACAAACGTGATTTTGTATAGAATTAAATTGGCTAAATTACTCTTTTGGTCTCTCATTTATTTTAATTTATTCAATTTGATCCCTTTATTTTAAAAATATTCAAGTTGGTCCCTTACTTGTCAAATGATAAACAATTTGGTTCTTTACGCAAAGTTTCATCATTAAGTTGAATAAATTAAAATAAATAGGAGACTAATTTAAATAAATTAAAACAAATGAGGGATCGAGTTGAATAACATATAGGGACCAAGTAGAATAAAGTAAAACAAATGAAGGATCAAAAGAGTGATTTAGCCAGAACTTAATGGTGAAACTTAATTGTGATCAAATTGCTTAAAGTTTGGCAAGTAAGGGCAATTTGCATATTTTTAAAATAGAGGGACCAACTTGAATAAATTAAAACAAATAAGGGACCAAAAGAATAATTTAACCAATTAAATTTATAAAATTGATTTCAATATAATTAAATTTAAAATAAAATAATTTATATTTAAATATTTTTATTTTAAAAATAAGTTTGATCTAAGCTGCTTACAAAACCCACAGGTACCTCGATAGATTTAGAAAACATAAAAGGAGGGTCAAAATATATGTATGTATATAAAAGAAAGAGGGATCAATATTCAAAGAATTAAAATGCGAATAACTTTATCCATCAAATAGACATCCCGAGTTTCTGAGCACAATTCGATTCCGGTACGACTTTCATAACTATGGTTGAGCGAGGGAGAGTTGAAGTGTTGAACATAGCAAAGGATGAAGTCGAAATAGTAACACGCACAACGAGAAATAACGGATTATGGATAAGGTGGCAATTGCTCAAGTTTGGCTTTTACTGTATCATGGAGAAGAGATAGGGATGACAATGGTTAGAAGGTGTTGGGCTCATGTTGTGTGGATATCAATTTTAATATTTGTATTCTTAGGTATCATTTGAGTATTTAAGTACTTATACTTATATTTATATTTCTTGCATTTTAATTAATTATGAAAAATAAATAAATAAAAAAGAATATTAATTAAAAATACAACTATAACTCAATTGAAAAATTATTCAAAGATCGTAGCAACTTAATCATAAAACATTACAAACAAAATTAGAGGGGGTAAGGCAAAAAGGAAAGCAAAGCAAGAACAAACTAAAAACCATACCAAGTAAGAGGATAATTTTTATATGAGATGAGAGAAATAAATCTGGATTATTAAATCATACATGAATAGTCAATATTAGAAGTTAATTAGTGGTCATGTGATCACTAAAAAAAGTCAATTGACTTTATGTTTTAATATTGACCATTCATGTTTGATTCAAAGGTCCATATTTCCTCATCTCACTCTCATATAAAAATATTTCTCTCGCTTGATACATCTCCTATATATACTCATGATGGGTGGTAATTATTCGCAAAAATTATCCATGATGAGTTGAGTAATTACTAATTTAATATATATGAGTATGAATATGAGTACAAGTATGGGTAATATTACCCACAAAATTTAATGTGGATAAGTGCTGATACAAGTATTCTAGTACCCACTCTTACCCACGTATTGCAAGTAGTTACCCGTACCCACATCCATACATATTAAATGGATAATTATTCTACCCATCATGAATAATTTTTGTGGATACTCATTCGGTCCATTATCTATTGTCATCACTATGGAGCGACCAATTTAGAAAATATTAAAAACGTTAAATATAAATATAACTAATATATTAAAAAAAGAGCTTAATTTTGATATATTATTAGTATAAAATTTTTTATATAGTCAACTAATCAAAAATGATCTTATGTGAGACTTTTAAGATAATTATAATAAAACTCAAACAATTTAGGTGCATTCTCCGATAACTCCAATAATTTTGGGATAAAAGTTACCTCGTCCAAGTAAAATGCGCCACCTCAATTAAACGGGTCATGTTAGTGAGTCAAGTCAAATGGTTCTCACCATCTCATTGAACCACCTAGATAAGGTAAAGTTATTCTTGGGATATCGAAGAATTCACTAACAATTTAATAATATGATAATTTATGATTAGTTGACATGTTATGAATACTATATAACATACTAATTAAATTCTATTAAAAAGAGATCAAAAACTGTGCTTGCTCTCTCTCTAATCCGTCCCTGCAATTACGACCGTTCGTTATATACAGTCGACCCTAGATGTTTCCTCAATTCTCATCCATCTCTATCTTTTATATATATTCATTTGCTGCTTATAAAGTGTATTCTCTTACTTTAAAAGAAAATATTTACGTTCCCTCAAATCTTTAAAAGAATCTATATGTGGTTGACGGCCAGATATACCAATTCCTGGTTGGATGCAGTTGAAGATTTTTCTAATTATCTATTAAATATTGGCTTAAGTGGCAGGGGAATCATATTTAGCATCATAATGTTACCCATATATTTTTAGATACATCTTAAGGGTATTTATTGAAGATTAAAAAATAAAAAGTAAATTATTAAATATATTAGAAGCTTTAAAAAATAATCTATTTAACACTTTTTATTTCTAATTAATTAACAAATGTGTCTTAAGTAGACTTATTACTAATTATTAGCCAAATTTCATTTTAATATTTACCAACACCATATTAGCATTACCAATTAAGGATTGATTAAATGGTAAGCATCTCGACCCTATAAGTAGGAACGCAAGCTTGAATCTTGGTGGCAGACACTTTAGTTGGGAGGTTACAAAAACCAAAAGTTAATTCCCCGCTTTAAACAGCCAACTTAAAATTAGTCTCATAACCGGTCCAAAGGGCCGAAGCTTATGAGGGTACCTTGGGATGCTACCAGGAACTAAAGGACTCAAATACGTTGGTTCATAATATTGGCGTTCCTCAACTTGTTACGAAGATTCTTGAGAAAAAGAAACGTCAGATAACATAAGAAATTAATAGATTTACACACAACCAGAAAAAGCAACATTTCCTTTCTCAAAACGGAAATAGTTATGTTAGGAATAGAGATGACAAAATTCATATCCATGGGTAAAACCCGCTATGAGTACTAGTTGCACAACAAGAAAACCTGCGTATATCAACGACCTTTTATCAAAGACCATAAGGCCGTCGGTAACTTCATCATTTCCAACGGCATGGGCCGTCGGTATCATGCGAATACTTTACTTATCAGATTACCGACGGTTAGGCCCATCGGTAAGGTTTCCGAGGGATCAACCGTTGGTAGATCCTACGCTAATTTTGGCGCAAATAGACCCCAAATTATTCTCGCTATGTTACTGACTCTTATGGTCGTTGGTAAGGGTACTTTATTGTTACGGAGCCCTGGCCATTAGTAAGTGTCCTTTATTGTTACGGACGGCCCTGGCCGTCGATAAGTGTCCTTTGGTTATTCCCATGCAACGGTCTTTTTTTTTGGTTGCCGTCGGTAACAATAAAGTACCATTACTGACGGCCTTAACCGTCGGAAGAGCGTCAGTTAGCATCATTAATACACGCTAACCTCTCCCTCTTCACTTTTCGTTTTCTTCTCTTCCCACTGCGACACCTCTTCCTCATTGTGACCACCACACCTTTCTTCTCCGGCCATCCACTGCAACACCGCACCCCTCTTCCTCACCGTGACACCAAGCCCCACTTCTCCACCTTGACACCAAGCTCGTGCGCCCACCGCCAACTGCACGCCACCGCAGTTCACAGCCCCTCTTCTCCGGCCACCGAGGCCACCGCCACCACCCACTAACTTCTCCGTTTTTGCCACAACAAGCAACCAACCACCACTAGTAAGC
The DNA here is from genome assembly GCA_039655645.1 of Ammopiptanthus mongolicus. Taxonomy (NCBI): domain Eukaryota; kingdom Viridiplantae; phylum Streptophyta; class Magnoliopsida; order Fabales; family Fabaceae; genus Ammopiptanthus; species Ammopiptanthus mongolicus. The sequence continues at coordinate 88,149,533 of CM077344.1, read as the reverse complement.
ACCACTACCACCACCAACTTCTCCCCCTTTTTTTTGAATTTTTTTATCATTAAAATCTGTTTCTAAGCTGTTCTTCCATTGCTTCAGTGTGTTTACATTTTTTTTAATCTTTTAAAAACTGTTTTTGGGTTGTTATGATTGATATAGTTGCTTCAATTTGAACTGATATATTGCTTCTCTTGTTTTTAATTTCTACTCTGATTATAGTTGCTTTAGAACTCTGATTATAGTAGTTTGAGTTTTGATGGTGCTGGTTAATATAATGTATTTTGTCTCTGCCAAGAGTTTCAGATTTCTTGAGTGGAGTTTTGCTTCAAGGTGCTTCCAGGAGACTGTTGCTTCCACCAACGCCACCGCTGCTTCCAGGATAATATCTGGTTTATTTGGGTTAGCATTTTTTAGCACATCTAGATTTCTGGTTTTGATTTGGGATCTGGGGATTTTTTATTTTAACTTGGGATTTGGGGATTTCTGATGGTTAGATCACGACAGATTGTAGGTGGTTGGGCAGTGGCTCGTGCGTCTCGGATTTAAGCAAAAATAACTTAATAATAATACTTAAATAATGCAGTTCAAACGCAACTTGTTAGACTTAAAACAAAAAGATAATAAATAAATTTTGAAAGTTAAATAATTAAATAAGATAGGAATAATAAATAATATTTAATAATTAAATAAAAATATTAAGTAATTATTTAAAATATTAGATAATTAAAAATAAATTACAGAAATAAGTAAATAACAAAATAAGTTAATAACAAATTAGATAAATTTCTTTTAGCACTTATAACAGATGTTAAGTTTCACAAGACTTGAAACAAAAAAAAATAATAAATGAATTTTTACAGTTAAATAATTAAATAAGGTATGAATAATAAATAATATTTAAATTATTAAATAAAAATATTAAATAATTAAAATTAAATTACAGGAGTAGTTAAATAGCAAATTACACCAATAACTCTTAGCACCAATAACAGGCGTTAGGCCTCATAAAACTTAAAACAAAAGCTAAATAATGAATAAAGTACAGAATAGTTAATTTAGATGAATAGTTACTTATTTGTTTGTTTGTCAATTTTAGCAGTTGTTATGCACTTTATGTTTTGGGATTTGAGCAATTGTGTTTGCTTATTGAGCAAAACCTTAGCTTCCCGTTTGAGGTTCAATATTATTGAGCATGTGTCTTCTTTGAAGGTGGTGCTCATTGTATTGAAGCTTTAATTGTCCAAGGAAGACAGTTTAGGAAAAAAAAATTTCTTCGCTCGTTTAATAGTTATTACTTACTTCTAATCCTTTATATTTGACGAAATTTCGGTTCGATACATTTCATTTTGTTCTCTTGATGCAAACTTGATTGCGGTATTTCCGTCAAGTTTTGTACTTGAAGGATGATGAACTAATTAGGATGAAGCAGAACATTCCAATCATTCTATGCAAGTTGGAGAGAAAATTTCCCTATGGCTTCTTTGATTCCATGGACCATCTCCCAGTTCATCTCGCATACGAAGCAAGGCTTGGTGGACCAGTTCAATATATGTGAATATATCCATTTGAAAAGTAATATAACTATCATACAATTTTAAATAGATAATTTTCCATTTGAAATTAAATGTATTATATATAACTATCAACTTGTTATTTTATAGATTCATGGTGATTCAAAACGATCGGTGAAAAATAAGGCTAGGGTTGAAGGATTAATCTGTGCGTATTACTTACACCGCGAGACAACCCATTTTTGTTCTCATTATTTCAACAACTACATGTTATACACCATCACCTTCAAAGGCGGAGGAGAAAGAGGAGGTTGAGGTCATGGCCGATGGTCAACCTATCATCACGCTGTCTGATAAAGGGTAAGAATTAATAAAATAAATTTATTCAATTTTAATTACATGTTTTACTTGATATTGATTCACATGTTTTTACTGTTAAAGTTACTTCCTTCGAAGGTAGCTTCGAAGAACATCACAGCTGTTATTGAGTAGATGTTCCATTATCCTTGGTTAACATGGGACAACTCGATGACGATCAGAAGCGGAGTTTCTTTGACGCTTACAGAGTAAGATATAATTTTCAATTTATTTAATATATTTTGGCTTATTATTTCATAAATTATTAATATAATACATTATCATTTATGTCTTCCTAATGCAAACAAAAGTTGCTTGGAGAGCTGAGCACGAGGCATTGGTCGAGAGAAACTTTCACATGAAGGCCACCCATCGCCTATCTGTATGCTCAGGGGCAAACGACCCATATGGAAGGGAGATGGAGTGTGGGATGCCCTATGCCGCCACTCGGCTTCTGCTAAGTTCCAGAAAAAAAATAGCTCAGGCAAAGAAAAATAGGGCATCGGAGAAGGGTAGGAGCCTGCACACAGAAGGTTTCATCTGCCAGGCGGAGTACTTTGAACGTCTGGTACATTCATACTTTCATTCTTATGCAATACATATATTGTTCTATAGTTTTTTAATTATTGTTTACTTATAATTTATGTTTGTGTTACGTACAACTTTGGGACAGAGGGAGACCAGTGCCGATTAACGAGCTCCACCGCCACACCCATTCCAGGAAGGGTACTGGCGAGTATGTAGATGAGCGCTCTAGGCGCACTCAGGTAATGTCCCTTTTAATTATAGTTATATAATGTATCGTTTTATTATATATGATAAATGTCCTGATTTGTTTGATTATGCATAATAGGAGGAGTTCGAGGAGAGGATGTCTCAGGCAACAACCTTTTCCTCCACCCACTTGACCTTGAGGAGGAGTAGCGGCTTGCAATGCATGTTTGGGCGGGGGTTGTTAGCGGCAAGAAGAAGGGTCGTCTGTACAGTGCAGGAGACTATTCCAGCAACTATCGAAAATGGTCTTCTCCGTCAGTAAGGTGTAAAGGTAAGGGGTAAAGGTACTTAGCGTAGGGTCTAGCCCTCGTTAAGGTATAAAGGTACTTACTGACTGCCTAGCCGTCGGTACGATGTTGCAGGTAAAGGGTTAGATAATTACCGACGGACAAGCCGTCGGTAAAGGGGCTATGTAATTACTGACGGACAGACCGTCGGTAATAGAGGGTGGGTGGGTACCGACGGCTAGGCCGTCGGCAAGGTTCTAACGGCCTTTTGCGCTTGGTCATCGGTATGCATTACCGAGGAGCTTCTTTCCGACAGATTTTTGGTCTTCGGCTTTCCGTCCGGAAAAAATGATTACCAATGTCTTTTTGTGATTACCGACGGCTTTTGACCGTCGGTAATGAGCTGTTTTTTTGTAGTGGTGGGTAGCTTAACAGGTATCCATGAGTAAAATAAACGGTTCTTTACTTTACCCGATTATTAATGAGGCGGGGGCACGTATTAAGGTACTCGTATTCGCGGGTATTCGAACCCGATAATTAAATTACTTAAATACTCATTTAATCATTACGCTTTAAGAATACTTTTGAATTATGTTAAATGTGATTTAATAATTTTTATTTGGACTTTTGAACTAAATGTACTAAATTTAGCTACTGAATTTAAATATTTTAATTAATGCGTTGATTATGTCATTAATTTTCAATTTAGGTGTTTTTGATAATATCTTCGGTTGCTTTTCATAGTTAATAAATATCTATGAGTATCTGTGGATACCCGTTGATATTGATAAAATTCGTTAAAATCCCGACTAATAGATACCCGCACGCGGGTATAGGGCGGATTTTCATCCGACGGGGTGGGTAGCAGGGGATTATATTACTACTTATTTCCACCCCGCCCCATTGCCATCCCTAGTCAGGAACTAGTCCCACGAGTTTTAATTATGATTATTGGAAGAATAATTTTACCACAACCTTGACATCACAAAAAAAAGTTGTTATTGCGACCAAATTTAACAATGATGTTGGATCGGTCATTCAACGGCCGATGAAAAGAATTATGAAATAATATTATTTGTTGAATTTAACGATCGGATAAAGTGAATATAAATTTTGATCAGTAAACCATAAATTAAAAAACGTCAATATACTTTAACTTATTTAATGGTGTTTATAGTGATCAAAAAGTCTGGTCTCTAACAAGTAATGTTCGTTATTTCGATCGCTAAAGGACCATCTGGTTATTTAAATTTTAAATTTTATTCATTAGTCTCATCGCGTCTCATGAGACATTGTCTAACCACTTTCAGTCTGTCGTGACATAACCACCATCGCACGAGCCGCTTTTTTTAGTTTGTGTGAGTTTGGTTTGGTTTAGTGGACTAGGCCTTAGGTCGAAGTTTCTAACTTAAGCTTATATCGATAATTGTTTTTTACTTATGAGGCTTAACACAAATACAAGTGTTAAGAGAAATTCATATTCTATTCCTTAATATTTTATTTTTTATTTATATTTCTTATTTAGATTTTTAATTTTTGTTTAAAAATTAATTTTTTCAATTTGTTAAAATTAAGTCTTATGCAAAAAAAATTATAATTATTTACTCATTTTTTATAATTAATTATTTATGTAATCAATTTATTTATTTACTATTAATTATATTTATATTTATTTTAATTATTTAAATAGTTAGTTTTTTAATTCTTTAATTTCAATCATGCACGATGACCGAAAGAACTAGAAAACATCAGTAATCAATCATTACCAATTTATAGCGCAAAGAAGAATGTATAGTCTTCTATGGCCAAAATCACTAAAAAAAGAAAGACTTGAACGATTTAATCTTTATCCAGCACATAATCTTTGACGCTCCCAAACCTTAATTTTACTAGATTTGATACCATGTAACATTCAAGAAAAAGCTTAATTAAAACTTACACATATAAACAAATATAACAACTTAAAAACTGCACATCTGAGCTTTGCCTGGAAGTCATGGTGTAAAAATAATATACTCACATACACACCCCCCACTGGTAGTGGTAAAAAAACTATGGAAGACTCAAGGATACCTTCGAGGTCTTTTTTTCTCTACTCGAGAAGCATTGACGTCAACGCCGCTGCAGAAGCTAGATTCCACCTCGATCCGGCATCAGTTATTGCAACTCTCCCGACAGCCAACCAGCACCTCCGTCTTCGGATCACGGCCCAAACAATATATATAAAACACAGGGAAACATGCACAGGAGGTAAGAAACTCTACAACTATCATGCATGGAGAAAACACGTAGAACATAACACGTCAACATAGACAACCAACAAGCACAATCATCTCTTGGGATCACCACGACAGTCAACCTCCAGATTATCACAGCTAAGGATTACCGCCTATTCTACACGTACAATTGAGTCTACATGATTGGCTAATTCTACAATGGGAATACAACAATCAACCTCCAACTGTGAGGAATGACATACCGGTCTCCTACTGTGAGAGTGGCTATTCGCCAAGGTAAGAATGTTGCCTCCAACTGTGAGGACTTCGAGTCGGCCGTTCAGGTAACCGCCTCCTGAGTTTCCAAGACAGTGCAACAGTGGTTCCTCCAACGGTGAGGAGCACTGCCTCCCCGAGCCCCTCCAACTATGAGAAGACCCGAGAAGTTTTCCAACTACGAGAAAGCACATGTATCCCTCCAACTGTGAGTTCAGCCATCTTGATCGCCCTAGAGTGTCCACCTCGAACACAAACCTCGTGTGACAACCACTCAAACCGCTGTTAGTTGTACACACAGCTTTTCACCACAACAATGCAAATGCTATGATTATGCATCCATGACCTCAACAACGTTCCAACAACAGCTTAACAAACGTCTCAAAGGTCCACATCCTCCAATTATGAGGATGTCACTCTCCAACTATGAGAGCCACCTTCAACTTTGATCAACTTACTTACTCTACTATAGATCCTTCTAACACCACACCAACCATCTCCAAATTCAACCAAGATCAGAGCAATTACAATTTCATATTAACAGGACGTAGAGTCAACCATCACTTCACCTCAGGCATACCAAAAATATTAACTAAGCATGTTAGAATTTACAGCATATAGGCACATCTTCATGTAACCCTAGAGCATGTTACTAACATCAATGCACATATCTTATAGCGAGCATATAAACATAGCAAGCATACAACCTCAAGTTATCATATATCAACCTAACGGCGATAAACCTACAATGCCTAGAACTTTATTGGTACCACAATCTAGCAGCCCCAATGTGAGTTAGGTGTTGTCGGTACTCCACCATTAGTAGGTTTCAAGATCCCTACACATGTTAACAGTTATACTCTACGCTTACGTTTCTCCGATACTTGAGGTTTCTTCCTCTTTACCTGGTGATTCGTTTTAGTATGTTCATATGCCAACGGACAGCCTTGACCCTCAATCTCACGAGCGCAACAAACACGACAACGGTCACCCCGATCTCACCACCACCACCATTAGTTCATAGCTGCCAAAGCAACCTACTCTTAGCCGCGGTTCCTCCTTCAACCACGAGCACCACCGAGTCCTCGAACTTTGCCCTAACCACGGGGACAACATATAAGCATTATTGTTAACCCTAGGGAAATTCAAAACCAAGAAAGGTTCGAGGAAAAGCTCGAAGAACACGAAGAACGTCAAGGTCGACGTGTTAGAGATTCGAGCTTACCCTCAAGGAATCAAGAAGCCAATCCGTGTTACTCTTGGTACTCGAAGCCCCGATCACAACGATATGGTTAGAACCACGATCTGACGCCTCGATCATCCCTAAACTCAAGTCTCTCTCTCTAGGATCGCCTCTCTCTCTCTAAGCTCTCTGGGCTGCAAACACCTAAGGTTTTTCGTCCCCAAATGAAATGGAGAAGAAAACTTAAGTGGTGCTGCCAGATTGTCCACGCTTGAACGTGCAAGTCTCCCACGCTTGAGCGTGGGCCGGCTTGAGTGTGGTCTCTTGATCGCCACGTCTTTGCCACGCGTCTCATGCGCGTTGACACATGCACCTCCATGCTTTGATGTGCACTTACTCACACTCGAGCGTCAACGATCAACGTTTGAGCGTGGGGTTTCTCAATGTCCAAACGTTGGGCGTTGATCAGATCCGTTCTTTCACGTTTCTTCACTTTCTGAGCTCATTCCAAGGCCAAATTCCCTCAAATTTGGACCATAGCTTCCTCAAGCCATAAGGAACATTATCCAACCTTCAAACATACTCAACTTAGGTCTTAACTCTTATTCAAGAAAATGGGATGTTACACAATCTGTCACATCAACATTCAGAGCATTATTAAATCACAATATAACAACTCATAATATTTAGGGTGCGTTTGGATAAATAGCTTAACTAAGCGCTAATTCAACAAACTCTTTTTCAAGTAAACTAAAAACAACTTATTTTTATAAGCTTCTCTGGCAATATATCTATTGCTATTTATTTAATCAATTTTCAAGCTTATTTGCCATCTCTTAATTAACATCAGATAGCAATTTAAATATCGCAATAAATAGCCACACAACACCCCATCAAAACTCATTCATCCAAAATCAACATTTTAACAAAGCAAGTCTAGCAAAAAACCCCTATCAAAGCAATCCAATAATTCAAGAGGGCAATTGACCTTCTGTGCAAAAGACCAATTCCAAAATGCAGCTTGAATCTTGAATAATTCTCAACGCAGCTTTAAGAACCCCAAACAGACCACACCAGAACAGAAAAAAGCCAGTGTTAAGAATGGAAAAAATGCAAAAAAATGGAATCACAAAACATAAACACTTAAATCCAACGCTCATTAAAAAAAGTTCACTTTATGAAATCTGATTCTAAATGCAATATAGTGCCCTTTCTCGACCTGGTTTCAGATTCTTAACAACAAAACATTAAAAAAAAAGTTTCTCAATAGATTGATCAGTGACTTAATGCTCTTCATGTGTAAAAAAACATTCATGATCCCCAGAACAACAAAGCCAGAAATCCAATCAGTGTGAACAATGTGAACATTACAACGCAAAACACTTAGAACCACACATTTAATGTTAAATAGTACAAAGAAAATAATCAAAAACCATATCCGTGTTGCAATGGAACACTGTCCGTGGTGGAGAAGCTCGCGATGGCGCTGGCCTTGCGAGGGAGAGGTAGACTAAAATAAAAAATGCAGTGTCAATGTTACAATGGAACATTATCAAAAATTGAAATAAAAAAAACCATAACTGAAAAGAGAGAGCAAAGAGCAGAGGGAGATGAATGATTGTGGTGGCGCGGTGGCGGCCTCGCAAGAAGAGGGTTGTAGGAGCGATTGAGAAAAGGAGGCAGAGAAAGGGAGGTGCTAGAAGAGAGAGGGAGATAAGACGGTGGTGGTGGTGGTTGTGGAAAGAGAACAAAGAAACCTAAGGTGAAGGATGGAGAGGGCGCAGTGGCGATGGTGGTTTGTGAGAGAGAAAGGGCTCCTGAGAGAGTTTGTGAGAACAGAGAAATGAGAGGTAAAAGGCTTCTGCCCGCGAATTTGTTGACAGTACCAATGACCTTAGCCGTCAGAAAGTAAATTAATCAATTACTGATGGGCCATGCTGTCGGTAACGCTAAAAAGAGACATTTGAGTCTTGTAATGCCAACAATCACTTACCAATGGCTGAAGTCATTGATAACGATGTTTATAATTACCAACAGGCCATGTCGTCGATAATACAGAAAAGAGACATTGCGTCTCATAATACCAAAAGGCAATTACTAACGGTCGTGACCATCCGTAATGAAAAAAATCATTACCGATGACAATGTTGTCGAAAACTTTGTGGGATTTATTATGCGCAAATGTGCGCCAAACTTATTGTTGGAAATACCGACGGCCAATCCGCCGGTAATGAATCTTTTCATTACTTACGGTCTTGTTTGTCGGTAAATAGGAACATAACCCATTGCCTTGTTATCGACAACTTCACTCGTTGAAAACCATAGAATTACCGCGTCGCAAATAATCTATTGGTAAATCACCGAATTCTTGTAGTGTGAGATCTCAAAATACTTTAACTAATTATTAAGAATGAATATATATTTACTTACTCACTTTACGCTTTAGATCATTTTAGAACAATACCGAACATTTAATTATAAGAGTTTGTAGCATTGAAATGACTCACACCGCTCAGTTGTCATGGAAGAAACATTAATTGCTAAGGTGATCTGTAAAATGAAATATTTCAAAGGACTCCTGATTATTACAACTTAGTTCTAATGTTAATGGTCAGTCAATTTGGTGGGATCTAGATAACACTAGCTGGTGAATAATTGAAAATAGATATTATAGTCTGGAATCTTCAATGTATAGGGACTATTTAAATGCATTGAACTGATATGGATGAGTCCTTGAGAAGATTGTTAGTTTGGAAGGAAGGAATAAAAAAAGCAAAATATGCATGATCAGATCACCTTTATATCTTTAATTAACGATAAGACAATATATTATTGTTAATTAGTAGCCATTGTAAGTTAATACCCTCGCTTAAGGTTGCAGAAGGGTCACATGGGGAATACTCGTAAAGGAAGTCTAAAGTGGATAGAAGAACTTATATATATGGCAGGGGATGCGGGAGAATTTTATTTCGAGTATAGATTGGTGTACGTACTTAAACAATTCCCTTCATTCTCACAGGTTCCTTTCGGATAACTAAGGATAAATTAAGACATGCATGAGAGATGTTCATGGAAGGCGATATATTCTTTAGCCAAATAATAGTCCATTTTTCACATCAAAAAATGTTGGAGGTTGTATGGAGTATGGAATATGCCACAAAGTCCCGGAAGCTTCTCTTTGCAAGCTAACAGAGAAAGCTCCCATTTGGCCACCCTTCCTAATGGATAAGTTAAAGGTTGTTTAAAAATTGAGATTTCCATAGTTCTTTTTAGATAAATCACCGTAATTAGGGCTTTTGACTCCCCAGTGACATCCTGGGATATCCTCATAAGCTTCAGCCCTTTGAATCGACTATGAGATTTATCCTCGATCGATCGGCTGCTTAGAGCAGAGAATTAACCCTTGATTTTTGCAACCTCTCAATTAGAGTGTCTGCCACCAGGATTTGAACTTGCATTCTCCTTCTTGGTCGAGATGCTTACTAGTCGACCAACCTTTGGTTGGTAAGATTTCCCTAGTTCTATTATATATAGTGTACATTGGAAGAATCAAATATTTAAATTTTAGACTTAATTGCACTTTTAATCCTCGTACTATTGGTCATGTGTGATTTTGGTCTCTAAAGTTTTTTTTTGTATGCATTTAGTCCATCTATTTTTTCAATAATGCGAGTTTCGTCCTTCCATCTAATTATGTCCATCAATATTTCATTGATTAACAGGGAGGAACAACTGCTTTAAATGCATAGAACCTCCGGTTGAGCTTCTATGGTAATGGATCTATGGTGGAATCAAAAAATGGTCCCGAAAAGGAGGGACAAAATTAGTAAATAGCATAGAGAAATCATTAAATCATGTTGAATTGGAGAGCCCGATGAGGGAGAACTTCAACCGGATGTTCTGTGCGCTTAGAGGAGCGGTTCCTCTATGTTGATCATTGAAAAAATTGGCAGACATTGGATGAAAAGACCAAATTTACAACTTTTAAAAAATAGAGGGACCAAATGTGCACAAAAAAAAACTATAGGGACCAAAATCGCACATGGTCAATAATAGGGGGACCAAAAGTGCAATTAAGCTTAAATTTTAAATATTTTTGTTAGTAATTTCTACATGATCTCTTTTTTATTATAAATCTTTATTTATTAAGAATTTAGAGCCCGTTTGGTGGTCAGGATAAGGAAGACAGTACACGATAAGCTATCATATCCCACTCTAATCCGTAGTTTAGCGAACCAATAGGATATTCTAATCTTATCCTATTGCTTATCATATCCTACCTCCTTAGTTAAATTTCTATCCTAGGGTGAGAGACTAGGCTAAAATCAAATAGGGGTGGCAAAGATAAAATTTTCCCCCTTCCAACCCTCATCCCTGAGTCTCGATTAGGGGTGGTAAAATGGGTTGGACCCTAATAGGCCAAGCCGTTTTTTTTGTGGGGCGGGTTAAGGTTTTTAGCCTTCCATCCCGTTCTGACCCACCAAGAAAACAGGGCGGGGCCAGGCAGGTTGGCCCGTTGGGTCAGTTTTTTTTTTTTTTTTTTTTAAAATGTCACTTTTTTTTAATATTATTTAAATAATTACTTTTTTTAGTTTTACAGTACCAGACCCAGCCACCTAGGGTTCATAATACACTAACTCGTTCACACTTCATTCATCAGACCTCTCTCACTCTCAGCCGACAGTCGTTCTACACCCTCACCACTCACCAGACCTCTCCCCAGTGGCGTACCTAAGACCTTGATTCAATGGGGGCAAAATATAAAAACCAGAGTTGGTGGGACAAATATATAAAAATAGAGTGAGTAAAATACAAAAATGTAAGATTTTACTTATAACTTATTGTAAAAAAAAAAAAAAATTATTTGTGATTTTTTTAAAATAAGGGTGTACCATAATGTAGATTCGCCCCTGCCTCTCCCTCACTCTCTCCCCTGGTGCGCCGCCGCTCAACCACCATCATCATAGCTCCTCGCACGTCGCAGGCCTCGCCGCAGGTCATAGACGCCGTCGTAGCTCGCGGTCGTCATTCCTCAGCATCTCTGTCGCATCTCATGGGCGCAGTCGCAAGTCGCATCTCGATGTTTCGCAATGCCACCGTTCCTTCATCATCTCTGTGCCTCCGTTCCCAGCATCTTAGCGCCACCATTCCTCAACAATTTGTCTTCTTTACTAGAGTTTAATTGATTTTTTATCATTAAAATGAGTTCTAGTCTTCTAGGAAATTAAAATATAGTATTTTAGGGAATTAAATTATTCAATTCTATTTTTTTGTGGCCAACCTGTCGTTAAATGGGACGGGGTGTGATTTTCAATCCACTTTCAACATTCAACCCGCCTCGCTTCGTTTTAGGCGAGTTGGCAGCGGGCCAGGGCAAGTTGGCTCTTTTGGCCATCCCTAGTTATGATAGATCCTCAAACTCATAACCTCCGTTCTTGTTCAGTCCTCCTCACCACCAAGCTTCTGATTATGTGTTCTTCTTCTTATTCATCACAAGAACGTTCATTCTTGTTCAGTCCTCCTCACCCACCAAGCTTCTGACGTTGTGTTCTTCTTCTTCATCACAAGAATCTTTATTCTTGTTCAGTCATCCTTACCCACCAGGTTCAGGGATGAATTTGAAGTTAATAGACCTGATAACATAAAATAGAAATAATATATCAGGATCACCTAACTGGACCTTTCAAAAATAGCACAAACTACACTTTACCACTAGAAAGATCACTCGAACCCTGTTAGTGCTCTAAATCTGATAACTTACAATTGTATTTTTGTATTTGTAATAATAGAAACATGTGGAATGAATATGTTACTAAAATAGAACTGGAAAATATACTAATATATTTTATAGTTTGGTCCATTCTCTCTTTTTAAAGTTTGGCCATCCATTTTCAACAAAAAAAAAAAAGTTTGGCTATTCATAAACTTCTGGTTTTCTTATATCCTGCAATCAACTTACTACAAGAAATAGGACTATTACTGACAGCCAAAAGCTCTCGGAAACGGCCTAAAGCTGTCGGTAATGGGTCTTTTCCGACGAAAAACTGATTGTCCCTCATCCGTCCGAAAGAAGCTCTTTGGTATTGAATACCGATGGGTTAACGCAAAAGGTCGTCGGTAAGTACCGGCAGACAAAGCCATCGGCAATGTCGTAGGTAATTACCGATGGCTTTGTCCGTCGGTAACGTCATCCAATTACCGATGATTATTTGCATGGAGTCGTCGGTAACTGCTCACACATATTATCGACGACCAAATTCGTCGGTAAAGCTAATTTATTTTTTTAAAAATTAATAGTTTTAATTAATTAATTAATTCTAATTAATTAATATTTCAATTATATTTATATTTATTAAAAAATTACATTCCCTATTCATTATTTAAAAATATTAATTAACTAAATATTACATAATAAAATTAAAGATAACATCAAAGAAATTAAAATTATAACTCAAACGATAAATAATATATCATTTACAAATACATAGAAATATAAGTGATAAAAAATCTAATAATCTCTATCATAATAAGGAATAGATTGGATAAGATGCTCAAATGAGTCGTCATCACCGTGCTCCCTGCTATGCTGGGTCGACTGACCAGACCGTTGGGACTGTTGTTGCATCTACTGCAACGTCTGTAGCGCTTGCTGCATCGTCACCGCCATCTAATCTTCTTCGCCTCCCTCTGCCGCTCATGTTCCTCGACAGCAGCCAGTCTTCGCGTCAACTCAACAATCTCTTTCTACTCCTGAGTGCGGCGACTGCTGTTGATGGACCCTCCAGAATGATATCGAAGAGGCCCGACGATCCTTTCCGATAGTTGTCGGAAAGGTCTCCAGCACCAAACAGGCAACCCTTCTTCTTGCTGCCAACAACCTCCGCCCAAACATGCAACACAAACCGCTCTACCTCCTCCAGGTCAGCTGGGGTGGATGGGGAAGAGGCTAATGGCAGAGACATCTTCTCTTGGAAGTGCTCCTGTTATGCATAATCAAACAAATCTGTGCATATATAATATATAATAATACGATACATTATAAAACGAAAAATAAAATGGGCATTACCTGAGTGCACCTCGAGCGCTCATCTACATACTCGTCTACGTTTTAACACAAGCATAAATTATAAATTAACAATAATTAATGAACTATAGAACAATATAGGTATGACATAAGAATAAAAGTATGAATATACCATTCGATCTACGTGCTCCGCTTGGTAGATGGAATCTCTTATGTGTGAGCTCTCACCCTTCTTTGATGCCCTATTTTTCTTTGCCTAGGCCAATTTTTTTCTGGAACATAATAGAAGCCTAGTGCCTAGTGTCTACACGGGGCATCCTAAACTCCATCTCTTGTCCATAAGGGTCGCTCGCACTTCAGGTGGGTGTCCCTGAGCATATCGGATAGGTAGTGGGAGGCTTCCATGTGAAAGTTCTTCTCGATCGACTCCTCATGGTCGGTTCACCAAGCAACTTTTGCCTCTATTACTCTATTAGAAGGACATAAATAATAATTTTTTATACTAATAATTTATGAAATAATAAACCAAAACATGTGAAATAAATTGAAAATTACAACTTACTTTATAAGCGTCAAAGAAACTGCGCCTCTATGTGCCATTGAGCTGTCCTTATGAGGTCCAAGGATAATGGTACATCCACTCAATAACAACTGTGATGTTATTCGAAGCTACCTTCAAAGGAAGTAACCTTAACATTAAAAACATGTCAATCAATCAAACACACACACCTGCAAATTGTAATTAAAATCGAATAAATTTATTTTATTAGTTCTTGCCATTTACTAATCGATCTGATGATAGATCGACCATCGGTCATGACCTCAACCTCCTCTTCCGTCGCCTCTGAAGGTGAGGGTGAATAGTCGGGACTATGCTCCTACTCCATAGCTTGATGATAAGCAAGTGATGATGCAGCCACACCTAGTAAACTAGAAGCGCCATGGTGTGTATATGTCTTGAACCCCGGGGTGGGAATCATATCGATACCGGGTGCAGTAGATGGCGTAGGTGAAACCGGTGGAGGCGGTGTAACTGATCGCGTATATGTCCTATCGGTTGTGGTCACGATGTAGGTGCAGGCGGGCGAGATGCGAGTACAGACAGCGCAGGGGTAGATCTCGAAGGCAAAAGCATGAAACTGTCTGCAACATCACGAGTAGAACGATGCGATGAGACTTGTCTGTCCCTTATAGGTACGAAATGATAGATTGACTCAAATCCCCTCATCATGAGCATCCCTCATATACAACTCATCATATCCATTTGGAACAATCTCAAGTGATTGGGATGTCCCAAGGAAGGGATCATCCTCCATATCAGTAGCTTCATTATTGTCTTGATCGTCAATGTTATTGTCATTTACCTTGTGGGTCAAAAGAACAATGGACCACTTCTTATCAGATGATTTAGTGACATACAAGATTTGTTGAGCTTAAGATGCTAATATAAAAGGATCATCTTTAAACCCCACCCTATTGAGATCCACCCATGAACCTCAACTCATCCATCTGAGCACCATTACTTTTGTCAACCCACTTACATTGGAATACAGGCACCTGAAACGTTGCGTAGTCCAACTCCCATATGCGCTCAATGACACCGAAGTATAACATATTTGCATAAATAGGGTTTTTGTCTTTGCCACTTACTACATGCAAAGCTTAAGCTACAAGAGTCACACCACTATTTGGCATTTTACCTTGATCATCATGGTCTTTCGTATAAAATGTGTACCCATTAATTAGATAATTGATGTAAGATAAGGCATGTACACTTGGACTTTTTGCTAACCCTCTCAATTTTTCTGAAACTGAACCAAGATCTACATCATAATCTGCAAAAACCCGATCCTTTAGCCATGTTATAAAACTCCTTTATTTGTATTGTGAGTTCTAATTTGAACATCATGTGGGTTAAATCCGTCAGTAGACAACAAGAGGCGTAGAGTTTTTTGCTTCTTGTCAAAAATCAGGATAATCGTGATCAGTTTTTTACCATTGAGGAGAATCTGTCGGGTTTCAAAGCTTGTCATCTTGAATCCTTTCACCCATATGCCATGTCAAGTGCTTTGCAACTTATGCATTATAGTACATGGGCCTAAATCTGGGTATAATAGGAAAATATCATACAACCTTCTTTGGACTCGATTCATTCATTTGCTTATACCGTGGGGCATTACATTTTGGACACTGTCTTAACGATGCATATCTATTCCGAAATAAAATACAATTGTTAGGACAAGCATGTATCCTCTCATAGGTCATGCTAATAGAGTGTAATATTTTCGGCTAGGAAGCACATCATCATCTGGCATCATTTCTTTCGGAAGTGTAAGTAACTCTGTAAAGCTCTTGTCAGTCCATCCATTGCGCAATTTCAGGTTGTACAACCTTAACACCGTTGACAATCTTTTGAATTTAGTACAACAAGGATACAATGGTTTCTCTATATCACTTTTCAACCTCTCAAACATTTGAGGACAATCATGAAGATTTTCTTCAACCACATTTGTCATGTCTTCAAAACGGTCACCCCCATATATATTTGTATCAGTATACTTGATTGGTATCTCACACTATTCTCAAACTCATCTCTAGTCTCACCATGCATTTTCCAACATGTATAACTTTGATCAATTCCATGACAAACTAAATTATCTTCCAGCTCGTCTGTGTTGAGTCTCCAAATGTCTGATGTACATTTACCATAGTTTTGATGAGAGTAAAACAGTTATTCAATGATTTAATTGAACCCGTCTGTGGTATTTAACTCGTCTACTTAGTGTGCAGATTAAAACATTAAGTGTCTATATGAACTGTTCACTCGTCTGAACTGACTAAGGTTCACTCGTCTGAACTAAGATAAAGTTCACTCGTCTGAACTAGCTAAGGTTCACTCGTCTGAACAATGATAAGTTCACCCGTCTGAACTAACTTATGTTCACACGTCTGAACTGACTGAGGTTCACTCGTCTGAACTAAGATAAAGTTCACTCGTCTGAACTAGCTAAGGTTCACTCGTCTGAACTAAGGAAAGTTCAATCCGTCTAATGAAGTCTTCAACCGTCTGATCAAAGGAAGACTCACCCGTCTAAAAGACTATGCAACTGATGTCATCTCTTTGTTAAAGAGTCAACCCATCTAATGAAGTTACTCACCCGTCTGGTGACTAACGTTAAAGAATACATTGGATGAAAGTTATCTCGTCTCTGATAAGGAATTTCAACAAAGTGCTTTACCTAAACACAACTGCATCTTACACCAAAAGGGAAAGTCTTCCCTCTGCAAACAAAAAGCACATCTACAGACCTGCTGAGACCAAAGGTGTATCAGAAGTCTTTATCACTCTGATGAAAGAGAACAAGCGAAGTTCCCTATGCTTTAATGGCTGACCAGAACGACTCTATTGCATTTATTGAAGATCTGCAAAAGGCCAAGCTTTCAAACATGTGTCTAATGGATTTAAAATCTTGAAGCCTATTTAATGAAGAAGACTTTGAAGATTCAAGTAGAGAAGAAAACGAACAAAGCAATCAAAGAGCAATTACTCTGCGCATTTATATCTTCATTCTTTCATTATTTATTCTTCATTCATTGGAAGTTATTACGCACTCTTTTAGAACTTCACATTTAATACACTCGTCTGAGTGCTTGTGAAAGACTTGCAAATTGTAATTTATTTTACAACTTCTCTCAAACAAACCCGTCTGAGCCTGAAGAGGCTAGGTGTGCAAACAATACTTGTCTGGAGCCTGGAGAGGTTAGGTGTGCAAACAATACTCGTTTGGAGCCTGAAGAGGCTGGGTGTGAAAATAATACTTGTCTATCCTGTAACCTAAATCAGTTATAGTGAGAAAACTTGGTGCTGCCAAGGACTAGACGTAGCCTCATTGTTAAGGGGTGAACCAGGATAAAACCTGCTGAGTGATCTCTCTCTTTCCCTTAACTCTTTAGTTTGATTATTTATCTTAACTATCATCTAACTAAAGGGGTTTATAATTGTGTTTATCAAACCTTTTTTCATCTTGCATGATTGTGTGTTTTCTGTGAAAACCTTCAGACGAGTTATTAGTCTGATTGACCTGTCTAAGTTTACTCGTCTATTATCACCCGTCTGTGCTTGTGAAAAAGTTTCTAAATTCCGCATAAATTTGTCAAACACCATTCAACCTCCCTTCTAGTGTTTGCATCTATCTATTTCAGTTGGTATCAGAGCTCGGCCTCTGGGTTGAGCACCTAACAGTGTAGAGAAAAGATCCTGAAGAATAGACAATGAATTCTGGAGCAAGCTCAAGTGGGAACCCCCAACCTGAAGGAGGCTCTATGACCAGACCCCCTTTCTTCAATGGTGTAAACTATAACTACTGGAAAGAACGGTTTCACTGGTTCATCTTGTCAACAAACTCTGATGTATGGGATGTCATCACTGATGGTCCATACACTCCTCGAAATGATGATGGCTCAGACAAGCCAAAGACTCAGTGGACACCTGCAGAAAAGACAAGATGAGATCTAAATCATAAAGCCAGATATGCTATAATCTGTGCTCTCAGTCCAGAAGTGTTTGAAAAGGTATGTGCTTGTGATTCTGCTAAAGAAATGTGGGACTCCTTATCTGTCACACATGAAGGAACCGCAAAGGTAAAAAAATCTAAAATTTCTATTCTTGTTAGAAAATATGAATTGTTCACCATGGATGAAGGTGAATCTGTTGCTCAAATGATTGGTAGATTCCAAACTATTACTGGTGGTTTAAAATCTCTTGGTAAAACATATACTAATGCTGAGAAAGTTGCTAAGATTCTCAGAAGTATTCCAAGGCAGTGGAGACCTTTTGTCACTGCTATATCTCATGCCAAGGATCTCACCTCTTTTACTATGGATGAACTTCTTGGCACACTCACTGTTCTTGAGCAAGAGCTCAATGAAGATGTGTCAATCAAAAAGAGCAAAGCCATTGCTCTAAAAGTTGATCTAAAGGCAGCTAAAGTCTTAAAAGCTTCAAAGCCAGACGAGTCTGACTGTGACATAGACGAGTCTGATGATGAGGATTCTGATGATGATGAAGAGACATCTCTCATGACCAGAAAGATGAAAAAGCTCTAGAGAAAGAAGATGCTCAGAAAGGAGAAGCCTTTCATAAAATCCCACAAAGAATCCACATCAACAGACAAGAGTCCAGTTGTCTGCTATGAGTGCACGAAGCCTGGTCAAATCAAACCTGAATGCCCTCTTTTGAAGAAAGTTTCCAAAAAGAAGTTTTTCAGAAAGAAGAAGAAAGGAATGATGGCCACATGTGAAGATCTTGAATGTTCATCTTATGAAGGAGAAGAGACAGAAGAGGAAGCCAATCTTTGTCAGATGGCAAACAAAGATTCAGAACCTGAAACCGAGGTACATTCTGAACTTGAGGAATTGCATGATGCTTATGATGAGCTGGTAGAGGAATCCAAAGGCTTATCTAAGGCCATCAAATCCCTCAAGAGAGATTATGTTAAACTCCTCCGTGAGCATAAACAAAAATCTCAAGAGTGTGAGATGCTAGCCAAAGAGAATAGCCAGCTGAGGACTGAAAAGTCTGATGAAGCTTCGATCTCAAGTGAAACATCACATTCTGAAGAAATGGTCACATTTCAAGATAAAGTGAAGGAGCTCACTTTTGATCTTGCTAGATTTGTTAATGGCAGAGATAATCTGCAGAGGATGTCAGAGACACTCTCTTAACAAAGAAGGCATTGGATATGATCATCAAGCTGATCATAAAGTATCAATAAAATCTTCAACTATCTATGTTAAACCTACTCCAGTTAGAATTAGACCCGTCTGTAACTTCTGTGGAAAAGCTGGACATGTTATGTCTAAGTGTTTTCACAAGAAGAAGAGGAAGTCTTCACAGACTCCTAGAACTAACAGAAAAGGACCCAGAAAAATATGGGTACCTAAAGATAAAATAATTTCTGTTGGAGACATCCTTAATAGGACAAAGCAGACGCCTCTGCTGGTACCTGGACAGTGGCTGCTCGCGACATATGACAGGAGAAAGGTCTATGTTCCAAGACCTCCAGTCTAAAAATGGTGGATTTGTTGCCTTTGGAGGCAATAAAAAAGGAAGAGTAATTGGAGTTGGTACAATTGGTGGTAAACCCCCTCTTCCCTCAATCTCAAATGTGCTTATGGTTGAAGGACTAAGACACAATTTATTTAGCATAAGTCAATTATGTGATAGTGGATTTGATGTCTACTTCCCTAAAAATGAATGCATAGTCAAAGACAAGAGTGGCAAGACCTTCTTTTCAGCTAATAGACAACAAAAACTTTATAAGATTGAGCTAAATGAACTTTCAGATCAAAGTGTAACCTGTCTGATGTCTAAAGAGGATGAAAGGTGGTTATGGCATAAGAAACTAGGACATGCTACTATGAAACTTATTTCGAAATTAAAAAAAGATAACCTTGTGAGAGGATTACCTGATATTAGTTTCAAAAAAGATGTTTTATGTGATGCATGTCAGAGATGTAAACAAGTAAAATCAAGTTTCAAATCAAAAAACCTTGTATCAACTGATAATCCGCTGGCTTATCATGTTTTATCTATTATTTTAGAGTGGATTTTAATAATTAAGTTGAGTTGAATGCTTGATTTTACCCAAATTAGACTTTATTTGTTTATTTTGTTGTTTAGAGTTAATTTATTTATTTTATCCATTTTAATTAGATTTTAATTAATTTTTCTTTTGTTTTGCATTTTATGATTTGTTGAAGTGAAGAGATTGCAATTGAAGAAAGATAAGCACTTGGACAATGTAAAGGCAACGTGAATTGAAGCTATTGGTCCATGTGGAAGATTGCTAAGTTGAAAATTAGAAAGCTTCAAAGCTTCCATGTGAAGCAAAGTCAAGGCCATCCTGATTTCAATTGAAAAAGTTAAGGCTAAAATATTATTTTGATCCCTTAATTTATTTTTTAATTTTAATTTGATCCCTTAATTTTTAAAAGTTTCAATTTGGTCCCTTAACTTGTCTCTGTTAACACAAGTTAGTCCTCTCCGTCAATGACATAAACAAATGAATTTCAAATTGGTCCTTTAAATTGTTAAAAAGTTTCAAATTGGTCTCTTAATTTTTAAATGAGTTTCAAATTGGTCCCTTAACTTTTAAATGAGTTTCAAATTGATCCCTTAAATTTTAAATGAGTTTCAAATTGGTCCTTTAAATAGTTAACATATATGGCACTTTCGTCATTTTTGTTTGTGCCATTGACTGGGGGGACTAACTTAGGTTCACAAAGACAAGTTAAGGGACCAAATTGAAACTTTTAAAAATTAAGGGATCAAATTGAAATTAAAAAATAAGTTAAGGGACCAAAATAGTAATTTAGCCAAAAGTTAAATAACCATGCTGCATATGAAAACTGAACTAGCATCAGAGCCACGTGAAATTGAAGGTGAGAATTGCAAATAAAAAGTGGGATCCGCAACCCAATAAAGATGGATATTGGTTTTGCAATTAGAGAAAAATAAGGAAGCTTCAG
Organism: Ammopiptanthus mongolicus; assembly: GCA_039655645.1. Taxonomy (NCBI): domain Eukaryota; kingdom Viridiplantae; phylum Streptophyta; class Magnoliopsida; order Fabales; family Fabaceae; genus Ammopiptanthus; species Ammopiptanthus mongolicus. The sequence goes on along the minus strand of CM077344.1, from coordinate 88,128,447 downwards.
TGATCTTTTATGTGGTTAAACCGGAGATAAGGAGATTCAAAATAAAATTGGATTTGTTGGAGATAAAGAAGAGATAACAAATCAGTTTGTACACTACTTATAAGAAGTGCCACAGTGCCGCACAAAAGAGGATGCATAATTTCGGAGAACTCTTCATAGTTTTAGCTTTTATTTTTAATTCTTCTTCTCAGTTTTATTTCAATTTTTATTATTTATTTTTCTTCTTCTTTGTTCTTTCTTATGATGAACTAAATCCCTTTTTCTAGGATAACGATGTAACCGCGCCATGACAGTTTGGTGATTTATTTCAGTTTTTCTTAATTTATTCTTCTCTTCTGTTTGTGTTTTATTTTCGTTCTTAATGCTTCTAATTGCTTGATCACCAATTAGATGATAGGTTAATCATAATGAGACCGAGAGGAGATTTATGTGTCAAGGATATTGAGATAAAACCATAGGGTCACTTGAGACCGAGAGGAGATAGGAGCCTTATGCAACTGCTATAGAGAATCATAGATCTTAATAAATTCTTTGATAAATAATCATCATAGAGATATAGTTGATTAGATAGCAAGGGATAAATTTTAGTGTGCTCTAACCCAGACATTAAAATAAATTAGGATTCTTGGTTGACATTAGAAGTTGATTAAGAGATTAGGAAGAATTGATATAATTGAACCAAACTAAGTGGGATTAAGATTCCTTGTCTATAAGGAATCTAAATTCATAGCGTTGGTGAAATCGGATCTCTAGAGTTTTCTTTCTTTGATCGTTCATCATTTTATTTTATTTTTCTAATCAGTCAATTCAAAAACTCAAAAATATTTATTTTCTTTTAGTGTTTCTTTATTTTCCTTTCAAACCAATTTATTGAATTCTAAATAGTTGTTGATTTTGCGAAGTGGTACTTGGTCTCCCAATCCTTGTGTTCGATACTTGGTTTCTCACCATTTTATTATTACTTGCTTCGATCCGGTACACTTGCCGGAGCCCATCATCAACCTCTAGACCTCTTCAGCTGTTACACATGGATCTGTTTGGACCAGTTAGTGTTGCCAGTTTAGCTGGAAGGAAATATGGATTTGTCATTGTTGATGACTATTCTAGATTTACTTGGGTACTTTTCTTAACCCACAAGGATGAGTCTTTTAAGGCCTTCTCTGTATTTTGTAAGAAAGTAATAAATGAGCAAGGTTTCTGTATTTCTACCCTTAGAAGTGATCATGGGGGAGAATTTGAAAATGAGCAATTCAAACTGTTATGTGAAGAGAATGGAATCTCTCACAACTGAAATAGACAGATGCAAACACTAGAAGGGGGGTTGAATGGTGTTTGACAAATTTATGCGGAATTTAGAAACTTTTTCGCAAGCACAGACGGGTTATGATAGACGAGTAAACATAGACAGGTCAATCAGACTAATAACTAGTCTGAAGGTTTTCACAGAAAACACACAATCATGCAAGATAAAAAAAGGTTTGATAAACACAATTATAAACCCCTTTAGTTAGATGATAGTTAAGACAAATAATCAAACTAAAGAGTTAAGGGAAAGAGAGATCACTCAGCGGGTTTTATCCTGGTTCGCCCTTTAACAATGAGGCTACGTCCAGTCCTTGGCAGCACCAAGTTTTCTCACTATAACTGATTTAGGTTACATGATAGACAAGTATTATTTTCACACCTAGCCTCTTCAGGCTCCAGACGAGTATTGTTTTCACACCTAGCCTCTCCAGGCTCCAGACAAGTATTGTTTGCACACTTAGCCTCTTCAGGCTCAGACGGGTTTGTTTGAGAGAAGTTGTAAAAAGATTACACTTTGCAAGTCTTTCACAAGCACTCAGACGAGTGTATTAAATGTGAAGTTCTAAAAGACTGTATAATAACTTCAAATGATTGAAGAATAAATAATGAAAGAATGAATATATAAATGTACAGAGTAATTGCTCTTGATTGCTTTGATCGTTCTCTTGTCTACTTGAATCTTCGAAGTCTTCTTCATTAAATAGGCTTCAAGATTTTAAAGCCGTTAGACACAAAGTCTGAAGGCTTGGCTTCTTGCAGATCTTCAATAAATGCAATAGAATCGTTCTGATCAGCCATTGAAGCATAGGGAACTTCGCTTGTTCTCTTTCATCAGAGTGATGCAGACTTCTGATATAACTTTGGTCTCAGCAGGTCTGTATACGTGCTTTTTGTTTGCAGAGGGAAGACTTTCTCTTTTGGTGTAAGATGCAGTTGTGTTCAGGCAAAGCACTTTGTTGAAGTTCCTTATCAGAGTCGAGACAACTTTCATCCAATGTATTCTTTAACGTTAGTCACTAGACGGATGAGTAGCTTCATTAGACGGGTTGACTCTTTAACAAAGAGATGACGTCAGTTGCAAAGTCTTTTAGACGGGTGAGTCTTCCTTTGATCAAACGGTTGAAGACTTTAATAGACGAGTGAACTTCTCTTAGTTCAGATGAGTGAACCTTAGCTAGTTCAGACGAGTGAACTTATCTCAGTTTAGACGAGTGAACTTTAGTTAGTTCAGACGTGTGAACTTAAGTTAGTTCAGACGGGTGAACTTATCTTAGTTCAGACGAGTGAACTTTAGTTAGTTCAGACGTGTGAACTTAAGTTAGTCCAGACGGGTGAACTTATCTAAGTTCAGACGAGTGAACAGTTCATATAGACACTTAATGTTTTAATCTGCACACTAAGTAGACGAGTTAAATACCACAGACGGGTTCAATTAAATCATTGAATAACTGTTTTAATCTCATCAAAACTAAGGTAAATGCACATTAGACATTTGGAGACTCAACACCAACGTCTCTACACCTAGAACTCCACAGCAAAATGGAGTGGTTGAGAGAAAGAGCAGATCTCTGCAAGAGATGGCTAGATCAATGCTTAATGAAAATAATCTCACTAAGCACTTCCGGGCTGAAGCAGTAAACACTGCATGTTATGTGCAAAATAGAATACTTATAAGGTCTATCCTAAAGAAGACTCCTTATGAATTGTGGAAAGGTAGAAAACCCAACATATCTTATTTTCATGCATTTGGATGTGAATGCTTCATCTTAAATACCAAGGATCAACTTGTATAGTTCGATTCCAAGGTAGACAAAGGTATCTTCATTGGATATTCTGAAGTGACTAAGGCATGTAGAGTTTTTAACTCTAGAACCATTGTTGTTGATGCATCCATTCATGTAAAATTCAATGATAATCTAAAGACTGATAGGGAACTATCAGATCTAGAAGATGATCTTGCAGGACTTGACCTTACCCGGCAGACGAGTCAACAGCCAGACGTATCAAAAACTGAATCTGCTGAGGAATCTGTCAGACAAGTGGAGCAGATGAGTCATCAGTCAAATCAACATCAGAATGATGATCTCAGAAGAGACTAGAAATTCATGGCTCATCATCCTGAAGATCTTATCATTGGAAGTCCCTCTGAAGGTGTTAGAACCAGATCTGTCTTAAGAGAGTCAAGCAATATGACTTTTTTATCTGAAATTGAACCAAAGCATATTGAGGAAGCTCTTGAAGATGAAAGCTGGATTCTTGCCATGCAAGAGGAACTTAATCAGCTCAAAAGAAATGATGTTTGGAAACTTGTCTCCAAACCAACAGACAAGTCTGTCATTGGAACAAGATGGGTTTTCAGAAACAAGCTAAATGAAGATAGCAAAGTCGTCAGAAATAAAGCAAGGTTAGTAGCTCAAGGCTACAACCAACAAGAAGGTATTGACTATACTGAGACTTTTGCACCTGTAGCTAGAATAGAAGCTATTCGCATACTCATGTCATATGTTGCACAACATCAAATCACTTTATTTCAAATGGATGTAAAATGTGCTTTTTTAAATGGAATAATTGAAGAAGAAGTGTATGTTAAACAACCTCCTGGTTTTGAAGATAATGAAAAACCAGATTATGTTTTCAAACTTAAAAAAGCTTTATATGGTTTAAAACAAGCGCCTAGAATATGGTATGATAGACTTAGTTATTTTCTTATGAATAATGGTTTTATAAGAGGAAAAGTTGATACAACTTTATTTAAGAAATGCTCAAAAGATAACTTCATAGTAGTTCAAATATATGTTGATGATATTATTTTTGGAGCTACTAATGAAAAATTGTGCAAAGAATTCTCTAAGTTGATGCAAGCAGAATTTGAAATGAGCATGATGGGAGAAATGAAGTTCTTCCTTGGATTGCAAATCAAGCAGACGTGTGATGGAGTCTACATCCATCAACAAAAGTACATCAAGGAGATTCTAAAGAAGTACAAAATGGATAGCTCAAAGGTTATGAAAACTCCCATGCAAACCAATGCTAATCTAAGCAAAGATGAGGAAGGTAAAAAGGTAGACCCAACTATCTATAGAGGTATGATTGGATCTCTTCTTTATCTAACATCTAGCAGACCTGATATTCAATTTAGTGTCTGTATGTATGCTAGATTCCAATTTGATCCCAAAGAATCTCATCTTAAGGCTGTTAAAAGAATCTTTAGATATTTACTTGGAACCACTAATCTTGGTTTGATGTATTAGAGAACACAAGATCGCAGATTAGTTGGTTTTTGTGATGCTGACTTTGTTGGAGATAGAATTGAAAGGAAAAGCACCAGTGGAGGATGTCACTTCATTGGAGCAAACTTAGTCTCCTGGTCAAGCAAAAGATAGACGACTATCGCCCTCTCAACTGCAAAAGCAGAATATGTCTCTATTGCAAGTTGCTGCTCACAGCTATTATGGGTAAAACATGAACTAGAAGATTACTCTATATTTGAGCATAATATACCTGTCTGGTGTGATAATTCAAGTGTTATTTGCCTAACTAAGAATCCCATACAACATTCTAAGACTAAGCACATAGAAATCAAACATCACTTCATAAGAGATTATGTTCAAAAAGGTGTATTTGATTTTAAGTTTGTTAAAACTGAAAATCAATGGGCTGACATCTTTACAAAACCATTAGCTGAGGATAGGTTTAAGTTTATAAGAGATAACTTGAATATACTTTGCTTTGCTGAATAACCTGTCTGATGAGTGTTTACGTTACCTCTCTGTGTTTAACCGTCTGACTCTTTGAATCATACTCTTTATTTGAAATATTTTCTTTTAAATTGTTATTATCTTTAATTCCATTTCTTTCTCTGAGGCAAAATGTGTACATGACTATTTTTATTTTAAATCTAAACCTTTTTTTAAACCTCCATCTTTTTGTTGTTTTCATTTAAAATAAAACCGTCTTTGGTCTTTAAAAAGGGAAAACCTCCTTTTTTTTCTTTCTTTTAAAAGGAATTTCGTTCTTACGTTTTTTTTTCAAACTCTTTCTTTTCGTTTTTAAAACCCTTAAGAGGATGCATCTGCTCAGGGGGAGCAGTTGAAGAAGCCTTCAAGCAAAACCAAAGGACAAACTTGCTTTTAACTCTTTTTGTTCTCTTAGTACCTTATTTGTAATTTTCTTTAAATTACCTGTACACAGCCGATGATGGTTAAATACAATTAACTCATCTTTTTCTATTTTTTGATTATGACAAAAGGGGGAGATAGTTAAATGAAAAATGTTTTAATGTTACAACTGTCTGATATGAACAATTGCTTATCCGTCTAATATGGAAATATGATATCCGTCTGATATGTAAATATGATAAATAATATGTATCTTTTCTTTTCTCTCAGTCTATGTTTTATTGCTTTTGATAATATTAAAAGGGGGAGGAAATACTGAGATAAGACTAAGATAAAAAGATCTATGCTTTCAATGCTTATCTATCTGAGTAAGTTGTAATAATGGAACAATGTTTTAATCTGTCTGATCATGTTACAATTGTCTGATACATATACATGACTGCTTTATGTGAATTTTCTTAAGTTCATTAAATCATTTAACATGTTTTGTTATCATCAAAAAGGGGGAGATTGTTGAGTCACTAAATGTCTGATGTTCATTTACCATAGTTTTGATGAGAGTAAAACAGTTATTCAATTATTTAATTGAACCCGTCCGTGGTATTTAACTTGTCTACTTAGTGTGCAGATTAAAACATTAAGTGTCTATATGAACTATTCACTCGTCTGAACTTGGATAAGTTCACCCGTCTGGTCTAACTTAAGTTCACACGTCTGAACTAACTAAGGTTCACTCGTCTGAACTAAGATAAAGTTCACTCGTCTGAACTAGCTAAGGTTCACTCGTCTGAACAATGATAAGTTCACCCGTCTGAACTAACTTAAGTTCATACGTCTGAACTGACTAAGGTTCACTCGTCTGAACTAAGATAAAGTTCACTCATCTGAACTAGCTAAGGTTCACTCGTCTGAACTAAGGAAAGTTCAATCCGTCTAATGAAGTCTTCAACCGTCTGATCAAAGGAAGACTCACCCGTCTAAAAGACTATGCAACTGACGTCATCTCTTTGTTAAAGAGTCAACCCGTCTAATGAAGTTACTCACCCGTCTGGTGACTAACGTTAAAGAATACATTGGATGAAAGCTGTCTCGTCTCTGATAAGGAATTTCAACAAAGTCCTTTATCTAAACACAACTGCATCTTATACCAAAAAGGAAAGTCTTCCCTCTGCAAACAAAAAGCACGTCTGCAGACCTGCTGAGACCAAAGGTGTATTAGAAGTTTTTATCACTCTGATGAAAGAGAACAAGCGAAGTTTCCTATGCTTTAATGGCTGACCAGAACAACTCTATTGCATTTATTGAAGATCTGCAAAAGGCCAAGCTTTCAAACATTGTGTCTAAAAGCTTTAAAATCTTGAAGCCTATTTAATGAAGAAGACTTTGAAGATTCAAGTAGAGAAGAAAACGAACAAAGCAATCAAAGAGCAATTACTCTGCGCATTTATATCTTCATTCTTTCATTATTTATTCTCTAATCATTGGAAGTTATTAAGCAGTCTTTTAGAACTTCACATTTAATACACTCGTCTGAGTGCTTGTGAAAGGTTTGCAAATTGTAATTTATTTTGCAACTTCTCTCAAACAAACCCGTCTGAGCCTGAAGAGGTTAGGTGTGCAAACAATACTTGTCTGGAGCCTGGAGAGGCTTGGTGTGCAAACAATACTCGTCTGGAGCCTGAAGAGGCTAGGTGTGAAAATAATGCTTGTCTGTCCTATAACCTAAATCAGTTATAGTGAGAAAACTGGGTGCTGTCAAGGACTGGACGTAGCTTTATTGTTAAGGGGTGAACCAGGATAAAACCTGCTGAGTGATCTCTCTCTTTCCCTTAACTCTTTAGTTTGATTATTTATCGTAACTATCATCTAACTAAAGGGGTTTATAATTGTGTTTATCAAACCTTTTTTCATCTTGCATGATTATGTGTTTTCTGTGAAAATATTTAGACGAGTTATTTGTCTGATTGACCTGTCTAAATTTACTCGTCTGTTATCACCCGTCTGTGCTTGCGAAAAAGTGTCTAAATTCTGCATAAATTTGTCAAACACCATTCAACCCCCTTCTAGTGTTTGCATCTGTCTATTTCAGTCTGCACTAATTCGCTTTGAATAATCGCACTCTAAATAAGGGCATATGATTCTACTACGGTTTTTACATGCTCAACTGCAACCCTAATAAATTCATTGACTTCGACCTCATATTCCTTTGACAAACGACTTGCAGTCATCCATTTTTTATGCATACTTTCCCAATCTACATATTAAATGCATGTCTGAAAGTAAAGGATGGAAAAAAAGGTAAAACAGATTTATTGGTCCTGTATATATGTTTTTTTTTTTTTTTTCACTTTAATCCATACATTTTATTTTTGTTATTTTGGTCCTTTACGTTATGTTCCGTCATCAATGTTAGTCTTAAAACTGACGCCATAAAAAAGGAATTGACGGAAAAGACTAACATGTAAGACAAAATATAACGTAGAGGGCCAAAATTAAAAAAATAAAACGTTTATTTTTTTTTTTAATTTTGGTCCTATACGTTATGTTTCACGCATTTTTTTTAAAGCGTTTCCTCCCAAAACCGCTATTAAGTTTGAGATATGCAGTTTCCCTATTGATAGTCAGTATAAGGGAGAGTGTGAGTTGTAGAGGAAGATCTAGTTTTTCTTCCTTGTAATTAAGTTCGCACAAGGATTTTTGAGTTATCCTTGCCATGCCTTCAATATGTATGACTGTTTTATCTGTATTCCAAGGAATATGTGATCTCCTCTATGCATGGTTATATGACACTCATCTAATTCTTACATTTACTCTAAAAAGTGCCTAAGAATTTCTATGTAGACAACCGAGTCATAAAAACTTCGGAGGCACAACATTTTATCAAGAGATGTGAGAAAAATGGGAATTTACAGAAATAATAATTATTGGAAAAACCCAAGTCCTAGATTAACTAGAGATAATGTCTAACAAGAGCTTATAAAGCTTTAGCAATCCTCATCTTTTGAGCTAGCTTTTGGGGTTGAGTTAGGTCCAAAATCTAATATGGTATCAAAACTATCCTATATCCATTGGGTCACCCAAGAATATCCACGCACCAAGCCCAATAGTGTTGGCCATGAGGGGGTGTATTGGGAAAACCTAAGTCCCACATTGACTATAGATGATGCCTAACAAGAGTTTATAAAGCTTGGACAATCTTCATCTCTTGAATTAGCTTTTGGGGTTGAGTTAGGTACAAAATCTAGTAATAATAACTTTGAACAGCGAGAGCAGGATAGACTTCATAAAAATAAAATAAAAAAATAGCATTCAATCTCTACGTGATTCATTCCAGACCCGAATCATCTCTCCATTCAAAATCTCTCTCTATCTTCTCCCTCATCTAAATGTATGTTAGATTAATTTAACAGCGAAGAAGTGAGATTTTTGCCTTCCAATTTCTGCCTTCCAATTAATTTAACGACTGACATTTAAATGAAAAAAGAATGAAGAAAATTTTTGGATAAGGATAATCCAAATTGGCCCCAAAGTTTAGATTCGTTTGAAGTGCGAAGTCGTTCGAATATGATCCTTATAAAGAATTGAAATTAATTAAATTATAAACATTGCAAAGGTCTCATTCCGAGATTTGATGAACAAATCGTGAGCGCGAGAAGAACTGAAGAAGATAACATCGATTGTTATAAAAAAAAAAAATGAAGATAACATAGACTGTTTTTTATGTTATTCTTTCATTCCCCCACATTATTGACTCATGGCACGCACAGAAATATGTCTTCATCTTATTGGTAGCTTCCCTGTAGGAAATTGGACTTTTGTGGCGTGCATGTGTATAATGTGGTCTAATTGATGATTTCTTTTTTTTGGCTTAGAATCCTTTTGATTTAGATTCCATATATATATTCATAAAGGAAGATAAGTCTGAATCGTGTAGAACAGTAGAAGTACTTGATTGAATTTCAAACCTAAATTTATGTCAAATTAACGTAGAATTCAGCCGCGAGACTATAGCAAATATTATGGAAATATACCTAGTTGCGGTAAAGCTGTAATTTACCCGTAAAAATATATCTCCGCTGTACACGACACTACGACAGATTTCGATCATTCATTCATTAACTAATCTCTTTTAAATATTAGTTTAAAATTTTATGTTATTAGAACAATCACCTTACAGATTATTAAGACATAAATTTATAACAATATGATAAAAGCTTGATATATATAAATCAGATTGTTGATAGTTGAAGGACCTCGGCTGAGCCTAGCTAGCTAGCTAGTCCATCAGGCATATTCCTGATTATTTATATATAAAATTGCGTAAATGTATATAGCTATATATATATAGTCTTAATATTTCCATGGACTGCACAGGAGGTTGGAGCAAGCACCTTCCCAAGTGCTTCTGCATTCGCCACCTTTACCATCACAGCACTTGCATACCAGCCCCAGACTCGAATATGCTAGACGCTTCGAGTACCCTATATTATCAACATGCATTTTAAATTTATAAATATATATGGTTAGAGTGGAGCAAAACATAGCACCATTACTACTTGTACATCTTTTTCTGATAACTTTAAAATAAAGTTTGATATATTTACAATATAAAATCGTAAAGTTATCTCAAAATTATCAAATAGAAAGAATAAAAAGAAATTAAAGAAAAAGAGCATACACATATATGTGAACCTAGATCCTTTTTCATTCAAAAATTCCTTTTAATTATCCTCTCTTCAGCCAAATATAAACTGTTAGATTTCGATCAAGTAAGAGATCTCTTAATCGTTAGATTAATCCAACGATTGACATGATTAAAAAGAGGATTGAGAGATTTTGGATGGAGATGATCCATATTTTGTATATATGTAGAGAGAGATTCACTTTTCAAATTATTACCTTTTCTGTGGATGGTTAGAACCTGGGTGGCTTCCATGCCATTTAGGTTGGGATCAATTATTAGGAGACAAGCAAAGAAGAGCACAAACCACTTTTGGGTGAGCATTTCGTTGACCAGTGATTTCACACACTATAAAGAGCAAAACAATGAAACGCAGCGTAAATTACAAGTAGAAACTAGAGAAGTAAGGTAGCATGAGAAAACTGGGGACAAAACGAACACCTGAAGGTGGGTTCTTTATAACATGGTAAATGCACATTCTGATTCCTTTGTCCTTTTTATTGAGTGCATGAAGCTGCGAAGAACTTCTAGAAGTGGTGATAGGCAAAGCGCCACGCGTTTGAGGTCGTACGTAGCAGCATGAAGCGGGTCATCTTCTTCAAGTTACCGTCTGGGGTCCGCTCTAACTAAGGAAGGTGACAGAGAAATTGCAGATGCTTTTGCTTTCTTTGAATTTCCACGTACTTCCTAATTCCTTCTTCTCAATTATGTTGACATTGACAATTACTTCCAATGTACATTGGAATGGTAATTCTGAGTTTCAAATGCGTGAATTTCGGGTTTTAATTGTGTTTAATCATCTCTCGAAACATTAATAACTAATTAATAATGGAGAGTCTTAAACTTTTGGCTAAAATATACCTTTTCTCCCCCATTTTATTTTGAGAAATTGTTTTGATCCTTTATGTTTAAAGAGATTCGACGTTTTAGTCATTTATCTATCAAATGTTATACAAAATGATTCTTTCGGCTAGTTATGATACTAATTAAGGTGGTTAATATTAGCATACATGGTAACCAAGTGATGATTTGATCAGCTGAGTTGACACATCATCCACGTGCATGGCAATATGTGCTGGAGCCACGTGGGAGGAATCGAAATCAAAAAACAAGATAAAGAATCAAATCCCCAATAAGTCTTCTTTCCCAATGAGCCTTCTTCCCCAAATTTTAGGGTTTCTATGTCTGGGGCTCGTGTTTAGTTTTTCACTCTACTTCCAAATTAGATGGATTATTACCCAAATTCGATGGATTCTTCTCCAAATTTGATGGATTATCACTCTTTTCAACACTCGCAATTGGAATCTGACGTTGGACTAAACTTTAATCCGAAAAACAATTTCACAAAACTATCCATTAATCAAAATCATGTTTTTTTTCCTTTTATTTTCTTCCAATTTTACTACAATAAATTTGTCATATACCTACGGACACTTTTAGTGACAGTTGTTAAAACTTTAGATAGGGATAGCAAAGTGGGTCAACCCGTCCCGCTCCGCCCCACCTTTTAATCCACCCAAAATGGGGCGGGACGGGCTAACCCGTTTGAGTCGTATGGGTTGAACCTCCCAACTCACCCCGCCTAATGGTGGGTTGGCGGGTTGACGGGCCAAGCACATAAAAACGTAAATTAGGATGGGTTGGCCTGCTATAAAATAACATAAAATAAATCATATAACATTTATTTTTTTTGGGGCAATCTTCATAGCCTTTCTTACATTATTATTAAAAAATTGGAATAATTTTATCTTATGTCATACAATTCGTGTTACAAAAGTAAATACACTATTTTTTTAGTATTAAATAATTCCAAGTTACAATTAAATTTAATTAAATAATGTTAAATAATTAATAAATTAATAATAATTTTTTTCTTTTTTAATCTGGCGGGCCCGCCAACCCACCATTGATCCGTTTTCGGGTGGGTAGCGGGGCGGGTCAAAGTGAGTTGGTGGGTTGAGGATCTCAACCCACCCCGCCAAATTTTGGTGGGTTGGCGGATTGACCCGCGAGTCGCAACCTACTTTGCTATCTCTAACTGTAGGTATGAGTATTAGTGTCATTCAAACCATAGATAAAGGTAAATTGACCGTAAGTAAAGCCTATTGACAATCAAATACAAATGTAGGTAAATGTATGTGGATCATAGGTAAAATCTATCGTGACAGTCACTTCCCGTTGTTATTCGTCGCTCATAATGGACGGTTGGATCGACCGTAGGTAAATGTAAGTTTTACATATACCTATGGATTTTAAATATATAGTGACAGATTTTGTCAGTCATTGAAAGACAAATTTCTTGTAGTGTTTGAATTGAAGACGTTAAAATAGAACCAAATTGAAGTTAGGAGATGGACCAAATGCATTTGAAATGGCTTCAAATCCATTGCCGGATTTCAAATCAAGCTAGAAACAAAGGGAGCAAGAATGACATAAAATAATGCCAAATCATAAGGACATTCATTATCATTGGCATAATAATCATAGGCTTGTAATAGATGCTGACCCAAATACCCAGTACCTCCCACTACCGCAGCCTTCTTCTTATCACTACAACAGAAAAGGGATTAGATAACGTTTATTTTTTGTCTACAACAGCGCTTACAAGCGCTGTTCATGTAACTGCTGTGGTAGGTTGGAAGGAAAAGGCAGCGATTCTGAAGCGCTGTCTAAAAGATAATTAGACAGCGCTTCCTCAAGGAAGCGCTGTCGCTTCCTCAAGGAAGCGTTGTCTATATACCATACACAAACACAGCGCTTCCTCGAGGAAGCGCTGTCTAATTATCTTTTATACAGCGCTTCCTTGAGGAAGCGCTGTGTTTTGTGTATTTTAGATAGCGTTTCCTTAAGGAAGCACTGTCTATACCCTTTTTTTTTTTTTAGTTTTACATTCTTTTTTCAATTATCCCCCTGCATTCAGCAAAACCAATACATACCAGCTGCAATTTCTCATCAAAACCAGTACATATATACCAAAATAACCATTCAAGTATAATTTCTATACCTTACTAACACAGTATATAAAAGTAAGGTTAACTTAGTTGCATATACAAAAAAAAGTCTGCTCTTAAAATTTCTACTACACTAACAGTACTAACAGAGGTTCACTAACAACACTTATACACTATGTACACTATAACAACACTTTACACTACATACCATAGCTTCACTACTTAATACTAGCTAGCTGTAGGTGCACTTCATATATATCTAAGCTTGTTGCTGCCCCTGCACATAAGATACACACAACTTAAATTTACAACACATCAATAAATTAGATATACACACATACAATCACTTGCACAATGCACACAAACCTAATAGGAGAGGCACTACTCTAACTTATAACATCATAGTATATGTGTACTCTACCTTTATTTTTGGATAAAATTTGTAACAACATAGCGACACCACTCTTTCCTGAGTTCAATAAGTTGGTCATCATAATATCTGTCACATTTACACTCAGGAAAGTACTGCGAAATGAAAATTAAATCAATTAGAATTAAAGTATATTCAGTTAATGATAAAATGTGTGTAATTTAATTATTAAACTAGAGCTAAAATTACATACCGTCGTTGGGATTTGTGTTTGGTTTTGAACGATGATATACTTGATAAACTTCAAGACATAGTAGCCACAATCGTCGCTATTCGGTTGGCGGGGGCACTATAAAACCGAAAATAATAAATTAAAAGTTTTAAGTTAATTTTTAACCTAAATAATTGCATAATAGTTTTTGTAAATACCTCTATAGATATCCATTTAGTCTTGGACGACTTAGAATATCTCGACTTGGCTCCTCCACAGCAGGCACGATGAATTAACAAAGCCCTGATTTCAAAATCAAACAACTTCATTAAGTTACAAAATCATGATCACTATTTATATATATGAAGATAAAAATAAATGCATATATAGTTACTGATTGTAGATATCCTTCATTTTTTGGCGAATGTTATAGTCAGTATGCAAGGGATCTAAATAGTACACTATGTCTTCTTTGGGATTGATCGCTAACAATACCCAATGTTGCCTACAAAAAGGTTTATTATAGTTAGCAATCATCACATTTCACAAAAGAAAACAATGTCGCTAACTATGTGATATACTCATATACTATATGATTTAATGACTCACCCTACGTTACACAGTGACAAAAACAAGGTCTCATAACCTGGATTTTCTAATGACAAGCGATCAACTATATATTGTTTATGCCCAGATCCTACTTGCATAGCTGTTCGTAAAGGGCATAGAAATCTGAACATCTGAGTCCTTTGTTCAGGTACCAAGAACATATGGTACAAGTATCTAAAATTAAAACATGTATATAAATTAATAGATTAATAATAAATCAAAATTTTAGACGAGATATAACCTTTAAAGTTTGATGTAATACCTGAGATATACACTAATAACAGAGAACCCCAACCATTCATGATTAAGGATTTCTTTGATTTCCGTATCACCACCGAGCATTAATGTGTGCTCATAACCCAGAATGCCTTCCTCCATATGGATATTGACTTGATCATTCCCCAATATTGTTAGCACATGGACTCTAAGGTAGACTATGAAATCTGTACCATGTGCTACAAGAGCCCGAAAGGGTTGAGATTTGTTCCCATTTTTTACTAGGGATGTAATTGACCCCTTTGTGTGCTCCTTGCCAGCTACAGTAGGGGAAGGCCGAGGTTTTGTCACTTTCATGCCAGCTGTGTTCTCCGACCTTTTGCCCTTGCCCTTGGATTTAGATTTGGATTTTTGGGGTGCCTATATAAAAAACATTGCAATACATTAATGAGTTAGTGACCACCTAATTTAACAAACATATATATGATAAGGAATCCTATTTATTGACATATACCTTGTCACATGTACCTATGAGGCTGATTGGCCATGCCACATAGGTACCTATTGCCTGGTCCACTGTCATGACATCTGCCTCCTCAAGTGGTACAGGCAGTGGTGCATCACCCTCAACACCAAACTCAACTGCAACTTTCACATGACTAGGAGGCAATGGTCGGTTATGCAGTGTCACACCCGGTTCGTTATAGACCATCCCCCTAGCTACAATGCGATGAGTTGGGTTTGACAAATATAGGTTGCATGGGTTGTTGCCCTAAACCAGTGATAAACAAAATATTAATATGTGAACTGTCAATGTAATACGTACAAGTAAAGAAAATAACATAACAATTATTACCTCAGGAGGCATACGAGTGCAACTATCTCTGACACTACGTGGAGTAGGTAAATCAGGCTCAGGCTCAGGCTCATGCTCATGCTCATGCTCACGTCCGTCCACCGTTGTCTTGTTCTGTATGCAGCTTTGCAATGCTCGAACTTGTTGCGCCAGATCAGCTACATCTGCTTGTTTGGCGCGCTGTTGTGCTCCTACGATAGTTTTCTGTGAGGGACCAAATCCCACGCCCCTATAGCGACCAGGATACCCTTTAGAGGGTATGGCTCTGGCAAGGATGTCATGGCGACCAACACAATCTGTTATCTCCCCCTGTGATACAGACTGTGATATGGTATCCTGAGACACAAATATTATTCACAAAGATATTTCACATTATTCACAAATATCAAAAGAGGATTACAAATGTAAATGTTAATATGAGAACATATATTTACAATTCTTTTAGCCACTTGCCTAGAGTTGGGATTTACAATCACACCCTGCTCATTCATACGGGCTTCTGGCCACAAAATATGCCGTTCAATGCTTTCAGTTTCTAGGTCTCGTCCTGCCTCCCGCAACTGTACATTTGAACAAACGAATTGAAATCCATCAATGCTAAGAAATAAACCAAAAAATGCGTTAAATAAAATGACTTATTGTACATACCTTTTTTTCCTCAATGTCGGCATACCCTACATTCCCTTTATGGTAAGGGTAGGGAGGAGATGATGCTCTCTCCCGATTTTCACTGCTTATTTTCTACATAGACACAGAAGTAAGAATTAATGCACACTGACCTAAATAAGTAGCACTGCATAGTATACACAAAAGTAAGTACATACCAAAAAATCCTCATCTTCAGTCCGTTTTATGACAAAGGCTCTCCAATCCTCCGGTCGTATAATCTCAGCCTATTTGGGTGGAGGCTCTTGTCTGACATTCCCACCATCATCTCTCAGCCACTTTGTCGTTAACTTACTTCTGAAGTTACGGTGTAATTTCCGGCTTCCTTAAGTATCATGTCTCGCCGAGTCTCATCAACATTAAAACAGGCCTGCAAAGACAATAAAAAAATGTCACAATATAAATATGTTTACATAATTAACTAATGCTAATTAATTTACCTGTATATCATGTCAGATGTCATCTTTCAGACCGTCCAAATCTCTTGACTTGCAATTGCCGCAGGTAATTGGGACCATCTGCCGCACTATGGCCCCAATGTAATTAACCAACTGCTTATTATTTGTACCAATTGGCTGACCCTTTACATTCCAAGTAACCTAAAAATATTTGATGAAATGTATAAATTAAAGATAACAAACTATAGAATCAAACCATTAACTGCTGTTGAGTTAGTAACATATTACCTCAAGTCTCACTCCTCTACTCCTATGACGGACGATATTCTTCTTAAAAGTCGGCCCACGACACCTCATATTTTTCTTGGGCTCGGCCCCACTATCATGACTGGGAGATGCCATTTACCTGAGATAAGTTGAGACATAGGTCTTAGGTTCAATGCTTTTGTAAAGCATAAAAATACTAGCCATTTTATACACATTATGGTTAGGAAAAAAAAAAATTGAATTCGAACATGAAACAAAAGTCATTGTGTATGCACATTACTCAACAGTACAACCAACACCACAAGGGCCAAATTCATGATTATCAACTCCAAGGAAATGACAGTGTCTGCTTCTTGGCAAATGTAAGAGATGATGGATTAAAAAAACTCAAGAACTATCCCTATGACAGTATTGAAAATGTGTCACGAGTGAGCTATGATGGATTAGACATTCCATAACAAAAAATCTTTCTACACATTGCATTTTTTTCACTGCATTACCAATTCTCTGTTCTGTGCCAATGTCATTTGCTAACAAAACCAAATCAGAGCAGGGCTGTTGTCCTCATTCTTATCATTTAATTCAAATATATAAACTGAAAATGTAAAATACAAGAATTCAACAGCCTAATAAGATAATCTATATTACTATTTTAAAAATTCAAATTTTACAGTATGCCGGGAATGAAGGGGTTACAGGGAAGAGGAGGGTTTGCAGTGAAGAAGGGGTTGCAGGGAATGATGGGTTATATGGGAGCTTGTAGTGAAGAAGAGGGCTTTCAGAGAGAAGGTGGTTGTCGCGTTGGGTGAAGAGGTGGTTCTCGCGATGGTTTGAGAATTAATGGTGTTTGCGGTGGTTCTCGCGGAGGTTAAGGTTTGAGAATGGTGGCCATGATGAGGATGAGTGGTGTCTGAACTTAGGTCATGGAGGAGGGAATGAATAGTGAGTGTTTTGTGTGAGCGCGTGACGAGAAAGTATACGTTATGAAAATTTAATGCAAGGGTAAAGGAGAATAGACAGCGCTTACTAAATGAAGCGCTGTCTTAGAGTGACTTTAGACAACGCTTCCTTGAAAAAGCGCTGTCTATTCCCATACATTAGACAACACTTCCTTGAGAAAGCGCTGTCTATTCTCTTATCAACCTTTTAACAGCGCTTCCTTGATCAAGTATTGTCTATTTTCATTCATCTAACAGCGCTTGCTAGGAGAAGCGCTATTGCACATTCTCCGCATCATTAAATACAGCGTTTCACTAGAAAACGCTATTGAAGGTGCGCTTCCAAAGGCATAATCTGGCGTAGTGTATCCTTATATCTCTCTTTCTCTCTCGCTATCACGGCTCCTAAAAGTTGTAACCTTTGGAATTTTGATTCCTTTATCATTGTTGCATTTTCTGGGTTAATCTGCATTCAATCCGACAAACCCACGTCATCTGTATCCTAATCTCACCCCCAAACCATAATTGCAGAAAACCCAGAACTTCAAGCATCACAACCCCCAAACTAATGATGAGTTTCTGTAAATTTTAATATTTTTTTTTTGTGAAAAAATGGAAGAGTTATATCACATGTCATGTCAGCTCCTGGGTGGAAAAGTTATCATGTCACCTGACAAAGATGAGAGTTAACTGCCATATGTCACAGTTAACAGCCTTAGTAATAAAACTGACGGAAATGATTTTTGTATAACGCTTGATAGATAAATGACTAAAACGAATATTTTTAAAGATAAAACATCAATATGAATTCTAAAAATAAGATGAGAGATCAAAAGTATATTTTAGCCTAAACTTTTTCTCTATCTTTTATTTTTTGTTTAATTAAGTGATTGAAAAAGATTATTTAGCTAATACTTTAAGAGAGTTTAACTAAATGTACTTACATAATCTACAAATAAGAAAAATCTCTTGCTAAGAGGAAAATATCCGAATAATTATATGGTGAATTCTATGATACCCCAAGGGTAACTTTATCCTGTCTAGGTGGTCCAATCAGATGGTGAGAACCATTTAACTTGACTTACTAATATGACTCATTTAATTGAGGTGACGCATTCTAATTGGGCAGTAAACCTTTTACCACAAAATTATTTGCGGTACCGGAGAAGTCACCTTATTATATTTCCTTTGAGATTTTTCTTTTTCAATATTTCCTCTTCTCGTTCAAACGACTAAAACACATAATTAGAAGACTTTTTTATTTCCCCCTTTTCATATATAGTTTGTACACATAACTTGTTTTAAAGTCTCTTTGGGAGTTTGAAGGGGAAGATAGGAGAGGGATTTGAGGTGCAAGGAAGGAAACAGATGGGGAAGGGAGGATAGTCTCCCATCTCGCATGAGGGTTTGTTTTTTAACAAAAGAACCAAAACCCTCCAATTTGGGGGAAATAAAAATGAACTAGGAAAGGATTTTGAAGGGTTTTGGAGGACTTTTAAAATTTCTTTACATTTTTCTTTCTCCTAAAAAACTCTCCAAATGTCTTCTCTTTCCCTTCCTTCCCCTCCCAACTCCCAAACAAAAATCCTCTCAACTCCCAAACAAACCCTAAGGGTGTGTTTGGATGAGGTATTTCAAAATTTCAAAGTATTTAAAATACAAGGTAATTGAATTGCATCAATTGAATTACTTTCATTTTCAAATTACTTTGTTTGGATGAAGTAATTCAATTTCTTATATTTCAAATTCTTTGTTCGGATAAAACAATTTAATTTTCTTTAATTTTAAAATTTGATTTCTGAATTTTTTTTTTTGAATTTTATTATAAAATGTGATAAATAAATAAATATTAGTAATTTTAAATAACAAATTATTACAAACAGACATCAATGGTCTAGTGGTTGAGTTTCACTCTTCCTCCTTGGAGGTCTAGGGTTCAAGGTTTGGGATTCAATACCTATTGGAAGCTTTTGGACTAAAACAAAAATAATTAAAATTTAAAATATTTTAAAAACTAGCTAATTTTAGGAATAATTAAATGATTAATTATGTTAATATTCATAAAAAATGGCGGCAAGCGGTGGTGGTTGGCGGTGGTCGGAGGGCTGACGGTGGTGGTGGCCGGACCTCCGGAGGCAGCCGGAGCTCGGTCGCGATGGTGGCCGGAGCTTGGGGGCGACGGTGGACGGAGCTCAGCCAGCGGTGGTTGTCGGAGCTCAACAGGCGGTGGTGGCCGGAGCTCGGGGGCGACGGCAGCCAGAGCTCGGCCGGTTGCGGTTGACGAAGCTCAGCCGGCGGTGGTGGCTGGAGATCGGCTGGCGGCGGTGGTCGGTCATCGGAGGTGGTGGCCGAATGTGGAGGGAGTGAGAGAAATTTACAAGAATTTACACTAAATCAAATACCCCATTAAAATTTCAAGAATTTCAAATACTTTTAAAAAAAAATCCAAACAACATATTTTGAAATAAAGTAATTCAATTTTCGTAAAAAATTACTTTATTCTCTAACAATACTCCATCCAAACACACACTAAGAGTTTTGTAGAGGGTACTTAGCTTGAAAAGAAAGGGAAAATAATTTTTTATTTCTAAACTGATAGAGTTATAAACAATTTATAAAAACGAATAGTAAGTTATTAAAGAAATTACATAATGATCACTCATTTTTTTCATTTTAAAATATTCTTAAATAAAGAGAATGTTTTTTTTTTTTGTGTTCTATAAAGTGAATGTTTTATCAAAATGAAAAGTGACTCATCCATTTCTTTTTTTCCAAAACCGCTCCACTCAAATATATGCTATTTTTTCTATACAAAAAAATTTAGATTAGGGGAAGGTAAGTCCTCATGTAAGATTAGGGAATACACTCAAATATATTCTAATGGCACTGATTAAGAAGAATTTAATTTTTAATCAATTTTTTTAATTAATTACTAAATAAGTCAAGTATTAAATTTTTTTTTTGTATTTTAAATAATAAATGTTTTAATTTCAATTTAATTAATATTTTTATGGTTTAAATAATGTCTTAATAACACTTGTTAACTTTATGAGAGTAGGGATATAAAAGAGTCGAGTCAAGCCGAACACTCAAAGTTCAAACTTCACTTGTGCTAAAAAGAATCAGGTTACTTGAGCTTGATCCATTTCTTTTAAATGAGCTAAATTTAAAACTTGTTTAAAAATATGAAACTTGAGCTTGAATTATTTACCTCATTTACTATTTGATTATTTTTTCCGTTTATCAAAATTCTTGTTGATAATTATTTTTAATTTTATTAATTTAATATTTAGCAAATATCGATCTTTATGTTAGAATATGAAATAAAAATATCAATAAAATATAATTCTTGTATTCATAGTCTATTACATTAATTCATAACTTCTAATGATCATTACTCTGTAGATAATACACATATACATGAGCTATTCGTGAGCATCAATGTCAAGTTTACAAAGCTTGAGTTTGATTTATTTAAATAATTGAGTTTATTTTTAAGTTTGAGCTTGTTTGTTTAGCTAACAAACAAACGAGCTTGATCGAGTATTTAACAAGTCGAGCTCGAATAATACACAAATACCTGAACTCGTTTACACCTCTATATGAGAAGCATATTAAGTGTAATTGTTTATTATAAAAATAAGAGAAGTAAATTTTTGTCATTAAATTTTATATGAATGTTAAAAATTAAAACATAAAGTCACATATGACTTTTTTAATTATTTATGTGATCTTTAAGTAACTTTTAACCTTGACTATATATTTATTTACTTCTTTCATTTCAGACTATATATATGAATCATATCATGTGAGAACAATTTGTATTTTAAGAATGTTAGAATAATGAATTTTGATCATTAATTAGGTAATTTTATTTGAATGGTCAAGTGACTATAAAACAACTTTTAATCTTGATCATCTATATGATTAAAATTTTCTTATTTTCATCCTTAAAATACAAATTGTGCTTATCATTATTATTATTACTATTTCTATATATATATATATATATATATATATATATATATATATATTGAAATTGAAAATTTTTAAGTAAGATGAGAGGTAAGATTACTTGCAAAAAAGATCGGGCTTCTGGTTACAACTCATATAGTCTTAGGATCTGTTTATTTCAGATTTTGATATAATTGATTTAGATAGAATTGATTTTGAAAGAATTGATTTTAAGAAAATCGAAGTTAAAACAAAATTATTTATGTTTGGTAATGATATTTTAAAAGTGAGTTTAGTAGAATTGTTTTTGTTTGGATGATAAAGTAAAATTAATTTTGAGAAATAAATATAAAGAATTTTGTGGGTTTCACACCTAAAATCAATTCTACTCAACGGAAAAACTAGAAATTCTTATTTATCTTAATATCAATTGTTCCCATCACAAAACTAATTTTATTGAACATAATTTTGAAACAAAAACCTTATAGGAATTGATTTTAGAGTCAAATCCTGCTCAAAAAACTCGTATGGATACTATCCAAACAGACACTTACATATTTACGGTCGGTGTGAATTGTGTCGGAAACTTGTTAGCTATGATTTTATCATTTTAGATGTAAATAAAACTGCCTTTGTTTGTTTGAAAGTTACTTTTTTTTTTTTTTTTTTGGGTAACCACATGTTATTGGTATGAAATATCCACCATTGTAAATAGTGACTAATCTATGTCGGAAGACCTGAACGATATTTATGGGTTGCCCGCTGCTTATCAGGTTTTCTCCATACGTAAGAGTCAGGAATCGAACCCTCAACCACTTAAGGGGTCTGAACTCGTTACCACTCGGATCAACCATATGTTGGTAAAAAAAACTATTTTTATATGGTATAACTTAAAAAAATTACAGTTTTATGTAGTAAATAGTAATTAGATTCGTTGATATTTTCGGATCCTTAAAAATGTTTATAAAGTAATAATAAGACACTGTCATATTAAAAAAAAAAAAAAAAACAATTCGGACAACCTTGAGATATGCTTTGAATTCAATCGAGGTCAGTTCTATTTTTCGAACTGACTCATTGAATTTTGACTTCTCCTCCCATCTCAGAATTTTCAAAGGGTTCTTAAAGTCATCTATTTATATTTGAAGACATAGCTTTTTAACGCAAAGTCGCAAAATATATGAAAGAAACAAAAAGGAAAATGTTACCTATGTCGACGAAAATTCACAAGATTTAGTCTATTGAAATCATGAGAAGTCCTATCTCATTTTCATACATGTTTAAAATGGCTACTATATGAGATGAATAATCGGAAGTGGAATATTCCACTGTTATACCATAAATACTTCAGACTTGAGAAATTTGGTGGAAATTAGCCCAATACAAGTCCTTTGCACATGCATGCATGGAATTTCGCCATCAATTTGAGAAGGATACTCGAGATGGAATCACTTGTAATTAGTCAAGGACAACATTTTTGTCTTTCAAAGTCAAGAAGTAAACATAGACTTATTCTTCTTTTTTTTGTCGCTTAATGAATAAAGCTTGAAGAATTGCTTTTTTCGTTGATTGGTTAATTGTTGTTGTTTTTTTTTATTTTTAATAAGCCATTGGTTGTTGTTGTTAAAATCGGTTTTTGATATAATTCCTAATTTTTGTGTGGTGCTTTATAATTCCTAATTTTTAAAAAGATATATTATATATTATAACCTATAAACCTGGTGTACTAAAATTGACCGTGGTTCTAGATTTGGATTAGTTTATTTTTGGATTCACATATGATCGTAACGAGTATTCCTGATCGTTTTGGCGAGATTAATCCCCTTCGAGTGATTTGAAGGCATTCAATAAGGGATGTCCCATCTCAATCAGGTTTTTTTCATACATAAGAATCAGAAATCGAACTCTTAACCACTTGCTCAAGGGATCCGAGCCACACCACTCGGACCAACCTTGATTGGTTGGATTTGGATTAGTTTTTTTTATGACAAGGTTAAATTTTTGTTTTTGCCATTATAGTTTACACTATGATAATGGCTTACAATTCATACGATACTTGAGCATGAAAAAACCATGCATCGACGTCATAAATTGTCATGAGAATTTAAAAAGATATTTTTTAACTAAATAACAAACTTTGCTAAAAAGAGGAATATATTTATTTTTTATTTTTTTTAAAATACATTTTATATTAAAATAAATTCACTCAAGATAACAAATTTATATGATAAACCTTACAATTGATATGACATTTGGGGATGGAAAAATCCATACAATAAAAAAAAAATGTCATAGATTGTAACATGAATTTAAATTGTTTTAATAAATAAAAAAACTTTAATGCAAAAAGAAGTTAACACATTTTTAATAAAACTACCAAAAAGAAATAAACTTGAACAATCACAAAATCATGCCATCCCGGTGTAAAAAAAATATACAGTATAATAAGGAAATAGCAATACCTAAAGAGTAGGGATGGCAAAAAAATCCGTACCGATATCCGCGGGTAAAATCCGTCGCGGATCGGATTTGGATAGTTTAGCGGATATCCGCGGGTAAGACTTAACGGATTTTTTCACTATCCGTTAGTTAACGGGGCGGGTACGGATTTAGTACTATTCGTACCCGCGGATACCCGCATATACTAAAATAAATATTTTCCCCTAATAATATAACCCTAATTTCACTCTCACTCTCTCATTCAGGGATTTTTGTAACTTGTTTAATATAACTTTGAACTTGGATTGGAATTTGGATTTTTGTTGTAGTAATTAATTTTAGAATTTTACTGTGTTTCAATAGGAATATATGTTTTTTATTTTTTTAGTAAATATCCATGGATATCCATGGATATCCGCGGATTTTTCAAAAATCCGCGGATATCTCCTTAACAGATATCCGCGCGGGTAGCGGGCGGGCACGGGACGGATTTTCTTCTCGCGGAGCGGGTAGCGGGTAGCTACTATCCGTGCCCGTCCCGTCCCGTTGCCATCCCTACTAAAGAGCATAAAAATCATGACATCGAGTAAATAACACAAATATAGAGAAAGAAGAGATTCGACGGAACAAATACTGCACATTATTATTATTATTATTATTATTATTATTATTATTCACTTTTATCATTTCATTTTTTTAGCTTACCATGTTTATTACTATTATTATTTATTTTCTTTTTATAATGAAAGTTCAAGTAAGAACCTCAACCTAAACCCAAAGTGATGATGAGAGGTGAGAACTGAACCAAATCATAAAGATGCAATCTCACACCAAAGGTCACGGCCCAACAGCACTTTGATACTGTCTATCATAATCACTCAACTCTCAGCACTAACAAGGCTTTCAATTGCTCAGGACTTTTTGATATTTCGATAAATATTGATTACATATTATCAAGAAAACAAGAGCAGCCATTTTGGCTTTTTAATTCTATAAACTACAGTAGCAAATGCTTTATGCTTTTGCTTCAACTTATTTAATGCATCAACCTAGCCATTATAGTGCACTAAACACAACAATTGGGCTCCTCACTTGGAATTTACCATCATCCCAAACCAAAGAAGCTGAGACTATAGATTCTTCTATTGTTCCATCAATAGTAAGCACAAATGTTTGCTTTTGGCCAAGATAAGTGAATGATAGAACATTCGGGTTTACTTGAATTTTTAGTCCTTGAGGAGCAGTCACAATAGCTTTATATGTGGACGTTGGTAACCCAACATTTGTAACAGTCCTCTTAAAACTGCCACTTACACTGGGTTTGGAGGGTGTGGCATGAAGAGCAAATGAAGGGTAGTTTAAACCCCTTGCTGTTCCGGATGTTGTTTCGGAGCAGCTATTGTTATCACCTGTGATGAGTTGTAAAGTCCTTAAACTATAGCCTTGTCCACACAAAAACCTTACGTAGTCTTTTTCATCAGCATCATATACTAAACCGGGATTCACAGCCTTGGAAGGATTAATTTGGCCTGCTCCATATCCGAATTCTGCATCACGGTTAGTCATTGGACTCAACTTTTTAGCTGCAAGAAGCACAAAGAAAAAAGTTAACTAAGAGTTTAATTCTAATACTAGTTGAGAATTGAGTTACTCATTTCATTTCTATTACCTGTTGTCATTAGAGCTGAACGAATAGCAGCAGGAGACCATGTTGGATGAAATGATTTAATGTATGCTGCCGCACCAGAAACATGTGGGCAAGACATTGATGTTCCTGAGATAATATTGAACTGTAATGTTCTCTTGTCACCTTTAACACCAGAAGGAGGGAACATTGGAGACCAACTAGCTAGAATGGAAACTCCAGGAGCGATTAAATCAGGCTACAACATAGGAAAAATCAAATTTATAAGACAGGTAATCACCTAATAAAGGAAATTTAAGTCATCCATAGAAAAGGTAAGGACTAAGGAGTAATGCTACACAACCAGGAAAAAAAAGATGGCCAGAATTTTGACAGAATACATAGGCGATTTTGGATGGAATAAAGTGATAGGGACCACTAACCCATCCTGGAGTGAACAAAAATGTCTGGCAAAAATTTATGGCTCTCTAGCATTTTTCAAAGCTAAGGTTAAGGTACCTTGAGAATTTCGGGTGTAACATGGTTTGGACCCCTTGATGAGAAAGAGGCCACAATAGGGGCCAAAGTATCTTTTAACTCATAGCTCTTGAATATGGTTGCAGTTGGAGTCCTGCATATTGTTTCAAGCAATCCAGTTTAGAAAAGTGTGGTTCTCTAGGTTCTTGTTAGTGTAAATGGCATCTTCAGTTGATACCTTGTAGAGTTTATGTAGTCATATACATAGGCACCATCCTGCAAATCAAGGTAAGATCCAGGTAGCGAAAGATCAGAGGGACTAAGATCTCTAAGACTTTGACCTTGTATGACAACCCCAAGAGCACCAGCCATGAAAGGGCCTCTGGCTTCGCTTCTACCGTCACACAGAACAATTTTACCCTTTACTAATTTTTTATCCAACGCGTGGGTAGAGCAAAACCTGCAGTTTGGAAGCATTTCAATTGACAAATAATACAGTAGTATTTCTTCTATTGACCAATGATATTTTGGAACACAAAGGACTATTTGTACCAGTATATAATTGTTTGTTTGACTAGTTACCTGGATGTAGATCTATCAAAGCCTCCTTTAGTATTTGGTGCATCTCCACCATAGATTATGGGATAAAATTCTCCCTTAAGGTCAAATGTATTTACCGAGATTCCCTAAACAAGGAATAAAGATATTGACATTATTCCTTATTTATATGAAATCAACTTTTAAGTAAGTATACATATAGTTTATCAAATTACAAACCAACTTAGCGTAGGATAGATAAAGTACTTCACCTCATAAGTTCTGTTGTCGCCCAATTGAACCTTGGTAACAAACTTCCTGTCTATGGTGCTAGCAGCCACAGAAATTGACCAGGGCGAAAAACTTGACAGGGATGAAAGTTCTGGACCTGCGTTCCCTGCTGAAGTTGCTGTCAATACTCCATTTCTCATTGCATGAAATGTTCCAATGGCCATTACATCATTAAAATAGTTCTGATCACTGAACCCTCCTAGCGAAACTGATATTATGTCAACCCCATCAGCAATTGCATCATCAAATGCAGCAAGTATATCTGCATCATAACATCCATCAATCCAGCATACTTTATAGACAGCAATGCGTGCTGATGCAGCGCCACCTCTTGATGTTCCTTGTGCAAGGCCTAACACACTCGCCATGCTAACCGGGTTCCCAGCTGCCGTTGATGCTGTATGAGTCCCATGACCATGTGAATCTCTTGGAGATTTTATATCTTCATGGATGAATGATCCATCACCATCAGCTCTATAATACTTGGCCCCAATGATTTTACTGCAAGAACATGGCATTATATCTATTAATAATAGTAATACTTTTTTTCTGGCTCCTCTATGAGTAGCTAGATTGTTATTCATGTGAAGTAGACTACTTATTGCATGTGAAATTAGATGTTTGACAAGTGCCCTTCCATTTTCTAGGTGGGGGACCAAATCCTTTATCATTGAAACTCTCAGATTCTGGCCAGATTCCGGTGTCAAGTAATCCAATGATGACATTACTTTCAGTCGTTGCTCTTTCCACTTGGAGTGGAAAGCCAATAAAATCCCAAGATCTTGTTGTATGGAGCTGTTTCTTTCCATTAGGAAAGACAGACACCACTCCATCAAGTCCTGCATTAGGAAAGTTCTTGGTTACAAATTTGTAAATCCAACTATCCACGGACAAAGGGCAGGTAAGTTTTAAATAGGATAGAATAGTTTTTGTGCACACCAGCCATTCTATCAGCTTCTTCCTCTGTCAGCTTTACGACAAAGCCACTGAAACTACGTTTATAGTGGTGCAGTACCGACTTGGGCTTAGCATTGCTGAAATTGTGAATACAAATCAAGAAAAAAAGGCCAGAAAAATAAGCCACCGATGCATTTTTATAGTCCACTCTCCAAATAATGACACTAACATTGGCTACTTTCATGTTCCTTTTGTTTATGCAGGAAACAAGGAGGAAACGTAGGTGGTTTTGATTATTTCCTAAAAAAAGTTTTCCTACCAAACACAGCTTTACAAGGAAAAACAGTCTTTCCAACTTGGGATGGTTCAGTGCACGTGCATTGTAACCCATCAGTTCCATTAGTAATCTTTATTGAAGATAATATTTATGTGAGACAGAAGCAGCAATTGACTCATGCTATACTGAAATTAGCAATCTAATGAACAGATCGGATTCTGTTTCACATGTGACAGTATTAAACAGCCAAGCATCCGTGGCCAAATAATAAAATGTGGTTTCCTTCAGTTTTTAGAACCTTGTTGCATAACTTCAAGTTGTTTAGGTGATAATTACATAATTTAGATATGTTCTTTTTAAAATTCAGTATGCACTGAACTTCCAAATTAACTTTTGAGACCCTTTAACACTAGAATTATTTTTGTTGTGAAATTTTCTTTTGAGACTCTTTATCATAAGGCATATGGAAGGAACCTACTCGATTAATTTCTACCTTTAGGAACTGGCCAACCAACTGATTCAAAATTCACAGTGACTAAAGTTTCTTATTTTGATGGATGGTATTACCTATCTGCAACTTCTTGTAGCATGCTTGTGTAAAAGGACAATGCAGAAGCTTCATCTTTCATGCTGCTGCCAGTGTAGACAATGTAAGTCTGCATTTGGAACATAATTATCAAAAACAAGAAAGATGGAATTTGAAAACCAAGATAAAAACAGTAAGGAGGAAGGCTCATAATAGCAAACTAAAGTAATTGTAGTTGATAAAGAGATATGAAGACATAGATATATTTGCCTTCAGGTCATCTGGGGCAGTTGAGTGACATAACAGAAGAAGTGAAGTAAATCTAAGGAGAAGAAGCAAAAGAGCAGATGATCTACTATCCATAGTCAGGTTAGTAAGGACATTGCAGCCAAGTGATTGGTGCTGTGTGTGTTTATATATACGTCCATTGACAAAGATATATTGTCCATGCATGGTTCATTTGCTTTATCAGACATCTTTCTTCAAGAGGCTCACACTACTCAAGCAAGGTGTCTTATCAGATACGTTTTGAAAGGTTTAAACCTTTGGTTGAATGCTTCAAACAGAAAAGTTACATGAAAAGGAAAACTTGGCCAATGGACTGTGGCTGTTGGAAGCTAGCACAGAAGTTCACCACTAATTGAGAGTGACACGATTCTTACAACTACTCCGTGATAAGCATAACCTGTTAATTAAGTCTAGACAATTTATACTCTCAAATAGTTCAACTACAAAAACATACAAAGTGAAAGCATTTCATTTGGACTGAAGTCACATGGCATGTTCAGCTTGTTGCCCAAGTGGTGTTGAAATCAATATCAGGAGAAGTTCTATGATATTCACGGAGTATTACACTACTCTAATCAGGTTGTAATATCAATACTAAAAATTGTGTTTTTGCGGATTTTACACAAAAATTCGCTCTAGTTTTTCTTATGAATTTTTGTCCATAGGTAATACCTTTGTGGGTAATTTTTTCCTGCGAATTTTAAAATCCGCAGGAAATTTCCTCCTAATTTTCTTGGGATAAATTTAAATTCGTAGGAAAATTCGTAAGAAATGTCAAAATTTCCTACAAATTTGAATCTACAATAAAAAAAACCTTATTTTTAAAAAAACTACATTAAAATTCGTAGGAAATTCTTGTAAAAAAAAATCCGCAGGAAAATCCTCAAATAATTCACGAATTTCTAATAGTGATATATGTGTCATCTATAATAGTAGGTGTATTGGGCACAAAAAATTAAATATTAAAAGACGACCCAATGCACGAAACTCCCACGTAATAGAATCTGGGAAGGGTAAATATATGGAGCCTTAAGAATGGTAGTAAAACTGCCTAGTAATAGTCTATTAGAATTTCTCCTGTATCTAAGCAACAAAAAAAAAAAAAAAAAGATTTTCTTTGGTATCAGACACATAAATCCATCCATGTCTGAGCAAAAGGTTTGAAACCAAATGAATTTATTTTCCATTTCACTCCAATGGTATTATTCACTTATTTTCTTCAATAGGTATAACTTGCGTGATTGTTAGCTTGGAACATGGAGACCTAAAACACGTGATACGTTGAGTTGATTGCAAATGTTATTCAAGATGAGGAAGCTAAAAATGTTGTTTTGCTACAAGAAGTTTGCCTAGCAAACTTAATATCTTCACTAATATTGATTGTAGGGTCCATGTTTTGGTGAACTCTCCATGTTTCACTATCATAATAATGAATAAAATTTCATTGGTGAGTCCTTTTCATTTTAGCATCGGGACGGTCACTCATTTCTTAATCATTTTAGCAAAAGGCCAAATGTATTTGCTGGCAACGTTTGCTTGGTACATCTATTTTTCTACTTTCTTTACCACAAAGAAGGAGATGGAACTTCTTCCCTTTCTCATATTTACTACTTGTTCCTCGGTTTTGACACAAGCTCCTAGTAAGTCTAATAAAATTACTAGTGAATGCCAAAATTAGTCCCTCAAAAACTTCGAGGATCAACTTTTAGTCCTTAATTGAAAAAAATAAATTAATCATTTAGTTTCTCAAATTTATTAATGCGGGACACATTAGTCCCTAGATTTAGTTCTGATGTCCATTTACTTGCCTATGTGTTCCATTAACCATTCTACTTGATCCGTTAGTGATCCTGCGTAGCGTATGAAGAATTTCTACCATGAAAAATAAATAAAAAATGAAAAAATTGCATACTTTTTCAGGTATTTTGGGTTTTAAAATTATGTATGTTTTTTCCTAGTTTTTATTTGTTTTTCACAAAGGAAATTTGTCGTAGGTCACGTAGGACCACTAACGTATCAAGTATGATGGTTAATGAGACACGTATGTAAGTAAAGGATGTTGGAACTGGACTGGGGGATTAAAGTGTCCCGCGCTTGTAAATTTGAGGGACTAAATAGTTAATTTATTTTTTTCAGGAACTAAAAGTGGGTCCCAAAATTTTTTAGGAACCAATTTGGGCATTCACTCTAAAATTATTTGAAAATGTAACAAAAGAGGGGAGGTGAATTAAGAATGGTTGTTGCTAACTAGGGCCCTGTGGGTATTGGTTAAAGAATCCATAAAAAGTAAGTTTGTATTGTAAAGCTAAGTATCTAACTTCTCAAAACATTAAATGCACTCATTTTCAATAAATTTTTCTTCTTTTGATTCCTTAATCAATGCTTTAAGGACACTGTTTAGCATTCTCCATTAAGAATGTAAGATCTTTCAATTTTCACCCTTCAAACCAAAAGCTAATTTTCAATGCAAATTAGAAGAGTATGGATCATTATACAAGATATGCCCAAGAAGACCAGGCTAAAAGGCGGTTCAATGCAAACCCAAATAGCAAACCAAAGTGGAACCTCTTTAGTCTTCTAAACAATTGTGGAGGACCAAAACTCCAAACCAATATAGTCACCTATCTGTTTATTTTCAAATGTTTTAATTTTTTAATGAATTAATCAATGATTGAATTTTGTGGAGGACCAAAACTCAATATAGACTTTGGATGAATGTAGAATTGCTCGAACCATAATCCTAGCTATCCAATGATGCAATTTACAAATAGAAATTAATAAAAAGCATGCTGAGTTGTTAAAAGCTTATAACTAGAACAGGTTCTTTATCAAGGTCCGAGTATGACCTATTAGCCTGATATAGAACAAATTTTAAGGCTTGACCTGCCTTACTTCAAAACTCGACCTAGTCTAAAAGCTTGTTTAAAGGCCTACTTTTCAATAAGGTTTTTAAATAGGCTTTTACCTATAAATATGTCATAGGTCTTCACTTGTAAATAGGTTTGTAGGTCTTTAATAATAGAGAGATCGGTTGACCTATAGCATATGTAGGCCACTAGACATTCACAAATAAATAAGGAAGTAGACCTCTCTCTTTAAATAGGTCAATAGGCCTTTAAACAGATTAGTAGGCTTTTTTTTAAAGTCTTAGTTTGGTCTCTTTGGATATATGAGATTTTTAAAAAGCCTTAACCTGACATTTTTGTTAAACAGGTCAGGCTATAAGTCCCTGACGAGCGACCTGACATATTCTCACCCCTAAGCCTAAGTTGCAAGATTCAACTAAATTATTTTTTTTTTAACAAATTCAATTAATTGATGTTAACGTATCACTAAAAGCATGATTTTTGAATAACTATTATTATAGTCAATTTCTTTTTACGAAAATGTTTTGGTGACAAGTTTTGCTGATAATAATGAGATGGTCTTCTTGAGCAGGCTCAATTGGTTAAGTTGCATAATATGAATTATGAGTACGCGGGTTTAAATTCTCTCAATACGTTCGGTCTCTTTCCCTTTCCTATGTCCCATACCCAACTTCTTATGAGCCTCTCCTTAGACAAAAAATAAATAATGGGACAACAACAGCATATTTTATTATCATTTTTGGAATAGGTATATACAAACTAAACATTCAATAAAACAAATAATAGTTTAATTGCTATACATTGTCAGTGTAAATTTTTTTATACTGTCAACCAATCACAAATCATGATTTGGATGATTTATAAAATAGTTAGGATAAGAGTTAATCATTTTTACTGATATAATAATTTCTAATTGGCTGACAGTGTAAAAAATTTTATACTATCAATACATAGCAATTAAATCCAAAAAATAAACAAAAGATAAAATAAAATATACGATAATAATTAGGAACCTTGAAAACTTATTTGCACGTACCATAACTCTTCTTTGTAACGATACATCATATAAATGTAAGAGTATAATTACTTCACTGTAAAATTTTTTACACTGATAATCAATCAGAAAATTATGATATGAATAACTTAAAATAGTTAAGATAAGTGTCAAACATTTTAGATTATGTAATAATTTTTAATTAATTAATGATATAAAATTTTTACACTTATAATGCATACTCATTAAATCCTAAATGTAATATACAAACTTTTTTGGCACGTTAATCTAATTTAATTTGGAAGTGGAAAAGTAACACTGCCGATGTAAAGGCCGTTAAAAGTGGCTTGTCGTCCGTTTATACTGTTTGTGTCCACTCATTGTTGGCCTTTCAAAATTCCTTCTCTTCTCTCTCTTCTTTCTCCCTCTCTTAACTTTGAATTATCAATCCCTCTATTCATCCTTCATCCACACCCCACTCTGCTTTCACCATCCTTTTATGGTTAGTATCCTCCCTCTCTTCTTATTATTTTTTTTTTTTCCTTTCTTTTATTCTCATGCAAACATCGATATATCATATCATTGCTAGTAATATTAAAAATTGCACTTTGCCAGTGTTTAATAAAACTGTCATATATGTTTAATGAACAACTTGTCTTCTTATATAACCGTTGATTCATGAGTGAATTTGCGTATTCGTTTTGTTTAAATCACCCCCGTGATTTTTTCTCCTCACGTATTTGATATTTGGGAGTTTCCTATTGGATCTGGGACACAGGTTTTGGGTGGTGTCGGGTGTTGGAAATATGGCATACAAAGTGGACCATGAATACGATTATCTCTTCAAGATCGTACTCATTGGGGACTCTGGTGTTGGAAAATCTAATATCCTCTCCAGGTTTACCCGAAACGAGTTCTGCTTGGAGTCCAAGTCTACCATTGGGGTTGAATTCGCAACCAGAACATTACAGGTTGATTTTTTATTTTTTATTTTTCTGGAATTTCCTGAAATGATAGGTGTAAGCTAATATTTTGTTATTTTGTTCTTGGAATTGTTGATGATTATCCTCTTGTCAGCTTTTGATAATGAATGATGACGCTGCTAATATGATAAGAACGAGAGGCATGTAACTCTTCATGGCTAAGATATGATCATGATAAATAAACTTCTAAAGATAGACAACGCCATGTTACATATGTAAATATAAATACTTAGTAATATGAAGCAAGCAAGATATTGATTTTTTGGGATTTCACTTATACGTTCGGTGCAAGGTTTTAAAATAGGTCTTGCAATCGCAATTGAGGTTGTAACTTTATGGTTTTGGTAGCCTCCACAAGCGCATCGCAACCGCAATTGCGATTGTATCAGTCGCATTTTCCCGCAATTGTCCGCAATGACAGTAAATACAACCGCAATTTAAAACTTTGGCGGCATGATTTTTTGGATCTTTTTTTTCCCCCTCTTATGTTATAAGAGAGGAAGTCCTTTTGACTATAACTTTGTTTTATCTAATTTCAATATCCGTGTTTTTTATGGATTGCTATTTCGAGTATTGCTCTCATTGGACTTCTTTATGTCAGGATATGGATCAAATAATAAATATTCCTTTTTGGTATCCACAATCAAAAACAAATTTGCTTTTACCTGTTTATGAGAAAACATGAGAGGAAAAAAAAAAAAGAGGATCATGGTCCTATTAATACACCCAATTCACACATTTTCTTATTTGGAAAAATGAAGTTAGAGAGAGTGTATGCGTGGGAACACAATTTTTAGTTGCAACTGTATTCAATGTATTGGTCTCATAATCACGTCTATGGAAATATTCGGATCAGAGAGCAATAAAGAGTCTATGTTTAAAATGTGTGTTTCTATTGTTTTATTATCTAAAGAGAATAGTGTGATGAAAATGGTGTTCTTAGTATTATGGTTATGTATGAAGAGTTAATTCCTAGGAAGACATGTTTGTTTGACACAGGTGGAGGGGAAGACTGTGAAGGCACAAATATGGGATACTGCCGGTCAAGAGAGGTACCGAGCCATCACTAGTGCATACTATAGAGGAGCTGTTGGTGCCTTATTGGTCTATGACATAACCAAGAGGCAAACATTTGAAAATGTACAGAGGTGGCTTCGTGAACTAAGGGACCACGCAGACTCTAACATTGTTATTATGATGGCTGGAAATAAATCTGACCTGAATCATTTGAGAGCAGTTTCTTCTGAAGATGCTCAAAGTTTGGCTGAGAAGGAAGGTTTATCATTCCTAGAGACTTCAGCATTGGAGGCCTTTAATGTTGAGAAGGCATTCCAAACCATTTTGTTTGATATATATCACATTATAAGTAAAAAGGCACTGGCAGCACAGGAGGCAGCTTCCACTACTAGCCTTCCTCAGGGGACTACCATCAATGTCTCAAATATGTCCAGTAATGTGGGCAACCAGAGAACTTATTGTTGCTCTAATTAATCAACACAGTAACTGTGTAGAAAAGGTAAGGAGAGGCAAGTTTTTCTCAGATTTTTCTTTTTGTATTTGAAAATACAAATGACATGAGGAATAGTTGCTACCTTCTTCCAGATTTCTGTTTATTTTTTTATAGAAGACATGAGAGGCAGATCTCTAGTCCTTTAACAAGCACAAACACTGAAAATGAATATGACACTGTTAACAATTTATATTCCTCGCTTTGTTAATAATTTATACATGACAAGTGTTTAACAAGCACGACTGATTCTGAAATGCATGCACTCGGATTTCGGAGTTAGGTTATAGATGCTTATTAAGCATTATATTGTAAGTGTAGTTCCTCATCATTGTCCCTTATTTTGCTCTTGTATCTTCCCGTTTGTACAATTGATAATTGATTTTGCTATTTATTCTGGTGGATTGGTTGTGCATTTTTTTTATTCGTATATGATGGTAAGGAGTATTCTCGATCGTTCACCAAGACTAATCTCCTTTAGGGGATTTGAAGGTACTCAATGCGGGATGCCTCCTTCCAATGTGCATCTAATAATATACATATAAAATGAGAATTACTCTAAGAATGCTAACTGGTGCCCGAAAAAACAATCTCAAGGAATTAGTGGATTCATTATTATGAGTATGTTTACTTTTCCTATAAAAACTTACAAGCCTTTGTTTTTGGGCGAATATTTTCCCATAAAAACTTACAAGCCTTCTACTATTTTAGAAGAAGTGGTCAACTTAAAAGTTGTTTCCTTTTTGTAACATAGATGGAAGGCTTCTTCAGAGTATTCCTAGTCCTAAAGCTAAGCCTAATGATAAAAATCACTATTTTTGAGTAACTAGATTGATGATCTATCCACACGCTTGTCAAATAAGGAATATATTTGTCAGATTTTTATAATAATAAAAAAAATTATATATACTAGCATATTGATCAATACTACATGTATATCAGTATGTATTCTTTTATTAAGATATAAAAAAAACTAATGTACCAAAAAAAAAAAAAAACTAAATTATGATGAATTTTTTTTTTTTTTTTTGTGTGTACAAGGTTATCCATAACATGCTTAAGAAACTTAACTATTTACCAAATGTGTTGAGTTTTGTTGGTTGATGAAAACTATTTGAATTTGAATTTTGTATTTATCTTTAAGAACTTAAATAGGTAATGAGTTTATAATTTTATCTTCTTTAAATATTAAATTAGTAATAAGATGTAATAATTTTATGCTCTTTTTACATTTATTAATTCTAAATTTAGTCATTAACAACTTTAGGGTGTGTTTGAGAGGATGGGGTGAGATGGTTAGTAATGGAGTAGAATGGTAAAGATCCCTTGATCCATTGTTTGGGAGTTTTTTAAACAATGGAGTAGTTGGGGATAGGAAGCCAAACCACTCCAAACCATCTAAAGCCCCTATTTGTCATACCCTCCAATTTGGGGAGTTTGAGAGGGAACACTTCCCTCTTTTTTACTTTTAAATACAAATTTACAATTTTAACCATTCTAATTGGAATACCTGAATTGTTTAAAAAGGGTATGTAGTATTGGAAATAAAATTTGTAATTCACTCCACTCCATTACTTATCTTTTTGACTTCCAAACAATGGGGGTGAAATGTCCCTCCATTCCTTCATTAGTTTTGAGAAAGTAAACATCGAACACCAAGAACACCTTTTATTATATATTCCCCTCACAACATATATACAATTATATTCAAATTAATTTAATTTTTATTTATTAATACTAATGTATGATATATATATATATATATATATATATATATATATATATATATATATATATATATATATATATATATATAGTCCATTTAAAAGCTAATTCATAGTATAATAGATGAACATATACTTGTATCCAACATGATTTTTATATCATTGTTATCCTTATGATAATTCGTGGACTCATCTAAGTTATCTTGTTTTGTGAGCGGATTATTGTCAATTTAGTTGACTTTGTGGCTCAATTTAGTTTGGATTTGACTTTGCTTACCTAATTAGTTGTTTAGGGTTGATTTGCATGTTTAATCATTTTTAATTAGATAACAGGATTTCTGATGTTTTTGCATTCTATTTTGTTAATTATGAAGTAGGCTTGCACAAGGAAAAGGGATGTCTGGGAAACCTTCAAAAAAAAAAAAAAAGGAGAAGAAGAAGCTGGAAGTTGGATCCGGACATGTTACACCTAACATAGGTCTATGCGCCCGACGGATTGGAGTTTGAATTGGGCTGGGCTTCTATGTTAGTTTCGTCCGGCGCAACATGTTGCACCCGACGAAACGGGTTATCAAAACCTATAAATTCGTCTTTTTTTTATACGGAAAAGGGTTCTATGGCTTTTCCTTTGCCTGCGTTTTTTGGAGTTCTAGTCTTGTTCTACCTTGTTTACTATCTGTTTACCTCATATGGGTTTGAATTTAATTTCTTTTTTATTTCCTTTCTTCATTATGAACTAAATCGCCTTTTCTAAGGTGAAAATATAAACACGTTTTGACGGTTTGGTGATTTTATGTTAATTTATTTATTCCTATTCATCTGCTTTTGTGTTTTATTCTTTGCGCTTACTGCTTCTAGCTAGTTGACTGACCATTAATTAGATGATTTTTTAATCATAATGAGACCGAGAGGAAATTTATATGTCTAAGGCTTTGAGATAAAACCATAGGGTTAATGCGGATAGAGATATACTGTGGGTACCTTGTGCAACCTTAAGAAAGAATCGTTTACCTTAACGGATTGCTTGATAATTAATCCTTATAGAGTTATATTGGGTTAGTGATTAGGGAATATTTTTTAAGCACTTGAGATAGGCTTTTGAATGAATTAGGATTATGAGTTGACAAAAAGGTTTGATAGGGAATTAAGAAGAGTTAACATAATTGAACCAAAACGATAACGTAGGTGAGAACATATATCTAGAGCTTTCCTTAATTGATTGTTATCTTTTGCATTTGAATTCGTAGTTTTTAATAAAATCTGATTTTTCATTAGTGTTCATAGATTAATTGCTTAATTGGTTAAAATTTCATAAATTACACCCCATTTGTTTGTTTAGTTTTTTGGTCTTTGACTCGATTGCCGGTGTCCCCACAGGCAAGCTGTGAGGCTAGCCCTTGGTTTGGGGGTGATGTTTAGATAAAACCCTCCCACAGTGACAACTCCAGGATTCAGACCTCTGAGATAGTAGATGAAGGTCGCTTAGTGTCGTAAGCCACTTTCACTGTGACCAACCACTATTGGGTATTCGTTTCATTGGTTTGAATAGTTATTGCATTTGCGATTTGGTGATTGGTCACCCAATTTCTACGAACGATACTTGGTTTCTCATCATTTTATTATTATTTATATCAATCCGATACACTTGCCACGATCCCATCACTTTACAATTGTCAATTCATTTATAATTCAAAATTAATCATAATTGTATTCATCATTATAAAAAATTGAAAAAAATTGATAAACTATATATTATTTACAATTTGAACAAAGTATTAAAAGGAAGAAAGAATGAGAGAAAGGCATTTCAATGGTGAAAAGATAAAATCATTAAAAATCTAAAAGGATATAGAAGTGTGTATAAAAAAGATACATAAGGCTCGTATATATTTCAAAATCGACATTTAAAACTTAAAAAATGAGTGTGTTTATGTTTTTTTTTAGACGAAAAAAGGAATTCTTCATTCAAGAAATAGGACAAAAGTCCTTAATGATAAAATATGAAACCATAGGAGTAACTTCCTCAATCCATGTCTGACTAGGATGATCTAAAGCATACTTGGCAAGGGAATGGGCTACCCGATTTCCATCTCTTTTAACATGAGAAAAACTAATGGAAGAAAAATGGGCCTCTAAAACTTTACAATCAGAAAAAATGGAGACCAAATATGAAAGAGGAGAAGAAACCGGCCCAGCCTAATTCCCGCAATAATCCTGGAAGCATCAGACTCAACAATAACCCTAAGAAAAAGAAGTTCTGCTGCAAAACTTAAACCTAATCCGAGAGTCAAGGCTTATACAATTTTTGGATTACCAAGGCAGGGAGAGTTTGCAATAGTAGCAGCCATCACGTTTCCTTCACAATCCCTAACAACCACTCCCAGCCCTCACCGACCATCTTTCGAAAGAGCAGCATTCGTGTTCACTTTATAAAAATCTTCCGACGAGGCTTCCTCTCAAAAGATTGAACCACCGGAGTATCAGGGCGAAGCAAAGGGATAGCCAAACAGCTCTTTCTATACTCAAGGAGAATCAAAATCGATTTGGCTACCAAGAGGGAAACTGGGATCTGGTGATCTTCAAACGACACAATATTTCTGGCCCACTAAATGCCAAAAATGGTAGAGGCGCATAGCTCTACCGCCTCATCAAAGTTCTGCTTTAAGAAAGAGGAAAGTTAAGGCACAAAATCTTGAGTCATCTTCGCATGAAAACGAATCCCTAATGGAGAGGCAAGCCAAATTTGTGAAGCCCAAACACATTCCCTAAAAGTGTGATTCACGCATTCGACAAACCTCTTACATCTCGAGGGGTAAGGAACTCCCTTCTTTCGCAGCAACGTTCTAACAAAACTTCATAAAAAAAATGAAGTACTAGTAATCGGAGGGAAACCAATGCAAGGTGTCAAAAATAGGCTGAGTCGGATGGGTGGATTTGAATGTTTCGATAAAATTTGAGTTCAAATAAATTTTGGCTCAACTGTCGCGGGCTTACTTTATTATTAATTTATATTATATATAAAAGATTATACCGTTATTTTTTCTCATGTAAAACCATATTCAAAAACACATAAAGATAAAAAAAAAAAAAATAATAGTAAAAATAGAAGAGAAAATATTTTTAAAAAAGACAGGCCAATGGCTGACCACACAACCACTGGTTTGTATGAGGCCAAGCTAGGTAGCAAACTACAACATCAAACGTTCTGGGCTCAGCCCAAATTTCACTTAGCCCACGTGGGCCGGTCCATTGGACACCACCTTAACTGCCATATGTTGCTAATATTTACATTAGACAGTATTTTTGAAAAATGTCTACTGTCACTCTTTGTGTCATTAATGTTACTCCTATATATCCTACTATTTTTGTATTAACTAAGCTTTATTTATTTTTATGTAACGGTATAAATTAGTTCATTTATTTATTGCATGTGGATTGGGTTGGCCGGTTTCAACATCTTCCTGAATTAAAATCAGATCACGTCCTTATCTTATTGAGCTTCTCTCCTGAAGGCTTACATACGTCTGCCAGGAAGCCTTTTATTAGCTCAGGACTTTGAAAATGTGGTTAAAAGCTCGTGGACCTCTGCTCTCATGAATTGCTTGGAAACATTTCCTCCTTTATAAATGAGGATAAGGTTTTTCTTTTCTATCTTTTAAATTTAGGTCATACACAAAGTTAGAATAATAATTTCGCTAAAA
Source organism: Ammopiptanthus mongolicus (assembly GCA_039655645.1). Classification (NCBI taxonomy): domain Eukaryota; kingdom Viridiplantae; phylum Streptophyta; class Magnoliopsida; order Fabales; family Fabaceae; genus Ammopiptanthus; species Ammopiptanthus mongolicus. Next base: position 88,087,775 of record CM077344.1, on the reverse strand, counting down.
TGCTTTTTTGTTTTATAAAATCTCAGTTAAACATCTATTGGGACTTGGGTCTTTGTTTCGATATTTTAGGAGGTGCTATTGTGTCCACCACTTGTGGTCCATGAATGTAGGCATAAGGTAACTTGTTTCTCTGGTGCTAGATTTACGCAATTATTAATTAGAAGACCATGTTTTTTAATTTGTGAGCTAGGTTGAGTTTGATGAGAACCATTTTTCATTGCTATTGAAGGTTGGCTGAGCCTCCCAAGAACAAAGAAGTCTTGAATTCAATTTCTACTGGTAGACTTTTGTTGATATATAGGTCAATAAGTCCTGCCTGAAGCTTGTGAGTTGTGACATACCCTTAGCCTAGGATGGAGCAACTTCACCTCATCTTAATTAATTAAATTTTTAGTATAAAAAAATAAAGATTACATTTTTATTCTTTTGTATTTAATTGGTATCCACTATCAGTGTAAAGATCTTTTACACTATCAACAAATCATAAATTAACACATCATTACAAATTTTTAACTCTTATCATATATAACTACCTTAAAAAGCACATATAAGATATTTTGTGATTGGTTGGTAATATAAATTTTTTGACACCGACAGTATATCAAAATTAAACACATATTCTTTTACTCTTGAGTTGATTGCTCGTGCAGTCATGCGTGAGTGATTTGCGGTTTTAGCTTATCGCCGAAACCTTGGATTTGTATTGGTGTTTTACTATCAATAAAGTTATCATTGATATATGTATACTATGGGCAAAAAAATTAGGCATTCTTATCCTTTTTTTGGGGTTTCCCATTTTACCCATCACCCTTCCTAGTTAAAATAATAATAAGGGAAAGAGATTTATTACAATAAAAAGGGAAAGAAGTTGTGTTTAAAGTAGAAAGGGTCAAGATGCGTCGGTTTTTGCTGAATATTTTTAAACTTTCCTTGCATTTCCAGCAGAATAAGGTTCTTGACAAAGGAAAAGTTTTGTAGAGAAAGGCCAATGGCTATTTTTTTTCTTTCATATTCTTAACTTCTTTCCACCATGCAATAGGAAAAAGCTTACGTATATCTTCCCATCCAGGCTTTTATAATCAAATTTTATTCACTTCTAAAGAGATGCGGTGGTTTAGGTAAAGCTGGAAATAGTTTATTGAATGTAATTGATGTGCACTGTTATTGTTCTAAAGAGATGCGGTAGTTTATAGTGTTAACCAATTATAAATTAACACATCATTAAAAATATTTGATTTTTATCGTAACTCCTTTAAAAGTCATTCATATATACCATGATTTGTAATTGTTGATAATGTAAAAAACTTAACAGTAACAGTATATACCAATTAAATTAAACTCTAATTTATTTACTCTTATAATAAGTTATTTGAAAAAATGCAGTTTTTGTAATGTTGAATTTGTACTATATAGACTATAGTTATGTTTTTTAGTTGAGAATATATAGTTATTGAGTGATCAATTGCTATCTTTTGTAATCTGTCCCTGCAAGTTCATTAAGGGATGGATAATCTTGATATGATAATCTTAATTAACCCTCGAAATATCAGGCTATATAACAACTAGCAAACGAGAACTTCTGCTTTTGTACATCTTTCAGGTACAATATTGAATATTGTACACTCTTCTCCTGCCCCTCCCTTCTAATATATCTTTTACGATAAAAAGGGATTTAAAATTCTCACATTGTCTTGGAATATAAGTAGCTGATGACTTTTTAATCAAAAAAAAAAAAGTAGCTGATGACTTTTGATAGTTTTGTTTAATTTGTTATAAAAAATATTTTCTAAAGTGGTGGTGGTCTTCCATTGATTTGTTAAAACATTGGTTGAATGGTATCTTGAAGTATCTTAGAATATCCATTTTGTGATTGACGGATATTGGACATCACAAGGTGAGTGTACTTGAGCAATGTAGCCAATAACGGATCCACAAAAATTCACTAGTGGGGGCAAGACTATATATACTATAAATATTTGCATAAAAAATATATAAATACATAAGCGATAAAATAATGGCATCATTATCATTAAGCAAAAAATTGGAGATTACAAAAGCAATTCTCACTATCATCAAATCCTCAATTACAACACATATGTGACAATATCTTTCACACAAACTATATAATTGTATTAGGAAAAAATTGAAGACCCCAACTTCTATAAATTATAATTATTCTCTATGTGTTTTAATATTTTGAAATTGTTGTATGATTTTTTTTAATTTTCAATACCATAAAAATATCTCTCTCTATGTATAAGATCAAACAATCATTCAACAATTCATTCATATCCCATGCAATTGCATATTTGATTCTTCACAAAATTTATTGTAGAGAATGAGGCTGACGTTAGACAATGGGGGCAACATTTAATTTTTAATGGGGGTAGGAAAAAATATTCAACACTTGGATATATTTTTTTTTTTACTATCTGGGGGCAATTGCCCCCATTCCCATCTAAGTAGATATGTCCCTGAGTGTAGCTTGTATATAGTTGAATGGAACCATGATAGGTGGAATCATTATAACTCTTCAAGAAAGGGTACGATTTGAAGCGTTATGACTCTTCATGAAAAGGTAAGTCCCCTCTCCACTTTCTCTATAAATATATGTCTTGGAACATATGGAAAACAACTCTATGTTATTACATGCTTTCCCACCAAATCTTGATAAAGAAGGAGGAGAAAATCCTATCCTACAATCAAGAACATTCAAATATTTTCAAGAGGTGCATATCCAAGATCATCAAATCAACTTGAAAAGAATAACTTCAAAAGGTAAGCTTTATCCATTCTTATTAAGTTTGGTGTTTTAGATTCATGCAACTATGATCCAAATTTAATTGTTCATGAGATTATGATTCATGATGTTTAGTATACATTATCATGTGGTATCAGGGTCATAGTTGTATGTTTTAGGGCATGAAAAATATAATATATGCATGGATGTGACAACATGCATTAGAGTTACATTTCATGCACGAAAATTTATTGTATTGCCATTTTGATTATTTTCTATGTAAGTTGAAACTTTTCGTATTGTTGGAACTTTTATAGAACAAAATACGTGTTTTGAAAGTATCCAAAATTGTCCATAAGAATGGTTTTTTGAAAGCAGGCCCATATTTTTTCTTCTTCAAGACCCATTCTGAATATACAAGGCCTCTTTAGATTCATTTTGACAAGTTTTTCTCATAAAAAACATTCCATTATCCTAAATCTTGAAAGGATTCAAAACAAAGTGAAAACCGATTGAAACGGTGCAAGATTTGATGAAGAATCATGCTGTTTTGTGGTGGGCCACATTCGGACCTGTTTAAACGTATAGTTTAGTGCCCATGAATTTGGGCCCTTTTTTTTATCAATTTCTAACACCCCGATTTTTTTAATATTTTATTTAATTAGTATTTAAGTTATCGTATTTTATTAGAGGGTCTAGAAAATTAAATAAATTATTTTGAGGCCATAGTCACACTCTACGCCATCGTAGGAAGCTATGGTTAAGTTTTGGGTTGAAAACTCAGACGGAGCCCGGTCTGCATTTTTATTTGACAGTAGTGCTTTACTACTATCGAGACCTAATTTGGACCCGTGAACGAGACAGTTAGTCTTAGAATCACGTTTCCTATAATTTCGAAAAAGTTCGTCCTGACGTTTGAAAATGAAAATAATATATTATATTCGGACCGATAATCGTTCTAGGAGACGATTCGAGCTGCCTTAGGGTTTTTCGAGAACCTTGAGCCAATGATTTTCATACCAGGGCTATGTTAAATCATTTGGGGACTCCTAAAAATGTCGTGAGGGTTTTCAAAATGTCGGGACGTGAATTGACCAAATTGCCCTTGGTTAGTTTTTACTGATTACCTATTATTACCTTTACCTATTTCTTAAGCCTTAAGTCATCTATTTAATACACTATTTTCACCCTTTTTTCCCTCATTCTCGCTGGCCATCTGCTGCTTCTTTCTTCTTCTTCTTCTTCCTTCTTCTTCCTCCATTTTCAACTTCAATTTTCTCAAGCTTCCTCAAGCTTTTTCAAGAAAGTTTGTGAAGCAAAGTTGCTCCTTTCATCCTCCTCTATCACCTAGAAGGTATAGATTTCATCCTTGAGCTCTCAATCTTTATTTTCTCCATTTATTTTCATGAATTTCAATTTCTAGATCTAAACTTCAAAAATCTCTAGAAAATTGTAGAAAAATCATTTTGATGCCAAACCAATTCCTATAAGCTAGTATCATCCCCTACGATCATAATCCAAGAGCTTGTAATGAAATAAAATCTCTAACCTATTTAACTTTTTAAGACCGAACCTATGCTCTTAGGTGGGGAAAATGGGATTTTGTGAAATAACTCTTGATTTCACTCTTTCATTCCTATGATCATTTCATCCAAGTGATTAGAAAACCAAATCAAAATCTTAACTCATTTTTATCCATGAGGGCCGAACCCTAATTTTTTGGGTTTAAGGGGTTTTGGTTCAAATCTTTGATAATTGATCATTGATTATGCATTAGGTATGCTTAAGGGTCATTGCTCCAAGAGTTGGTAGAATTTCAATATCCCTAGCCTATTTAATTAATTAAGGGCACTAGCTAATCCTAGAGATTAGGTAGTTTATGGTTTCATTATTTTAATTTCTGGTTGTGTTTTACTGTATAAAATCTGACAGCACGGGAACTTTACCAAGGTGGGGGAAAGAACCACAATATCGTCAGGGAGGCAAGCTTTAAATAATATATATTGATATACGTAGGGCGACCCAAACCCTACTAGAGGTCGTTTGACCGTTAGGTTGATTTTACTGCATATTGAGGTTAACTGTGCTGTGATTGGATATTTGATATATTATATGTGATATGTTTATGATGTCTATTATATGCTATAATTGATTAAATGTTATTTATTTGTAAGTTAATTTTACTGTTGAATATATATTCTGGCTGTTGTTGATGTCTGTTGTGACTGCTGATGTCTGAGTAGAACTAGGCAGTGATTTCTTATAAATCGGGTGATGAATGTGCGGTGAGAAAGTCGAGGTTATATATATATATGTCGTAGTGCTCAACCTAGTGATATAGTTGATCTGTTGTTGTTGTGATGTGAGTTGATACCCGGTTAAGCCGGATGAAAGTTGGTCGTGGTTGTATATAAGTCGTGGTTGAGGCACTAAGTGTTGATCCTGAGATGAGTCAGTGAGATTCATGTTGCATAGTTGTTTTTCATCACTGTGTTGGCATACAGGCGATTTCGATCTTACCTGCGGGGAGGTGGTCGTACCCGTTAGTCGAATTGTAGACGAACGGGCGAATATCTCGACCTAGCCTTCGGGCGGGGGGATATGTCGTTACCGAAAGTTGAGTTGTTAACGAACGGGCGAATGCTCCGACCTAGCCTGCGGGCGGGGGTACATATCGTTACCGTAAGTTGCGTTGTTGACGGGCGAATATTCCGACCTGGCCTGTGGGTGGGGGAATATGTCGTATCCATGAGACTATTTGGGCCTGCGGGCTTTAGACCGAATCCTACCTTTATGGGGGTGGCATAGTGATGATTGGGACACCTTGATCCGTTGGGGATGTCGCGTCGTGATCGCGTCCATATAGTCGTTAGTTGCATGAGTGTGAGAGATAGTAGTTAAAGGAAAAATTATCCGGAAGTTGTTTGGTTGTCACTGTTGTGATTTGGTGTGTTACTATCTATATACATTATTTATATCACTGTTTTTCCCATGTATGGCATATTACTGTTTCTTATCCCCTGTACTTTCCTGTGTTGTATTTCTTTGTTCTCGACTGTACGAGAAGATCCTGATGAGGAGTTTCCAGAGGAGATTGACGGTATACCTGTTGAGCCTGATGCCAACGGGAGAGCCTCGGATCCTAATGCTAGAGGACCATGAGCGCTAGGAGAGGATCTCTGATGTGTCTTTATTTCCGTTGTTATATTTTTAGTTTTATCTACTGTATAATCTGAAGTCTTTTATATTTGGCATCAGTTGTTGTAGGCTCTACTGATGGAGCCGATACTCTTATGTCTATATATATTACTATGGTATCAGTATGTATTGTATGTTTTAATATTTCCGCAAATTTTATACTACTACGCTACGATATAACGCTAATAATTATAAGTGGGGTCACCAATGGGACCTCCTAGGAAAGGGTTGTCTCACAATTCATCTCCTTTGTTTAGTCAAACAAGTTAAACATTTTGAAATTAGGAAGATCGTGGATTAATTTAAGATAAGAATCACTCATAATAGTGTCAAAATGTAGGAGAAAAGTGTCTCCAAACATATATAGCGAGTCGCACAAACCCGTTTTCAGGAATTGGATTCTAATGTTTATAATACTCTGCAAGTTCAAGATATTGAAGATAAAGACCTTTATTAAAGGGTTCTTCATTCTCTTTATGGTATGGACGCATAGGGCATATATCTAAGGATAAGATCAAAAGGTTAATTAAGGATGACATGTTACCTTCTCTAGATTCTAGTGGTTTTGAAGAATGTGTGAATTGCATCAGAGGAAAATTCATGAGTAAAAATAGAAAGGTTTCTGATAATCCTCCAGATTATCTAGTTTTCATATGACTTTTGAGAGGATTCTAACATAATTATCCAATTTTGAACCTTGTTTTGGCCTTAAGGAAGTATTAATCTGCTACTGATGGCATGATTAATTCTATGGGTAAATTTGCTTGAGTTTTGGTTCATTTCTGAGTAGTTTTGAGTCTTATATACTATATTTTGATTGTAGGTATTAATGAAGAGCGAATGGGATTCAAGAATTGCAAGGAATCTGATCAAAATAGCAAAAATCAAGAAGTTGGATCAGCCAGCAAATCGTTAGGCAATGAATTTGGCCGTTGGGCGATGGTGCTTTAGAATGATCACTAAAAAACCAGCTCAGGTCGTTGGGCAGCCAATTGCATGGTGGGCGGTGGTGACTGATGCAGGCCCAGTTGCAATTTGGCCCTTTTTTACATCAGGGAACCTATTTCGATGACTTGGCCCGCCGTACAGAGGTCATTCAATCAGTTTTGGAGTCAATGGAAACCTTTTGACGTGAGTTTTGGATACTCTTTAGATACGAGAAGACGCGAAGATTGGAAGATCTCGTTTCTTCGAATGTTCTTGGAGTTTTTCTTATTATTTTCTTTGTTTCCTTTATTTTTGAGGTTTAGCATGTCTAATTAAACCCCTTTTTGCTAGGGTTTTGATGTAAGCCATGACTTGATGAAGTTTTATTGATTTCCTATTTATTCTATGATTAATTTATCTTATTGATATATTAATTGTTGTTCTTAATGCTATTGGATGTTTGACCATCATTCATGTGTTTTGTGGGTTCACTTCTATGCTGGTATTAGTGAGTTGTGGATTTGCCATGTGCAATTGATATCATTGAGTGAGTTAATTTAGGAATAGATAACTTGGGTAATGTGGTTGTGTTTAGAAATTCCGTTGAGCTTAATCATCATGTCTTATTGACTTGACCTAAGGAATTATGCTAGTTGGTAGGTTTGATTGGGCTGTTTCACCAAAGGAATTTGGGTTAGAACCACTTAAGGGAATTTAACCTTCAACAAGTGAATTGAGATTAGGATAATTAGATTTTTGGTAAATTAAAGGGTACTTTGTCTATGAAGAACCCGAAGTCATAATTGGAAGAAATTGAACCCCTAATTTTTCTATCTTTTGTTCTCGCAATTCTAAGTTTTTGTTAAAATTTCTAAAACAAAAATCCAAAAATATTTACTTGCTATTATTGCTTGTTTTATGATTATGAATTCTTATTTTTTTTAAAGTTAAGTCTAAATAGTTGTTTAATTTGTGAATTAGTATTTGGCCATTAATCCTTGAGGACAATATTCCGTTTTTCATCGTTTTTATTACTTGCAACGACTCGGTACACTTGTCGTGGTCCCATCAAGTTCAAAAGGAAGTAGAGAACTTTTAGAGATAATTCAGACTGATATATATGTGGTCCTTTGAGAACAACATTATATGGGAATAGATATTTTATAACCTTCGTTGACGATTATTCTCGTGTTAGTTAATTATGTCTACCTGATAAGTGAGAAATCTTTAGCCTTAGAAAAGTTTAAAGCTTTTAAGATTGAGGTGGAAAACCAGTATGGCACAAATATTAAGATAGTTAGATCAAATAGAGGCGATGAATACTATGGTAGGCATGGAGAGAGTGGACAATATATGGAACTATTTGCTAAGTATCTTAAGGAATGTGGAATTATTTCTCAATATACTATGTCAGGTACTCCCGAACAAAATAGTGTGGCTGAGAGACATAATCGTACCCTAATGGATGTTGTAAGATCTATGACGAGTCAATCTAAGTTTTTTGATTTCCTTTGGGGAAAATCTCTTAAGCCTGTTATGCATATATTAAATAGGGTACCATCTAAGTATGTACCCAAGACCCCTTTTGAGTTGCTTAAAGGGTGGAAACCCAGTTTATGTCATCTTCGTGTGAGAGCGTGTGCCACTGAAGTAAAAATTTATGACTCGACTGCGTCAAAGTTAAGCATTAAGACCACTACTAGGTTTTATTTTATTGGTTATCCTATTAATGCTAAGGAGTATATATAACTTCTATTGTCCTAGTTGGGGAACAAACATAGTTGAGACTATTAATGCAAAGTTTCTCGAGAATGACATTGATGTTTCAATTGATCATGAAAATAGAAAATCAAGCTTTAGAGGAGAGAAGGTTGTAATGTCAATACCTATAATACAAGAAAGGGTTGAGAGTTCATTGGATGAGCAAACACAGGAGGAGCCACAACAAGAAATATTAAAGGATCCACCACCACCTCCATCAGCTCCTGAACAGCCCATTGAAGTTTCGCCTATTAGACGTTCTCAAAGAGAACGAAGACTAGTTGATCGTGATGATTACTATTAGTTTTATTGAACCCCCTCAAACTAAAAGACTAAACGTTAAATTATATATCCAAATCATATGTGTAGTGCATGAGCTTGTCCAAAGGGATTTCCCTCATCTTAAACTCTTAAACCTGGCTTTATTTTTGCTATATAATATTTCTCACATAGCCGCAGGGAGAAACCAACTATGAGAATTAGAGAGCTGGTGAACCAACTCCTTATAGCATTAGAAGTGAAAAAGTTTGAATACGCGAAACCAAGCTTCCGCCAAACATAGATGTTTGTCGGGCAATCCTAAAAGCAATAGAGTTATCTCATCATATTGTTGACACCTATTGCACAAGGCAGATGTTGCAAAATGACGGCAACACCATAACCAATCCGTAAGAATGGTAGCGTCTACCATGAGTCAACGACTAGAAATTGTACTTTTTTGTGATGATAATTTTGACATTCGATCTTATGACTCGGTGAAAAGGACGTTGTAGTTCATATTAAGGATTCATTTATATGTAGAGGCAGATGTATAACCTCCATAAGGGTAGCATTTCTAATAAAAGTGATCATCCAACGCACCAGAAACATTCAAAACAATAACATTTATACGATTCATAATCCCAATAAGAAGACAAGTATGTAACAAACTGAAGTCTCAATCAGTATCTACCCAAACACCATTCACTCTAAAGATAGCATCAGAGATGCTGACAAAGAAAGGAAGGCTAGAAATGTTCTCTACCTTGATCTTAATGCCAAAGGCCAAAAAGTGAGAAATCCGCTATCCGGGAGTCGCTGATGTAGGAATATTGTGTATTTAATTATATTCTAATGTCATAATGTGGGCAAATATCGTCTATTAATTATATTAGCTATTTATCAATTAGGAGCCTGTGAACACCCAATTTTGTCCAGGTCAATTTTCTTTTTCCTTTTAATAAAAAAAAATAGCAAAAATATTTAATTAAATCTTAGCTCAATTCTTAAAGTAGGCTCATCATGCTTTAATAAATAAATTAAGAAAAATGAAAAAAAAACAAAAAAATGAAAATAAAATAAATTAAATAGTAAAAAAATAAAAATAAAATAAAATATGATGAAGATTAAGTTGTTTTAGTAGATAGGGAAAGATAGTGATAGTCATCACATATCCATTATTTCAAACTCTCAAAACAGATTCTGCTTCATATAATTATCATAATCTATTTGAGATAGATAATGATTCTTTTTGATAGCTCATCTAATTTGATAAGGGGAGTTTGTTATTTTTTCTCCCTATATATTGGACTCTATTCCATCATGAAAGGGGATCGAAAAAATTTCTAAGTACTTCCCCCAACTTCATATTTTTATCAATCACTCTCCTTTTGCAGTTCTTCACTTTTGATCACCACGTCTGTTCTTTACTCTCCATTCCTCATTCTTCATTCTTCTCCCTCACTGACTTACCCCTAATACCAAGACATCTTCTTTCTAAAAAGGAAGTTCCCATCAGTCCATTACTATTGCACACTAATCCTTCTCACGCATCATTGAAGATTCACATTGTTGCAAGCTTGCCCAGCCGTGCGAGCTCCACCCAGCAGCATCTCAGTTGCCGTCCAGTTTCGCCCTCAAGCCACTAACCATGGCGCCCACGTGCAGCCCAGCCTCACCGAACTGCTGTATCAATTGTTGCAGCTCTGGTTGAACCATTGTGCCATGCCGCCATCTCCGACGTTGGCATAATTTTTCTTCCACCGTCCACTATTGCCTTGTTAGTGAGTATGTACCAGAGGAACACTCCCTGGTCTTCTTTCTTTTCTTAAGCAATTAGTTTAGTAAAAATCTTTTTTTCTTAAGAAATTAAAAAAATAAAATAAAATCATAAAGTTATTCAGTTTGTATAAAATAAAAATAAAAATAAAAAATAAACAGAAAAATACTTTTCAATTCTTTATTTGAATAATAAAAACCCCTATAAAAAATAAATAAAAATAAAAATATTTTCCAAAATAAATAAAATTTAACCAACCAACCAACCATTTTCTACAAGAACTACGTGACTTTGAGTTTCCCATCGCACCAGGGAATACGTAGGAGCGAAATTAATCATTTCGTCAAGTTAAAATTAAATTTTCCTATTTTTGTGTTGTTTATCTTCTCTTTATTCTTTTTTTTTTGGGTAAAACAGATATTTTTGAAGTTATTAAAATATGCACAATTAACTTGAGGTACCGTTCTTTGAACGGGCGATGTAGGGTGCTAATACCTTCCCTACTCGTAACCGACTACCGAGCTCGATCTCAATCCTTTTAAAAAAGACCAGTTTCCTTAAGTTTATAGGTTTCCAATTTTTCCCAATAAAAATTGGTGGCGACTCCTTTTTCCTTTTTTCGCGGCTCCCGGACGGGACGGTCGCGACAGCTGGCGACTCCGCTGGGGACTTTTGAGAGTCAGGCCTATCATAGTTATTTGTGCTTTTGTTAATAACTTTTATTTATTTTACCCTTTTTTTATTTATTTATTCTGTAAATATTGTACAATTATAATTTTGATTTAACTATAGGATAGACGATATTTTTGTATTTGCATGATCTCCTTTGCAGATAAATGTGGGTAGTCTTAGGATTTCAGGTTTGCATGCTCCCTCCACACACCTCACCTACACATTGTGCACACACTAATGAGTGAGACTCTATACCCGGGTCCTGGTAAACCCTAAGATTAAGAAAGAGGTTGTGTAATGATAGCCAATTTGGATGTACGTCCTGTTTGGGTATCATGAAAACCTCATCTAGAGTGTGACCCTTTTATGATGTCCCATACCTAGTAGATCTCCTACTGTTGTGGCCAACATCATGAATTGGGATCTTAGCTCTAGAGGCCTAAAGAATTATTGGATTTGTAGAGCCACCCTAATGGGAGGTCACGAATTAACATTCCATAGACCATTAGGATAGAATCTAATAAGGTAACCCAATTTAGGGCACAGAGGTGGGCGTACTTTCTCCTTATCTTTTATTTTCTTTTTTATCATGCATGTAATTTAATAATGCTTCTTGTTATAGGAAACCAAGGGTGAATATTTTTGAAATGGGAGATAATATGGGATCTGATCACAGTGAGCCAAGGCAATCAGTAATAAAGAAAATTTTGCATTTGAAAGCCAAAAAAGTTGATCCCACAAGCCTCAAAACTCTGGATCGGATGCTGACAATATCTCAACGACTCACTCTCACAAGGAAGTATGGAAAGATTTTGAATTTACTGGATGTTGAGGTGCAAGTAAAGGCAATCACTGCATTGGCCCAATATTATGACCCACCATTGAGGTGTTTCACATTTCAAGACTTTCAATTAGCCCCCACTTTAGATGAGTTTGGGCAAATTCTGGGTTTGCCATTGGAAGGAAAGAAGCCATATCATTACATCGAACAGTATCCGGCTATCCAAACTGTGGCAAATGTATTGAAGATACATCCAAAAAGTCTACAAAATGCGCAAGAATGCAAAAATGGGACTAAAGGATTCTCAAGAAAATACCTTGAAGAACATATGCATCATCTGGTAAAGATAGAGGATTGGGACACGTTCATAGATGTACTTGCTTTTACTATCTATGGCATTGTCCTCTTCCCTAACCTTGAAAACCATGTCGACTTTGTTGCCATTGATGTATTCCTTGCTCGCAAGTTCAACAATCGGAATCCTGTTCCAGCCATTCTAGTAGATATTTACTGTACCCTTGATTTTTGTCATGAAAGAAATGGTAAAAAAATCATTGGTTGTTTACCAATGTTATATGTTTGGCTTACGGCACATGTTTTTCGCAGAAGTTATAAAACAGATTGCCCTATCACAGACTTCAAAATGTATCAATTGAAGACTAAGAGTGGTCGTGAGTGGGCAATTTACATGGCTCAGCTGAATGAAAATCAAGTCAGATGGTATCCACAATGGGAAGATGTAGAAGTCCTAGTGTATCAGTGTGGGGATTTCCCAAATGTACCCCTCATGGGCACAAGAGGTTGCATCAACTATAATCCATTACTAGGACAACGTCAACTTGGTTACCCTATGATGGGGCCACCCGAAGCGGCCTTGATAACTCCTTTCGTCTTCTACTATAAAGATGGGAAGAATATAGAACTCCTCCAAAAGGTGCGAATCTCTTGGGACAAAATTGTCAAAAAAGGAAAAGAGTTAGGAGTTAGAAGTTGTACTACGCAAGAAAGTTATCGTCAATGGGTCAAGGATAGAGTATCAGAAATTAAGTTACCATTCAGAGAACTAGTAATTCCTTCGATCAAGGAACCTCCTCTTACGATTGAAAATGAAGAATTAAAGGAAATCAAGACAAAACTAGCGAAATGTGAAAAAGAGAAGGAAAGGACAGAAAATGAGCTGAGAAAAGCCCTTGAAACATGCACGACACTAAAAAGAGAAAATATTGAAAAAAGCATCACTCTCGACAGGATCAACAAAAAGATAAAAACAGAACATGAGTATATGATGAAGACCAAAGGATGTCTCAAAGGAGCTAATAAAGAACTGACAATGCGAAGGTAAGAATGTGACCAAGCCAGAGCTGAGAATGAAAAATTCAGAGAGCTCCTAACAAAGACTAAGATGGCTCGCAAGGATGCTCAAAAGCAAGCTGATGACTAGAAGTTGGAGGTAGACCATGTGATTGCTCAATGTAATAATACCATTGGAAAAGAAAAACAACGCATGGAAGAAATAACTGATAGATATCAAGCCGCCATCAAAAGGAAGCAAGCCATAATAAAAGACTTGAATGAGCATGTGAAAGAACAGGCAGATGATATTCAAGGATGGATAATGAAATTTTCACAACTAGTATGGTTAGCAAATACTGCCATAGCAGAGGTTCCAAGACACTTGAAGGAGGCAGAGGCAATGATGAATCCACTCAACACACCATCTGAAGTCAAAGACTGCATAGAATATTGCAAGAATTTGATAGGAAGAATCAAGGACATGGCTCCTAAAAATAAATAAAAGTTTTACAATTAGTGGTAGAGTTTCGGTTATGTTTCTATGAAGCAAATAAGCGATGTATTCAGCAGTTATGAATGAAAGGCTATTTTCTCACTGATGATCCCATATTATTTGCTTCCTCAACTTAATACCTTTGAACGAGACGTTCTGGGAATGGTTAATCAAAAATATTTACCATTGAATTATTTTCTTTGAACGAGACGTTCTGGAAATAATTAATATATTCACTAGTAAATTATTTTCTTTGAATGAGACATTCCATAAATGATTAATACTCACTATTAATTTTTTTTCTCCCTTTAAACGAGACGTTTTGAGAATAACTAATATACACCATTGTTTGAAATATTCGCCAATTATTTCATTCCGTAAATTATTTTCTTTGAACGAGACGTTCTGAAAATACTTGATACTCACCATTAATTGATATTCGCCATTATACCTTTGAACGAGACGTTCTGGGTATAATATTCACCATTAAAACTAATACCTTTGAGCGAGACGTTCTAGGAATAGTTAATAAAATATTTGCACAAGTCTACAATACACCCTCAAGTAATTAATAGTTGTCATGCCTGATTTTTATACCAGGAATATTAATCAATATAGCTGGGAAACGAGTACCATTACACCCTTATCGGACCCGATCACAAGCTAGAATCATGGCTGACCTAGAAACAACTCAAGAGATTAGGGATGAAGTGAGTCAACTCAAAGAGCAGATGGCCAAGATGATGGAAATGTTGCAAGCAATGCAAAAAGACAAGAATACAGATGAGAATCCTTCAGCCTCAAGCGAAGAACAGCCGGCTAATCCTCTTCAGGGCTTCAATCAGCAAGGAATCCTGGTGCCTTTCACCATGTATCCCAATAACAAGCTCACTCTGCATTTAATCCGAACAATCCCCCATATGGGCTTCCCCGAGGGTTTGTGCCACCAGTAGCCACTGTTTTGCAAGACAATAACTCAAATCATAACCCTCACATCAATGTTGGCGAAGAACCTCAAGCACAAACTACCAACTTTCCTCATGCTACCACTCCAATAGTGGTACCTGTCGCTAAACAGCACACTCCACCACCATATACTCAGGGAACCCAGGCGGTACATAACTTTGTTTCTCCCGATGGGCTACAATCTATTCCTCAAAGAATATACGGGGAGATTCCTATTGAGAATGCTCAGTCCAAAGAAAAGTTAGAAATTCTGGAAGAAAGGCTGCGAGTTATTGAGGGGGCGAATAGTTATGGTCTTCGGGATACCTCAGAACTTTGTCTTGTGCCAAACGTTGTGATCCCATCGAAATTCAACGTGCCTGATTTTGACAAATACAAGGGAACCACCTGTCCAAAGAACCATTTAACCATGTATGTTCGAAAGATGGCGTCGCAAGCTCATGATGAAAAGTTATTAATACACTTTTTCCAGGACAGTTTGACTAGGGCAGCTTCAAGCTGGTACACGCATCTAGAAAGTACTCGTATCCGATCTTTCAAGGATCTAGCCGATGCATTCCTGAAGCAGTATAAGTACAACATTGACATGGCTCCTGATAGAATGCAGTTACAAAATATGCTGAAGAAAGACACAGAAACTTTCAAAGAGTATGCACAAAGATGGAGAGAATTGGCTGCTCAAGTAGAACCCCCTTGGCAGAAAAGGAAATTGTTGCTATGTTTATTGACACGCTCCAATCACCATTCTATGATAGAATGATTGGAAGTGTATCCTCAAACTTTTCTGATATGGTCACCATTGGAGAGAGGATTGAGAGGGAAATGAGAAGTGGTAAGATTATTGAAAGTTCAACAGGAACGACTGGAATAAAGAAGGTCCCATTTTTCAAAAAGAAGGAAGGAGAATCGCATGCTGTGAACTCAGAACAAAAGAAGCCTGATCAATGGGTATCAAACCAAATGTCTGTCAACCCTCAACCATCTTTCCAAACTACCTACATCCCATATAACCCATCACTCCCTATCACCAACCAAACCATCCATACATTGCTGCCACTTCACAAATCCCAAACTTCCAACCCTATCAGCCATCATACTCTACCCAACATCAGACTCTGCCCACCATGCAACCACAGACAGCTCAATCTCGAAACCCAAACCCAATTACAAGCCAGAAAAAGCCATCCTATGACCCAGAAAAGAAGCCCATACAGATTGACCCAATACCTATGACTTATACTGCCCTGCTACCCCAACTTTTAAAGAGTTCTATGCTAGCACCTGTTCAGGCAA
Organism: Ammopiptanthus mongolicus; assembly: GCA_039655645.1. NCBI lineage: Eukaryota > Viridiplantae > Streptophyta > Magnoliopsida > Fabales > Fabaceae > Ammopiptanthus > Ammopiptanthus mongolicus. The sequence continues at coordinate 88,071,613 of CM077344.1, read as the reverse complement.
GACAAATGGACCCCCCATACCCAAAATGGTTTGACCCAAAAGCCAAATGTGATTATCATTCGGGAGCAGCTGGTCATTCTACGGAGAATTGTAGGACTTTGAAAGCTAAAGTGCAAGAGTTGGTCAATGCAGGATGGTTGAGTTTCCAAACAAATCCTCCTAATGTAGGCCATAATCCATTACCAAATCATGGAAGTTCTGGAGTTAATGCTATAGAAGGCACTGAGGAGCATGCTCTCATCACCCAAATTGTCAATGTCAAGACTCCTATGAAGGCTATTTTCAGGGAAATGTTCAAATTTGGGCTAATACAGATCCCAATTAAGGAAAAAGAAGTTGTTCAGGGAGGAACAAGGTGTGATTTCCATGGGAAAAATGGACACTCAATTGAATACTGTGCTGAGTTCAAGAAGATGGTGCAACAGATGATGAATGAGAAAATAATCTTGATTGGATACCAATGTCGTGACGATTGTGTGCATATGGCCGAATCTGCAGTTCCCTCTATGCCAAGGCCAATGATTCCTTTGATCATCCAAGTGGGCCCTCAACCAACTGTTGGAAGAACGGTCCCTCTGATGCAGATACCAATAAATCCTTTGGTCATCCCGGTAGGCCCTCAACCTAATGTTGGGCAAGCGGTTCCGAAACCGATGGTGATATATTATGATGAAAAGGCACATTCGCCAGTTCTAAATAGGCCAACTCCACTCGTCGTCCAAGTTCCAGGCCCTTTTCCTTACAAAGACACTAAAGCAGTACCATGGAAATATGATGTGCAAGTTCAGCCAAAGCCCTCTAATGAGACCACAGTAGTCACCAATATTATGGGAGTTGGTGGAATGACACGAAGTGGCCGTGTCTATATTCCAGAGAAGCTACAAAAGGATCAAATAGAGAAAGATGAAAGGATTGACAAGGGCAAAAGAAGAATAGAAGAAGTTCCTGTTGAAAATATTAAAGGAAGTGACTATAAGAAAGAAGTGTCTGATGAAGAGGTTTGCGAATTCTTGAAGTTCATTAAGCAGAGTGAATACCGGGTAGTGGACCAGTTGAATCGGACTCCAGCTAGAATATCTCTGTTATCTCTGGGTCTAAACTCTGAGCCATACAGGAAGGTGTTAATGAAGGTGTTGAACCAAGCTCATGTTGCTCATGATATCACACTTGATAAATTTGATGGCATTGTGGGTAACATTATTGCTGATAATTATGTCACTTTCACTGATGATGAAATACCTGCTGAAGGATTAGGGCACAACAAGGCACCGCATATTTGGTGAAATGTCGAGATCACATTATGGCCAGAGTGCTTATTGATAATGGGTCTTCTCTAAATGTGTTGCCAAAATCAACACTATCTAAGCTGCCTTTTGATGGGACCCACATGAAGCCAAGTGTAATGATAGTAAGAGCTTTTGACGGCACAAGAAGAGAGGTCATTGGTGAAATTGAGCTGCCCATTCAGATTGGTCCGTGCACTTTTCAGATTCTTTTCCAAGTAATGGACATCACACCAACTTACAGTTGCCTTCTTGGGAGGCCATGGATTCATTCTTCTGGGGCAGTACCCTCTACTCTGCACCAAAAGGTGAAGTTCATTGTTGATAGTAAGATGGTCATTGTCTCTAGAGAAGAAGATATGCCGGTGAGCAAACCGGTCACCACCCCTTACATCGAAGCAGCAGAAGAAGCTCTTGAGACTGCCTTCCAATCACTTGAGATTGCTAATGTCACCTATGTAAAAGAGGGAACCATGCTTATGAAAGCTCGACCATCAAGTGCTTCTAATATGATGGTGAAGGTTATGCTCGAAGGAGGATACCAACTTGGAAAAGGTTTGGGAAAAAATAATCAGGGTATAGCCCGCATCATGGTACTCACTGAAAATAAGGACCGATATGGATTAGGATACAAACCTACCAGAGCAGACAAAATGAGGGTGATGGAAGAAAGAAGGAGAAAGAGGTTGGCCCGGTTGGAAAATCATGAATATGAGGCTGAAAGGATTCCCATTTGTTACATACGACAGAGCTTTCGCAGTGCCGGGTTCGTGTTCCTAGACCAAGTGACAGCCATCGAAGATGATTATCCTAATCACAATATCAATCTGGTGTATCCGTGCTCTCCTAACACAAAGCTCAACAATTGGGAGATCCACGAGTTTCCTAGGACCATAGGATTTTTATCAAAGTAATTTTTGTTATGCTTTTCCCTTTAGCTCTGCCCGAGGCTTTAGGAAATCTTTAATAATGGGTGTACTTTGTTTCCATTTCAATTTTAATCATCAATAAAATGCATTCAGTTCTCACTTGTCTTTCTATCTCTTTGTCTCCATTTTTTTTTACTTTGGCTTTTATTCATAATCAAATGCAGATCTGAAAGTGACTCTCTTAAAAATGACTGTGCTAGTGGCCCGTCATATGATTTTAATTATCCAGTTCATCATGCTGATGAGGACAGTGATGAGAACAGGGAAATTCCCCCCGAACTAATAAGATTAGTAGAACAAGAAGCCAGGGAAATCAGGCCCCATGAGGAGCCAACGAAAGTAATTAATCTGGGAATTGAAGATGATAAAAAGGAAGCCAAGATTGGCCTTTCCATGGATGAAAATGAGCGAAGCAGGCTGATCAAGCTATTAATCGATTACAAAGATGTTTTTGCTTGGTCATATCAAGACATGCCGGGGTTGGACCCTAGCATAGTAGAACATAAACTGCCTTTAAAACCCGAATGTCCACCGGTAAAACAGAAGCTACGCAGAATGAAAGCAGACATGTCTTTAAAGATCAAAGAAGAAGTCAAGAAGCAATTGGACGCAGGTTTCCTAACAGTGGCAAAATATCCTCAATGGGTTGCCAACATAGTCCCAGTTCCAAAGAAGGGTGGAAAGGTCCGAATGTGTGTTGACTATCGAGATTTGAACAGAGCTAGCCCAAAAGATGACTTCCCTTTACCTCATATTGATGTTCTGGTTCATAATACTGCTCGGCATGCACTGTTCTCTTTCATGGATGGGTATTCGGGATATAATCAGATCAGAATGGCTCTCGGAGATATGGAGAAGACTACCTTCGTCACTTTGTGGGGAACGTTTTGCTACAAAGTCATGCCCTTTGGTCTAAAGAAATCAGGGGCAACATATCAACGAGCTACGGTGACTTTATTTCACGATATGATGCATAAAGAAATAGAAGTTTATGTGGATGATATGATTGCAAAGTCCAAATCTGAGAAAGACCATGTAGACAACCTGCAGAAGCTTTTTGAACGGCTGAGAAAGTTTAAGCTCAGATTGAACCCTGCCAAATGCACTTTCGGGGTGAAATCGGGCAAGCTTTTGGGGTTTATAGTTAGCCAGAAAGGAATAGAGGTTGATCCTGACAAAGTTCGAGCCATCATTGACATGCCAGCACCTCAAACAGAGAAAGAAGTTCACGGATTTTTAGGGCGATTGAACTACATTGCTAGGTTCATTTCCCAATTAACCGCGACTTATGAGCCAATCTTTAAGCTGCTGCGCAAGAATCAAACAGTGAAATGGAATGAAAATTGTCAGAAGGCTTTTGAAAGGATCAAACAGTACTTACAAGAACCTCCAGTCTTGGTACCCCCAGTACCTGGGAGACCTCTCATCCTATATTTGACTGTCTTAGATGAATCTATGGGTTGTGTGCTAGGGCAACACGATGAATCGGGCAAGAAAGAGCAGGCCATCTACTATTTGAGTAAGAAGTTCACTAGTTGTGAAGCCAATTACTCGCTACTGGAATGTACATGTTGTGCCTTGGCATGGGCTACCCGTCGTTTGAGGCAATATATGCTGAGTTACACTACCTGGTTGGTGTCAAAAATGGATCCAATCAAATACATCTTTGATAAACCTGCTTTGACCGGAAGGATAGCCCGCTGGCAAGTCATGTTATCAGAGTATGATATTATCTATGTCACTCAGAAATCAATAAAAGGCAGTGCCCTTGCTGACTATTTGGCCAATCAACCCATAGAAGACTACGGGTCAATGCAATGTGACTTCCCCGATGAGGATATAATGGTTTTGTTTGAACAAGAACAGATATCAGAGAAAGGAAAGTGGATCTTGTTGTTTGATGGAGCTTCTAACTCACTAGGGCCTGGGATTGGGGCCATTTTGATTTCCCCAGAAAATAATTTTATCCCAATCACTGCAAGGCTCTGTTTTGATTGTACAAATAATGTGGCAGAATACGAGGCTTGTGCCTTAGGGATCCGAGCAGCAATAGATTCGAAGGCAAAGGTGCTAGAAGTATATGGGGACTATGCGTTGGTCATACACCAGTTAAGAGGAGAATGGGAGACTCGGGATACTAAATTAATCCCGTACTATGATTACATCAAGGGTTTAGTTGAACAGATAGACAAAGTCACTTTTCAACATATTCTTCGAGAAGATAATCAGTTAGTCGATGCGCTATCTACCTTGTCCTCAATGTTCAAAATAGGCGATGAGAAGAATTTGCCACTGATCAAAATGGAAAGTCGTGACCATCCTGCATACTATCAAGTGGTGGAAGAAGAACTTGATGGGAAGGCATGGTACCATGATATCAAGCGCTTTCTGGAAAGTCGAGAATATCCATCAGAGGCCTCGGAAAATGACAAAAGAACTTTAAGAAGACTCGCAATGGGTTTCTTTCTAGACGGGGATGTTCTCTACAAAAGAAATCATGATATGGTACTTCTAAGATGTGTTGATGCAAAAGAAGCCAGTCAGATTGTCAAAGATGTACATGAAGGATCCTTTGGGACTCACGCAAGCGGTCATGCAATGGCCAGAAAAATCTTGAGGGCTGGTTATTATTGGTTAACAATGGAGGGTGATTGCTTCAACTATGCAAGAAAGTGTCATAAATGTCAAACGTACGCTGATTAGATTCATGCACCTCCAACACCTTTGAATGTCATGTCAGAACCCTGGCCGTTTTCAATGTGGGGAATGGATGTCATTGGACCGATCGAGCCAAAGGCTTCAAACGGGCATCGTTTCATTCTTGTTGCAATTGATTATTTCACAAAGTGGGTTGAAGCTGCTTCATATGCTAGTGTGACCAGAAATGTCGTGATTAGATTTGTCAAAAGGGAACTGATTTGCCGCTACGGATTGCCAAAGGAAATCATCACTGATAATCTAACCAAGCTGAATAACAAGATGATGAAAGAGATGTGTGAAGGTTTCAAAATAAAGCATCGCAATTCTTCTCCATATCGCCCCAAGATGAACGGGGCAGTTGAAGCAGTCAATAAAAATATCAAGAAGATTGTTCAAAAGATGGTGGTGACATATAAAGACTGGCACGAGATGTTACCTTTTGCCTTGCACGGTTATCGTACTTCCATTCGCACTTCAACAGGGGCAACTCCGTATTCCCTGGTTTATGGGATGGAAGCAGTACTCCCGATTGAGGTAGAGATCCCTTCTTTAGGGGTGCTTATGGAGGCAGAATTAGAAGAAGCTGAATGGGTCCAAACTCGACTCGACCAATTGAATCTCATTGAAGGGAAAAGATTAGTTGCACTATGTCACGGCCAACTTTATCAGAAGAGGTTGATGAAAGCATATGAGAAAAAGGTGCGCCCCAGGCAATTCCGAGAAGGAGATTTAGTGCTCAAAAAGATTCTACCAATCCAAAAGGATCATCGAGGGAAATGGACTCCGAATTATGAAGGACCTTATGTAGTAAGAAAGGCTTTCTCTGGAGGAGCTCTAATTCTCACAAGGATAGATGGTGAAGACTTGCCACTGCCTGTAAACTCTGATGCAGTCAAAAAATATTATGCTTGAGTGTACTTCAAAAAAAAAAAAAAGGAAAAAGAAAATGGCTCGCTAGACTGAAAACCTGAGAAGGTGGTCTAGCAAAAGATAGAGCAACCTGCTAAGCTGAAAACTTGAAAAGGCGGTTTAGGCAAAAGTAAAGGTTATGATACAATAAAGGAAGGTACCATCAAGCTTGTAAATTGGAGCAATAAATGGTCTAGATATGCACAAACTGGGGCAGTACATGGCCTAAAAGGTGAAGACTGAGGCAAATCACTTTCTTAGAAGCTGATTAATGGGGATTCAAGATTAAGTGCGAGATGCTAGCATTAATCATTATAGAGAGTGTCACTTGAAGAGATATGATTTCATAATAACACTTTCTTTGTGAATATTACAATCTTAAATCCCATTCTGATATTCACCTGGTATATCTTTTCACTTTCAATATAAAGCCAATGTCTTCCACTTTTATTGTTTACCCTATCTTATGCTTTCATTCACCAACTGCGTGCATTCAAAAGGATAAATATTTATTGAAATGTGAAACTAGTACATTGTTGTTTATAAGCATTCAAAATTCCTTTGATTTTTTTCAAAAGGGTCATAGGAAACACCTTGATCTCCTGACAAGGGGACAATGTTAAAAAAAAAAAAAAAAAAAAAAAAAAAAAAAAAAAAGAAAAGAAAGCAAGTGAGCACCCTCATCCATTGAGATAATCATTATGAAGGGAACATGTTTCCCAAAGGCAGCAAAAACATAAGTTGAACCAGCAAATGATAAATCCAGTCAACGAGTTTTGTTCTAGTTCGTCCATATCTGGTTATGATCAAAGTCTTTAAGGGGGCCAAGGACCAAGGAAAGGTTTGAATAAAAAAGGAAAAATAAGAAAAATAAATAAATCACATTGACAGAAGATATCTCTTGCATCATGCACCATCTCATCATTTCATGCATTAACAAGGTCAATACCATTACTTTTGAAAACTTTAGCAGGAACAGGACCTCATAAGCTTTATTCTGGTGTTTTTTCAAACTCCGGCAGATAGCGTCTTCGGAAGCTTTCTTTCTTTTAAGCTCCGGCAGATAGTGTCTCTGGAAGCTTCTTCTCTTTTCAAGCTCTGGTAGATGGTATCTCCGGAAGCTTCTTTTCTTTTTTGAGCTCCGGCAGATATTGTCTCCGGAAGCTTCTTCTCTTTTAAAGCTCCGACAGATAGTGTCTTCGGAAGCTTTCTTTCTTTTCAAAGCTCCGGCAGAAAGTGTCTTTGGAAGCTTCTTTCCTTTTAAGCTCCGACAGATAGTGTCTTCCGAAGCTTCTTCTTTTTTCAAGCTCCGGCAGTGTCTCTGGAAGCTTCTTCTCTTTTAAAGCTCCGACAGATAGTGTCTTCGGAAGTTTTCTTTCTTTTCAAAGCTCCGGCAGATAGTGTCTTCGGAAGCTTCTTTCCTTTTAAGATCCGACAGATAGTGTCTCCAGAAGCTTCTTCTCTTTTCAAAGTTCCGGCAGATAGTGTCTTCGGAAGCTTCTTTCCTTTTAAGATCCGGTAGATAGTGTCTCCGGAAGCTTCTTCTCTTCTCAAGCTCCGATAGATAGTGTCTCCGGAAACTTCTTTTCATTTCAAGATCAGGTACATAGTGTCTCCGGTAGTTTCTTTTCTTTTTGTTCAAACTTCTAACGGGCAATCCAACCCGTAAGCACTTTTTCAAGTCTTAGTGGGCTGTCCACCCCACAAGTCTTTTTTGTATCAGCTTCAACGGGCAATCCAACCCGTAAGCTATTTATCTTTTCAGGTCTTTGTGGACAATCCATCCTGCAAGCCTTTCATGTTTGAGTTTCAACGAGCAATCCAACCCATAGGAACCTCACATTCTTGGGCAAAATGGAAGTTCATGTCTTTACTCGCATCTTATAACAATAAAAGGTTAACTACGGTTACACCTCGTATCTAATAAGAAACAAGCAAAGAGGGACAGCTGTGAACACCCAATTTTGTCCGGGTCAATTTTCTTTTTCCTTTTAATAAAAAAAAAAGCAAAAATATTTAATTAAATCTTAGCTCAATTCTTAAAGTAGGCTCATCATGCTTTAAAAAATAAATTAAAAAAAATGAAAAAAAACGAAAAAATGAAAATGAAAATAAATAAAATAGTAAAAAAATAAAAATAAAATAAAATATGACGAAGATTAAGTTGTTTTAGTAGTTAGGGAAAGATAGTGATAGTTATCACATATCCATTATTTCAAACTCTCAAAACAGATTCTGCTTCATATAATTATCATAATCGATTTGAGATAGATAATGATTCTTTTTGATAGCTCATTTAATTTGATAAGGGAAGTTTGTTATTTTTTCTCCCTATATATTGGACTCTATTCCATCATGAAAGGGGATCGAAAAAATTTCTAAGTACTTCCCCCAACTTCATATTTTTATCAATCACTCTCCTTTTGCAGTTCTTCACTTTTGATCACCACGTCTGTTCTTTACTCTACATTCCTCATTCTTCTCCCTCACTGACTTACCCCTAATACCAAGACATCTTCTTTCTAAAAAGGAAGTTCCCATCAGTCCATTACTATTGCACACTAATCCTTCTCACGCATCATTGAAGATTCACATTGTTGCAAGCTTGCCCAGCCGTGCGAGCTCCACCCAGCAGCATCTCAGTTGCCGTCCAGTTTCGCCCTCAAGCCACTAACCACGGCGCCCACGTGCAGCCCAGCCTCACCGAACTGCTGTATCAATTGTTGCAGCTCTGGTTGAACCATTGTGCCGTGCCGCCGTCTCCGACGTTGGCATAATTTTTCTTCCACCGTCCACTATTGCCTTGTTAGTGAGTATGTACCAGAGGAACACTCCCTGGTCTTCTTTCTTTTCTTAAGCAATTAGTTTAGTAAAAATCTTTTTTTCTTAAGAAATTAAAAAAATAAAATAAAATCATAAAGTTATTCAGTTTGTATAAAATAAAAATAAAAATAAAAAATAAACAGAAAAATACTTTTCAATTATTTATTTGAATAATAAAAACCCCTCTAAAAAATAAATAAAAATAAAAATATTTTCCAAAATAAATAAAATTTAACCAACCAACCAACCATTTTCTACAAGAACTACGTGGCTTTGAGTTTCCCATCGCACCAGGGAATACGTAGGAGCGAAATTAATCATTTCGTCAAGTTAAAATTAAATTTTCCTATTTTTGTGTTGTTTATCTTCTCTTTATTCTTTTTTTTGGGTAAAACAGATATTTTTGAAGTTATTAAAATATGCACAATTAACTTGAGGTACCGTTCTTTGAACGGGCGATGTAAGGTGCTAATACCTTCCCTACTCGTAACCGACTCCCGAGCTCGAGCTCGATCTCAATCCTTTTAAAAAAGACCAGTTTCCTTAAGTTTATAGGTTTCCAATTTTTCCCAATAAAAATTGGTGGCGACTCCTCTTTCTTTTTTTCGCGGCTTCCGGACGGGACGGTCGCGACAGAGCCTTAATTGATATGTGATCAAATTAAGTGATAAGGCTAATTAAATTTCTGATTTAATAATAAATTATTTAATTGATATGGGCAAAATATGAGTGGATGTCATTGATGGCTCATTTCGGAATAATGGGAACCCTAATTGGCCATCACCCTATATATAGGCTATGGTCCCAAATACACCAGATATCATCGCATACCGCCTCTTCTCCCCATCTGAAGAGCAACTAAGGCATATGGAGTCCCGATTGAGGAAGAACCACAAGCCAACATGTGTTCATTACTCGTCTCTCTTTTCTCTCCCCTCTCTGTGTTTCAGGATTGCTGTCCTCCGTTCGTGAAGGTTGGTGATCAAGTTCCTCTTTTGAAGAACACTTAAGGTCAGGAACGTACAGTGGATTGAGAACACGCTAAGGTCAAGCACATGCAATGGATCCAGGTATTCCTAATATCTTTGATAAATTAGCATATTATAGATCTTAATGTATCAAGTTTTAGTTGTTTTTTATACTAGAGATGCATGTTATATATGGTTATTATGTTTCCGCAATAAAGTCTTGTATATGATTATTGAGTTTAAATCTAACAAATGGTATCAGAGCGGGTCTTCATGTTTGATTTATTGGGATTATTTTTTGCTTGGGGGTTATCCATGATTGTATGAATCCTAATTTTTTGAAAATTAGGAATTATGAAGGAATAAATGTTATCTTTCTCGGACATGTGCATCTCTTCGGTTATGATATATATTGTTGCTATATGTTCTTTTTCGGTTTTTTCTTTCTTTCCTGGAATTTGGCTTCGTACATGAATAAGATTTGGCTTTTCGTTGTACACGTATTACATATATGTGTGACCTTGAGTCTTTGACCAAGAAAGAATAGAATTTGGCCGCTGCACATGCTTTTCAATTTGCCTTTGAGTTTTTACAATTCTTTTTTAAGATTTGTTTTTTTCACTTCTGGAGACACCAGAAGTGCTTCTGCCACTGGCAAACGTGATTTTGGTAAAAATAGAGGTGTTTGGTTACTATCTGACAAAATTGATTTTACCTTCAAACGTGATTTTAGTAGAAGTTACAATTTGTAGCTTCTGAGTTGAATTGAAAATTTTACATTAAGTTTTACATCAAACTTGCTTTCAAAATAAAAATATCAAAACATAAATCAATTCACTTCAAACTCAATTGTACTGAAATCAATTCTACATAATCAATTCTATTCAAAATCACATTTGTCAAACGCTCATCCAAACACACACGTACCTGTGAGTGGCTTCCTAAAAGGCTATATGAATTAATGATGATGGGTTGCAATTGCATACCGAAGGGATGTGCCGGAGGTTGATCGAACATGTATTGAAATCGACGGAGTTTCGTTTAGCGTGAACATTGTGTGGGGAAAGATTTTCTTTTCCATGTTTCACGGTCTCACCCTCTTAAGCAACGCATTTGTTGCTTATACATAACATCTATACTTTTTTCACACACTTATGAGTCAGACTCTATATTCGGGCCTGAGTGTAACTTGAGATAGGGAGAAGGTTGAGTAGTGGTAGCCATTTTGGATATACATCTTGTTTGGTTATCACAAAAGCCTAACTTAGAGTGATTCCTTTCGAGAATATTGCAGCTTCTAATAGTTTACCTATGGTTGTGGGCAATATTTCGAAATGGGTCCAGACTCTAAGGACCAAATTTAGAACTATAAAATCACCTATTCGGAAAGTTCACATATTAGAAGAATCTTTTTTTTAAAGGTTCTTTTCACACTAAGCATTCAGATTTCCATGTTTTTAGTGTGAAAAGGGCAATCAGGACCCCCTATTTTATTAAAATTGTCTGGTAAGTTTGGTTGAGTTGGTTGAAACAACACGTTGACGAAGTAACTTCTGTTGCGTAAATTTGATTCAATTGGATTTACAAAAGATGTAGTCTGGAATTATTCATGCGAGTTGTTATCGGCCCGAAGGAAGGGACAACTTGGCCGGATAATTACATACCTGTAGATGGTAAATGTGTGGTGATTATAAAGTATTTTCCATGTGAATAATGGGATGCCCGAAGGTGACCATTATTTGACAGGACTTATCACCAATATTTGATCATTGCGTTGAGAGTACCACTAGCAGTTAATTCTTACAATCCGAAGATTGGGAATTGATGGTGCGCTTGGTATCTTGTTTGGGTCTTCAATTTGCCAATTTAGATTTCGAGTAAGTCAATTAAAGCATGGAGTCGCTAAGGTGACCTCTCTTATGGAAATCACTCAAAAGAAATATTAAAGGTTATGTGTGTGTACATCCATGCGGATATTAATCGGTCCAAAGGAAGGTTAATATTTGGCAGGGTTGCATTCACACCTGTGATGGTAAACATATAGTGATTATAAAGATATTTTTCATGTGAATAACAGAAGATCCAAAGATAACTATTATTTGACAGAAATTATCACCAGTGTTTGATCATTACAACAAAATACCACTAGCAATTAATGTTATTGTCCAAAGACTTAATATTAATGGTGCACAAGGTATTTTGGTCAGTATCTTTACGGTACTTAAGTTCTCTTTAAGCTAATATTGCTTATGTATCTGCTGATTTAATTCAATTTCGATTCTCAAAAAGTTCTGACTATGTTTTTGGGATTGAAAGGAGAACATTAAGATTGTTCTTGGATCTTGACCTTGCATAAGGATGGAGAAAACCACATTCTCTCACACAATCTAGTTTCTCTGAAGAGAGGATCAAGTATAGGAAGTGAGATCGCTCCAATTGCATGAGTCTTATGGATCATAAATGATGATATTCCAAAGACCTTTAGGGGTATTATTTTGGATGGCATAATTAATGCCTGAGATTTCCTTGCTGAAGTTAAAAAGTGCTTTCTGAAAGCAATAAAGACAAAAACAAGCACTCATTGGAGAGCTAGATTTTCATTAAGTACAAAGGCAAAGGAAATATAAGGAGCACGTTATGGGAATGTCCAATCTTGCTCATAAACTTAAAGCGCCAAAACATGGGTTGTCTAATGACTTGCCCATGCATTTAGCATTTGGTATTCCTTCATGCACAATTCGGCCCGTTTAAGTCAGCTTATAGCTTCTATAAAGAGAAATGGTATCTAAATGGATTCATTTCATAAGATGTGCAAGAAAGGAAACAATGAAGCAAGAGACGATAAATAGTGCTCATTTGACAAATAACTCCAAGAATAAGGGCTAACAAAAGAAAACTGAGGATAAAGCTGCTAAGGGTCCGTCTCAAAAGAAATAAGTAGGGTCACAATTATTTCTTTTATAAGGACATTAGGTATCTAAAGAAGAAATGCCCCAAATATCATGTTTGGCACGCCTATAAAGGATTGTCCGAACTGATGAAGGCCAAGTGATGTTGAAATATGCATCTATATTGGAGTTGACCAAGTCAGTGAAGAATAAGGCTATTGACGTTTCAAATTGAAGTTACTGGCTAATATTTGAAATTAAAAGACATTCGGGTTTAGTTATCATTTAGATGAAATTTGGTTTTAGTTTCTTATTGAGCAAATCAGGATAATTTTGTTTATTTAGAAACGATGGATTTAATTTGTCTTTTAAAATTCAAATATTGTAGAAACCAATCAATCTATGGGCTAGACATACTATAATTGCTTGGTATTGAAACCTCTTGTTTTAAAACATTGAGTGATGAATCATATGACACTAAGTGTAAAGTTGATAGTGAAATCAAGGAGTGCTATGATACAAACATTTAGGGCACATCTCTATAAATAGAGTTGAGCAACTTGTACGAGGGAATCCATGATTCCATTGGCCTTATACATTTTATTGTTTGTATTAAATGCATTAAAGTTAAATAGATCAGAACATGGTTATCAAGAATGCAGTTAAGTCCTAGTAATGACTCTTAATGGTATGTTGAGGATTATGATTAGTCATTTTACCTTATCAAAGTCACTATGGGAGTAACACTAAAGATTGCAGCTTAAATGCTTGATAGAGTACCAACTAAAGTAACCAACTAATCACTTTCAAGTATGGGAACATCCAACTAAGGCAAGGCTTTATATGCCTCGCGAAGGAAATTGAGCCCCCCAAATAGTGAGCGGCAACCTTATTAATACTCTGAAAGGTCAAAGGGTATGTGAATTTTTTTTTTAATCCCAAATTAAAGAAATCTTGAGACATGAACTGACTAGTTCTTTGAGGATATTGAGTTTGAGGGGAGATAAGATTAAAGACATTATCTTTGAGGAAGAATTGGTTCTAAACCCTGAACCAATTCATACAGTTGCTATTGGTGTAGCAAATTTGGATCCTTTTGAGGATATTGTTGTTATTCTTCTCATTCAAGATAAGAAAATTATTCCTGAAGGTCAAACTCAACACCCTCAAGAACTAGAGCATCAGGAGCCGATGCATTTTGCCATGATCCACTAAAGAAAGGATGAATACTACTTTGGATAATTATATAGTATTTCTCCAGGAACATAAGATAAATGGTATAATGGAAGGTGATTCTATCAACTCCCATCACACTATATGACGTTTCTATTCGGAAAAGTGGATTGAAGGTATGAGTACAAGCTCAAGCTAGACAATAAGGTTTGAAACTTATCCTGTTGCCTGAAGGTTTCAAAGGATAATATGGAGAGGTATAAAGTTTGTCTAGTGACAAAAGGTTATACTCAAAAGAAATGATTGCTTGTAAAGAGACATTCTCTTCAGTACCATTGAATGACTCTTTTAAGGATAATCATGGCTCTCGTTGCCCATTATGATTTGGAGCTTCACAAGATGGATGTCAAGATGGTATTTCTCAATTGCAACATTGATGAAACAAATGTATATAGTGAAAAAAATCGGGAAACTATGTCGAAAGACACAGAGAAGATGGTTTGAAAATTGACTGAATCTATCTATGAGATAAAGAAGGTGTTTCGTCAGTGATACCACAAGTCTCATTAAAAGATTGTCTCATTTGGTTTTGAGATGAATATCGAGGACAACTATGGGTATCACAAGTTTAGTGGTAGTAAGTTCATATTTCTGGTATTATATGTTGATATTATGCTAACCAAGAATGATATAGGCTTATAGCGTGAAACCAAAAAATTTTCTGACAAAGAATTTCGGGATGAAAGATCTTAGGGACACTACTTTTGTCATAGGAATTCGATACTTAGGGATCATTCTCGAGGTATCTTTTGGTTATCACAAAAGAGTTATATCGATATAGTTTTGGATAAGTTTGACATGAAAGATAGTAAACCAGGAGATACCCTAGTCACTAAGGGTGTAACACCCCGCCATCTCGGGTGTCACTTTCGTAACCCCAAACAGATAACGTATGAAAATAAAATTTGCTGGTTCATTTTCGGAACAAAAGGTTCCTTTACTTAGGTCTTACTTATTATGAAAATAGTGATAAAATTTTTTCCTTCACACTACACTACAAAACATATATTTACTCAAGATAAATATTAACGCCACTCATATACACATACATGTATCATCAGTTTAACAACGTACATAGGAGACCCTAGACAATACATTCGTCTCCAAATATATTGACAGAAGCAACATATTATAATTCCAAATACTAGGTAGCGATGGGTCTGAGAATCGTATCTGCAGAACCCTGGCCATCAATAGCCACTCACAGACTAGCCAAAAGGCACTACCTCAAAAGAAAACCCTAAGCTGGTCTAGTACTAACAACAGACGCACTACCTAACATACGATGTATTCTTGAGACTGAGTCTCGTCTTCAACTGTCCACACTTCTTCCTCTTCAGCACCGAGCAGATCAAGCTACTGAGTCTCTATATGACCCAGAAAACTGTTGACAAACATCTGTACATGTATCCAAAAACACAACAGGGTGTTCAACATGTACAGGCAAGGGTGACAAATCAATATATGAATCCAAAAACACAACAGGTATATACCCAAACACGTATAGCAGATTTATATAAGCATATCTCACAAAATATCATCATGCATAATATAATACATTATTTATCAAAGTACTAACAGTAAAACACAAGGGCCTCGTGCCCAACAATCAACGTTGTTTTCAAAACGTACGCATGAGCACTTCCATATAAGTCAACTAATATTCAATCCTAGATTTTCGGAAGTCCCATCACCAAAAGAATGAGTTGATCAAGCTCGGTGTACATTGGCCATCAAGCAGCAATGTCTAGCACCAGCGTCCCATGATAACTAGCACCAACGTGCCATAATAACTAGTACCAACGTGCCCTCACTAGTACCAACGTGCCATAACTAGCACTCACGTGCCATAACTACATTGTCCAACTCAGGGTACAATACGAACACACCGCACGTGTGACATCATTGTCCATCAAGGCACAATGCTATGACAACAAGTCATCTCAAGTTTTCCTTACCATCAAGGTCCCCCGTTTCACGGCACGTCTGCCCAACACATAAATGCATGAGAAAACTATTTAGTTTCCGTCGGTTTATCTTTGTTGTAACAATATTTCCTCGTTGTAGCATCAACGCTAAAAACCACCACAATGTCTTAGACCCTCTAAGCCTCAAAAACATTTTTCTCAAAACAGGACATCTAGTCCAAAACAGCTCAAACCCAAACATCCCTAACCAATGCACCAGTTTAGAATTTTGGATTCAAGAGCATAAAAGCATCCTCAAGCTTTACAAGACCACAAAGATTGTCCCTAAGCTGGCAGGACCAACAACTAACACAGATCCTTGATCCACGTGTTTTCTGCAGAACCTTAGAACCCCGACATCTTGGTTTCTAGTTTCTAAGCTTTTAAAACCACTTTTCTTGAAAACTCAAAAACCAAAAACACAAATCTATGATACTTACACAAAGTCCTCGGGATCGGTTTTCCATAAAACAAAACGTACTCTAAAGACCATTACTTTTCCTTTCGTCGTTTTTCGGTAAAACACAAACCTTAAAACAAAGCTTGCAAAAACCCTTTTCTTTGGATAAAACCAAATAATTTGAAAATCACGTTTCTTAAAACGCTTTTGCTCAAACGGTTAACTTTATTAATTTAAAAACTAATAAAGTTTTTCGTTATTAAAACACATTTTTCACAACTTTGACCTTTTAAGTTAACTTTTCCTAAAAGCAGCTATTTATTATTTTATTCCAAAAGAGATAATTATTTATTTTCTCTTAAATTAAATTGAGAAACAATAAAACGTATTTATTTTTCTTAATTCCACGTTTCAAGCTTTTAAAGCTTTTAGGTTACACTATGTTGAATCCTAATCGATATTAGGTCCTCTAACGGGTTAAATCCCACAGCAGGACACACGATACATCCATACATTTATCCAACAATTATATCATGTATCCACATATATCAACAGTTATGTCATGCATAGTCAAATCAACAGCAGTAAATAAAACACTCCACCAATAATCAGATACATACATTTATTTACATTTCAAACACACTAATGTAGCATATAACCGTCGGAATTGGAATTTCTCAGGTTTATCCCCTTACCTCTTGAAGTTCCAAGGTAAGTAGCGAACACCCGATCGATCCGGAAACTTGCTCGACTATCTGCCGATCACTACATACACACAATTAATAAAGGCATTAACTCAAAAATACAAAGATTTCTCATATTGCACTACCCCTAGGGTTCGGCCCTTTGACCTTAAAAATAGCTAGGGAGCTCCAAAAATTCTCATTTCTTGGATATCACCCTAACTAAGTGCGATAACCCTAGATACCAACTCAAAACATCAAAAACCAACCAAAAACCCTACCCTACACAATAAGGGGGTTTCGGCCTCTCTATGGTTAAATACCCTAGAGAGATTTCTTGACTTTAAGCTCTTGGATCATACAAGTATGTCATGAACCTAGGCCATAGAAATTGGTTTGGTATTAAAAGGATTTTTCTATGATTTTTCATGGATTTTTGAAGATTTAGGGATAAAAACCCTAACTTCTATGATCATGGAAATTAGAGGAGAAAAAATGAGAGATTGAGAGAGAAAGAGATGGTGAGCTACCTCCTAGGAGTTTCTCTTCAAAAACTAGTGATTTTGCTTCAAGAAATTTCAAGGTTTCAAGCTTCAACAATGGAGTTCTATGGAGAGAAAAGTGAAAGAAGAGAAAAGGGTGAAGGATGAGGTTGGGAGGGTGCTGGCCGAGTGAGTGAGGGTGAGGATGAGTGTGAGATATTTTCATTTAAAGACTTAGTGAGTAAGATAGGTAAAAAGGGTAAAAATGGTAATTAGTAAAAACTAACCAAGGGCAATTTGGTCAATTCACGTCTTGACATTTTGAAAATCCTTACGACACTGATAGGAGTCCCCAAATGATTTAACATAGCCTTGGTATGAAAATTACCGGCTCAAGGTTCTCGAAAAACCCTAACATGGCGTGAATCGTCTCCCCGATCGATTATCGGCCCGAATATAAAATATTATTTTTATTTTTGGATGTCAGGACACATTTTAGCAAAAAGACAGAGGATCGAATTATGAGACTAATGGTTCTGACCGTTAGTCAAAAAGAGGTCTTGATAGCAGAAAAACACTATCATCCGAGAAACGTAGACCGGGCTCCGTTTGAGTTTTCGGCCCAAAATTTAACCGTAGGCCCCTACGATTATTTGGAGCATGAATATGATTTTATTTTTCCCAAAATCATTTTTTAAAACACAAATAAAAATATAAACTCATTTATATAGTTTATTGGTCTTAGAAAGCGTGAAAATTGAGATGTTACAAAGGGAGACATTTTAGTCTCAATTAAATGCCCCTATGAAAATCTAGAAATTCAGGAAATGCAAAAGATTCCCTATGCTTCGGCTGTGGAAAGTTTGATGTATGATCAGGTTTGTGCGCATCCGGAAATAGCGTATATAGTAGGATTATTAGGCAGATACTTGAGCAATTCAAGGATTATTGGAAAAGCAACCATAAGGAATGTGAGATACTTAAAGAGAACAAAAGGGCATATGCTCACATATTGGAGATCTGGCAGTTTAGAGATCATGAGTAATTCTGACTTCGATTTTATAGGATGCCAAGATAGTAGGCATCCGACTACGGGATATGGCTGAAATATTTTTTGTCACTTGGTTGCATATAGTAAAAGGTATTGAAATATCACTCAAGCCTTGTTGTGACAAATAAATCAATCATATTGTACTTCAGCAATAACATGAGTTCTACAAAGTCAAAGTTCATCGACATCAAGTATCTTGTAGTTAAGAAAAGAGTTTAGGAAAAAAAGTTTTCTATAGAGCACATACAGACAAATTCTATGTTAGCAGATCCACTAACTAAGGGCTTAGCACCTAAGGTTTTTTCACGAGCATGTTGCTCATATGGGTGCTGTCACTGAGGACGCCTTAGTTTAGTGGGAGTCTCTATTTGTGTTTTATGTTTGAAATACAAACCTTATGTTAATTCGGATTTTCTACAGAAATAAAGTTATGCTTATGAGTTCATTATGAACTTGTTTGTATCTTGTTGTGTGTAAAATTTATTTACAAATTAAGGACTTTGGTTTGCAAAATTAATTTTTTTCAAAATTGATCTCACTAAAGACTTAAGTTGGACCAGTTGGAAATAGACATGATTCAGATATCACATTGCATGAAATTTCCATGCCACTCATCCATATCGATCTATGTCATCAAGTGCATTGATGTGGTGGTCGTCGGGGTTTAGTCACAATAGATGTTAGTGACGACAGCCGCGGTGGTCCCATTGTTGATGTATGAGGTGGATCAGGTTGTAAAGGGGAAATTTAAAGATAAATAGCATTCAGATGCGCGCCTAAAGAATTCTGATATAATTATTACGATATATTGTCCAAGTGGGAGATTGTTGAAATATTCTGTATTTAATTATATTCCGATGTCATAATATGGGCAGATATCTTCTATTAATTATATAAGCTATTTATCAATTAGGAGCCTTAATTGATATGTGATCAAATTAAGTGATAAGGCTAATTAAATTTCTAATTTGATAATAAATTAGTTAATTGATATGGGCTACATATGAGTGGATGTCATTGATGGCTCATTTCGGAATAATGGGAACCCTAATTGGCCATCACCCTATATATAGGCTATGGTCCCCAATACACCGAACATCATCGTATACTGCCTTTTCTCCCCATCTGAAGAGCAACTAAGGCATAAGGAGTCCCGGTTGAGGAAGAACCACAAGCCAACGGGTGTTCATTACCCATCTCTCTTTTCTCTCCCCTCTCTGTGTTTCAGGATTGCTGTCCTCCGTTCGTGAAGGTTGGTGATCAAGTTCCTTTTTTGAAGAACGCTTAAGGTCAAGAACATACAGTGAATTCAGAACACGTTTAAGGTCAAGAACATGCAATGGATCCAGGTATTCCTAATATCTTTGATAAATCAGCATGTTATAGATCTTAAGGTATCAAGTTTTAGTTGTTTTTGATAATAGAGATGCATGCTATATATGGTTATTATGTTTCAGCAATAAAGTTTATGATAGCATGCCTTGTATATGATTATTGAGTTTACATCTGACCCCTCCCTGATCCCATGACCACCATAATGCTTAGGAGACATTATGGTGGCCTTGCTAACAAGATGCCAACCACTAACATTATCTCTCTTATTCCATTGGAACCATTTAACTACCCTACCAATGGCTTGACAAGTTCTTGCCGGAAGCCAATGATTCTACGTAGTGTAGAGCAAAATGGAATTGAGCACTAAAGTTTCCAACGCCGATTTACTATCTGTGCTAAGAAGATTAGTCTTCCAAGAAGTCAAACGCATTTGGAATTTTTCTAGAATATATATGTTGGAAATTAGCTTTTTTTAATTTTGCCTCTGACCAAGGGAAACTCTATATATTATCAGCCCAAGCTTGGACAAAACCAACTAAGAGAGATACTAGAAATTTTATCCCTTTTGCCTCTAGGAACTTTCATAGAACAAGTTACTTTAGACTTAGCCATGTTAAATGTGAGGCTTGATGCCAAGCAAAACTTATTAGATAATCGTGGCTTGAGAAACCTTGCCTTTAGCAAATAGAAGCACATTATCTGCAAATAATAAGTGAAAGATTCCGATGACACATCTATAATATTTAATAGGGTAACAAAGACCATCTTCTACCGCAGGCAACATGGGCTAATTGGTGTAGAAGAAACACGGAACTGGATTCCTTGCAGTTGAGAATCCAACAGTTGGACGATCTCGACCATCCGATCAAAATCGGACGGTCAATAAAATATATAGATTTTAATTATTTTTAAATTTGAAAATATTGATCTTGGATTCTGGACCTTCCGATCAAAATCGTACGGTTATCAATCCACTGACCGCATGAATGCCGTGGCTCCCAACTGCAGGGAAGCGTGATCCAAGAAACACAAGCTCCTTGGAAGCACAAACTTTTGCTCTTTGACCAAAAAGAGAGTAAACCATCATTTTGGTCCCTCAAAGTGTGAGGGCAGTCAGTTCAGTCCCTGAAAATAATTAAATTATGAAAAAGTCTATCAATGTTAATTTTTTAGTCAAGTTAGTTCCTTAATGTTAATTTCGTTAGTCAAGTTAGTCCTTAAGTGGGGTGATGACAGACTAACTTGACGAACGGAATTAACATTGAGAGACTTTTTTATAATTTAACTGCTTTCAGGGACTGAACTGATAGCATCTCACACTTTCAGGAATCAAAATGATGGATTACTCGACCAAAAACCAAAAACTAAAACATGCTAGAAAAACCGACGGTCACCCCGGAGAAAAGGCGGAAAGCTTCTAATATATTTTGGCAAGTACAGCAGGTTACCAAAAAAAATGGTCTTGTTAACCAGTGCTTTAAGGACATTGATTAAGGAATCAAAAAATGTAAACTTTACATGGAGAATTGTAACTTTTAAACTTTGAAAAATTGAATACACCATTTCCCAATACAATTTTTCTATCTTTGTTTCCTTAACAAATGCCCTTAGTGCACTAGTTATCATTTCGCTACAAAAAAAATAATGTTCATCAATTGAAACCAAATGAATATATCATTTAATAGTTCTAAAATCTCATTAAAGAACTTCAATGCTTAAATGGAAACAGCTTGCAAATAAATACCTTTTAAAAGTCACGCTTATTGCATAAAATTAAGGACAAAAGACTAATTGTAATAAAAAGAGATTAACACATTTAAGGAAATATTTGAAGAAAATAATTGTAATAAAGGTGAGTTTAAAACCTGTCAAATTTAAATTCAAAATAAATTATTTTGAAATAGAATTTCCAACATTACCATCTTCATATTCGAGTTGAACAAGTTTCAAAACTAACAAAGGCTGCTTCTAAGGTGGGAGACCTTGACATGTCTCTCACCATGAGAGACCTAAATAAGCCCTTATTTGCAAAAAGGAATTTACGTTTTACCCCTCTCATTTTGTTTTCACTCTCCTCCGCCACCCTCAGCTCCAATGTCTCAGCCTCCCCTCCCAGTCCCCCCACCATCACCCCATCACGGCCTCACCTCATGGAACCCAACAACACCATCATCGATGATGACAACGACTAGTACAAGAACACCGCCTCTCCTCCGCCACCCCCTCTCCCCCACCACTTCTCCCACACCGCCTGGGACAAAGAAGGAAGGAATGCCAAGAATCAGAATTTCAGCCCAATGCGCAAAGAGGGAGAAGATAAGACGAGGAAGAAACTCGGGATCTGATCCTCAAACTCCCAGAAGTCGCTGATTCTAGAAGAATCAGAAGAAACCCAGATCAACTTCGTATCCTCGTTCTTCTTCTCCAGCATCGATGAGTTTTCTGGCGGAGGAAGCCCAAGATCGTCGCCGGAAGCCTCTAGAAGGTATCCAATATGCGGCTGAGACTCCGGTGATTTTGCGATTCCAGCAATTACTCGTCCGAATCATCGTGGTAAATGGTTGTTCCCCGGAGCCCTAACAGGCCCGACAGTGATGGTAGAGAATAGTGTTGAGGAGAAGAGGTGGAATGATGATGGAGACTGGAGAGTGGTGGTTGGTGGGGGTGAAGGAGAAAAGACCAAGGACCAAATGGTGAAGAGAAAGGACCAAAAAATAAATCTCTTATTGCAAAAATGGCCTTACTCACGGTGGGAGACATGACATGGTCTCCCACCCTAGCAAAAGCCAACTAACAAATTGGTCTTCTCCCAAATTGGAGAGGAGTTTTTTTTTTTTTTTCCTGGTGACCTTGTCCTTATTGTATGACATCCCTATATTATCTATTGGAATTACTGATTTGAGAATACTTTATTATTTCATCTGTTATGATATATTATACGGGCATTAATCATGTGAAGAAAATACTAGTTTGGACTTTGGAGTCATTCTTGTTTTTCCTTTTCTTGTTTCCCACATTCCTCATAATTTTTTCTTTTCTTTTTTCATGATTAATGATAGTGATTGCTTGATATATATGAGGTATCTGATTTTGACTTGAGTGCTATGTGTATTAAATGATTTAGACCCTATATTGTACAAGAGTAGATGTGCTTTAAATTTATAGAAAGAATCTGATTCAATATGGAGGAGAAACTCAGGGTGCATTTGCTATGAGAGAGAGAGAAAAGAGAATCTCTTAAAACTAACCACAAACGCCCAGTGAGAAATTAACCATACTTGTAAGTAATGTCAACAACGCTCCACCTAGTTCTGCATAGATACTGTCCCACTTGAATAAATGGGTCACTGTTCAGTGTAATCACATTGTGTGCGTGTATTTTAATTAAGTAAAAAGAACACCTCATTATCTTGTAGGTTCTCTTCCAACAAGTTAATAATGCATAACCTACTAAAGTAACAATTCTCTTTATTACATACATTTCAAATGCCACTAATGAGGCCACCAGCTATAGATACCATATACCCTTTTTCCTTGTCTATATAACATAACATCCCAATAAGGCTCCTTTGACCCTGCATCTTCCATTAGTAAAGATGGAGCAAGAAATGGAAAAGAGAAAGGGAGGTGTAAGAGAAGAAAGTGAAGAAGAGAAATGGGTGCATGATGCATCCGTGGATTATAAAGGCAGAGTTCCTCTCCGTGCCTCCACTGGTGTTTGGAAAGCTTCTCTCTTTGTCCTCAGTAAGATTAAGATACCTGCTTACATATGAGTTTTGTGTGTTACTATTTTATTTCAAGTTTTCAATTATACCAAAAAAATCATTTATATTTCAACAATGCTTCCTAGTTCTTTCTTACTTATTTTAAACCATCATTTTCATTACAAAACTATTAAAATGTGTTCAAGCATTTCTAAAAACAAGTAACGCCTCTGAGAATATTTAGATTATTATTGGCTACCCTTTTAGATTATTTCAACAATGCTCTACAATAAATCTCTACCATTAATTTTAAATTGATTAATTAAAATTTATATGTTTATCTGAAATGGTGAAAATCTTTTTTGGAATACACAGTTTTAGGAACATGTCCCCAACTAGAAAAAATTAGTCTTCCCTTCTTTCAGCCTGATCCTCTACATAGTTTTAGGAAAATTGTCTTCTTATTTAGTGGTGGTAGCCATAAAATTGTGAAATAGATGCGTTTGATTGTTGTGAGCATAACTATGTGATTCTGTTTCAATTTGGAGCAGCAATTGAATTTAGTGAAAGGGTAAGCTACTTTGGGATAGCCACTAATCTTATCACGTACCTGACTAAAGTGATTCATGAAGACCTCCAAACTGCAGCAAAGAATGTGAACTACTGGGCAGGAACAACAACCCTGATGCCTCTGATAGGGGGATTTGTTGCTGATGCCTACACTGGCCGGTTTCCTATGATTCTGCTTTCTTCCCTTGTATACCTTATGGTAAATCTAATTTTCTTATCAATGTATACTACATATATTATGGAAAATGCTAATTAGTGCCCTTAAGAATTAAAAAAAAAAAATTTTTTATGGAAAAGTGATATATTTGATATATTGAAAAATGTAACATTTAATTTTTCAATACAAACTTTCCTTTTATTAATTATTTAAACAGCGTTCTCAGAGTACATGTTAGCATGACCATTTTTTTTTATAGCTTAGGAGCTTGTAGGGTCCTCTAACACCTCAAAAAACCCTGTCTTTGATCAATTTGACCCACCTCAGGCTGTAATTTCTTTGTTTATACAACAAGAAAAATGCTAGACAGAGAGAATTTTTTACCAGAATTATTGACAGAATTGATATGTTTTTTGACTGTTGGATGGATGAGTGGTACCTTCCATTTTATTTCATCCAAGAACCACCCTTGAATTCTGTCAAAATTCTAGGTATATAGCATTACTTATACAATAAATGAAAGGATGGATACACTGGTGCCACAAAAAGTAAGTCTCTTTCTTGATGTCAAATCAGGGGTTAAGCCTTTTGACTATGTCTCAATTCATCCCAAGTCTAAAGCCATGCAACATTAGGATATGTCATCGGTCTAGAAAGGTTCATGAAGTGGTTTTCTTCCTTTCCCTTTACTGTATCTCATTGGGAACTGGAGGATACAAACCGTGCTTGGAAAGCTTTGGAGCTGATCAATTTGATGATGATCACTTGGAAGAAAGGAAGAAAAAGATGTCTTTCTTCAACTGGTGGAACTTTGCACTGTGCTTTGCATTGCTGCTTGGTGCAACAGTGGTTGTTTATGTTCAAGACCATGTCAGCTGGGGAGCTGCAGGTCTTATCCTCACTATTCTTATGGTTCTCACTGTCATAGCTTTCTATGTGGGGAAGCCTTTTTACAGGTATAGGAGACCAGAAGGAAACCCTTTAACCCCAATTTTGCAGGTCCTAATTGCAGCCATAAGGAAAAGGAATTTATCCTATCCTTCAAATCCTGCACTATTGTATCAAGTCCCAAAGTCAGACAAATCACAGGGAAGGCTTCTAAACCATACTTGCCGGCTCAGGTATCATAAACTAATACTTTAGGTGGTGTTTGTTTGCAGTTATGATTCTATATTCGTGGGAATGTTAGATTGGAATGTACATTCCCATGTTTGTTTCAAGCTTCTGAAAAAATATTCCCGGGAGTTAATTATTCCCAGGAAAGTATTATACTTATGGTTGCAACCTTTTTCATTGTCACCTTTGGCTCTAAGGTTGGGTACCTTCTATTCCCATCAATATATTTGTGAGAAAATACAAAACTAATCCTGTAACAATAATTATTATACATGACATTCAAATTTTAATATTTAAATAACATTTTATATGACAAAGGTATTTTGATAATCATAATATTTATTTCGGGGAATATACATCATAAACCAAACAAATTTTAAATTATTCCCAAGAATTTCAAGAAAAATTCCCAAAAATTTTAATGGTTATCCAAACATGTTTTATAAAATATCTAGGAATGACATTCCTAGTAATGACATTCCCATGTATATAAGTTCATACCCTGAAACAAACACCCCTAGGTTTTTGGGAAGGAATACACCAAGGACCAACGCCAATGAAGAGTGTAAAAGACTAAAGGAGCTTTTAATACCCTTATTAATTATTAAAATGTACACCCGCTCGGATCCTTAATATAAGAGATAAAAGTGAAAAGTGATTTTTTTTTCAATATATAATAAAAAGTGACTCATTTTTAAATATATTTAATGTTACATTTCAATCATACCCTATTTATTATGAGAGAGAATATTAGAAGTAATTAAGTTGGTGAATTAGGAGTAATTAATATAAGGACATTTATGGAATAAAATTTAAATTTATAGGAGTATTAAATAAAATCAACACATTCCAATACATTTCTTAGGTGTTGATGATTTTGGTCATTTGTTTCTTGTATTAACATGTATGTATTAAATATTTTTTATAATTTTAATATAATAAATGTTTTACTTTCTTTAAGGTTTTTGTTTGAGTGCCCTGTTACCTCAGTTAAAATAGATTATTTTGAGCACAAAAAAAAAATTATTTTAAATGAAAATGTAAAACCTTTTGATTGCATTATATACTTTATTTTTTTTATTTTTTTTGACTAAATACTTTATTTTTATTTAAAACTTTGGATCTTTTCAACGAGTACCTCGGAGTATTGTTTACGTAATCAACAAAAAAAAGTTTTTATTAGAAACTAAGTGTAACATCTTTCAATATATTAAATACATCATTTACCTATATAAAATTTTCTTTCTTGATTTTTTAACAAATACCCTAAGAGCATTCGTTAGTATTCTCCTAAAACTTTTTATTTTAGATTCTTTAATAAGTTTGGCGCTTGTTAACAAAATTCTTGGGTTAATACTTTCAGTTTCCTTAATCAATGCGGCAATGCACTGAGTAGAACTGTCAAAACGGGTCAACCCGACCCACCCGGATTGGCCCATCATGGGTTAAGGAAAAAACGGATCAACCCAATTCGGCTCACATTTTGGTGAGCTAGGAAATAAGCAACCCGGACCGGCCCACCAAGGGTTGGTGGGTTATTCGGGTTGGCTCACCTATAATTGAAAAAAAAAAAAAATGTAAAAAAAAAAAAAAAATCCAATTCCTTAACTTAAACATACATGCTACCTAATAGGACAAGGGTTTTCACGAAAAGGAAAGGAAATTGCACAAAAAAATCTGACTTCGATCTTTTTTGAGTTTTTCTTTACCGACTTTACAGACACATTGATACGTTATATTTTGGGCCTTGTTTTTTTTTTTCAAATGTCTCAACCCGCGGGCCAACCTGGTTCACCACGGGTTGAACCCACCCAAGCCACGGGTTAGGTGGGCCGGGTCAAAATGACCCGGGGTTTAAATGAACCAGGTTTTTTGCAACCCAACCCACCGGTGAGCCGGGTTGGCTCACGGGTTCTAACCCATTTTGTCAGCTCTAGCACGGAGGAGACTCCTAGCAAATCCCCTCTTCTAATTGTTAGAATTTAAGCTAAACTGCAACTTTCGTCCCCACGTTTTTCCGTTTGATGAAAATGGTCCCTCAATTTTTTTTTGACAAATTTAGTCGTCCTAAAATTCAAATGTTATGAATTTGATCCCCATATTTTTTAATTGCACTTTTGATCCCCTAAAATTATAGGTTTTTTGCACTTTTAATCTCTAAAATACATAGATTTTGGAAAAATAGAGGACAAAAAATGTAAAAAATCCATGAATTTAGGGGATCAAAAGTTCAATTAAAAAAATATGAGGACCAGATTTATAACATTTAAATTTTGGGAGGACTAAATTCGCCAAAAAACAGCTGGGGGACTATTTTCATCAAAATAAAAGATTTAAGGGATGGAAAGTGTAATTTAGCCTAGATTTTAATAAAATAAAGGGTGTGTTTCCTTAATTGTTTTTTTTAAAAGTGATTTGT
Source organism: Ammopiptanthus mongolicus (assembly GCA_039655645.1). NCBI lineage: Eukaryota > Viridiplantae > Streptophyta > Magnoliopsida > Fabales > Fabaceae > Ammopiptanthus > Ammopiptanthus mongolicus. The sequence goes on along the minus strand of CM077344.1, from coordinate 88,043,996 downwards.
TTGGTAAACAAAAAAAAATGGTTATAAAATAGTACGAAAAATTACTTTTTTTGTAAACGTTTTTATAAAACACAAAAGTTATTTTACCAATTGTATTTATTGTATTTGTATCTTTTTTTTTCACACCAAAAAAAAAGATACAAATACAATAAATATAATTGATAAAAAATACAATTAATACATTTTACTTTCTCTCTCTTCTACTTAACCTATACTTAAATTGATTTTTCGAGAAAACTCATTTGAGCTTCTAATTAAAAACAGAAAACCTTTTTTTTTTTGTAGATTCTGATTTTTTTCAAAATCTTATCCAAACAAGTGTGCATATCTGAAAAATAATTTTTTAATAAATAAAACTTTTCTTACGTATTAATCACAAACAGACACTCATATTTTTGTAGATGAATTTGTCAATTTACCATAGACCTGAACCTATTACTGTTCACTGATATTAATACTCATCAATTCATTGACTAGGTTTCTTGACAAGGCTGCAATAATTGAAGATAAATATGTTGAGCAGAAGGACAATCCATGGAGATTAGCAACAGTGACAAGAGTGGAGGAGACAAAGCTTGTTCTGAATATAGTTCCTATATGGCTCACTTCATTAACAGCTGGAATATGTGTAGCACAAGGCTCAACACTCTTTGTCAAACAAGCAGCTGCTATGAACTTAAAGATAAGCCACAGTTTCACAATCCCAGCAGCTTCCATTGCCTCTGCTGCAGCTGTTGGCACCTTAATATCTGTCCCTATATATGACAAGATTATTGTTCCAATTTTGAGGAGAGTCACTGGTAATGAAAGAGGCATCAGCATCCTTCAGAGGATTGGCATTGGCTTGACATTCTCAGTCATACTTATGGTTGTTGCAGCCTTAGTAGAAGCAAAGAGACTAAGGATGGCTGCACATGAAGTCCATAATACTATGAGTGTGTTTTGGTTGATACCCCAATACATGATCCTTGGCTTTGGAGATTCATTTTCTCTAGTTGGTTTACAAGAATATTTCTATGACCAAGTACCTGACTCATTTAGGAGCTTGGGAATGGCTTTATATCTTAGTGTGATTGGGATAGGAAGCTTCTTAAGCAGTTTTCTAATCATAATTGTGGATCATGTCACGGGGAAGAATGGCAAGAGTTGGATTGGGAAGGACATAAATTCAAGTCGTTTGGATAACTTTTATTGGATGTTGTCAGTCATAAATGCTTTAAATTTGGTTGCTTATCTCTTGTTGGCAAAAAACTACACTTACAAGACTATACAGAGGGGAGAAATGGAAAGTGATGGTTTTAAGAGTGATGAGGTAGAGATGATGGGATGAAGGTGTACCAGCACCAAATGTTGAACATATTGTTCCTTGTATTTAATGGAATTTGGATTGCTTAGTTTACATTGTCCAGATTACCCAAAGTATGATTTAGCTGTAAAGTTAAATAAGGGTAAAGGCTCAAATTGATCATCAACAGAAAAAACATGATAATATTTTAGTCCCTGCGGATCAAAATAGTCCCTGATAGAAGCTAAATGTTCCTAAAAAGAATTAATTTGATTCATATTTTATATTTTTGAGTATTAAATTAAGATTTTCCATTTCCCAATAAAGTGTTACGCTGTTTTTTTTTTTTTTTTGTCAAATAATCTTCACCCATTGGTTTTGAAAGCCTGTAAAATATGCGACCATGCCTCCTTTTTGGGATCTGGATTCCCTGCATTAATAAAAGCACACATTTACACGCATTAAACAATCTCAGTCATTGATTTAAGATCCAACGGCTCATATTATACCTTTATAAAATCCACTTTACACATTATTTATTACTCTACACTAACTGCGTGACGCAGTTACTGTACCAAATCCAAATCCTCCTTTTTGCCCATTTGCTTTGTTTAACAAACCCATATGAAAAACAAAAACCTGCCCCAACCAGCAACATGCCGAAAAGATAAAAATATTTTAAACAATGGCACAAGCGATGAACAGAACAAGGGGGTTGCATCATGTTACTAAATACTAATTCTTCAACCAATTCTCAGGTGGATTGTGGAATTAGCATAAGAAAAAGTGAATTAAGGTTATTGGGACTTTTTCACTTATTGGGTACTGATCATGTAATCAGTTAGTTATTGAATATTGATAATGTAATCATTAGTTGTTATTTGTTAGTTGGATCTGCTGCTTGTTTATTAGATGAGTTAGTTTTTCATATCTTTCTTTATAGAGTTGCAGTTATGCATCTTCTATACTTTTTTTTGATGAAAGGGAAAGAAAACAACGACAACAACAATAATTAAATCCTGATATGTTCTATTCCCATAGCGTCAGCTAACAGGAAGGTAGAAACAGCAGGAGGACAAGAGTGCCAAACTTTAAACCCATAATCCATCGTTGCTCCGAATTTGGTTAGCCAATCAGCACAAGAATTCCCTTCACGAAGAGAGTGAGCAAACACCAAATCCCAAGAATTATGAGAGAGGGATTTAATATGGGAGACAATAGGAGCATAAGGATGAGTATTATGCACTCCCTCATCAATCAACATAAGAGCAGTCTTAGAATCAGATTCGCATACAACCGCCCTATACCCTTCATTCCAAGCTAATTGTAAGCCCTTAGCAATGGCTTGAAGCTCAGCGCTTAGTAGTGCCACAACTACCAGAAAAACCAATAAGCTAAGCACCTTCGTGATTTCGGATCAGACCACCATAACCACTGCGCCCAGGATTACCAAGAGAGCTGCCATCTACATTGATCTTGACAAAATTATCAAGAGGAGGAGACCAGCTAACCAATCTAGGATCACAACTAGAAGGAGCCGCACCCAATAACTTAGCAGAATCAATAGTAAGCCTTTTGACATTATTCAAAATTCTCCAAGTTTCCCATTTTGTGTCATTAAACACCTCATCATTCCTAGCCTTCCAAAGGAACCAACAGCAGCAAATAAAGAGAGTACCATGATCCCCAAGCGCATGACATTTAAACCAAAGTAAGGGATCATCACTTGCGGAGGCTGAAGCAACATTAAATTTCATAAGCACACATATACTGCGAACCCAAGAACAATCACGCAGAACATGAAGAATAGTCTCTTCAGTAACACCGCATAAATGACAAGATGCATCCTGAGTGATATGCCTAAGGACCCTGAAGCAATAAGAAGGGAGGTTGTTATACATGATAAGCCACACAAAATGTCTAAGATTCTTGGGTACCCTCAACTTCCAAATCCAATACCAGCTATCAGAATTATCATTAACCAGGTTCAAACTGAAAGGACCATCAAGTCGAGTGAGCCATGCATAGTCACACTTAGTAGAGTAACAGCCAGAAGCAGATGGATCCCAAATGTGAACATCTGAGACATCCGGATTAAGAAAAACACTTTGGATTTCAAGTTTCACATCCAAAGGAAGTTGAGTATATAAGATATCAAAATTCCAACGACCATCCACATATATATCACTGACCAAGAGTTGAGTGTCATGGATTTGAACAAAAGGAACTGTATCACATAATCGCCTTTTATGTAACCACTTCTCATACCAAAGAGATATGCTACCTTTCCCAACTCTGTAGATATAACCATGCTTTAAATAATCAACAGCTTTAATTAGTGATTGCCAGGTATAAGATGCACCACTATAATTGGATTCACCAAGAATATGAGAGTTAGGGAGATAAATAGCAGACAACAACTTCACCCACAACTTGTTTGGATTATGAAACAACTTCCATATATGTTTCCCAAGCATTGCAATGTTAGCTGGCCTAGAACGATGCAAACCCAGGCCACCTCTACTCCTTGGAGTGCTAGTTGTAGCCCACTTAACCCAATGACAAGTCTTCCCACCCCAAATAAATTGTTTCATAACTGAGTCCAGGCTATCACAAATACCTTCCAGGATCCAAAGGTTATGCATAGTATATATTGGCATAGAACTAAGAACAGACTTTGCCAAAGTGACTCTGCCTGCTCTACTAAGCAACTTCCCTTTCCAACCAGCCAATCTACTATTAACTTTGTCAATAATGAAAGAAAAACAAGAGTTAGTCACTTTACCTGACAAAAGAGGAAAACCCAAGTAGCGCCCAATATTGTAGGTATGTTGAAACTCCAACATCCCTTCAAACTTAAGAACCTTGGCTCTAGGAACATTCTTGGAAGGAAGAAACCTAGATTTGTGTACATTGATCTTCATCCCCGAAGCTAAGCAGAAAGAATGAAGAACCTCTCTGACAAGGTGCACCTGGGAAGACTTTGCACTGGTGAAAAGTAAGCAGTCATCTACAAAGAAAAGATCAGAGATAGCCAGACCATTCTCACAGATTTTAATAGGGAACCATTTCTGATTTTCAACTTTAGATTGAATAAGAAGGGCAAGCTTTGCCATACAGAGCAAGAATAAATAAGGAGACAAAGGGTCTCCTTGACGAAGACCCCTAGTAGGAGAGAAGCTATCGAGCTTTTCACTGTTCCATTTGAAGGCCAAATTAGAAGAAGTGACACCACTCATAATCAAATTAATAGTGTGAGGAGGAAAACCAAAGTCCGAGAGGGTGAGCCGCAGAAATTTCCAATCCACGCTATCATAAGCTTTTTCAAAATCAATTTTGAACATCAGAAACCCAGCCTTCCCCTTCTTTTTGTGCATAAAGTGGACAAGCTCATGAGCAATCATAGCATTATCAGTGGTGCCTCTATTAGGAATGAAACTACCTTGCAGAGGGCCAATGAAATCATCCAAAAACGGCCTCATTCTCCTAACAAGAATCTTCGAGATGAGCTTTAGCAGGACATTACAACGACTAATGGGTCTAAAGTCTCTCAAAGTTTTGGGATCATCCACCTTAGGAATAGGAACAATAAGAGTCTCCGTGAGGTAATCATCAATAACTCCAGAATGAAAAGCCTTAGCCACTAGCTCCCAGACGTCCTTGGAGATGATATGCTAATAGCTTCTGAAGAAAATAGGTTGAAAACCATCTGGACCAGGGGCTTTATAAGGGTCCATAGAGAAGAGGGCATCTTTAACATCTTTCATAGAAACTGGCTTCAAAAGCAAATCATTTAACTCCTGTGTGATCTTAGGAATGCAATCCAGATGGAGACTATGAGGGTCATAATGAGAATTATGTTGAAAGAATTGCTTGAAAAACCTGTTAGCTTCTCTTCTCAAGACCTCTTCAATATCACACACGACACCATCAATGTTCAAACGAGTAACTTTATTACGACGTCTGCGGATCACAGTTTGAGTATGGTAAAATTTAGTATTCTTGTTACCAAACTTTACCCATTTTTCTCTCGATTTCTGGAACCACAGAAGCTCCTCCTCCTCTAGAACCTTTGAAAATTGAGTCTGGAGATCCTTTTCTAATCAAATTAAATCACCAGAAGGAGAAAAATCAAGCTGCTGATGAACCCCCTTAATACGCGCCTCCAACTGTTTCTTTTTCCTGAAAATATTGCCAAAAACATCCTTGTTAAAAATAATAGATTGCTCTCTAATTTTCCCCAATTTGAACACTGCATCTCCTCCTGAATTATGCCAAGTACTTGTAACTAAAGACTTATAATCAGGGTGAGACATCCAGGCCGCTTGGAAATGAAAAATCTTGGATCTTTTAATCTGAAATTTGCTACAACTAATAAACAAAGGATTGTGATCTGAACCATGCTGAGAGAGGACCTCCACATTAGCTGTAGGAAAGGCAAGTTGCCAATCTACACCAGCCACAACTCTATCCAATTTCTTGCTCACATAACCAGCCAGCTGAACATTTTTTCTGAAAGTATACAAGCCTCCTGTGACATATAAATCTAGCAAGTTGCAATTTGCCAACATATCTGCAAGAAGACACGCCCCAGAGGCATCAAATTGACCACCAGAAACTTCATGAGGGAAAATGTCTCGTTAAAGTCTCCAAAAACCAACCACGAACCAACAATACTATTACGCAATTGAGCTTGATAGTCCCAAAGCATGCGACGATTAGCAAAAGAAGGAGAGGCATACAGAGAAGTACAAAACCAGATGACATTACCTCGCTGCAGAGAGAACGTAATAGCCTGATTCGTTTGATCAATTCTAGATAGAGTAATATCATTAAGGCAAGTTAGCACCCAAATACCACCTGAGTGACCTCTAGCCTCCTGAATAAACACTGCATTATAACCAACTGATGTCCAAAATTTCTCCACCTTAGCAAACTGAACGTGAGTCTCGTCTCGTACACACAAAACAAAGAAGGATGGTGGGATCTTATAAGATCACGGACATTCCTTCTAGCATCCTTTCTAAAAGCACCCCGAATATTCCAGGACAAAATTGTTAAGTCTTGGAAACAATCCATTAACAACTTATTTGGAAAGAAAGGGGTAGCTACCCTAACGGCTACATAGCCATATCGTCGGGTTGAGTTTCAGGAACCACTTCCTTATTTTTTCCAGCAACCAAGTCCTCATTAGCAACCTCTTGAGCCTCATCTCGGTCATTCTCCTTGCTAGCCGAGCTACAAGTTGGTGTCCCATTTTCCTCCTTGTCATCATCATGAAGAAGAATGAAATGGTTAGGAGCAACTGCTTTCATCTTTACCGCAGACTTAGCTCCAAAGCCAACATCATAAATTTTTATATTCTGGTTAAGACCTTTCATTTTTTGTAGAGAAACAGGTTGAGTCGGTTGAGTCGGCCCCCTTGAAGTTTCAGGATCCAAACGATGTCTTTTATGGCTACCAATAGTTGAGTTATTTTTCCTATGAGCCATGTCAGTTGGGGCCCTCGGCTGAGGTGTTATTTTAGGCCCCTGGATATGAGACGTGGATGCTGCTTGCGCAAGTTTCTGCTGGCTTTTTATTCCCGTGCCTTTTTTCCCAACAAACTTATTCACATTCAAAGACTTGCCGTTATCAGAAGATTGTTGCAATGAAGGCTTTCGATTTTTTCTCTTAACCATTAGCCAATCACCATGATGCGGTTCCTTATTTTCCTCCATCTTTGACTTATTCGATTCCTCTAAATTGATAGCAGCATTAACTACCAGATTTTTTGGTAGGGACGTTGCACCGTTAGAATTTTCCGGAATCACACCAGCCACCTGCACCGTCGTCGGAGCTGCACTGTTAGAGCCTATGCTTTGTTTGCATTCCCTTGTCAAGTGACCATAGCATCCACATGTGGCACATATTCGATGGAGGCCCTCATACTCCACACGATACCAATGATTTTGAAGCCAAACCTTACCAATAACTGGCTTGGTTAAATCAATTTCTACGCGCACACGAGCAAAACTCCCCCTTTTAACGTCTAGAGTGTTAGTATCCACTTTCACCGGCGTTCCCACGGCTGCGGCAAGGGCGAGGAGGACGCTTTCATAGTAGTAAAATAGGTTCAAGCCAGGAAAACGGATCCATACCATCGTTCGATCAATCTTCGCTGTAGGGCTGACAAAATCCTTCGACCAACATTGCACTGTTAGGCAGTAATCAAAAATCATCCAAGGGCCATCGTACATAACCCTTGAACGATCAATCTCACTATCAAACTTAACCATGTAGAAGTTGTTGCCAATATCCATGATCTCAAACCTAGCCACAGGTTTCCATATTTTCTTTAATCTGTCCTTCATCGTGTGATACCCAATGTTTTTCCCAAGCAGCTTCACCACCAAAGGATCCTTCCATGGTGCACAAAGACCATCAAATACTTTCTCATTAATGTAAACCATTGGAAGGAGAGGGTTGTTATCCTGATATTCAATCCTTGCTAGATTTTCTTTGAGCAGATCAACCTTTTTCCTTGGTTGTATGATCTCTTGTTGACCAATCACCATATCCTTGAAAAAGACATTTTTTTTATCAGGCGGTTTATCTTTGGCGGCGGCAGAAAAGACAAATCCTGGCGCGTTGACCATCTCAATTTCCATCTTAATAGCTATAGCTTGTGTCTAATTTTCAGCGGCTTGATCAAACCAAAACAAGCAGTAAGTATGCATCTTCTATAGAAAAGCATGTAGCTTGTAAATGTTATTCATTGAATCAATATATTGATATATTTTCACTAATATTCTTGAGTTCCTCTGATATTATGGTATGGGATTTATAACTTCCGCATTCTACATCTTCTTGTTCTTCTTTCTTCAATTTTCTTCTCTCTTCTTTATGGCCGATGATGCTTCCACCAATCACACTAAGGTTAACCAACCTCAGCTGCAGCCTACTCCTGTTGATCCTTCTCAAAATCCTACAAGCCCATACTATATCCACCATGGTGAAAATCCAGGTTTAGTCCTTGTGTCTCCACCACTCAATGGCGTCAATCATCATTCTTGGAGCAAGGCAATGAAACGCGTCTTGCTGTCCAAGAACAAGCATAAATTTGTTGATGGCAGCCTCACCCCGCTTGCATCCACTGATTCTCTTCACGATTCATGGGAGCGTTGCAACAACATTGTCCTCTCTTGAATCAACTGCACTTTAATTCCTCAAATTGCGCAAAGCACCATCTATATTGATAGTGCTAAGGATCTTTGGTTGGATCTTAAAGATTGATTCTCCAAGGGTAATCATTTTCGCAACTCAGACATTTTACAGGAGATTCCTTACATGCGTCAGGGAGATCACACCATTTCTTCCTTCTACACTGACTTGAAAACCCTCTGGGAGGAGTTAGAATCTTTAAGACCAACCCTTCTTGTTCTAGTTCTTCTCCTTGTCCCTGCAACCTCACTAATTCAATGACTAAACACAAGGACAATGAGTATGTGTAATTTGTTTTCTAAAGGGTTTGAATGACAATTATCAAACAGTCAAAACTCAAATATTACTTCTTGAGCCTCTCCCCTCTATTAGCAAAGTTTTCTCTCTTGTTGCTCAACAAGAGAGGAACATGACTAGCTCAATTCTTGGTGACCCTGTGCTCCACCCACTTATCTTGACTTAAAAGTCTTTGGTTGTTTGGTATATGCATCCACATTGACATAACATAGGAGCAAGCTTGATAGCCGTGCAAGAAAGTGCATTTTTCTTAGCTATCAACAAGGTACCAAAGGATACCTATTATATGATTTACATTCCAAATCTGTTTTTCTATCTAGATATGTTTTATTTTATGAAACCAAATTTCCTTTCTTTACATCTATTTCTTCTCCACAATCTAACATTACTCTCCCTGCTTGTGATGATTGTTGAAACACAAGCATACACATTTACTATATGAGAAGAAAGAAAGAGATTGAGAGAAGAAGATTTCAGTGTAAAATTTTATTCACATTTTCTTGTGTACACTAATCACTTACACTAAGTCTATTTATAATGCACATTATGACAGTTATTCTTCACTAACAAACTAACTACCATCTAACCACTTCACTAACTAACTCTATCAATACTAACTAATCTACCTAATCTGAATTGTTTCCAACACACCCCCTTAATTCAGATTAGCTAAATACACATTTTCCTGGATCCCATTGCTGGAAGCATAATGACCCAAATACATGAGGAACACCAATATCAATTTTCACCACCACATCTACCACTCACATCATCATACTCACCACCCAGTAAAGAAACTGGGCCAACACCTTGTACAACGCAATCCACATCCGGATGGTTATTGAATGAGTAAATTATTGAATGCTACAATCCTATCAAGCTTCTCTACAACTTGACTAACCTTGGAAACACGCTTCTTTTCTTTCTTTTTCAACCATTCAAAAAAATTGTCGATGATCACTGGCCAGGACCAGGATTGACTGAAGTCTTGACCTTGAAGATCTAGCATGTTTGCCTCTTTAAAGAAACAATAGAAACTTCTCCATTGATCTATGCTTAGAGCGCCATACTCATTTTGGATCTTTAAAAACTCAATTAATGAATCGACTTTAGTAGGGAATAAAAGTCTCAGAACAATATTCAACATCTCACAAGCAGTCTCAATATCCAGAGTCCTTTGCTTATCTTTCTGAGGCAACTCTTCAAAGTTCTGACTATCTCCAGCTTCTCAGTCCATCTTATGATCAGTAAGGTCATTACCCATTTCAGCACTTCCATCATTTATCTGGTTTTTCGTCTTCGCCATTGATGCCACCTTTCTTAATGGCTCATCACCCTCTGATAAAGAACTTGCGCCTAGCGGCTTCGGCGGTGGGGACAACGGTTGTTGTGGGTTGTCCAACTTTCCCTCCATTGTTGTCCTCGACGGCCTCGCAGCCTCCACCGTTGCTGCCATTAGCGAAGATTCATGCTCTTCATCTTTTTTCTCGAGGTCGCCCTCGTTGCTCCTCAAAATCACATCTTTCATCTTCTGCTTGCCACTCATTCTTTCAATATACCCCCATTAATTCAGTTTTCCTAATCAAGCATGATATGCAAAAGTGCATCACTATAAAGTCCAACATCCCAACTAGGTTGGCACCTTGGACTCTACCATTCATTTGCTGCATATCATTCTTTAGAAAAATCTAAAAGTGACACAACACCTAGCTTATTCCTTAACATATTGAATCTGTCAGTAATCAACAAGTCATCTACATACAAGCAAATAATCAAGATTTCTGAACCTGTGGCTCTACAATAAACACCATATTCACTTTCACACTTGAAGAATTTTTGCTGCAAGATAAATGCATCAATTCTCTTGTTCCATGCTCTTGGAGCTTGCTTTAAGCCATACAATGCTTTCTTAAGCCTAAGCATTTTATCTTCATGATTTTTCACCTCAAAACCGGGGGGTTGTGCAACATACACTTCCTCCTCCAATGGTCCATTCAAGAAATCTGATTTTACATCCAGCTGGTGAAGCAACCATTTTCTCATACTGGCAATGGCAGTTACCAGCCTAATAGTCTCCAATCGAGCCACTGGTGCAAAGACTTCTTGAAAGTCAATTCCTGCCTTTTGCAGAAAACCTTTAGCCACTAACCTGGCTTTGTACTTTGCAACACTTACCTGACTTGTCATGCTCTCACCACAACTCTTCATCTGATTGGTGAGAGATGTCAGACGATTGAAGTATGCAACAATGCTTTCTCGATCATTCATTCCCATTAGCTCATACTGCCTTCTTAGAGTCTGGAGTTTTACCTTTTTCAATTTATCAGCTCCTGAATAGGACTTTTCGAGACAGTCCCATGCTTCTTTTACAGAGGTTGCTAAGGCTACCTTTTCCCAATTATCGGAATCTATGCATTGGTGAATTACGGTGGATTGTAGCTTTCTTCCTACTGTAAGGTTAGAGGAAAAAAGAATGAATTATAACCCATTAGCTTTATCTTCTCTCAGCGAGTCCAATCCTATCAGCCTGTCAACAATCCTTCCTTGTGGGTAGTCTGTTAGCTAGCGGTCTAAGGATTCGCAGCTTTGCATTCGTTGCTATCTTTGCAGAATAAAGCTTTACAATCTTTTTTCTTTACCTCATGGTGTGCTGCTTTCTGAGCTTCCGTGGGATTCTTTACAAGTTCTTATATGCTATCAGACACAATTTCCAACACATCTTGATACCCAAAAATTACTCTCATTTGGGCACTCCACCTATCATAATTCTTGCCATTCAACACGGGCAAGGTGGCTGGAAAGTTCCCATTGGAAGCGGCCATAATCTTGATCTCCCAAGATCACAAAACAAAGCTCTGATACCACTGATAGTGCAAAGTTGCACTTGCACACTCACACACTCAACACCTCCATAGATTTGTGCAAGATTTCCTATGCTTTTTTAGCACTCTTTGCTGTGGAAATCTTTTCAAGATGAGCAAAATTCACACATTGATGGATGATAAAGAGAGCTCTAGAATCTCTCTTACAAGCAGCACTGTCAGCCTCATCCTGCACACCATCAACCACCACTTCTAATACATCTTGGAAGCTGAATATCACTTTCATCTTCGCGACCCACTGGTTGAAGTTCTTGCCATCAAGAATCGGCAAAGAGACTGGAAAATCCTCATCAAACCCAAGCGCAACAACCATGGACATACCCTCGTAGGTCCCTAATAGTATAGCTCTAGATACCATGTTGAAACACAAGCACACACATTTACTATATGAGAAGAAAGAAAGAGATTGAGAGAAGAAGAAGATTTCAGTGTAAAATTTTATTCACATTCTCTTGTGTACACTAATCACTTACACTAAGTTTATTTATAATGCACATTATGATAGTTATTCTTCACTAACAAACTAACTACCATCTAACCACTTCACTAACTAACTCTATCAATACTAACTAATCTACCTAATCTGAATTATTTCCAACAATGATAATACCTTTTGGTTGATTATCCTACCACTTCGCTGCCATCCTCTGCTACAACTATTCTGTTTTACCACATTTACCTGACACAGAAACAACTGTTCCAATAAGAAGGTCCACCCGCACAATGAAAACACCAATTTATTTGTCTGATTTCCATTGCAACCACACAACTTCTACGGCTACCAATTAGTGTTCAGGGCCTCTCTATCCCTTAGCTTCTTTTTTGAATTATTCACAATTGTCCAATTCTTATAGACACTACACTTTAGCTATCTCTTCCATCACTGAACCTAAAACTTATAAGCAGACAATTCAACATTCACATTGGATAAAAGCCACGGATTTTGAACTTGTTGCTCTCAATCAGAATAATACATACCACCTAATAAAACAACAATCGGTTGCAAATGAGTTTATAAAGTTAAATTTAAAAGCTGATGGAATCATAGAAAGATATAAAGCAAGGCTAATGGCTCGGGGATTCACACAAATTGAAGGAATTGACTACTTTGATACTTATTCACTGGTAGCCAAACTAAGCACCATATGACTCTCGGCTATGCACATGTGTGCACATATACAAGGTTTAACAGATCAGCACTTTCTATTTAAAATGTTAGCTGACTACCCTAAAAAAACTTGGTTATGTTGTGAACAATGGATTGTAATAAAAAGAAAGACAACTATATAGCTCCTCCTATGTGTAGTGTCCAGGGAATGGTCGGACCCACTATGTGAGTCTATAGTAGCTAGGCAGCTTTACCTTACGTTTGTCAATAGGCTGATTCCACATGAACAATGGATTGTATTGTACTTACTTTTTTCAAAAACTGTCGACAATTTATACTAAATGAAGGCATGAAAATATTGCTTATATGGACCTTGTCTTGGTACATAATATGACTTTGTCCCCATTTTCTAACACTGTGTTTGATTCAATCGAAACTTGAAGGAAAGAAAAGAAGGGGAAGGAAAAATGAAGGAAAATGGCATGCTCCCTTGTTTGGTTGAGGATGAAAGGGGAAGGATGGAAAAGATTTGGTGGGTCCCATCTCTAAAAACCTTTCCCCCCAATCCGGAAAGAAAATAAGTGGAAGGGTATGAGTTTGGATTGAAAAGACAAAAATAGCCCTTCAATTAACACATTGGAACAAATATGCATGCAATCTCGTTGACCCCCGCACTCTCATTCCTATCCTTTTTTCTCTTCTTCCCGTAATAAAATCGGTATTCTAGCATTAAATTAAATCATCTTTATTTGAATGAAATACTGTACATAATATTCAGATATGTTTCCAAGTGTCCATTGCCAATTTTTTTATTTAATTTTTAGAGATAAAATAAATATTATTAAATTTATTAAGATTTTTTAATTTACCTTGGATTCCCACCAAATGTTTATTTTTCTTTTTGCAAGTGAGTATATTTTATATTTTATTCTATTTATTGCATCATATTTTTATTTAAGGATATTTATGTCGTTTCATAAAAATATTTTTTCTTTTCTCTCACTTTCTACGCAATCAAATAAGAGGAGATAAAAGTTTTAGTTTTCTTTCCTTTCATTTTCTCTTCAATCAAACAACTAAATAATCATCTCATATTCTATTCTTTTTCTTTTCTTTTTCTCACTTTTCTTTCACTTTTTTTCCTCTCACTTTCTTACATAGACCAAACATAGTATAAGTGTCCTGGATTTTCTATCCACTCCGATGTATTGTGGATCTTTCTATCCTTTAATTTCCTCTTTTTTAATCTTTTTTTAATACCCAGAAAGAGAAGAAGAAAAGTGAAATGACAGCAAGCCGTAAGGGTAGTGAGTAGACTGTGCATTTGAATTTTGTTTGTTTGCTCCATAAATTAAAGGCAAAAATAAATTGATTATTCCTATATCTTATTTAATTTTTCACATCGATCATATAAATTTTTATTTTTTAAATTGATTGTACATATTTCATTCCGTTTTCACGTTAGTTTTTTTCGTCAATTTTGACCTAATGCCGTTAGTTTTGAGCTGACGTGATACGATATTAGTGCAATATGTGTCTTTTTATTTGACGGCGTTAAATCGAAATTGACGAAAATGATTAACGTGGAAACGGAATGAAACGTGTAGGATCAATTTGAAAAAAAAAAAAAACTTATAAAATCGATGTGAAAAATTAAATAAATATATAGGATCAATAAACCTATTTTATCTAAATTAAGAGATGAGAACCTTGCTTGAATGAGTAGATTCACGGGCGAAGCAAGAGGGACGGGGGGCACAGTGAGAAATTTTCCGTAGGGGGAATTTTTTTTTTTTTTTACTAAAACACATGCAAAAGTCATATTTGAAATTTTTTGAGTTGTTGATGAGTCAGTGTTGCCTGCATCTGTTTTTGAATAACATATGACGAATCAAGGCATTATTATGCAAGGAGTAGAAATTAAGATTCAACCAATTGGTTTTAAATTAAGGATCTGTGTGTTCAGAATTTAGAAAAAGTGATTCTCCAATAACATTTTTGGCATGTTTTTGTGAGAAGTTGAAAAATTCAGCATCTCCTAAAAGCTTCATTTCAACTTTTCTTTTCAGTTAAACATTTTTAGTAAAGCCTAATCAAACAAACATATGAATGTCACAAGTGATTTTTTTTTTTAAGAAGAAAATGCCTAAACATACCGGCTCTAAGATTTTGTTTCTTATGGTGCGTTTGGATAAACAACTTAATTAAGTACTTACGTAATAAGCTTTTTTTCAAATAGGCTAAAAACTGTTTATTTTCAAAGCTTGTCTGACAAGCTTATAAAAATAAGCTAAAAAGAACTTATGAGAGACTATAAACTATTTTCATAAACTATTTACATAAGTTTATTTCCATAAATTAATCTCATAAGCTCCCTATAAGCTTTTCTAAACGCACCCATACTATCCAACAAACTGTTCTCAATTGAGCCTGGTTTATCTTTGGCTTCTTTATTCAAGTTTGAAATCTTCATATATCAATAAATTTTTATTTGTTTTTCTTAATAGGTACTATTCCTTATGACCCTTCCACTTTTTCTCATAATGAATTGAGGATTGAAAATTGAGAACTTCGCTTTTTCATGGTCCGTTTATTCCTTTCATTTCTATATGTAGATTGTTTGACGGATTGCTCCGTGATGGTGGGCTTACCTTGAAAGAAATGGTTGACAAAGCAAGTGAGGGAAAAGGCAAGTATTTTTTTATGCATGTTGTACGAGAGAGGCTTTGTAAACTTCTGAAACTTATGTTGAACGCTGCTCCGCCCCTGAGAGCTGCCTATTTCTACGCCAGTTGTTAAAGAAACTACTGCTAGGAAGTGTGGCGCTAAGTTTGCCAAGGTAATTGTTCACCAGTGTCAATTTCTATAGGTGTTGGGTTATCTTTGATCAGTGATTTGGGATAAGATTAGGCATATATTTGGTTTGAACTTTACAACATAAAAGACCTTTAATAGAGTTTATTGTTTACATTTAATAAAATTTAAAAGCGCTATTAAAGGTTGAAAAAATAATGACGTTTAAAAAAACGCTATGCAAAGTTGAAAAGATAGCGCTTCCTTAAGGAAACGTTATCTAAAACCCAGGAGGAAGCGCTATCTAAAACCTACGAATAGATAGCGCTTCCTCAAGAAAAGGTTGTCTATTCTTGGGTTTTAGATAATGCTTCCTAAAGGAAGCGCTATCTATTATGCTTTATATAGCGCTTCCTTTATCTATTTCCATATTTTTTTAGTAATATGCTCTATTTTCTCCTACTCTTCCCTGTACTCAGCAAAACCCAGATAACAGTACAGTATACATAATTGGCATAGTATAAATAAATTCATTTCATTCATTAAAAATGTTATAATATACACCTAGAGTCCACTATATACAATTCAAACTAATTCAAACATGTTACAATATACAATCCCAGACAGTACAATACACTACACTAGCTAGCTACTAAACAAAACTTCTAGCAAAGCACCAACCTGCAAAATTAGAGACAAATCAAGCAATTAAATGAACTTGAAGTATAATTCAATCTAATCATCACATCTCACAACTTAAATACATATAACACTAAAAAGACAAACTTAATTACCTTGATTCATAATAGTATAGTTACACCCCTCATCCAAAATGTCAAATACTTGATCATGGGTGTATGTGTTATATTTACTATCGGGAAAGTACTCCATACGATAGAAAAAGTAAATTAAGTTAGAATCAAAGTACATTCAAGTGGTCCAATATAAGTGTAATTAAACCGAAATTACGTACCGACAATGGAATTTGAATTTGGTTATGAGCGATGATATCCTCAATGAATCTTAGAAGGTAGTATCCATAGTCTATGCTATTGTATTGGCGGGCGCACTATAAAACAAAAATAATAAGCTAATTGGTTTTAAATTTAAATAATTGCATAATTACAATGTGAACAAATTAATACCTCTACAAAAATCCATTCAGTCTTTGATGATTTTGAAGATCGGGACTTGGCTCCCCTTCTGCATCCACGATAAACTGTCAAAGCACTGAAATGCCTCGTTTTCTGTGCGTGTCGTTATAAAAGCTCTCCAGTTGTCTACCTTTATCATGTCTGCGTACTTTACTGGAGGCTCATGTCTAACATTCCCAACCTCATCTTTTACATACTTATTCGTCAACTTTGTTTGGAATGTCCAGTGACATCTTCCGGCAATCTGGAGTACTATTTTTCTCCAAGACTCATCAATGTCAAAAATAGTCTGTAGAAACGATAAAAGTGTAAGTTTAAAAGTATACATGTTAATTAAGAAACTAATGTTAATTCATTATTACTTATTTACCTGTATGTCGCGTCAGATGTGTGATTTGGCCTCGTTCAATGTTTTATCCTTCCACGTCTTGCATGTAATTGGGACCGTTTGCCGGACTACGGCTCCAATGTAACTCTTTAACTCCTTCCCATTATCACCAATGAGTTTGCCTTTTGTATTCTAAGCAGCCTGATAAAATGAAACACTTGATTAATAAAATATAGAAACACTTAATTAATAAAACGAAATAATTAATTAATAATGATCTTATATACCTGTAATCTCACGCCTCTACTCCTTTTAAGGATCAGATTCTTCTTGAACGTCGGTCCACAACGCCTCATTTGTGTTTCGAGCGCCTCTAGGCTAGAATCCGAACTACCATCATGATCACTAGATGAAGACATGATTTGCAACACAAGTAAAAACGTCATATCACAATATAAATTAGAAAAATATATTCAAATAAATTTAATTGATGAAGAAATTAAAAGAACAAAAAAACAAAATCACGATGCTACATGTTTAAGTAAAAATGATGAATATCGGTTAAACTTTAGATAACGTTTCCTCAAGGAAGCGCTATCTAAAGTCCTTCGTTAATGATTTTACATAAAAGAGAGAGAAGAGAATAAAGGTAGAATTAAATGTAGATAATAAGGATAAAAGTGGAAAGAAAAATGAAACGCTATAAGCTATAAGCTCAAACGCTACTTCAAGTAGCGTCTGGAAAAAACGCTATAAGCTCGTGAAAAAATGCTATAAGCTCGTGACAGAAACGCTTATCAAACGGCGCTACTTTCTCATCCGTTATAAGCTCATAAAATTGCCTTGCCAAACAGGCTCTAAATACTCCTCCAAATAATGAATTTTGATTATGATATTATTTTCAAATTTAAAATTGTTTCCATTATGGGGTTGGATCATATTGCTTTGAGATTATTTTCAAATTTCAAATTCTTTAATCAGTGTTATGATTGTTTCCACTTTCCATTGCAACACCAAAATTGTTTTAAAATTTAAATTTTGAAATGCACCAGCCCACAATTAAATGGAGAATATACATATGACATGTATGAATTGGGTGATTGAGGATCAATCTACTTCCTCTCAAATTATATAACTTCCTCCCTCCCCATCTGCTTTGCTTAACAATTTCAGGTTGTGTAACTTGAGACGCACGCCGCCAAAGATGACGAGGACGAGTCCAATTGAAGGAGAGGAATCGAACAGGGACAGGCTTAGTGACTTGCCTGACTCTGTTCTGCTCCACATTATGGAATTTATGAATTCAAAAGACGCTGTTCACACTTGTCTCTTATCCAAGAGATGGAAGCACCTTTGGAAAAGTCTCACTATTCTTACTTTGCATTCCTCCCACTTCACCACGCGTCCTCTTTTTAACAAATTCCTGTCTTCCCTTCTATCTAATCGAGATGACTCCATTTCACTCCATTACCTTGATTTAAGGCACGGAGGTAGTATCGGCACAAACCTCCTCAATAATGTCATCACGTATGCTGCATCCCATCATGTCCAACAATTGATGATCAGTATCACTTTAAATTACAACAAAGATTTTGAATTGCCCTCCTCCCTCTTTAATTGTCCTTCTTTGACATTTCTTAAGCTTTCCTTTGGGTCTCTACCTTTAAAGATAAAACTTCAAAAACCTTCAGAGCTGCCAGCATTAAAATGTTTGCATCTTGAGAATGTTGGTGTATTTGCTACATAATTCTCCATTGACCAGAGTTGATATCATAAAATGCTGAAAGGTGATATCAACGCTTTACGCTTTACTATTTGACAGTGGAGAAAGATGGTATGTAACATCTTCTGTTTACTTACAATTGAATGGAGGCTGCATCAGGAAACCAACTTGTTATTTTTGTGCTGTTTAATTTACAACAAACATCAATAAATGTCAAATTGGTATCATTTTGAACCGTCTTTGGAACTTTTTATATAATATTTATTATTATAATCTGGATCATCCTTGAAGAACACAGAATTACTGAAGAAAATAAAAGTCTACATAATAGACTGAAGAAACTCAAGTGTTTTTGTTTGCTGCTGTTGTATGTTGTATCATTATCGTTAATTTTTAATTCCTGAAAGTTGACCAATTCCTAATTTTCTGTAAGGCTAATAATGATGTTTAGATATAATTATGTTCAATTTCAAGTTTAAATTTTCTTAGGATTAGTTTCTTGGCAGATCTAGATACAATTTTTCATATCTTAAATGCACTGCTTGATTTCTTTTGTAGGTACTTCGGAAAGATTTTGAAAATCTCTGCTCCACCCAGGGGTGAACCAATGCAACATTGGATATCTTCTGTTTAGTTTACAATGGAATATGGATCGGGCTTTACTTTTTGAAGTGTTATCTTCCAGCTTGGTTGCTTCTTAGTGCTGAATACTTAAGATATTTAGTAGTATTATAATTTGAGTGATTTATGTTCCTCTTTTAGAAAGTTTGGTTTCTATTTATGCTGTGAAAAAACCTTATTTCTTTCCATTGCTCACACTCATTGCGGATCTGTGGGACAACGTACTGGGGTTGCATCATGTGTTTCAACTTTCAAGTTTGTTGGGTGATATTTTGTCTATGTCTGTCAATGCTGCGATATTTTGCCTTGTTGAATCATGCGGTTAACTTTGTCTTAGTTCAATGAGAAAGAAAAATGGCAAAAATTGTCCCGAAGAACACTGTTCTGTTTGGTTATCAGAGTTTTTTTTTATGTTAGAAGTAGCGTAACTATTTTTTTAGAGTGAAGATCCAAATTAATCCTTCAATATTTTTGGGGATCCACTTTTACTCCCTGAAAAAAATAAACTAACCATTTAGTCCCTTAAATTTACAAACGCGAGACAAATTAATTCATAGGTTTAGTTCTGACGTCTATTTACATGTCTTTGTGTTCATTAACCATCATACTTGTTTCGTTAGTGGTCTTGTGCGGCCTATGACAAATTTCCATCTTGACAAAATGAATGAAAAGTGAAAAAGTGCATAATTTCAGATATTTTGGATTTTAAAATTGTGCATATTTTTTTTCACATTTTATTCGTTTTTCCATAGAGGAAATTCGTCATAGTCACGCAGGATCACTAACGAGTCAGATAGGGTGGTTAATGGGACACATAGACAAGTAAATGGACGTCGGAACAAAACCTAGGGACTAATATGTTCCGCGTTTGTAAATTTGAGGGATTAAATAGTTAGTTTACTTTTTTTTCAGGGACTAAAAGTGAGTCCTCGAAAATTTCTAGGGACCAATTTAGACCTTCATTCTCTTTTTTTTTTTTTTTTATATAAATGTATATGTATATGAAAATCTTGTAATGCTTCATTTTAAAATATTAATTATTACTTATTGTTTTTTTGTTTTAATATTGTTCATATTGTATTATAATTAGATGCCTTCTCTAGTACCCTCCATAATTTTGGGGTAAAAGTTATCCTGCCCAACTAGAATGTGTTATCTCAATTAAATGAGTCATGCAAATGTCACATAGGATTGAGTTCTCACCATCTGATAGAATTACCTAGACAGGATAAAAATTATTAGGAATACGAGAGAATTTACCTTTTAATTATTCTAAAGATAGATGCAAATCACTTTTACTTAAATTTAATGCATATAGTAGGAGACATGATTGTGGTAATTTTTTCTGGTAACAAATTGGTGTAGATTGATTTATGTTTGAGTCTTGTGTATAATAATTTCTAATAATTAAAAAAAAAAAAAATCCCAACTCCTTGACAAAACCATTGATATATCTTGTTAAATAATAAAAACCGTGTAAATAATGTGTGTACATGATATTAGTTAAGGATGAAATGAGTGACAAAAGTATAATGAAAGAAGAACATCTATTAAATACGATAATATTAGTCAATTTGGACTTGGACATCCTTATAGTAGGAACACCCCCTCCCCCCTGTGGGGCATGAAACCGAAGGAGGGAAGCTGTCCAACATTCTCTCTTAAGATAAACAATACAATCCAAACTCCTTGGAGAACATGTTCTTATTACAGTGGGAAATGACCAGTTAAACGAATATGCTCCAAAGTACAACGTAAGCCATATTTATTAACAGCTTGATTAGCAGCCCTGAAGCCACCACCATAAGCAGGAGATGAATCATTAGCAATCTGGTGCATGAAAAATTCACCCAATTTATTTTCAACCTGTGACTTTGCACCTTTCTTTGATGATGATGATGATGATGAGGATGAGGAGGAGGAAGAAGAAGCTGCTGATGTTGATGGCATGCTTCTATAGCCTGGCATCACTTCAGCCTCAAGCCACATATAAGAAAGAACCTGACAGATACCTTCCTCTACTTCAGGATCAAGGTTGCGGTAACCTGCTTAATTAGTTCAAGATAAGTGAGATGAAAAACATGTACACTTAGTAGTTGAATACCAAGTTGAATACCTTTAAGGCGTAACCAAGCGTGCATCAACTCGTGGGCAAGGATTGCACCTGTGAGTAACCTGCATCCCGGAGTTTGAACTGTTAGGAGCTTTTATTTTTATATAAATTAGACCTCCATTGTTTTCTTTGTTTGCCATAACTGGTTGAATCGTAAGGTGATGTTTCCTGAAATCTATTTTAATATATTGTGGTCAAATGATTTATTAGAAATCATAAATTGGGCTTTGGGGTTCAAATATGGTAGTGTGCTTGGGAAGGTGTCAAGCCTAGGTGCTTGTTTTTATGATGGGTGGAACAAGACAACTTTTCAATAAAAGGACATGTCCCTGTCCAATTGCCTATCACTTATAAATATATGTCATTTCATGAGACATAGATCTTTTTGTTCAGTCATTCTATGTTGTCAGAATAAGAAAAAGGAGGAGAGGAAGATCCTAATTCTTTTAGTGCACAAGTATGTACAATTTTTTTTTTTAGTGATTCTTGGATGTGGATTATTGAAGGTCAAAAATCAAAATGTCCTTTTAAGAGGTACGTATTAGTATTCTAAATTCATGCAACGATCTAGTGCATACTTTTTATGTGTTTAAATTTAAGATGAACATCATCACAGGGAATGAAGAAGCATTTTCTGTCATTGATTCTGCTCCTTGAGAGTCTATTATATACGTAGCAAACTCACAATAGTATTCAAAAGAGAATCCACTGTACTTGGAGGGGGACAAAAGCAAAATTTTCATTGTGTATTAAATATAAATTACCTCGGAAGGCCATAGAGAACAAGGATTGCTGTAACTTCACATTTTCTAGTCAGCCTTTGAGGTTGAGTTCTCATCCCTATTAATCGATCGCCTCCAATTCTTGACCATCTATGTACCTGAAACATCAAAAAAACAGATATTAGTGGACCTATATACCTGCCTACCTAAAAGATAATTTATAACTTTGCTCATTTAAGGTTTCCACATTCTAATCATACAAAACAAAATTAAATAATTCTTAAAAGTCATACATACACTGGTGACAGTCTGCTCTTCCGAAAGGCATAAGCCCCTTGTTTCTGGCAAGTGATGGAAACCCTGGTTGAAACCAATAGATAGGTAAGAGGAATTGAATAAATTCTAAGACTTAAAAACAAAGAATGGATGGTGCATTACATTCTTCTCCCCAACAATAGCTTCATTAAGTGCTTCTCTTCCAACAAGAAGCATGGGAACTTGTTGATCTATTCTCATGTTCATTCCTTCATAATAATCTCTTATAGCATGGTAAAGAGGCTGACATTCACCAGTATCTGTTATAGCAGATTCCATGCACTCAAAGCACAAAACCCGTCCATCTTCCAATCTAAAGTATTTTTCATTCCGAGACTTAAAGGAGAAGACATTTGAGGGATTAAAATCAGATCAAGGGGAAAATTTGTAGCAAAATATTAAAGTTAATTATTACTAAACATTCGATTGCCAGTTAAATTAGTACCTCTAATCTTTCACAACTACAGCAGCGAGCTGTATTATCATATTCATGAGATGGACAATACTTTTGGTACCAATAAGGGTGGCACCTATACTCAATCAAACCAGCAGCATTTATAGGAATCTGAAAGTGAAATAAAATATCACAAGCGTTAGTCTAGCTTTTCATCAACTGCAAAGATGATAGGCCAATAGTAATTGACAGACAAGAGAAGATATTCATACTAGGCTATTCTTCTAGGATAAGACTCCTCTAAAGTGAGCTTATGTGTAAAGTGAGCAAATAAAAGTGTGTCCACCATTAGATTATTATTGGATTAAGATTATGATGCAATTTAGATTAAATCAAGGGAGGAGCCTTTCCCATTCTTCTGATAAATAAACTAAATTATCAATGGAAAGCTCGTATAGCGTTGATGTAATAATTAATGTAAAAAAAAAAAAAAAAAAAACAGAACTGCCACAATCTTCTGCATGCTAATAAATGAAATAATATTAATGATGACTGCAATTTAAAATTATTCAAGGTATATGAACTTCACAGAAATTTAATGACCTTATTTAGAGAAGAAAAATAATAGCGAAGGCAGACTAATCTTACAAAACGGTGGCAAACTTCACATTTTGGGTGGGCCAATTCTTGAAAACATGACTTGTGATATGGATGCTTCCCTGACAAAGAAAACTTGGATCAACAGAAAAAAAAGGCAGTAAGAGACAGAAGTGACAAAATCAATACTTTTGTAGCATATGAGTGCATGTGCATGCAGTGTCTATGTAAATATGTGCCAAAACAGATGATTTCAACATGCTCTAAATCTCAAGAAAATCAAACTACCTCACGCTCAGTAATGGGGTGACCACAAGAGTGACAACGAAAGCAGTCTGGATGAAAAAAAGTACCCATACATCCCAAACAGTTGCCGTAGAGTATCTCCTGCTTGCACCCTCCACATATTCTGATTTGCGATTGTAAACTGCACATTATCAGTTGTGAATAAGAAATGATGGAGCAGAAGCATCCTATATTGGTTCATTGAAACAAATTAGAAATGATGCAGCAGGACTAGGTCCATCATATATTGATATAAAAATCCTTTATCTTCATCAAATCCTTGGTAAACATTGAAAGTATTAGCTCGATAGCAATGAAACCAAAATTAATTACACAATGTATGTTAATCAGGTAATGTCAATAGAGAAATCAAAACTTATTTGAAAATTTGGAGTAGTTCTTGGGTAGTCACTGTCTATCTATCATAGGCATTTCATTAAATATTAAATATGTGCATAGTTGTGGGGTCCATGTTGAGAATAGACCAATTTTTTGATAGGACCAAACTTAGGTGCTGTTTCATAAATACATTCGGTACTGTTTCTAATGGAAATAAGATACGTATAACAATTATTACACATGTTATATATTTATTAATAAGTTATTACATATGTCTTATTTCCGTTGAAAAACAACACTTAAAGTACATACAGAATTGCACCCAAGTTATGTCCTTCATTATGCTTTAATATACGTCAATTATTAAGTGCAGTATTTAAGAGATGAAGTGATAGACTGGGAGTCCGAGACTGCTTAAGAATTTCTTGAGAAATCTTGACTTGCGTGATTTTGACTAGCAATAGCCAATAACAAATTTCAGCAATCATGATATTGACCACATTGGAAACACTTGTTGGGTTTCACATATCAAACACAAAGATAAGAGGGTAAAAATTTTACCCATATCTCCTTGGATAAAAAGGTGTAGGGGCATATGGAGGATGTGCAGATGAGTGCAAGTGCTCCTGAAGGTCCCTTGCATAATCTTCATCAATGCCTGTCCGCCATCTGTATCCTTGATGAGCACATGAAAATAAAAGTTTAATTTTTTACTACCAAGATCACTATAGCTAGCTAGGGAGCAAACACTTAATTCAAAATTTAATACCTACCATTTGGTCTCCTTAAATCTTCGCCTAAAGAAAGTGAAATTGAATGGTTTAGATCCTCTTCCTCCCTCTTAGATCTAGCACGGTCGTCCTGATGACGTCAAGAGTATAATTCAAGATATCTTATACCCCAATCAAACTTGTGATGGCTAAAAAAGTACAAAATAATCACAGCATATTGTTATGAACTTTTTCTATAATGCCACATCTGTGGAGAAGAATCCAATGACATGGACACTATAATGGCCTTGATTTTTCACAGCAAGTAACATAAATAATATAATGAGTAAATAAATTCCAAAAACTATTGGTGGTAAATAACATGAACATCTTCATGTACAAAACAACTACAACATCATAAGATTCATAAAATTAGTCAAGAAGTGTTGTTATTATTTATCACTAAATGATGCAGGACAACTCATATGGTCCAATTTATAGGTGCACAACTAAGATACAAGTTGCCATTGCAGAATCAAATCTTTGGAAGGAAAAAGATGTATGTAAAGTTCATTATGTGCTTTAAGTTGTTGCCCAAAGTAGTAAGTCTCATTTCACCAGTTCACCTTGATGAGAACAAGAGGCTATCTTAACAACCAAACAAGACACAAGAAGGCAAGTAATGGTACTCATGATTGAGTTATGATTGATGTCAAATAAAATCATCCTTTTTTTCTATTTTGAGTAAACCAGTAACCATATTTATGACAAGGACAATAACATTTGATATCATTGAATAGAACAGTGTTATCAATGAAACAAAACAGTAAGCCACTGCAGCTGTTTGTTTACCAATGATCTAGCTGGAGCTCGCAAAACCATGTTTTCCTCCACAGGTAGATGACGGCCACCACCTCTTCCTCTACTCGACCCAATTTTGAAAATCTTGCCAAACCATTTCATAAAACCAGACTTTCTCTCTGAGTATGAAGAACCAAAGTCCCCTGCTTCACATCAAAATTGCAATATAGAGAAAAAAAAAAGGCTAAACTATAACCACTAAATCAAAGAATAAATCGAATTCCAAGTATCAACCCGGTCATAACATGCCTTAGATAATCTTCTAGATTTGTACAGGAAACAATAAAAATAATAAAAAATTGTTTTCACTGCTTACTGTACGAATCTTTTAAAATAGAAAACAGAATGAAAATAACATGATAGTTTTGTAATTATTACTAAAAATAGGAACTAGATACAAAGCAAACAAACTCTAAATTGAGAAACTTTGAGTTTGAGAATACCATGTTAGCAACATAAACAAAAAAAGATTCAAGTTCAAAAAATAGTTTCATGGGGTTATTGTGAACTATGCAAAATCTATTTTGTCTTCCACGTATTGATACCGAGTGCCACTATGTACATGAAGCTCTAACTTTGAAGGTTAATACAGAAAGAGAAAGAAAATACCGTATATACAAGGGTGAGAAAGATGATTGATATCTGGAGGAGGAGCCATAAGAATGGGAAGCTTATGTATATAGATTTCTGGTTATGTGAGAGCCGAAGGAGCCAAAAGGAAGCATGAAAAATGAAAACGAAAGAGAGAGAAAAGAAGGGGCAGGAGATGAAAAAAAAGGGGTCATTAGAGATCGTTAATAGTGGGAGAGAGAAGAGAGGAATATCAACGAGGGAAGTGGGAGAGGGAGGGAGAGATTCTTGGCTTGGAAAGCAATGAAGAGAAAGTAGGAAAATGGCAGAAAGATATGTTCTTTTGGTGAAGGGGAGAGAATATTGAGTAACGGTGGAATGCAGAGAATCAAAGTGAGATATAGAAAGGGAAAATAAATAAATAAATAAAAAGTGCTGAGTTTGCACGCATGGAGTTGAAGCTGGACTGCATGAAATGAAAGTATTCTTCTCTTTATTGCCTTTTCTGGTTTGAATTTGGAACCATTTTGCCGGGTAACAATACAGAGTGAGTTCAACACTTTCCTTGTTCTAAACGGTCAACTATTTGTAGGGTCTTTTTCTCAACTAACTCCTGCCTGTAGAATCATATCATATTACAAAAATGTTCAAGGACACATAATAGGAATAATGTATGATGCCATGAGTATAAATAAATATTCAAATATACTATACTATGTGATAAGATAAATTGATACGCAGCAAATGTAAAACGACTATTCAGTTTGGTAGATAGCATTTTCTTAGAGTATTCTGTTGTGTGTATTGAAAAAATTTTGTTGGGAGAGATAAAATTCACATTCATCATTTTTATCTCTGGAAAGAAATTGATCATCACGTATCTGACCGGACATACTTTGGTGCACAGGAAAAAGTGACTATTAATTAGATGTTTTTTCGAATATGGAGATTGATTATATTATTCTACAAACCATGAAATCTCAAGTGGCCCTTGAAACAGTGATTCATCCTTGACAAGAAAAGTGTAATGATGATGAAACCATGAATCACATCTTTATTGTCAAAACACCCATTCCTCGCAATTGTCACAAACTTGCATCCACCACTATTCATGCTTTGTTCTGATCTCTCTTAAATCTTTTTGAGAGGAATCTGTGCTATTCATAAACTATGTACTTTGCAGTAGACCTACACTTCTTCTTTTTTTTTTTTTTTTTGTAATAATAGGGGGCAGCAGAACCTACACTTCTAATTAAAACATTTTATGATAGGCAATGTCATTATCCTCGTGATCACCTTAAATATTAGATATAGAATCAAAATTTTGATTGCAATATTGGTGATAAAAATAATTACATTCTTTAATTATTCTAAGGATGCTTTTAAATTTTTTTATCCAAAAAATTAATATAATTAATTAATTAGGTATATGGTGGGATGTCTTGAACAATTTTTTATGGATTTAACCCATTTCATTTAAAATTATTATTTATCACGCATTAATTTTTTAAATTATTACAGGAGTCAACTTTCTAGAGTCCCTTCTTTTCTCAAGTTAAGGTCATAGTATAATAAAAGTTTAATTAATTTTCAGTTCTTCAAACTATTTGAGAATTTTTAAATAGGTCCCAAACTAATTTTTTTTATAATTGAGTCCCTGAACCTCTAAATACTTTGTAATTTGATCGCTACACTTTAAATGTTTGTAATCGGATTCTTGTCCTTATATATAATTTGTAAATAGATCCCTGGGATAGGAGACATTTTAAAATTTTTTCCTATTATGAGTGATCTAATGGTTCTATTAATCTCAAGATAGACAAGAATCCTGGAAGAAAATTTATAGGGTGCTCTAGTTATAAGACTATTCTTCTATTTCATAGATCTAATTATGAATTATTTATAAGTTTAAGGACCCGATTACAAACGTTTAAAGTATAGGAACCCAATTACAAAGTATTTAGCAATTCATGGACCCAATTAGAAATTTTTTTAATTTAGGAATCTTTGAATCTATTTAAAAATTCTTAATTAATTTGGGGACCTGTAGAATAATTAAACCATTAAACCAATATATATTATACTAACTTAAAAGTATTCTGCATGCCATGAGAGAATACTCATTCATTACAATCTTTTCAAATAAGTCATGCAACTATGTATAACGAACAACACTTGCCAGTCAATATCCTGCACATTCTCCCAATTGTTTTACAAGTTCGATGTATAATCAATCATGTAACCTCATACTGAAGAATGAGCTCCAAACCTAAGGCTTGATTATGTAGGACCACGGTTCCACAACATGCTCAATAACTAAAATGATGCATGATTGTTTTCGACGTCTGACCATTTGACAAAAAAAAAACATTTTATTAAAGAATTTGACTCTTCTAAAGTGATTGAAATTTTAAAATGAATGGAGCTCTAAAATGATAAAATAAGGGATTATCCACTCTTAGATCATTTAATGAGTAGAGATCTTTATCTACTTAATCAAATCAATAGTAGATAATCCCTTATTTTTTCATTTTAAAGCTTCACTTACTTTAAAAGAATCAAATCTTTTATTAAAAGACCATTTCCAAACTGAAATATTAGGATTGAAGATTGATTGGAAAGTTTTATCCCCGCTATTGTAAACATCATGCTCAAAACAGCTGTTTTCGGATAAGGCTTCTCAAAATATTAAATTAAATTTGGCACAAAATAATTTCAAAAATTGAACCACATCAACCAACCTAATTTATTTGCTCAAGAGACACCTATTCCTTTCGCTTGCTTTTATTTATGAGTCCAAAGCACAAATTAGCTTATAAACTTTAAAAACTTGGAGGAGTAGGTAATGTGGGACTTTCCACTTTTGAAATACACATAAAACTACAACAATTACCACAATGATATTTAATTATAAATGAAGAGAAGTTATAATTATTTCCTACCTTTTTTTTTTGTCCTTAGAGCATCTCCAATGCAAGAACCCCATCATGGTTCTTAACTACTCTTAAGTGGGTCCAAAGGTGTCACATAGGATTTAAGTAACATCTACCATTTTTTGCTCCAATGCAAGAACCACTCTTTGGTTCTTAACCCACATCTTTATACTTTTATTTCATATTAAATAATTCAATATTAAATAATAATTCATATATATTATAATTTAAAAATTAAATACACAAAAATGGTGCACCTCGCCGTATTGTCAATCCACAAAGATGCCACAAATAAATACACAAAATATACCCAAATATGACACTCAATCCCCACTAATTCTCTTCGATATCCAGAAACTTCTTCCCCACCCCGTATTCACTTTTTCCATTACACACACAATCAAAAACTCCCTCAATCTCTCAATCGTCCCCCTTTCCTCCATCTCAATCTCTCAACCAACCCCCTAACTCTGACACTTAATCTCTCCCCCTCACCCTCACCCTCACCCCAAACCCGTAAACACCTACTCCATCTCAGCCTCCTCCCTTGCATGCGACGGTGGCGGTGGCTCCACTCCGATGACGGTGGCGATCGATCTGGTACACCGTGGTTCCACTCCCTCACACTCCCCTCCTCACCTTCACTGCAAACCCGTAAACACCCACTCCCTCTCATCCTCCTCCCTTGCATGCAACGATGGCTGACTTAGGCGATAGAAGGTGGTGGTTCTGGCGATGCTGGTTCGCGGTGGTTCCGGCGATGCTGGCATGCGGTGGTTCCGACGATGTTGGTCTCTTATCTGGGTTTTTTTTTTCAGATTTGAATTTCTGAGATCTGTTGTGAGATTTATTATTTGTTTTTCCAATTGATCTGTATTATTATGTTGCTTCTGGTTGCTGTTATTTTCCCTTGCAACCTCCACCTTTAATTTCAGTTATTTTCCCTCTCTATTGTGATGCTTCTGGTTGCTGGAAATTGATTTTTTATTGTTAAGGAACCGTTCCTTATACAATGCACGGCTCTTAACAAGAGCTGCCTTGTAGGATGCCTCCAATGGTAAAAAAAAAATAAGGAACGGCTCTTATGGATTAAGGAATGACGGTAAGAACCGCGTTGGAGATGCTCTTAGGAGGCATACTTAGACCTTATATAGGAAAGGAAGAAATTGGAGCCATTACGGGATCGAACCCACGACTCATCAGTCACCAAATGTCCCTGCAACCTTATCACTGAGCTGCTGAAGCGAGACATTATTTTCTACTTATTATGACGGTCAGTGCCATTATATATATATATATATATATATATATATATATATATATATATATATATGTCAATAATAGATTAAGAATTAATTATTTGTGCTTTTTCATAAGTCAAATTTGATTTGATCATCAAAATGAAAATAAAGTATTAGAACGGGAAAAGAAAAAAGTACCCCTATGACATTTAATGTCACTTGATTTTTTGTAAATTAATAGTTTCTTAAAGAACAATTTTAGACAAATAGTATCTATGTATAGTAACAGCTTGACAACTACACTATCTTTTTCAAATTCTATTCCTAAGCTGCAAATATAAATAGTTATCCTTTCATTCCTTATACCAAAACAAACCCTTTTGCTCGGTTTAAGTCATCTATTTAGAATTGGGATCCTCTCCGGTAACTGGAGAGGTCCGGTAGGATAGAGAATGAAACATGAAATAAAATAATATTATATTATTTTATTTCATGTTTCACTCTCTCTCTCCTACTAGAACCCTCCAGTTACTGGAGAGGAGAGAAACTCATCTATTTGACATGACAAGCAGCAAACAAAAAGTTTCCTTCATCCTCCCCAGTTCACACACCGAGGGGATCATGAGTTACTTTGGTATATGATATGGATGGAAAATAGACCAGCCTTCCGTAAGAATTAAAATTGAAAAAAGATGTAGAGAATTTAGGTGTAAGTTCTTGGTGGCATCTAGCATGTAGACGTGAAAGAAGTGCTACACGGATATAGCATTAAATTTGTCTGTAAAAACCCAATTTTACCCTTATCTTCAACAAATCCTTCCTGCCCTTCACCACCACCCCACCATCCTTCCCACCACACCGTCGTTCCTACAGATCCGACCATCGAGTGACCACCCTCACCAGATCTAGCCACCCCCCGTCCAACTCCACCAGATCCGACGACCGCATGTCCAACCCCATCAGATCCAGCCACCGCTCAACCCATAAGAGGAAGAGGGAACCGCACAAAGCATGATAAAAGAAAGGTGTAAAGTGTGGTTGTTGTTGTAATACTTTGATGTGAATGAGCTCAAAGATGCATATGCAGGAACATAATTTTTTGGTTGAGTAATGCTATTTGCGCATAATTTCATTCACATTTGATTATAGTTAGACTCACATCATTTTCTTGTATATGCATGTATTCCCCTACTTCTATCATATAACTAAGAGTTTTGCTAACCAATGTGTTGAGTCTCCAAATGTCTGATGTGCATTTACCATAGTTTTGATGAGAGTAAAACAGTTATTCAATGATTTAATTGAACACGTCTGTGGTATTTAACTCGTCTACTTAGTGTGCAGATTAAAACATTAAATGTCTATATGAACTGTTCACTCTTCTGAACTTGGATAAGTTCACCCGTCTAAACTAACTTAAGTTCACACGTCTGAACTAACTAAAGTTCACTCGTATGAACTGAGATAAGTTCACTCGTCTGAACTAGCTAAGGTTCCCTGATCTGAACTAAGATAAGTTCACTCATCTGAACTAGCTAAGATTCACTCGTCTGAACTAAGAGAAGTTCAATTCGTCTAATGAAGTCTTCAACCGTCTGATCAAAGGAAGACTCACCCATCTAAAAGACTATGTAACTGATGTCATCTCTTTGTTAAAGAATCAACCCGTCTAATGAAGTTACTCACCCGTCTGGTGACTAACGTTAAAGAATACATTGGATAAAAGCTGTTTCGTCTCTGATGAGAGAGAACAAGCGAAGTTCCCTATGCTTTAATGGTTGATCAGAACGACTCTTTGCATTTATTGAAGATCTGCAAGAAGCCAAGCCTTTAAACTTTGTGTCTAACGGCTTTAAAATCTTGAAGCCTATTTAATGAAGAAGACTTTGACGATTCAAGCAGAGAAGAAAACAAACAAAGTAATCAAAGAGCAATTACTCTGCGCATTTATATCTTCATTCTTTCATTATTTATTCTTCAATCATTTGAAGTTATTACGCAGTCTTTTAGTACTTCACATTTAATACACTCGTCTGAGTGCTTGTGAAAGACTTGCAAATTGTAATTTATTTTACAACTTCTCTCAAACAATACCCGTCTGAGCCTGAAGAGGTTAGGTGTGCAAACAATACTTGTCTGGAGCCTGGAGAGGCTAGGTGTGAAAACAATAATCGTCTAGAGCCTGAAGAGACTAGGTGTGAAAATAATACTTGTCTGTCCTGTAACCTAAATCAGTTATAGTGAGAAAACTTGTTGCTGCCAAGGAATGGACATAGCCCCATTGTTAAGGGGTGAACCAGGATAAAACCTGCTAAGTGATCTCTCTCTTTTCCTTAACTCTTTAGTTTGATTATTTATCTTAACTATCATCTAACTAAAGGGGTTTATAATGGTGTTTATCAAACCTTTTTTTTCATCTTGCATGAATGTGTGTTTTCTGTGAAAACCTTCAGACGGGTTATTGGTCTGATTGACCTGTCTAAGTTTACTCGTCTACTATCATCCGTCTGTACTTGCGAAAAAGTTTCTAAATTCCGCATAAATTTGTCAAACACCATCCAACCCCCACTTCTCTCATGACCCAGAAGAGAATGAAATCTCTCACAACTTCTCTGCACCTAGAACTCCACAGCAAAATGGAGTGGTTGAGAGAAAGAACAGATCTCTGCAAGAGATGGCTAGATCAATGCTCAATGAAAATAATCTCCCTAAGTACTTCTGGGCTGAAGCAGTAAACACTTCATATTATGTGCAAAATAGAATACTTATAAGGTCTATCATAAAGAAGACTCCTTATGAATTGTGGAAAGGTAAAAAATCCAACATATCTTATTTCCATGCATTTGGATGTGAATGCTTCGTCCTAAATACCAAGGATCAACTTGGAAAGTTTGATTCCAAGGTAGACAAAGGTATCTTCATTGGATATTCTGAAGTGTCTAAGGCATATAGAGTTTTTAACTCTAGAACCTCTGTTGTTGAAGAATCCATTCATGTAGAATTCAATGATAATCTAAAGACTGATAGGGAACAATCAGATCTAGAAGATGATCTTGCAGGACTTGACCTTACCCAGCAGAGGAGTCAACAACCAGACGTATCAAAAACTGAATCTGCTGAGGAATCTGTCAGACAAGTGGAGCAGACGAGTCATCAATCAAATCAACATCAGAATGATGATCTCAGAAGAGACTGGAAATTCAAAGCTCATCATCCTGAAGATCTTATCATTGGAAGTCCCTCTGAAGGTGTTAGAACCAGATCTGTCTTAAGAGAGTCAAGCAATATGGCTTTTTTATCTGAAATTGAACCAAAGCATATTGAGGAAGCTCTTGAAGATGAAAGCTGGATTCTTGCCATGCAAGAGAAACTTAATCAGTTCAAAAGGAATGATGTCTGGAAACTCGTCTCCAAACCAACAGACAAGTCTGTTATTGGAACAAAATGGGTTTTCAAAAACAAGCTAGATGAAGATGGCAAAGTCGTCAGAAATAAAGCAAGGTTAGTAGCTCAAGACTACAACCAACAAGAAGGTATTGACTGTACTGAGACTTTTGCACTTGTAGCTAGAATAGAAGCTCTTCGCATACTTATGTCATATGCTGCACAACATCAAATTACTTTATTTCAAATGGATGTAAAAAGTGCCTTTTTAAATGGAATAATAGAAGAAGAAGTGTATGTTAAACAACCTCCTGGTTTTGAAGATAATGAAAAACCAGATTATGTTTTCAAACTTAAAAAAGCTTTATATGGTTTGAAACAAGCGCCTAGAGCATGGTATGATACTTAGTTCTTTTCTTATGAATAATGGCTTTATAAGAGGAAAAGTTGATACAACTTTGTTTAAGAAATGCTCAAAAGATAACTTCATAGTAGTTCAAATATATGTTGATGATATTATTTTTGGAGCTACTAATGAAAAATTGTGCAAAGAATTCTCTAAGTTAATGCAAGCAGAATTTGAAATGAGCATGATGGGAGAATTGAAGTTCTTCCTTGGACTGCAAATCAAGCAGACAAGTGATGGTATCTACATCCATTAACAAAAGTACATCAAGGAGATTCTAAAGAAGTACAAAATGGATAGCTCAAAGGTTATGAAAACTCTCATGCAAACCAATGTTAATCTAAGCAAAGATGAGGAAGGTAAAAAGGTAGACCCAACTGCCTACAGAGGTATGATTGGATCTCTTCTTTACTTAACATCTAGCAGACCTGATATTCAATTTAGTGTCTGTATGTGTTCTAGATTCCAATCTAATCCCAAGGAATCTCATCTTAAGGCTGTTAAAAGAACCTTTAGATATTTACTTGGAACCACTAATCTTGGTTTAATGTATTTGAGAACACAAGATTACAGATTAGTTAGTTTTTTGTGATGCTGACTTTGTTGAAGATAAAATTGAAAGGAAAAGCACCAGTGGAGGATGTCACTTCATTGGAGCAAACTTAGTCTCCTGGCCAAGCAAAAGACAGACGACTATCGCCTTCTCAACTGTAGAAGCAGAATATGTCTCCGCTGCAAGTTGCTGCTCACAGCTATTATGGGTAAAACATCAACTAGAAGATTACTCTATATTTGAGCATAATATACCTGTCTGGTGTGATAATTCAAGTGCTATTTGCCTAACTAAGAATCTCATACAACATTCTAAGGCTAAGCATATAGAAATCAAACATCACTTCATAAGAGATTATGTTCAAAAAGGTGTATTTGATGTTAAGTTTGTTAAAACTGAAAATCAATAGGCTGATATCTTTACAAAACCATTAGCTGAGGATAGGTTTAAGTTTATAAGAGACAACTTGAATATACATTGCTTTGCTGAATAAGCTGTCTGATGAGTGTTTACGTTACCTGTCTGTGTTTAACCGTCTGACTCTTTGAATCATACTCTTTATTTGAAATATTTTCTTTTAAATGGTTATTATCTTTAATGTCATTTCTTTCTCTAAGGCAAAATGTGTACATGGCTGTTTTGATTTTAAATCAATTTTTTTTAAACCTCCATCTTTTTGTTGTTTTCATTTAAAATAAAACTATCTTTGGCCTTTAAAAAGGGAAAACTTTTTTTCCCCTCTTTTAAAAGGTATTTCGTTCTTACTTTTTCAAAACTCCTTGTCTTCGTTTTTAAAATCCTTAAGAGGATGCATCTGCTCAGGGGGAGCAGTTGAAGAAGCCTTTAGGCAAAACCAAAGGACAAACTTGCTTTTAACTCTTTTTGTTCTCTTAATACTTATTTGTAATTTTCTTTATAAATTACCTTGTAAACAGCCAATGATGGTTAAATAGATTACCTCCTCTGTTTCTCTTTTTTGATTATGACAAAAATGAGAGAAAGTTAAATGACAAATGTTTTAATGTTATAACTGTCTAATATGAATAATTGTTTATCCGTCTGATATGGAAATATGATGTGTCTATTCTCTCTGTCTATGTTCTATTGCTTTTGATAATGTCAAAACGGGGAGAAAATACTAAGATAAGACTAAGATAAAAAGTTCAATGCTTATCTGTCTGAGTATGTTGTAATTATGGAACAATGTTTAAATCTGTCTGATCATGTTACAATTATCTGATACATATACATGACTGCTTGATGTGAATTTTCTTAAGTTCATTAAATCATTTAACATGTTTTGGCATCATCAAAAAGGGGGAGATTGTTGAGTCTCCAAATGTCTGATTTGCATTTACCATAGTTTTGATGAGAGTAAAACAGTTACTCAATGATTTAATTGAACCCGTCTGTGGTATTTAACTCCTTTACTTAGTGTGCAGATTAAAACATTAAGTGTCTATATGAACTGTTCACTCGTCTGAACTTGGATAAGTTCACCCGTCTGAACTAACTTAAGTTCACACGTCTGAACTAACTAAAGTTTACTCGTCTGAACTGATATAAGTTCACTCGTCTGAACTAGCTAAGGTACACTCGTCTGAACTAAGATAAGTTCACTCGTCTGAACTAGCTAAGGTTCACTCGTCTGAACTAAGAGAAGTTCAATTTGTCTAATGAAGTCTTCAACCGTCTGATCAAAGGAAGACTCACCCGTCTAAAAGACTATGCAAATGACTTCATCTCTTTGTTAAAGAGTCAACCCATCTAATGAAGTTACTCACCCGTATGGTGACTTACGTTAAAGAATATATTGGATGAAAGTTGTCTTGTCTCTGATAAGGAACTTCAACAAAGTGCTTTGTCTGAACACAACTGCATCTTACACCAAAAAGGAAAGTCCCCTCTGATGGCAAAAAGTAAGTATACAGAACTGCTACGACCAAAGTTGTATCAGAAGTCTTCACCTTTCTGCCGCGTAGCACGTTTCGTTAGTTTTTGGACGACACACTACTGGAGAGATTAACATTGCTATGTTGAAAAACTTTAAAGACCAAATTCGTGCAAAAAAAGTGGACGGACAATTTTCGCGAAGTGAAAAATTCTGGGGACTAAAAATGTATTTTAGCCAAATTTTTACTAAAAGAAAATATTATAAATATGCATAAGAAATAAAAAATATATATAATACATAAGATATAACGTGGTTCGATATCAATGTAGCATATTTTTAAATTATAAAAGAATGCACGAACCTTTTTAAGTTGTAACATAATTTATTAATTAAGAACTTATTTATAGGAAAAAATTATCACGTAAACTATATACGAAAACAAATTTTACACGTGTCTGACACAACATCATTTAAATTTTATAATTACATTATTAAGATTACGGGATAGTACACAACTGGAGATCTTCTGTCCCAATTTCCTGTCACATTCTCTGTCCCCTACTAATAACAATTTGACATTTAAGAAAACAAAACCACAACTCATTTATATTTATGTTCATTCCCAACATTTGATTGGTGGGGATACTAAAACACCATTTTTTGAAAGAGCAGATTTCTATCCGGTAGTACACATGCTCGAAGCAACTCCTTTTCCTTGCAAAAACAACCTTCTAGATTGGTTAATAACAAGTGGTGTATCCTCCCCAGTCTGGCTGGGTGCGCCTCAATACGGCCGGGCGACGAAAGGGGACACCGGGGTGGCAAGTTGTGGTGGCCATCTGCGAGGTGAGACAGGCGTTGGATTGGTGGTTTTTCTAGGCATCTAGAGAGAACTATGACATGTATAGTTGGGGTATAGGGTGCCTATATATGAAGGTCTTCGGTTGGCTAAAAGCATGGATTTCAATGCAGTTGAGTTACATAAGGATTATGAGGTGGTGGTTAGGTGCATTAAGGATGAGGGTAAGTGAAGCTCTATTGTCTTTTTGGTTTAGATTATTTTCAACGCAAACGTGAAAATAACGCTTCCCGAGGCAATTAT
Source organism: Ammopiptanthus mongolicus (assembly GCA_039655645.1). NCBI lineage: Eukaryota > Viridiplantae > Streptophyta > Magnoliopsida > Fabales > Fabaceae > Ammopiptanthus > Ammopiptanthus mongolicus. Next base: position 88,006,183 of record CM077344.1, on the reverse strand, counting down.
TTTGGAACCTATGTGAGAGGAGCTTTCTCCCAACATGATTTTCAAACGTGACTTTACCTTTGTAGAATCTAAAACAAACAAGCCCTAGTGGGGGGAGTTTGGTGTCTCAGATTTGAAGGTTACTTCATTCTAGTTGGGTAGTGTCGGTGTGTAATTAGCCAATCTGGGTTGTAGGCATGAGATGAGGATTTCATGTCCCATTTTAGTAACCCACATCATGTTCCAACCAATAATATCTTGTCATCTATTCTATTTTTTCAATATTAAATAAAATTTTAACTTACATGATAAGATATTATTGGTTGGGACATGGTGTGGTACACCAATTGGGACAAGAGATCTTCATTCGTAGGCATGATAATGGATGAGGATCTCCTGTCCTATTTTGACCACATCATGTCTCAATCAATAATATTTTGTCATGTAAGTAAAATTTTTATTTAATATTGAAAAAATAGAATACATGACAAGATATTATTGATTGAGACATGGTGTGGTACACCAAGATGAGACAGGAGATCCTTATCCCATGATAATAAGTTGATGATTTTTGTATGAGTATCTGCATGTGCAAGTTGCTCAAGTGTTGCTCTTTGATGTCATGGGGGTTTCTACTCCCCATTTAATTTTCATGTAAATTTTCTTCTTTCGGGCTTAGATCAACGGTTCACCAAAACAAAAAGATACATTGGATGATTAATGAATTACTTAACAAGTATATTTTAATTAATTATTAATTTATTGTGATAATGAACTTTTTCGTCCTTGCAAAGTAGGCGAGTTTTGATTTTGATCCCTATATGTTTTTCTTAGGTTTTAGTCTCAACAAGTTTCAAAAGTTTGTTTTTCGTCCATATCGTTAGATGTCTCTCATTAAGTGCTGACGTGGCTAACGACGCGTCATATCAGCATTACCACGTGGAATAATTAATAATTTTGCATGCCACGTTGGATTAAAAAAATATTATTTATATTTTAAATAATTCATAATTATTAATATTATTATTTATTGTATATAATTATTAAAATATTTTATTTTAATAATAATAATATTATTATTTTTTATAAAAGATTAATTATATTATATTATTGTAATGTTATTATTAATAAAAGTCTAATTTAAAAAATATATAATGTTATATTATAAAACTAAATATTTAATAATTTATATATAATAAATCATAATATCAATAATTAAATTACTTAAAATAAAATAACTATTATAAATTCCATTTGAAATTAATAAATATTTATTTGTGGCATGTCGTTAGTCACGTCAACATTTAACGGGAGACATCTAACGATAGAGAATAAAAACAAACTTTTAGAATTTGTACACACCAAAACCTAAGAAAAAAAGTGTAGATACCAAAATTAAAACTCGTCTAATTTGCAGGAATTAAAATTTTTATTAAACCTTAATTTATTAAGCATCTGATACATATATTTAATTATGTCATACATGTTAATTTTTTTTGGCTAAAATATACTTTTAGTCATTTATCTTATTTTTAAAATTCGCTTTTGTCTTTTATCTTTAAAAAGATCCGTTTTAGTCCTTTATCTTATAACGTTACACTATTTTGGTCATTTCTGTTAGATTTGCACTGATGGTGTTAGTAAACCACCGTTAGTTACCGGAAACCATCATCCGTTGCCGTATTCTGGGTTCTCTCACTGAAATCTGTATATTAGAGAGAAAATAAATCCCTTCTCCTTTTCTTTTTCCCTTTCTTCTTCTTCCTTTGTATTCCTTTTCCTTTTCCTCCTCCTTTCTTCTTCTTTTCTTCCTCTTCCTCTTGTGGCATAATTTTAATTCACGTATGTTTGAGACTGTAAGTTAAAAAATGCACCGATAATTTATCAACACTAGAAGATATATAGGCTGTGAGAGACTTACCAAGTGTGTTAACGAGTGAGAGAGGAGTTTGGAAGAAGATAACAGAAGAGATTATAATCACCACACGCTTCACACAATTTCCAAATGAGTGGGTCACATATGATACCAACTGTAATATCCCATACTAAACCTGCCACCAGGGAAGAGGAAGAGGAAGAGGAAAGGCAGGAAAGAAGAAAGTTGCTTTTTTTCTCTAATAGTTAGATTCTGGTGTAAGAATCCAGAATCCGATTACTAATGATGGTTTATTAACACTATCAGTGTAAATCTAAAGAAAATGATCAAAATAGTATAATATTATAAGATAAAGGACTAAAATATATCTTTTAAAGATAAAAGATTAAATCGAATTCTAAAAATAAAATAAAAGATAAAAAATGTATTTTAACCTAATTTTTTTAAATAAAAAACAGTTTGAAATAGATAATTTTTGTCATTCGTGATAGAATTCTTCTACTTCATGTGATTGTTCGGTTCCTACCTTAGGCTGAGGCTGAGGCTGAGGCTGAGGCTGAAGCTGAAGCTAAAGCTCTATCCTTCTTTCCAACAGCAAAAACCCGATCACTCATATTACAAAAGACCACCTTTTCTATCTTTCAATTCTTCATTCTCAATCTCACCTTCCATTTTTCACTTCACCCTGTAACTCTCTCTCTCTCTCTCTCTCTCTCAGCTATCTTCATCTCTCTGTTTCACAATTCAGAACTAAAAAAAACTCTTTTTGTTCTGTTTCATTTCAGATTTCATTCCACAATAGTCATGGCCGAAGGTATTTGCTTTCATTCCTGTGTATTGTTAAATTTTACATTTGGGTTGTTAAATTTAATATAAGTATTCATTGGGTGCTTATTTTCAACTTCAGTGCGTTGTTCTTTTTAACTCAAAAGTGTAAATTTTTATGCTTTTTCTGTTGATTTCGCCTCATGGGGCCTTTTCTTTTGGCGTTGGTTTGCAGAAGGGGGCAATAGGTCCCCAAAATCTTCACCAGTGACTCCGTTTGAAGAAGCATTAGATGCATTGTCTTCTTTGATTACTAGACGCACTCGTGTTGGTGATGTCAATTTGGGGGATCGGTTCACCGTGCTATTTGAGTACATAAAGGTATAAATGTTTGTGAATTGGGTTTGAATTGAATATTTGGTCACTTTGTTGGGAAAACGACATGTTTTTTGTGATGTTAACAATGGTGTGCCATTGATTCCATAGATACTAGATTTGGAGGAGGCCATTTCGAATATGAAGATTATCCATGTAGCTGGTACCAAAGGGAAGGTACTTTCTTTCAGGTTTGATGGTTGCTTGGATATGAAGGCATGTGAAGGAGCTCATGAATTTGCTGTTCACATGGGCTACTTTATTGTGTTAGTTAAAGTTGCTAAGGCTTTAAACTTGCTGGTTTTGAAAATTAACTTCATCTATTTTCTGAATTTATGTTCTTTAGTGTTTAATGAGAGAGGTTCAAACTTCAAACTTTTGTGAATGATTGATATGTGGTTTGGTAGTTTGTGGTCTCTGACTGAGTAACTTTGGATTTCTATTTTCATGCTATTTCATAAATAGTAATTACTGCCTTCTGACTTAAGAATGTAATGTGCGTGTGTCCAACAGTATTTTTATTTGTATTCTTGCATTTGTAATGATAAACACTGTGTTTCCATAGGGATCTACATGCACCTTTACAGAATCTATATTACGTAACTGTGGTTTTCGCACTGGGCTCTTCACTTCTCCTCACCTAATTGATGTCAGAGAAAGATTTCGTTTAGATGGGTGAGTATTTCAGATGCATATATTGATCTTATTTCCTTTTTCTATGAAATTTTCAACTTGTGTCATTTTGCATATGGAGTTCATTTTTTGTTGAATGGGCTATTGACATTATCTTATCTTGATCATGTGTCTGTTCTTTGATTTTTTTAAGGGTGCATACATTTGTTAAGGGTGCATACTAATTAAGCATGAGTTCTGCATCTGATTATTTTGTTAATACATGACATAACAAATTAATCTTTCATATTGGTGGCAACTGCAGTATCATTGTTCTTGTACTTCTATTCTTTTATCTAGTTTCATGAACTTACTAAAATACATTATATGGTGTCTTTTATTTCATCTTTGCAACATAGCTAGTGTGCTCTGATTTATTAGCATTATTCTTGTTGCTTCTGCAGTGTGGAAATCTGTGAAGAGAAATTTTTAGCATATTTCTGGTGGTGTTATAATAGACTAAAGGTATTGTTCTGTGCATAAATACTTCATTAAACTTTGGGCTGAAGTTCTGATTGGGTGTAAAACCGGGCTTTTGTTTTTCCCTATTTTGATTCTGAACCTGAACCAAATTAGTTTCAAACTACTGGTAACTTATTCCTATTTTGCTTCACAGTTCAGTAAACTATCCTGCCAGTTACTGTTAAGAGTGACAAGATAGCTAATTTCGACTAATTGTGTTGAAGTTTTGAACAAGTTTAATTTTTCCTCCTTTTTGAGTTATTGCATTGACTTCAGACAAAAATTGTGATAGTAGAGCAAAGAAATTAGGTCTAATGGTGCCTTTCACAATAAACTTGATTGCAGTGTGAGCATGTAGAGCATAAAGCAAACAAGGGGTTGTAAGTGCTGTTTAATTGAGAAGAGGAACAATATATTGTGGATATTGAACTCGAAGCAGTTAGTGTTACTATTATATCAATTCGAGTGTCATATGGAACAATAAAACAATGTTTTAATTGTTACTGTGCTGGTTCTAGCACAATCATCTTCTATTCTGTGTTCTAATGATATATTGTCTTAATAATTACAAATCCGGTCTTGTGTGGCAGTAATACCATATTATTAAGTTCACACATGCCATATCATTGCAGTGATCTTAGAAATGATGTTTACAGATTTTTAGAAAACTTCTGTGATTTGATGTGCTTGCTCATAGTATTCGACTATTCGTCACTGATTTCTCATTTTGATGTGCGCAGGAAAAAACTGATGACAATGTTCCAATGCCTACCTTTTTTCACTTCCTCGCTTTACTTGCCTTCAAGATATTTGCAGCAGAGGAGGTTTTATTCCTGTGCTTTGAATTACTATACAGACTGGTTCCATACTGATACTAATTTTTTTTATGTTTTACTACCAATAGATAGTAATATAGTATTTACTTTATTTTCAAATTTTATGCAGGTAGATGTTTCTATAATGGAGGTTGGATTAGGTGGCAAATACGATGCAACAAATGTGGTATGTATTGTCATTTCAATAGAAGTATGTTGGTCTCTACCAGATTACTGCTGTAAGACTGCTTGGATATATATATTTTCTACGAAGTTAATATCTTGGAACAAGCTTATGTAGATGTGTTGATATTTCAGGTTCTGGCACCTATTGTGTGTGGTATAACTTCCCTTGGCTATGACCACATGGAGATTCTTGGTTAGTGATCTTTTTCTGTATTTTAGGGGACTGCTAATTTAATGCATGTCTGTTGCTAATGAAAGTCATGAAATAACATGAGATAGAAATACCAATTTATATGCGGTTTGATGTGTTGCACGTACAACAGGAATAACACAACAAAATAACCTGTAATCTCATTTTTCAGAATAAACTACAAGGAGATATGAAACTTGGGAACTTAAAAATATTGAATGTTTACATAGGTAAATTGAGACTTCTTTTGAACCTGAGTAAATCTGTAAACTGTGTTTAATCACTGTGTCATAGTTTATGTCTTGATCTAAAAGTCATGGTATGTCCATGTGCAAGAAAAAAATGGAAAATATTTGACCTTTGAAAATATTGAAATAATATACATGAAATATCATAATATGGTCGAACATCATGTTGGACTGCTACTTGATTTGATCAACCAGTCGAGTTTATTTCCTTCTGCTGGATTTTATTAACAGGGAATACTCTTGGAGAAATTGCTGGTGAGAAAGCTGGCATCTTCAAGGTATTTTTTGAAGTAAAAAAATTGCTTCTTCTTTTCTGATGCAGTAGAGAGCCCAAGTTGTTAAGAGGCGAGAGCAGCGGCGGAGCGTCACTATAGTTGCGAGGGGCCTCCCCGACCCCAAAAATTTTAAAATGATTCCAAATTTATATGTAAATTCTTTTTAGTAAAATATTGTAATTTATATTTAGCCCCTGACTTCCAGGATGCTAGCTCCGTCCTTGGGGCAGCGCCTTCTTCCTAAAATTTTATTTTATTCATCTTATTCATTTCTATTTTGATGTAGCATCGTATTCCAGCTTTTACAGTGCCTCAGCCTGACGAAGCAATGCATGTTCTTGAAGAGAAGGCTTCTCAGTTAAACGTAAGTACATTCTTTCATGCTCCTGTTCTAGATGTGTTTATTCTAAGAAAAAAGAATTCCTTCAATCAGATTCAGCATGCCTTGTCATGCTAATACTACGTTTAATCAAGTTTTGTCTTCATATCTGCTGCACTTTACATTTGTCAATGATCTTTCAAAAGCTAGGAGATACATAACATAATTCAGATAGCTGTGTTGGCTGCCTTAGTTGGAGTAGCTTTACTCTTCAATTTTTGCATTCAAACAGCTGATCAGATCTTTTTAACTATAGGTACCTCTTCAAGTGGCATCCCCATTAGATGCCAAATTGCTAAATGGTTTAAGACTAGGGCTTGAAGGTGAGCACCAATATCTAAATGCCGGTCTTGCCGTTGCACTATGTTCTACGTGGCTAAAGAAGACCGGGCATCTTGAAGACACTTATTTGGAACAGACAGTAAGTTCTAAATGTGAAAACTGGTTCTTTACGACCTTTACTTTTCTTTTTGTCTTGTTTTTGTCATACTGCTGAAGTGATTCACCTACCTGCATGAAGCAGCACACTTTGCCCGAGCAGTTCATAAAAGGGTTAGCAACTGCAAGTATGCAGGGAAGGGCTCAGATTGTTCCTGATCAATACATCAACAATGAAACATCAAATGAACTTGTCTTCTTTTTAGATGGGGCTCATAGTCCTGAAAGTATGGAAGCATGTGGAAGGTGGTTTTCTATTGCCATTAAAGACCAGGACCAGAGCTTGTTTCATCAGAAACCTGATAATTCTAAGCTCTCTAACGAAGTAGTGAAGATACACCATGGTGAAAGAGCCCAGAAAAAATCCACACAGGTAGATTACAGATTTTGAACCTTATCATAAGTAGCTCTGTTATTGAATGTGCAGCAAATATAAGCTGTGAAACTAGCAGTCAAAATTGAATATCTGTAAAATAGAGTTTTCTAGGTGGTTAAGTGTGATTTACAATGTCTGTTGGGCATGCCCCATGGACAGAAATTCGAAGGATGTTACTCCCTCTGGAGCAAACAAAACAAGAGTAATGAATGTATGTTGGGTAGTAGGACAAATTGCTTTGTTGAACAGGAATAATAAGCATCAGCTCTTGGAAGCAAATTGCATGATTCGTGTACAGAATGAATTTTGAATAATATAACTGAAATCAGGTAAGATAAGATGGAAGTGC